>JALGBA010000454.1:0-600000 GCA_023970755.1 Azemiops feae | reverse complement strand
CTTATCAACAGGAGCAGTTGGGGATTTAATGATTTCCAGAATGTTTAGGAAGTGTACTCTCAATTTAGTTTTTGGTGATCAAGATAAATTTTTGTTTAGGGGTTGACAGAATGCTCTCACAGATAAATCATTCCCATGAAAAACTGAAAATAGAAGGCTCCATTAAGAACTTTAACTCATTGGAGACTAATGAACTCTGGAGTGTTCTAAGGCAGGGGTGTCAAACTGCCGGCCCATGGGCCGGATGCGTCACACCAAAACCGTGCCCACCCCATTGCCGGCAATGGGAAAAAAGTCGCAATACATCACGACACGTCATGTGACGTCGCGAGTTTGACACCCGCATTCTAAGGAGTTTTCTGCTACTACAGCTGAGCCTCATCCATTTGTGGAATGGAGTATTCTGCTCATACATGGGAGTTAGGAACTATCTGTGCTTTGACATCTTGCTAAAAATACATAGAAGTTGCAGATTAAAGCTACCACTGGCTTCACGCTAATGCAAGTCTTACTTCAAGATGCCAGTACAAGCTAATGACAGTGGGTAACATGATCATTCAAAATCTGATGAATAATCTGATTTCTAAATTATCAAATGAACTTTCAACAGATTCCAATAGTACTTTACTTTTTGGAATGGGACATGATGGTCGCACATATTTTAAATCCAAAAAAATTGAGTTTAAATTCCTAGCATTTATAATTCTTTTAGAAAGTTATCTGGCAACCTGCAATAGAAAAATACAACAATTTGGTAGGCAATTTTGTTATGAATCTGATCAATGTCTGGAACACAAAAGCAGCCAAAGCTCTTGATATGATTACTCTCAACTGATCTTGCTTTTAGTTGAGTCCTCCAGGTGGTTAAGTAACAGAAGAGATCCCTGGAGTACCATGGAGTAAGATGAAGACTGAATCTCACAGAATACAGCTGCAAGCTCATATTCAAGAACTGGAATATTTAATACAAGCCATTTCTGGCTACCAAAACCCAGAATAAATGCTACTGTCAAAAAGCCAACAGTTATTCCCTATACCTTTTTTTTCATGTTCCTGTTCCAGCGGTTCGAGGACACCATCATCCTCATCTCTGTAGCCATAGTATTCTGCATCAATAGCTTTCATGAGTTCAGCTCGAGTTTTCCGTGGAGGAGGAAGGGCTAATGGAACAAATTAAATCGTTTTCAAAAAATAAAACAGAAGCACAAAAGAGCAGATTTTAGGTCACAGGTTCAATTAAAAGTTTACTAGTGCTTGTAATCAACTTAATCAAGCTAAAGGACTTCTTGGACAGAGTACTTCTTATGAGTACTTATTTTTACTTTAGTCTCTACTCAAAATACAATCAAACTCTCTTCTTTTTGGATGATTTGAATACTGCAGCTGCTGTGTTTGCTACTGTTACATAGATACCCATGTTCTACCATTTTACCATAACCTGAAGTTATCTAAAAAAGAATTAAGATGTTGCACCACCCATGCTATTTCATAGAAACATTCCAATTTTTAAATGCACGGTGAGGTTAACATTCAATTTGACATGTCTTATATTTGTTAACTTGAAGAACTGAAAAATTGAACTGAAGCAGCTTCTGGATGAAAAGTGAAACATTTTCAAGGAAAAAAGCAAGAAATTCCAGTTGCCTTTTGAAAAGCACCTTTGGGACAACCATGACCTGAATGACTGAGAATCTCCATACACATTTGACAAATTTGGTTATAATCATTTTGAAATAGTCCAGAAAGGCACCAATTATTTATTATGGAATTTATATATTTATATTGTGGAAAGAGATAAGAAGTAGAATAAAAGATAACATTACAGGCATTCCTTGGGTTAAGAATACGTTCCATTCCTAACTCTGTCTTTAACTCAAATTTGTACGTAAGTTGGAATTTGTACCTATGAACAAGCTACATATTATTAAAAATGGCGGACAGCATTCTCCTTTTTTGAGCTGATGAACCACTGAAGCCGTGCAAGATTTTTATGAACCACTGAAACTGTGCGTTTTTAACACCCACAAACTCTGTGTTGTGCGCCAGATGCATCCTTTCTTAGATAGGGAGGCTCTCCATTCAGTCATTCAAGGGGCTATCCTTGAAAAGTATCTATAATCTTCAGCTGGTGCAGAATGTAGCTGCACAAGCTATATTGGATGCTCAGAGAAGGGCACATGTAACACTTCTGTTCCACAAACTGCACTGGGTGCCAGTTTGCTTCTGGATCCAATTCAAGGCTTTGGTTTTGTCTTATAAAGCCCTACATGGCACGAGGCCAGGCTATCTATGGAAGTGCATTTGCCCCATCACATTTTGCCCACCAGCAGGTCAGGCAGGGAAGATAAGTTGCAGACCCCATCAGTTAACACACTCCAATTGGCGGGGTCTAGGAAGAGAGCTTTCTCTGCCATTGCCCCTGCCCTGTGGAATATTTTCTCCCGCTGGAGGTGAGACAGGCCTCCGCTCTCCTGGACTTCCGAAAAAGAGTTAAAACATGGCTCTGTGACCTCACAGGAGTAGCTCAAAGGAACATGTAGCCATGGGGCTGTTTGGTGCCCTGAGAATCCTCCCTTCACCTTTTTCATTAACTTTTAACAGGTCTTAATTATTCTTGCCTCCTTCTAAAATTTTAATTCTAGCTTAATCATTTTTATATACTATTTTTATATTTTGACGTTTAGTTCCTCTTTGAGGGAGATGGGCGATTCAGAAATGGAAAAAACAAACAAACAAATAAGAAAACTTCAGTGGTTCTTCAGTGTCACTTCAGTGGTTCATCAGCTCGAGTAAGAACATTTTTAGTAATAGGCAGCCCATTGGTAAGTATGGGTTGTCTGTAAATCTGACTTTCTTAATACAGGGTCTGCCTATATTGATTCTCTGTACTGGAGCAGATAAACTATTGTAATCACGCTTAACATTATATGGTGGGCCAAGGAATGCAAAGACAAGATTGACTGATTAATTGATTAAATTTCATTCATTTCTAAAACAACTCTGGCTTCACAAGATCAAAAAACAGGAAAATAAGTGACATTTTATCTTAAAAGAACTTTAAACACACAAACATTTACATGCAATATATTAGCATTACAGTAATAGTCCAATCAACATGCAGATACTTACGTTCTTTTTCAAAAAGCTCTCGAACGCCAGGTAGGTCTTTAGCTGCACCAAAGTATTTATAACCTCTGTTTCCTGGAACTTCTTTTCCTTCATGGTCAAGCATTTTAGGACCAATTCTCTATAAAATGTTTTTTTTAAAGGGAGATGAGCCAAAAATTTAAAAAAAATTTTTTTTCTATCTATCTCTGTAGACAAAATTTCACATGAGTTCAGATAATTTTAACCAACTGATGTGACCAGGATGTGCCCAAATTGTGCAGGGAAGTAGTTAAAGAAATTATTTCAACAGGGAGACTAAAATAGTTGAACTAGTAATTTATCTGAGTGGTTCTTTTATCAAATATTTTATTAGCAACTTAGGAATAATACATTTATATACTTTTTGCACCTTCTCACAATATTACTGCATACTCACTGCATAATCAGGGCCTCCCAGCTCCTTTATACGGACCTCCCAGTGTCCCTTCTCTCTTAGGAGTTTGTTAATTTCATCATTCAAATCACGAATTCTGAATTCACCTAAACCGGCTATTTTTAAAGAAGAAAATACAGTTTATCATGTGGTCTTTTCAAACTGAAACAATACCGTTTTCTATCCTGAAAATCTGTGGGAATTATAAAAGAGCTGTCATATTGCTTTACTCCTTTCAATAACTTCTCTTTGCTTCTGGATAATTACAATGGCCCTCAAATTATTAAAATTTTTAGTATGTTTTAAATAAAAAAGGCAAATCCTCTCAGATGAATTACAATTTAAATATTTATATAGGTTTGCTGAACAGTTTCAGGCCAAGGAGGGTAGAAGGAGAAAAAGGTAAAAGAGAGCATTTTACAGATGTTTTTGAATACTGGCATCAATTTGTCCTCATAAAATTGGTACCATAGTTCTTAATTAACAACTAGGAAAAGGTGCAAATTTAAATATTACTGAAAACTAGATTCTACAGTTGCAGAAGGATACTAAGATTACTCCCATCATTAGGAACTTACCATTTTGAATTTGGGCCACTTTCTTGGAAATTTCACCAATAATCTTTTGAAAAGAGACAATAAGCTATGGTTAGTTCTTTTTTTCGAAAGAGTAGCAAAGTACTGTTTTACACTGTGACATCTCATGTTTAGAACTATAACATTCTTGGTTAATATCTGAGCTTGGTAACATCTTTTCCAATTAGCAAATTTTATTAAAAATTTATTTGCGAGCTGCTGCTCATTTCATCAGATGCAATATAATCAGATATCATAGACATAGCTTTCCTCCTGTACTGGTTAACATCTGTACCATTATTCTACTTTGTTAAAGTCTGTAATGTTTGATTGATAGAAGGGAGGCCAATTATTTTGGTGACCACATGCAGAACACCCAAATGGGATGATTTTAAATATTAAACATTAATTAAAAAATTTCCTCAACCCATTTATACTGCTTAGTTTAAAGCGCTAACAATAACTACAAAAGTTAAATGTTTATATTTTAATTTTATTGCTCCATTTGAATATTGAAAAAGAATTGGCTGAAAGAATAAATATAAACAATACCTTTAATGTCACATTAAATCTTAGTTTTAGCCATTTGTGCTTATAGTGTACCTGAACAGCTAGGTGACATTTATATTAACATTTATATTTATATATTTATTAACATTTATATGTTAATACTGAATATATGTCCAATGCAACATAGTTCATGTTAATAGAATCCACCTAATGTATTTATTTTGAATACAAAACAATTCTGGATCAAAGCCACTGTTTTTTAATTATTATTCTGGTTTTCTTTAATAAACAAAATATCTGCATTTTACCTAATTCATCAAGCAGTTACTCATACATCTTATGCCATCTGTCAGACTTGAATATTTTTTGTTGTTACTAATATATTTGTTATATCACTGTACTTTGACCACAAGACCACTCTCCCATAAATTATTTAATTCATATATCTGTTCATCTTCCCTATGCATAAAATAATATGGCTTTCTTATATCACTTGTGTTTATGTCATGTCTGAAGTATCTGTTCTCTAACAAATTTGTGTACACAGAGCAGACACCCTTGAATCTAATGATATTTTAAATACTTACTTACATCTTTTTCACTTCCCAATAGTGCACTGCAATATGGCGGTTTTGTACCTCAAAGTAGGTCACATAACAATATTTCTTTAAGCCTCTAAAGAAAAGGAAGTAGAGGTAGTCCTTGAGCTACAACCGTAACTAGAACCATAATTGCTGTGATAAAACAATGTGGTCCTAAAGCAGACATGTCAAACTCACGACGTCATGTGATGTCGCACAACGTATCGGGAGTTTTGCCATTGCCGGCAATGGGGTGGGCGCGGCTTCTGCGTGACACGTCCGACCTGTGGGCCGGCAGTTTGACACCCCTGTCCTAAAGCATGACATCATATGACCACATTGCTTAGTGACAGCAAGCTAGGCAGTTCTGGTTGTTGTCCTAACTCAGGCAAGTGGGCTGTTAATGAGAAGTGGAAGGAGTTTCAAGTAAAGAAGGCAAGGGTGCCACAGGGAGATGGGCAAGGCCTTAGGAGGCTCAGCACAGGCTGCACACAAGTGAGTACTACAGGGCAGTGTAAACTCAGGAAGGCTGGAGAAAAAGAGCACAGGGGACGTGTGTGCATGTGAGGGCAAGGAGGCTGGGAAAAGGAAGCACAGGTTGCGTGCGAGAGCAGGGAGGACAGGGAAAGAGGTGCAGGGTATGTGCAAGCTTAAGGAAGCTGGGGCAAGATGGCACAGGAAAACCAAAGAAAGAACGTGTGGGGTCCATGTGAGTGCAGAAAGGCTGGAGAAAGAGGATGCGAGATGCGTGCATAGGAATCTGTGAGCAAGGAAGACTGGGGAAAGAGGGCACAGGGTAAATGCAAGCAAAGAGGCAGAAAGGAGGGTGTGGTGAAGGCTGGGGGTAGGGAAGACTTATCTGAGTGACTTATAACCTTCCCTGCCAGCTTCCCCATTCACTTTGCTTCTGGGAAACCGACAGAGAAAGTCACAAATGGTGATCACATAAGCATGGGATGCTACAACCAATCACAAGTGCAAGCTAGTTGACAAGTGCTTGAATTTTGTTCATGTAACCACAGGGACGCTACAACAGCCAGAACTTTGAGGACCAGTTGTAAGTCTCTTCATTCAGCACCAGCATAACTTTGAATGGTCTCTGAACAATTAGTCCTAACTCAAGGACTACCAGTAAAAATATGCAAACAAACTTAATTTTACAGATTTAAATTTGATACAAGATCTCAAAAGAAAAATACCTGTCGTCTCCATTTCTCAGCTTTGGGCAATTCATTGCATTCTGATGCAAGGAAAGGTCTTCGTTCCTATTGAAACAAGCAAATGCATTACCATTATCCTAGCATTAAGCTATGTACTTTCCAACAACTTATTTTTGTTTACTTACATAGCTAATGTGTATGCTTTCTTACATCCATGACAGGTCGGATAGAAACATAATAGCTATATTAATTTAACAAACCAATTGAAAGAAAACTTTGTTGCATAAATGTTAAAATTAAGGATCACATGGCTATCTAATGATATGGGTATGACATTGAGTTCAACCCATGATAGAATCAATGGACAGCCATGTGATTCTCAATTTTAATTTTTATGCATAGATCAAAATGTCAAATAGTTGATTTTCTGCTAAGAAAATTATTGAGCTGAAAAGTTAAGAGATTCCATTTCAGTTGTCCTTTATTGATCACAAGCGAAAACATATGAATATCTCTAATTGTTTTCTAAAAATAAATTTATCAGAATGTTGAGTGTTTCAGAGAAGCTTGATTTCTATAAAGCACATGACTTTGGCTTACAGTACTGAAACAAAGACTGCTCTACAAGAGACTAGTATACATTATTAGAAACTTCCTGTGCATCATTCTCAATTTTTACTTGAACATTTTGTTTTAAAAAACCAAATTGTTCAAATCTTATGTTACAGTTAATGGAGATTTATATTACTTATTTCAGATCTGTCCCATGAATTATGTGGGATCTTATTTATTTATTTATTTTCATTTCTATTCAGCTGCAGTCAATTCATCTGTATTGTATAGATCATACAATACAAAAGAAGTTTTAAACACTCACAGATATAGAGATAAAATAAAAACAGTTAAAACACAAGCAACCTTGCACATCCTTTGTTCTGAAGAACTTTTTAGAACCAATTTTACATATGTCATAAATCCTAAAGTTGCCTATTTCGTGATAAAATTTTGCTCTGTATTTAGCAAAATGAATATGCCACGAGAAGATCACCAGCATGAACAGTATAACTATCTGCAGAAGCAATCTTGCTTAGATATGAAAATTGCTAAATATTTTGTTTTGTTCCTTTTTTATTTATTATACTGAATTTCAATCAATGACTGCAATAGTGCTTTCATTTAAATCGCACATGCAAAATACATATAACATCTACAAAGCTGGGAAGAGAAGATAAATGTATATATTAGAACAGGGCTTTTCAACCTTTTCACCCATTGTACCACTTTTAGGATATGGCAATATCCGAGTACCACCAGTCGCCTAGCAAGGTGTCAAAAACTTGATGACCAAACAAGAAAAAAGTGCCGAAGTACAGGTAGTCCTCGACTTACAACAGTTTGCTTAGTGACTGTTCGAAGTTACAATGGCACTGAAAAAAGTGCCCCCCAACCTGCCTGCCCACCCGGCGGCGCTCTTCCTCCTGTCCGAGGTTTTCATTGTTGTGTGCATTTCTGTTGAGGATTGGCAGTGGGGGTGGGGACGGGGTTTTTTGGTTTTTATTCCCCCCATCTGCTGGGTGGTTGCAGCAAGTTTTGGTCACTTCACATGACCCTGGGACACTGTGACCGTCATAAATATGAATCAGTTGCCAAGCATCTGAATGTAAATCACAAGACCCTGGAGATGCTGCAACATTCCAGCTGATCGGCGCTTCTTCTGGGCTCAGCAGAAGCACCAGGATCAGTGCTGCTTTCCAGCTGATTGGTGCTTCTTCAGGGCTTAGCAGAAGCACCAGGATCAGCGCTGAGCTCCAACTGGAGCCTGGTGCTGATCCTGGCACTTCCACTGAGCCCTGACAGCCCCAAAGAAGCGCCAATCAGCTGGAAAGCGGCACTGATCCTGGTGCTTCCGCTGAGCCCTGACAGCCCCGAAGAAGCGCCGATCAGCTGGAAAGCGGCACTGATCCTGGCGCTTCCACTGAGCCCTGACAGCCCCGAAGAAGCGCCGATCAGCTGGAAAGCGGCACTGATCCTGGCGCTTCCACTGAGCCCTGACAGCCCCGAAGAAGCGCCCATCAGCTGGAAAGCGGCACTGATCCTGGCGCTTCCGCTGAGCCCTGATAGCCCTGCAGCTCCAGCCATCTTTCGCTCAGGCTTGTGCAGTGTTGCCACCGGTTCAGCTCATTCCCCTCCCCCGCTACCACTTTTCTAGGATGGTCGCGTACCACCTGCCAGGTGCCAATGTACCACAGGTGGTACCCGTACCACTGGTTGAAAAGCCCTGTATTAGAACATTACATAGCAGCTAACTTTAGAACTCAGTTTGATGTTCAGGCATCACATTATTAAGCCAGGGCATGCAGAAATGTTCTCCACATGCATACAAACAAAGCAAGAAGTCTCTAAATAACCAGTTTCAAAACTAGTATCAGCACAAGCCACATTATTTCACAAATAATCCTGATGGAAAAAGCAACACCCTGAGCCTTTTAAAGAGGTATGGCCATCTTGATAATCTGAGCAAGTTGGGAGGAGTGCTTTGTGAAGGGCTCCTTCAAATGGTTTGCATTGCCCAAACACTAGCACATTAACCATACTGATCATTACCACAATTTAATCAGGAACTTTGTGGTATATATTGTGAAAATGTTGAGCGGCTATTTACACAGAAAAATATCTTGCTAGTCCCAGCTTTTTGGGGTGAAATTGGGATAAAATAATTTCATATCAATCAGCCAAGATTAACATCTGCATTTCTAGATTGAATTGCTAATATTATTTTCAAGAGCCCATTTGTATGTTTGCCTTCTCAGTGGACAGTAGTCTCTGTATTTAAATGTATAGTTGTTTATTTATGTTTAACTATATTACCTTAACTTTTCCTTCTTCTAGCTGAGCTTGGCGAAACCTTGCCAAAGCAGTCCTAAAAGAAAGAAAGCTTAGTTCAATATCTGTTGTTTAAAATGATTTACAAACATCAATTTAGATGATTGGTTCTGGATAAATAAAGAGATCAATGTATTTCTGTAAAGCAGTTTGCATTCATTATCTGAAAAGTTGTACAGACTTTAGTTACTAAACATAGAAAAATGACTTAAGATTATAGTCGGAACCTTTTAAAGTAGAACCTCATTGTTTTAAGTTTTTTTAAAAATGTCCTTGTTCCTTAAAAATATTTTAAATATAAAATTCTAAATAACCAGACAAATATCAAACCCTCCCATTGTATGAGGAAAGAAAAACAAAATTCACAATGTGATTAAGCCTTATAAATATAAAAAAATGAGAGAATGCCAGGATCTTACTGGACTAATCCTTTCACATGTTCTGTGCTAGATTATCCAACACATTTAAGCTTTCAATACACCTTTTAAACTGTATTTTGTATTCTGTAAGAGTTTATTTTTCTCTTTGGAAATGGAGATTAAAAGCAACTCCCCACAAAGACATGTTGGTCTACATTGGCCTACAAACCACAGTCATATTTTCTTAATCAAAGGACATTGAAACTACAGTACACGTGAATGATTTCCTGTTTTCTCCACTAGTATTTGGAGGGAAGTTATTTCTCTCAATCATTAAAATGCTTTTATGTGTAGAATAAATATAGCAATTAGTTTAACTGTTAAAAAAACAGGCTGACAATTTCTCAGAATTAAAACAAAAAACAAAATTCAAATTTACTTACATGGCCTTTTCTGCATTTCGAGCCTTAAAGAAGGGAGAGAATTGTTATTTGTTTTAAATGAATACTAATAAAATGAAGTTTGGAGAAATTTTACAAGAAGAAATAAAAAAATCCTGTTAGATCAATACAGTATGAACATGCAATGCTTCCAGTGCTGAGTTGCAATTATAATTTCACATATGTGGCTCTTCAGAAATAGATTTGATCATTACTAATTATTGAGTTGTAAGTTGATGTTCCAGCCATTCATAGTGTCACATCTGATGTGAAACTAAGGAGTTTGGTCTAGTGGCTAAGGCACCAGCTAGAAAACAATGGCCATGAGTTCAAGTCCTGACTTAGCTATGAAAGCCAGCTGGGTGACCATAGGCCAGCCACTCTCTCAGTTCAATTCAACTCACAGGGTTGTTGTTGTGAGGAAAAATAGGAGGAAGGTGTGCAGGATATGTTCACCACATTGAGTTATTTTTGAAAATAATAAGGGTAGGATATAAATAAATGAATAAAAAAATAACTAAATAACTAAAGACACTCCCTATTTGTCTAATGCAGGGGTGTCAAACTGCCGGCCCATGGGCCGGATGTGTCATGGCAAAACTGCGCCCACCCCATTGCCGGCAATGGAAAAAAAGTCATGATACGTCACGACACATCACGTGACGTTACGAGTTTGACACCCCTGGTCTAATGGGACAACTGGATTGATGCCGTTCTAGCAATCACAATATGATCAGGTATCCAACAGAGTAGAATATAATAGTGCACAGAACTAGAAATCATCAACTAGGAATATGAAAAACATACAAAACCAAGCAAATAATTGTGCTTGTGATAGTCATGACAGAACTGGGTTGTTTTTTAAATCTAGAAATAACATAGTTGATAGTTAATAAATTGCAGGATTCAAAATGAGTTTTATTCCTGCAATTTTAAAAGAGTAATAGCCTGGTTCCAAAAAGAAAATAGCATTAATGAGTGTGTGTGATCCACAGAATAGTGAAGTAAAATTGCTATGAAAAATCCAGTTATACACAATTTTTTAAAGAATTCAAGGGCTATTATTAAACATAGTGCTGGACACTATGAACCATCCACTCATAACAAAACTAGTGTTTTTAAAAATATGTATTTATTTTGCTGCACTCTTATATGTTGGCAGGTCAAATATTATATTGAGCTGCTAACTCTGCACAAAACTACAGATTTTTTGCAAGCAATCTTCAATTGCAAGTCTTGTATTTTCCTTCAGGCCCTACAGACTCATTCTTATACACTTGAATCTTCTTCAAATCTAATCCCATTATACAATGGCATAATTGTAATTGTATAAGACAGCGAAGGACGTTAACTTCTGTTCGATTCTCTCCCATGCACTTCTAGAAGAGTGTTCCTTCACATGTGCATGCCTAACCCCGGCCATATAAAAACTGGCAGAAGATCAAAAGAGTCATGAAGACAAAGCACAGGAGAAGCTATTCTGGATCCCGCGATCCAACACGAACCTCGCTTCCCACCCACTCACCATGGTTGCAGCCGCGGCAGAACTACGACGCTACCCCGAAACCTGACGCCCAGCCGGAAACGTAGCTTGAAAAACACGATAACCCGGAAGAGATTGATCTGTAATCGACGGCAGTAAGTTCTCCTGTCTTGTACTCCTTAACAGCGACTTCCGGTTGTCTATTACAGTTTGCGTAGACTGCCACGAATAGGCAAAAGCGCTAATAGCGTATAGACTCTTATATAAGAGCTCTGATATGCTTAGAGATTTCGTCGTGTCGCCTCTCATTCTAGCACTGATTGATGTTTTCCAAGAAGGACCTTTATTTGTTTTTCGGCCAGTTCCTTATATGCCATCTCCCGCCTAAGAGCGAACCCTGCCGGGGATTGTCAGGCGTAGCGAAGCTAAAATTAAAACTTGGGGGAATTGGCGGGCTGAGATCTACAGAAGTATCTGCCCCCTAAAAAAGGAAGTTAGGAGAAAACTCAAGTAAAGGAAAAAGGAAAACCTTTGCTTGTTGAAAACCTGCGATGGATTATCTTTGTTTCTGTTTCTCCTTTATCCTTTTTAAAGTAAAGTTAAATTTATTGTATTCTATAAACTTTTTATTTGTACTATTTTTGTATTTGTGTGGATCAAAGATGCTTTCATGTAAAAAGCAGCGTAAAAATGCAGTGTTGCTGCTTTTAATATCTCTATTAGTTGAAGCTTTACAGGCATTAATATCTCTTAGTTGAAGCTTTACAAACAAGTGCAAGTTTTGAGTTTCCAAGAATTCTTTACTAGTCATTCGGATTAAAAATCTAGCTTCTAATCATGGATCACTGAAATGGAGGCAACGCTGTAGTTATTGGATTAATAGAAAGTACTTTCAGATATAGTTGAGTGATAAGTGGCTCTAAGCTTTTTAACTGGCAGGGTATGAAAGTGAGGATCCTGCTCTCATAGGTGGTGTACTATTTTTCAACAGCTTCGTTTCCTGGTTCTTGTCACTAATTTAATGTTGGTGTTCCAAAATCTTCAACTTTTAGGTGTGCTGCATTTGTCATACTCTGGGTGACTACACTCTATAGTGGTGAGATGCTTTGGAAATCCTTCCAACTATCTTAAGTATGCAGCACCGTGACATACGGTGTGTAATCGAAATTTAAGGACTATTAATCAAGATAGAGTATATCACGTCTTTGCTAGACAGAGCACGTAAAGTTTTAGATTTAGTAACTGGTGGCATCACTCTTAGCAACAATTACTTTAGATAAATGATCTCTGTATCTGTTGACCAATCCTGCACATGTTGGAGATTTTCTCATTCTTTACAGTACTGTGGCTGCTTTGCATCAACTGCTTGCTTCAGATCATACTACAAACTGGGTAAAGGTCAGGGCTTTGACTTGGTCATTCCAAAAATGTTTCAGCTATTCATCTGTTAAGATTTAGTTGTTTTGGACCTTTCTGTTGCAATCACCAAGTCATTTAAACTTCAGACCATTGATTTCCCTAACATTCTCCTGTAGAGTATGCTGATGCAATGCAGAGTCTAATACTCTCAATGATTTCAAGCAGCCTTGATCCTGAGGTTGAAAAAAACCCAAAATCATTACTCCCATTGGGATGGGTTTTTGTTGAAATTATTTTGTGTGTTAGAAATTTTTTCTAAACATACAATTTCTCATTCGTGACACAAAGTTGTTTTTATCTGTACTCAGAAAATGTTTCCAACAATCTGCCCCATCACCCAGGTTGTCCTTTGGCAAACATATTTGACTATGCTTTTTAGAGAGCAGTGGTTTCCAATTTGATGTTGTCCAAGTGAATTCTTGTTGCTATTTTTCTGGTCTCATTAACACTGACATGAGGCAGTATGAGTAACATGCAAATCGTTTGCTATTATTGAGGATCCTTGTGAATTTTCAGAGTTGTATCTTATTGGGATAAATTGCTGGACATACCATTTTTTAAGAAAGGAGTGATGGTGTTGCACCACTTTCTAGTCCTGGTTTGGCAATGGTTAGAATGCAGTACTGCAGGCTACTTCTAGCTGATTGCTGACTGCCAGCAGTTTGGCAGTTCGAGTCTCACTGGCTCAAGGTTGAATCAGCCTTCCGAGATCGGTAAAATGAGGACCCAGATTTTGGGGGCAATATACTGTCAACCGCTTAGAGAGGGCTGTAAAAGTACTGTAAAGCGGTATATATGTCTAAATGCTATTGCTATATTTTTCAGTTGCATATACTTCTTGAGTTGTTTTCCCATTTAGGATTTTCATCCATGGAATTTTTTTTTTTTTTTTTTTAAATCAGCTCTTTTGAAGTTTAAGGCACTGGCTGGATTTTGTTCTTGTGATTCCTCGCCAGTCAGTGGACCTGGCAGCTGAGTCTGAGTAATCAAATGAGGAGTGGCCTGGAGTGACATCAGTCAGAGGAAGGCTCTGAGGAGCTCCAAGACTTAGTCTGACCCCCTCTACTCGTGCTCAGGCTGAGACACAGCTGTGCTGGGAGCCTGGACAGTGAAGAAGAGTTGGGAAACATCCAGGATGCACGAAAACGCCGGCAAGAAAAGAGGACAGAGGAATGCAATGGGGCAGCTCCAAAGGCAAAGGAGAAAGCATTAGGAAGCCACGCCTTGGCTGCAAAAAGGAAAGGTGTGGGAGGTGCTGGTTGCCAAAGGCAACCGTTTGTGTTGAACCATTCTGTGAACTGTTTGCCTTGGACATTGACTCAGGTCTGTGAGAAAATGGGTTGTTTTCTTCTTGCGGTTTCTGCCTGCTTGTTGGAAGAGGGGTTTCTCCTTGTGAGCATAACAAGGACTCTTGTAGGCTGGGACAGAACAGTTCTATTGCTTGTGTTTGCATTATATTGAATCCCAATATGAAGTGGTCACTCTCACCCAAAGTTCCAACTCCCTCTATCACTTCTTATTAGTAAGGATTAGGTCCAGTATAGCTTTTCCTCTAGTTCCCTCTCCTACCTTTTGGATAACAAAGTTGTCAGCTAGGTTGGTTAGGAATCAGTTTGATCTCCCACTTGCTGCAGAGTTTGTCTCCCGTTGATATCAGGGTAGTTAAAGACTCCCATTACCACTGTGGTATATTTCCTACATAGTGCTATTGCTATTTATGTGATTGTGAATTGATGGAAGCGAAATTCTTTTAGCAGTGACTTTATAGCCTTCTCCATCCTCCTCATCCTCAACAACCATTTTTCTGTGGTTGAGATCTCTTTTGATCAGGGCATGATGCACTTTCAAATCTGAATTCTGAGGAAAACATGATGGCAACCAATGTTTTTATATGAGAGAACATATAATGTCACAGATCAAGTTCTGATAATAAGTCACAATACTGCTAGATTAGTCAGTTCTAAAAGATTGGTTTCAGTCACCTATGTAAAACAATACATAAATTATAAAAAATATATGGTGCATCTATACTTTCAGTTTTATGCAGTTTTACTTTTTTGTGACTGATAGCTTTAGTTTGATTTAAGTGAGATAGATATTGAAAAGCAGAGGAAGAATGGAAAGATGCCGTCTATGTCCTCAACAGTGTTATCCTTTCTATGATTTCAGTATTCCTTCCACCATTCCACCAGTGGTAAAACTGCAAGCTTTAATGTTCCCAATGCACTTTTTTGTCTAAACATTCTGAACGGTAGCTTACTTTACTTACAGGAATAAATAAGCATTCCTAATTATATCACACCTGTCACCTAGGAGAAAAAAAAATGCAAATGCTGCTTCTGAAGTGATATATTTAACAAATTCTGCAGTTTAAATGATACAGGAATTAACTTTGTTTATACATTTGTAGTACAATAGTCAATTGTTTAGCTTTTTTCTACATTTATCTATGTAATATTATGTACCTGAAAAATAAACTCCAAACCAAAAAAAAACTTCAGTCAAACTCCCCTTCCTCCTCCAGCTTTATTGATAGTTTAAAATTACATTTCTATATTCTAGGACTTCAATTGCTTTTACCATCTGACTTTAAAAACTGATTACAAGCAAATGAAACTCAACAATTGTCTAAGTGATATAGTATACAAAAATAACATCTTGATTTCTGTGAAAATGCAGTTCTTTTCAAGTCCTGAATAGCTCCAAATTGTGTATACTCAAGCACTGATGTTCTGGGTTTGATTTAGTTTGAAATATTTAATGTTTCCCATTCCCTTGTTACCTCGCATTAGACATTCATTTATTGTATTACGGTTACTTCAATTTCTCCCTCACTCTTGTGGCCATTAACAGGCATGTGCATTGTTTGTTTATCCCACTTCGCTATATGCTTTTGGTAAGGCCTGATATAAATACTTGGTGTTTTAACTGTTACTGAGGTCAGAC
Organism: Azemiops feae; assembly: GCA_023970755.1. Lineage (NCBI taxonomy): Eukaryota > Metazoa > Chordata > Lepidosauria > Squamata > Viperidae > Azemiops > Azemiops feae. Next base: position 584,103 of record JALGBA010000454.1, on the reverse strand, counting down.
AATCCAAGGCCATTATTATAATAGAATTAATTACTGTGGAAGTTCAGACACTTCCAGCTTATTTCCTCCTGCATGCGATCACTTCCATGGAACCCAGGGAGGCTTTGCTGGTCTGACTTAACTCTTTCCACTCATCCATCCCTATTCACCAGTGGCACGGAAAGGGGGTTCTTTAACAAAGCATTATACATAACACCTCTACCAAACTAAACATAAACATTTTTTTGTAGTTAAATGCAGAAAGTCGATTTTTCCACCCCTTTCCTCCTTTAACACGGCAAGTAAAGCTCACTGGCCTGGGAGTAGCCTCTATCTGCCAACCTTTGGCCAGTGAAGAGGATTCAGAGAAAAATAATACAACCATCAATCAGAAAAAGGAGGGGCGACAAAGGAAAACAGTTAAGCTGTAGCCTCAATTGTGCATTCCCGTGCAAGGTGTCCTGACTCCCCACAACGATAGCAGTTGACTTCACTAGTCTTGCTGCAGTTGATGGCTACATGGCCAGTTTCACCACACCTGAAATGAGACAAAACCAACATTAGCCCCATAGAGGCAGTGCAGAGAGTATGAGGATGGCTGAAAAGATTATTGGCAGTTCCCTCCCTTTCATCCAGGACATAGCTTGTAAGTGTTGCTTGAACAGGGTCCGCAAGATTGCCTGGGACATCACACATCCTCTTCACGACCTGTTTTCCTTGATACCTTCTGGGAGGCTTCGTGGTATCCAAAGCAGAAAATCCAGATTCAGTCAGTTTTGTTCCATACAGTATTAATCTTGTGAACTCTACAGCTTCCTCCTTCCGTTATGTATTCAAGATGGACAATGATTAATATTTATATGTTACTTATATGTAAGGGTGTAGGTCTATACATATGTTGTATATAGTATGTTTAAATGTGTATTATGTTTACACTTTGAGAGCAAGCAACTAAATTTCATTTTTAATGTGTGCCATTGCGCCCACAGTAAAAAAATGACAAGATTATCTATCTATCTATCTATCTATCTATCTATCTATCTATCTATCTATCTATCTATCTATCTATCATCTAAAAAGTACATGTACAGAAACTTATGAAGCATTTATGACAATGTAGTTTCTGTGGATTTAAACATATTGCTAGTCAAGAGAATAAATGTCCCATACATTTGCGGTATTAATACCTATACTGAACATTAAAGCACAACGTAGCAATTTTAGCATTCATAAAATTCTGGGTAGAGGTTACAATAAAGGATCTAAATTAAAATCATGGGATGTTTGCAGGAACAAGCAACTGAGGAAGCTCCTGCATATTGGTGTGTTAATCAGTCCTTTTGTTCTGAAACATTAGTATAGGATTAATGCGCATCTTACTGGTAGTATTAAAACCAATTTTTACCTGTAGCATTTGACTTTGGTGCAGTCCTTCTGGATGTGTCCAAATTCCCCACAAGAATAACACTTTTGCTCATCTGCATGATCACAGTCACGAGCCAAGTGGCCAGGTTTGCCACAGTTGTAGCAGCACTGCTCTCTCTCTCTCTTGGGTTCCTTGCAGTCCTTCGCAATATGGCCACCTCTACCGCAGTTATAGCAGGCTTCCACAATAAGAGAAAGAATATAAACAAGACTATAAAACCTTGATAGCATTGTGGGACATGAACTTAATGAGGTTTAACTGTTACAATGCATTTATTCTCCATTGTTTATTAATCCTTACCATCCTCCTGAAGATCACAGTCCTTGGCAAGATGGCCAGACTCACCACAGCGGTAACAGATGTCTGGAAGTGATGATGACATAAATTGGAAGCCTGTTGAGAAAGATATTAGCTTTTCAATGAATGTAGCTACATGTATCAAGTTAAATACATATACTTTATTGCTATTCAATCTTGCATACAGCAAATAGGAAGAGAATAATTAAAGTAGATGTATGGATTCAAATTCATGAAAAAAATTATTGGTAGGGATACCTCTGCCACGGCTTCGCATTCCACGGCCACGACCAATTCCAGTGGGGCATTCTCGAGCCCAATGGCCAGTACGCCCACACTTGAAGCACTCGTTACTGCTCATTGCTCCAATTAGGTTCTCTAAGCAAGAGGAAAATACTGATAAGAACAATTTAAGTATTTGTGTAAAAATGTTTGTTTTTATCACATAGATTTGAGAAGAATTAATGTTACATTTATGACAATATGTAAGATGTCAAACTATGCTTAAAGTTAAAACCTGTAATTAAAAATAAGGGATTTCAACAATTGCAACTGTTTTTCAATTACTTAAAACTATTTTAAAACTGTGCAGTAAAGTTTCAATTCTTTTTTTTCAGAATTTTCCTATTCACCCAATTAGTTATCTCAAACTACACTGTTAAATATCCTACACATCCACATATAATATTAATGGTCTTTTAATCCACAATACAACTTCCAAAGCGGAAATCAATTGTATATAGAATATACGCACATATAAGATATATTGAAATACGCAGTTCCAAAACATGTATTTCCCCAAGATCTGCATGATCCCCACTCTTATTTTTAGAAGGGCGAGGAAGACCTGGTTCTTCATCCAGATCTTTGGTAGTAGAAAATAAAAGCTCTTGCCTCATTCCATCTGGTCTGTCATGTCATACTTGCCATTTTTTAATCTTTAATGTTAACTTGAGTCAGGCAGCATATATGTTTAATAAATAATTGTAAGCTTCCCTGAAGCAAAAGCATAATCTGAGAAATGTATGATAACCCCCCCCCCCCAACCCACAGCACACATACCCCTTCCGGTTATGTGCTTTTTGCTCCATGTCATAAACAAGAGATTCTTTAGAGTTAGTCTCCAAGTTTAAGGACTAGATGCATGCCTTAGCTAGTCATTTTCCCCCTACCTTCTTTATCATCAGATTCAAAGCACATGGATTAGATATATATCAATGTACACTTCCAATCTTGTTTACACTGAAACAAAATTTGTATTTTTGCTTAACACAGTCCAATACAAAACTGATACAGTCCAATACAAAACATTACTATAGATGCTCAAATCAAATAATCATCTCTGTGAATATGTAATTGCTGCCAGTAGAAAAAAAAGAATCATATAAAATAACTGTACTGAAAAAAGCAATATTTGGAAGCATGTAACTCAGTTCACATTGTTACTACATAGATTTTCTAGGGAAAGGCCATTTCCATTCTCAAAAGATTATGTCAGAAGACATATGGCTATCAAGTTGAATAAAAAACTTACAATTCCCACAATCATGCTTATTTGTCTTTAAAAGTTCTGTCTCAAGTTGCATTGACTAATATTGGTTCTTATTTCTGAAATGGACAGAGGTGTCAGTTTAACATGGTGCTGTACAACTATGATTTAAAGTAAATCAGACAGCAAGGACATGGATAGATAAAACAGGTGGAGGTCCACTTAAAAATAAATATAAGGAATGTGGGAGTCTAAATTCTTCCCTTGAATATGACTCGCTGCAGTCTAAGTGCAGTGACTTGAGCCTGACTGGGAAAAACCACATTAGAAAATTTGGTAATGTCACCTAGGCATCCTTTTAATCCTGAAAGATGACAACCAAAATCTTATTTTAAAAATGTAATCTAGAGAGCAAGATGGTTTGCAAGTATTAACTGATCCAAAAATATTCAAGTTCCCACTTTCATAGTTTCTAAACTACTAGATCTATAATAGCCATAGCAACAAATGTTAACAAATGAATAAAAAATGGTTGCTTTGTCTATTTCTACCATTACAAACCTGAGATTTATTCAGATTTAAAAGAATCACATTCTTGTTTAACTGGTTTAACTGTCTCCTTTAAGTTCCACAAAATGGTTGATGAAACTAGCTATGTATCTTCCATAGTCAATTACTCAAAATACCAAACTGCTCTAAATAAGAATAGGTACACATATTTTCACTTTCATAATGTTCAAAGGTCTTGATTTACTATTGATTTTATTTTAAGAATTCTTAAAAGTTATCCTTACCCAACTCCCATTTTTAGAGTGATTATTTAGAATGAAAGTAAGATAAAGCCCTTTTTACAGACAACAGAAACAATGGGTTAAAAGTCTATGTAATCCATTTGACAGCTATCTAGAATACAGCACAATCCAGGCTATTAGGTTAATTTAAACTACCTCCCCCCATAACTCTGTCCTTTATTAATGTCACCTTACTTTTCTCTTCTTTGGTTCCTACTACTTGCCAATTCATCTCAACCCATTCTTTTTATTTGCTGCTTCTTTTCATTTATTTTTGGTTCCTATTATTTCCTTACTTTCATTTAATCTAATTTCTTCCTTCAGGTTGTTATAATTATTTTCCAGTATAGATGCTCACTGGAGTGTATCTGAAACAAGACCTACCTAAGAAAATACATACATATATACACCAGTAACTATTATATAAAGTTTCCCTTGTGTTTTGGTGTGAATTCTAAGTATGAAATTAAGAAAATTTAGATGCTAAATAAAAATATCTGCTGTTCAGAAAACAAATAATATTCCAATATTGTAAACTGCTGCCAACATATTAATAAAACCTTTGATTTATAGCAGTCAACATTGGAAACACAGGCCTGCATAATACAGATTGTTTTATCTTCCCATTTCTACACACATTCTTCCAAATATTATCCTAATATTTTTCTCAATTTCCCAAACATTTTATTACCTTACCAATGAGTTGATTTGAGAGAAATCCACAAATATATATTTTGTAGAAACTTACTTTGACTACTGACAGTACTTATATTTAACTTCTGGGATCTTTTAATGCTACTATATGTTGCCAATCAAGAAAAAATATTCACTCATTTTCCACAGTAGCAAACCAGCTGAAACCTATCATCCTCATAATTCAGAGGATTTGCAGACCTCCATGTGTACTTATAAAAATTTCCTAATAATTCTTTTGATGCATCAGCTAGGTATCTTCCTTATAAAAGGTATGCTTTTCTTCAAAATGATTGTTTCCAATGTTTTTCACACAGATTCTAAGTAATTTTACTAGTTAGCAACAGCTATTAAAAATGCCAGCCCAGGTGGAACAGCACAGATCTGACAAATCAAGCAGGTTCTTCAATTGTTTCCCAGGTAGTTTTAAAGACCAACAATCATTCTTTCAAAAATATACATAGAACGTATGTTTGCTATTAGTGTAAAGGCACATCAATTGTTTTATACCACTTTATTCTATAACACTGCTACTGAACAGTTGTGGTATGGATCTATTAGTCTCCCTTATAAAGGACTTTGCTTGTTTTTCAGCAATAAAAACAGCTTGTCACAAGTTTACTAGGGAAACCAATGAAGCAGCATAATTGCCACTAAAAATAATCAACCTGCTAAGCCTGTGGGGCAACTTTTTGTATTGACAATTTATTCAAATAACCGCAATGTTAACTGCACATTAAGCATACATCAGAGCTGGTCACTTTATAATTAAAGAAGCAACAATTATCCTTATTATCCATCAATAGCAACTTTTACCTATTTCCCAAACTGAAGCAGTAGCATATTTTAGTGGTATAGGCAATGTTTTCTATCTAGCTGATCCATTTTAAACATTTAAATTGTTGTAAAAACCATGTATTTTTTTTCACGGTGTGTGTGTGTGTGTGTAATTTCTGTTACTATTATTTACTTTATTAAGAAGCAAATCCCACATTTACAACTTATTGAATCTCAAATGTTTAATTCTGTTATATCCCTGTGATATTTTCTAGCATAAAGCTATTATTATAGCCAACATACACAAACATGCCATCATCTTATCATCAAAGGATCTGCCGTCACTACTAAACAGATGTTTTTAGGCCAACAGAAGCCTTAATCCAGTATTAAATTGGACATCTGATATTCTTACCTCCACTGCCCAGTTGTGGCTATCTAGCTTCCTAAATTAAAATAGTAAGTAGTATTCCATTGTCATTTCTATTTCAGACTTTATTATCTGGTAATATTTTTGAAACTGATCTCTTACGGTTGCATTCATCTTGACTCACCTCAATTTTTCTCCATTCTATTCCTTCGAAAGCCATAACCAATCCGAGTAATATAGAATGCTACAACTAAATTCTTGCTTATCTCTTACTGATTCTACACTTTAATTTTAGAACAGAGAGTCTGTCACCCAAATCATCCTAAAATCTCCCAAAAGCTGACTGCGGCCGGGACCTTAAAGGATAACTGAGATATACGAACTTTCCACCAGATCGGGCTTGGCTTAGAGACAAAGACGTTTAGGATCGGGAGTGCTGCATTTCACTCTTCCTCAGTGACATACCAGTATCAATAAGCGACAGAAAGGCCGAAGTGAGTTAAAAGGGCTACACACGCCAATCCCGAACCATAATGCCCTGGGAAAATGCTGCTTAAGGCAGGCGAACACGTGGAGGCCGCAGGTCACATGGAGGCTGTGGCGCCACCAGGGAGAGCCAGCTTTCCCGAGACAAGCGAGTCCGGAAAGCAGCTTTAGATATTCGTCTCCGCCTCGCTTTCTTTTCATCCAAGTCACAAGCCCTATTACGGCCGCAGGAAGCCTCTCTTCCAAGCGCACGCGGCCCGCGTAAACTTCGTATCCCGTCGCCCTTGACTCGCATACAGGGCCGGGGGGGGGATGGGAGAAGGCGGCGATCCCAGTACAGCGGCGATCCTTGTCACTAGTAGGACTTGCCTGCCTCCTTTTCCTCGCAACTCCACGGCCACGAGGAGCGATTACTTACCGCAGAAGGCCGATCCACGATGGGTCGCCGATATCCCGCTTACTTGGAAATAAATGCGGGTAAGGCTGGGCTTTTTTTCCCGCGCACTAGGCCGGAACGAGCCAGCGCCCTCCTTCCCTCGACTCACTCCGCCCACAGAGGCCCCACCACCACTACCACCGAATTCGCAAGCCTCTCCGTCAGTTGGGTTACCTTGCGCGGACTTTCGTTCCCGTCGACGGCTCGATGCGGAATGGCCGCTCGGCTTGGGATTTTTCTCCTTAGTCCACGCGCGAGATCCGACTAACCACCCGCTACCGTTGAGTCCCTGCTGGCTGCGCCACACGCGGTTTGCACACGACCCCACACACCCGCCCTGCCGATCTGCGCACGGCTCTATCCAGACCGCGGGACCAATGGCAACCCGCGAATGCTTTCGCGTAGTCCATCGACGACACAAGTAGTACTGGCCAATCGGCACCGTGGAAAAGGGGGAGGTGTCCGCCTACCGGAATATCCTCCAGTATTCTTCGGCCCAAGCCGAGGGGAAGGGCTGTTACTGGAATAACGAGGACGGTAAGGGAGGGGGGAGGGAGTCCAAATAGCTTTCCCGCGCGCGGCTTATCGCGATACTTAGCGAGCGTCTGCTGCCGCCCTGTTGGCGCACCTGAGTCGGCGAAAACGACATTTGGCAGTGCTAGTGACGCGTTCGGAGTAGGATTGCCGACGCAGCGTCAGTTGTGCTTCGTGATACTTTTCGCAGTGTCCCCATGTGTAAAATGCCCTCTTTGCTTTGTTGGGATCCTTTTACACTATTTGGAAGCGTAGGGGATTTTAAAGCTACCCAACTCTGTGAAACTGAGATCTGAATAAATCTGGAGGGGCTGCCTGATTGCCATGGGGAATCTTTGGTGTCAGAAAACAAAGAAGAATCCTGAGACGTGAAGCTGCAGAAAAAAGCTGCGACTCGGGGGTTTCCCGCTGCCCTTTAGCCCCTGAAAAGCTTTTATTTGTACTGAATCTGAAGTTAAAAATGCTCTTGTAAAGAAAGATTCATATTCAAAAGTAGCATCCTTCTCAAAAACATAATTACTTGGAGAAGGTTGTGCAATATTGGGACATGAATCATCTGAGGAACATTTCAGGCAGTGGTAGAAGGGTATGAAAGTCAATTTGAGCATAGTTAATTTTGTATTATAAAATGTTCTCAAATTTTAAATCAAAACATAATTTTACTCCAACTAAACCAGCTCAATTGAAGACTGCTGTAATGCCTTGCATATTTTTATATACTATAAATAGAGATGGTCTCATTTAAATAGTATGAGAAACCACAAACTGGATTAGGAACAGAATCATTAAAAAGTGCACAGTACTTTTCTTAAAAGTAAAGCTGTAAAATTAACAGATTTTACAAGGTATTTTTGTTAATGTAATTGTTTAATATCTTGATGTTTTATTATTTTAACATTTGTATATCATTAAAATTTAAAAAAAAATAGTCTTCAACTATCCAGATATCGACTGGGAGACAAACTCTGCAGCGAGCGGGAGATCAAACAGATTCCTAACCAACCCAGTCGACAACTTTGTCATCCAAAAGGTGGAGGAGGGAACTAGATGTAAAGCTATACTGGACTTAATCCTTACAAATAGAGAAGAAGTGATAGAGGAAGTTGAAGTTGCCGGAACCTTGGGCGAAAGTGACCACGTCATACTGGAATTTAATATAACCAGGGCTTTTTTTGTCATAGAACGCCCAGAACAGAGTTCCGGCACCTTTTTGGATGGAACCTTGTAGGGTAGGCAAGGCAGGTTGAATGACGTGTGAGTTCCGGCACCTTTTTTTTTTTTTTTTACAAAAAAAGCACTGAATATAACACAAACACTAGCAACAGAAAACAATCCAACCAGTTCTTGAATTCAAAGAGCTGACTTTAACAAACTCAGAGAGAATCTAGGAAAGATCTCATGGATGAAAATCCTAAAACAGAAAACAACCCAAGAAGCGTGAGAAACTCTCAAAAATGCGATCATAAAAGCCCAGACCAGCACAATACCACTGAAAAAGAAAAACAAGAAATTCAAGAAGAAACCAGCATGGCTGCACAAAGATCTCTCTGACAAACTGAAAGACAAAAAGGACAAATACAAAAAATGGAAAGGGGGGCACATAACTAAGGCTGATTATCAGCAGACAGTCAGAACATCTAAAGATAAAGTCAGGAAAGCAAAGGCTCAGAACGAACAAAGACTTGCAACAGAAATCATGGATAATAAAAAAAGTTTCTTCCAACATATTAACAACAAGAAAAAAGTCAAGAAAACTGTAGGTCCACTAAAGAGAAGGTGGCAAGGAAATAACGCAACAGGGAGAAAGCAGAGCTGCTTAACTCATACTTTACTTCACACAAAAAGAAACCATAGCCCAACATACCAAAAAACCCACTGCAAAAGACAAATTAGAAACAAAAATTAAAATAAGCAAGAAAATGGTAAGAGAACATCTATCCGACCTTGACGAATATAAATCACCGGGGCCTGAGTTCTGAAGGAGCTGGCAGATGTTATCTCAGAACCACTGCACCATATCTTTCAAAAATCCTGGAGCACAGGGGAAGTACCTGAGGATTGGAAAAGGGCTGATGTGGTTCCCATCTTCTAGAAAGGAAAAAAAACGGATCCAGGAAACTACAGACCAATCAGTTTAACATCAATATCTGGGAAGATCCTAGAAAAGATAATCAAAAAACAGATCTGCGAACAAATAGAAGCAAACCAAGATAACTAGTAGCCAGCACGGGTTTATTAAAAATAAATCATGCCAAACCAATCTTATTTCATTATTCGACAAAGTGACTAAACTAATAGACCAGCGAAATACTGTGGACGTAGTATACTTAGACTTCAGTAAGGCATTTGATAAAGTAGATCACAACCTACTCCTTGGTAAGCTAGAAAAAGGTGGAATAGACAACATCATCACCAGAAGGATCTGTAGCTGGCTGGCAAACCGTATTCAATGAGTAGTCCTCAAATGGCACTATATCCACATGGAGAGAAGCAAGCAGTGGGGTACCACAAGGTTCCGTCTTAGGCCCAGTACTCTTCAATATCTTCATCAATGACTTAGATAAGGGAATTGAAGGGGAATTCATCAGATTTGCAGATGACATCAAACTGGCAGGAGTAGCCAACATCCCAGAAGACAAACTCAGGATCCAAAAAGATCTTGACAAACTTGAACAATGGGCCCTATCCAATAAAATGAGTTTCAATGTGGAGAAAAGCAAAGTTTTACATTTAGGCAGGAAAAAATGAAAGGTACAAATACAGATTGGGCAAGACCTGGCTTAAAAACAGTAACTGTGACAGGGATCTTGGAGTCCTAGTGGACGATCACTTGACCATGAGCCAGCAGTATGCAGCAGCAGCCAAAAAAGCTAATACAATCCTAGATTGTATAAACAGGCATAGAATCAAGATCACGCAAGGTATTAGTACCACTTTATAAAACCCTAGTAAGACCATACCTGGAATACTGCAGCCAATTTTGGTCACCATACCACAAAAAAGATGTTGAGAGTTTGGAAAAAATTCAGAGAAGAGCAACTAAGATGATCAAAAGCCTGGAGACTAAAACATACGAAGAACGGCTGCAGGACTTGGGTTTGGCTAGTCTAAAGAAAAGAAATAGGGGAGACATGATTGCAGTATTCCAGTATTTGAGGGGTTGCCACAAAGAAGAGGGGGTCACGTTATTCACCAAAGCACCAGAGGGCAGGACAAGAAACAATGATTGGAAACTGATCAAAGAGAGAAGCAACCTGGAATTAAGGAGAAACTTCCTGACAGTGAGGATAATTAACCAGTGGAATGTTGCCTAATTAAAACCCAGATGCATAAATATCAACAGTTAAATTGAAATATTGAGTTGTTTATAAAGATTAGATAAAGATGATTAAGACATATATATGTTAAGAGTGATGTAACGTAATTAACATGTTTTGATGTAGTGATAGGAATAAAAATTATAAGCTTAAATATGAGAAAATGGATATAAGGAAGAATGCTGAAATGGGAGAAATTTTGGTTATTGAATTTATAATATTTGGAAATTATAATGAAAATAAGAATGTTGTATTACTAATTTGTTGATATAGAAGTGAGATAGATAAGATATATATTTGGAATACTAGAAGTTGGGGGGAATTGTGACAAAGGGAATTGGGGTCATTTAAAATTTGGAAATGATAAATATTAAACGTTTAATTTAAATATGAACGCAAAATTAAAGCTGGGAAAATTCATAAGGTTATTGATGGTCCAAAAGATGGAATGTTAAAATAAATAAGACATATAAAATTATTGATAAATGTAAGAAAGCTATTAAGTAGCTGATGGATAGAATAAGAAGTATACTAATTTTAACAAGAGACAGTATGTATTAAGGCAAAAAGGGGGGAAATATTGGCTGTAATAGTTGGAGATTTGTATTAATAATACCTGTATGTAATGGAATTATTGTAACTCAGACACCACGTTGCTTTTCAAAGATATAATTGTAACATTGGAAAATTAATAAAAAGTTAAAAAAAAATTAACCAGTGGAATAGCTTGTCCCAGAAATCGTGGGCGCTCCATCACTGGAGATTTTTAAAAGAGGCTAGACAGTCACTTGTCTGAGATGGTATAGATTCTCCTGCTTGAGCAGGGGGCTGGACTAGAAAACCTCCAAGGTCCCTTCCAGCTCTATTCTATTCTAAAAAGTAAGAGTGAATTAATACAGTGGAAAATGACCTCTTTGTTCAGGATTGAGCAAAAAGGCCATCAAGATACCCTTGGTCATTCTAACTAGTGAATTTGTGGTCAGTATTGTGAGAAGTTTTATATCAAACTATATATTTTATTTTTTATACTGTTTCCATCTTCCATTAAAACATTAACAAAAGCTACAATGGGCTGAGAATCAGTGTCTCCACTAGATAATTGACAGTCAAGCTGAAACTAAGTTAATCAAGTAAAAATAGCAAACAGGAAATCTTTTACTCAAACTTCCTCAAATCCCCAAATAAGTTACCAAGACCTAATCCACATATCAAAGGATAAGATCTGTTAACACAAATAGAGTTAATTAAATTGGATCTCCCAGCAGAACTGCATGTTCACAAGTATAATCATCGTAGATGGCATATCTACACAGACACACACATACATGTCCCTCAAGTGTCACCCTAGAATCAGCACATAGACACTTCCATACCCAGGACAAGCTCTCCTATAAGATTGTGTCACTGTCCCCCATTTCTCTGCATCTGCCTTAAAGGCAAACTGTCTCAAAGATGCTTTTTCCTGGATGACTGAGAATCTCCATAGACATTTAACTAAAGGCAAACTCTTTGCCTTTAGGAATAAATATTTCTTCTTTTCTCCTAGCTGTCTGGATTTCATTTTTATTTTTGCTCAAACCTGGCTCAAATTATTCTGACAGTATTTACAAGACTGCTGAGATAATCCTTGTTTGAAATAACACAGCTTGCAATTCCAAAGCTATATACATTAGTGCCCCTTAACCTTGAATGGGGCCCCACAGATTTTCCAAAAGATGTCACCACACCAATGTTCAATGTGACATAAAAATAATCATATTAAGTGAATTTAATCAAATTAATGAGTTTAGCCCTTCAACTGCAGTAAATCAGCTGTCACTGAAAACAATATTTCTATGTGGTTAGAGTTCCTCATTGCAGACATCAGCCATGTGAAGATTACCCAAGTGTCAATGTTGGTTTCTCTATAAGGGTCATATTTATATCTAAGAAATCCTTTGGCATAATAAATACTGTAATCTCAGTTGCTTATTTCAGAAATGAAGTGCAGTTGCAAACGTGAAAATGTTTTGGCAGTATACACGCTGCAACAATTATGCAGTAGATGAATCGGGGTACAATAATTTAGAAAATGTTTTGACTGGATGCTAAAAAAGTGTAAATGTACAGTTCCAATTAATATTACATTATGTTATTGTTAAATTATGTTTGGTGATTAAGCTATACTACTTTGTACTCACTCACAAATATAGTAATGCATTTGGGGTGAAGGTTAACATACCTCTTTAAATCAGCTATGGTGCTTAAACCCATAGTTTCTGTTCCTCAAATGCTCTTTTTTTATATGAGATACATTGACATCTTTAGTATGAAAATGAGGCTCTGATAACATTTGATCAGCATGTAAATAATTTTCACCTTACCATCATTCAAAACCTAGTCCAGTTCTTCTGGACATTTTTCTTCAACTGTACACGCATATCCTCAATTATTTCCACCCTAGCAGATCAGAGTGGTAGAGTTGGATTTATATACAAATAATCACTAAAAATTTAAGCACTGACTAATTAGCAACAGTACATCGTGCCACAGTAATGCAGATACAGGAATCAAATTTTGTGATAAATTCCAAAGTGAATTCTGCCTCCCTATTTATTTTGATACTACTATTGCAAAACTAATAATTTATGGTATTTTATGTAGCTATTCATCTAAGATGGTATATATACCATATATTATCAATATGCCATTTGTTTTTAGCTATATAATTTAGAAAGATTATGTAGTGTTCTATATTATATAAATGTAATAATTACATTCTAATTATTTTCAGTATAGAAAGAATAGCCATAACAATGTTACCTGAGAGAGAGTGTAGTAGAAAAGGTTGATGATAGTCTAAAGATTAGTTGCTAGAATTTGAAAGTGATTTTTAAGGCATAAATGACAGAATAAAGCACAATAGAAGAGTGTGACATCATAATGCCAGAAGATTGTGCAGAGAACTTTAAAAATGGCTTCTGGAATGCCCGCAGATAGTAATTTGGGGCATAGTTATAATCCACAGTGAGAAAAATGGAACAGTTATACTATCACATATTGAACCATTTATTACATTAAAAGCACTTTCACAATTAATCAACATGAAATATTATAACGGGTCTTTTTTGTGATGACCTAATTACTACATATCACACACAAATGTATATAATAAAACCTAATGTTATTACCATAATCCTCATCTGACATTTCTAGAAATTCTTGAGTTAACAGTTACACTTTTAATTATCTTGACCCTTTTTTAAAACATCAAGAATACTGAAATGTTTTCCTTTTGGACCAGTCTTCCAATGTAGACGAGTGAGACTGTCATCTCAGACAATAGATCAGGAAGGTCAGTGGATTATTATCCTGGCAAGATATGTCTCCAAGAAGTCTGCTTACCCTGATGTCCATTGTCTTGGTCTGGGAAAGAACCCCTCAGAGGAGAGGCATTGGCCAGGGAAACTCCCAGATCCCTGCTTTTCCCACTGCTTAGCACAGACATTTTCAGACTGAAACACTGGGGTGGAGAAAAGTCTTGGAAACCTACACATTTGAAAGATCTGTACATCTATTTCAATTTATCTTTCAAAGGAACTTTTTATACCAAAGAGTCACATGGGTTTTAATAACTCTGATGCAGACATATTCTGATTGTGGAGTCTGGACATTATACTAGAAGAAAGATAGGAAACTGATTTTTGAAAATTTAGTATACACAGATAATGTATATTAACTACTATACTGTCGCTAAAAAGTAGCTGGCCACTGACAACATGGTTGTATTTGCACACTGAGCAAACCTAGGCTTTGTTCAGCTTTTGTTTATTGATTAGGGAAATAATTGTTGGATTTTTACAACATGCTGAGCCATTAGCAAGGTTTAGAAACCACAGCAACTAGCTTCATTAAACTTACTAGCCTTTTTTCTTGAGAGCTCAAGATATTACATATGTGGGTCAACCCTCAGTTTAGCCACACAATAACACCCTTATAAAGGAGAATATTTGTAGCTCAGGGTTGAAATGAGGGGTCATTGGTGCTTCTGAACTTGGTGCTCTCTAAGCTGTGAGATAGGCTAGGGCAGTATTGCTCAGCCTTGGCAATTTTAAGATATGTGGACTTCAACTCCCAGAATTCCCTAGCCAGCAATTCTGGGAGCTGAAATCCATAAATCTTAAGTTGCCAAGGTTGAGAAATACTGGCTAGGGTGAGAGAGCAAATGACCCAAAGTCACCCAAGAAGTTCCGTGATCAAGCAGTAACTTGAATCTGGGTCCCTGATCCAAATTCAGCACCATAGCTATCACACCCATTGTGGACAAAGTAGATAGGCTCTTTTTTCCCTGCATCATAAGTTAGTGGGTTTCTTTGGAGCAAGAATTGGATGGATGCAATAGAGAGGTCTCTTGAGCTGCTGTTGGGCTCTGTGGGAACTCTCCCTTTGAAATACAGTACAGTATAGGTGGTACCTTGCTCAATAGTAGTAACTGTGAGAGGGATCTCGGAGTCCTAGTGGACAATCACTTCAATATGAGCCAGCAGTGTGCTACAACTACCAAAAAAGCCAACACAGTGCTAGGCTGCTTTAACAGAGGGATAGAATCAAGATCACGTGAAGTGTTAATATCACTTTATAACGCCTTGGTAAGGCCACACTTGGAATACGCATCCAGTTTGGTCACCACAATGTAAAAAAGATGTTGAGACTCTAGAAAGAGTACAGAGAAGAGCAACAAAGATGATTAGGGGACTGGAGGCTAAAACATATAAGGGACGGTTGCTGGAATTGGGTATGTCTAGTCTAATGAAGAGAAGGACGAGAAGGACATGATAGCAGTGTTCCAATATCTCAGGGGTTGCCACAAAGAAGACGGAGCTATTCTCCAAAGCACCTGAAGGCAGGACAAGAAGCAATAAATGGAAACTAATCAAAGAGAGAAGCAACCTAGAACTAAGGAGAAATTTCCTGACAGTTAGAACAATTAATCAGTAGAATAACCTGCCTCCAGAAGTTGTGAATGCTCCAACACTGGAAGTTTTTAAGAAGAGACTAGACAATCATTTGTCTGAAATGGTATAGGATTTCCTGCCTGAGCAGGGGGTTGGATTAGAAGACCTCAAAGGTTCCTTCCAACATTATTATTATTACTATTACTATTATTACTATTATTACTATTATTACTATTATTACTATTATTATTATTATTGTTGTTGTTGTTGTTGTTGTTGTTGTTGTTGTTGTTGTTAATATGAAATGGTAACACTTAAATATGAGCCAGCAGTGTGCGCAGCAGCCAAAAGAGCCAATGCAATCCTAGGTTGCATTAACAAAGGAATAGAATCAAGATCATGTGAAGTATTAGTACCACTTTATAAAGCCTTAGTAAGATCCCACTTAGAATACTGCATCCAGTTTTGGTCATCGTATTATAAATAGACTCAGGTGGGGTATGCTTAGTATTCTGTATGGTGCTTGGTGGAAGAAATGGTGTTGTACACTCTATTGTTGACCAGTAACTGCAGGAAGCTGTGTAAACAGAGAACACTGATCTTCCTTTCTATATTGATTTCTAACTTGTAAGGTAAAGTCAAAATATACATATTTCAATAACTGTGGATATAGGTGCGGTTCTGCTAGTTTGCAGAAGATACCAATAATGCATGGGACTTGTAATTCAAATCTGTCAGATTTCAAATTTGTTTTGTGAGTGGATATTGCAGCTTTTAAGACAAATAAATATTTAGTGAATACATATATTCACGCTCCTTTGCAAAATAAATCAATGAGAAATGCTGCCTAATAATTTAAAGCAAAGATGGAATCAGTGTTTAATTGGCTGATAAACACATCTCTTAAATGCATCTGAAAGCAGGTAAAGCCGGTTTGTTCTACAGGAGAAAAAAACAAAGCAATCTGTTTATTTGTGTTTAAATAAATGTTTATGTTCAGGTAGATTTTTAAGAGAAAATCAAATGACATTCACCAGAATATTGAGGTAGACCACTTTAATTCTACATTAAAAAAATAGCATCAAATTGACACCTGCTTTTCAGCAAGTTTCCCAAATAGTAAAACAAATCAAAATAAAACATTTTAGCTATAGTTATACGTACACCTATCTATATAAAATTGTTTAAATAGAATATATAGAATTTATTACTGTGGGTTATTTAGTACACAGACCTATTATAACTGAAATTCTTACTGTGCTTTCATATTCAATGTCCCAACAGTAACCTTTTTTCCAATACAAGAGAATATATACTGCTCAGGGTTGAACTATGGAATCCTGTTGCTATCTTGAAGTTGTTTGTGTGCAGGACAATTCAGCACCTCTCAAGGTAATAGAATTATTGTAGTGAGTGTGGGGTTTCCCCTGTTTATATGCAGTTGCTTGTGTGTGTTTTTTCCTTATAATTCCTTGATTGGGTTATTGTTTTGGGCTTGCTTATTTGTCTGATGTTAATCCCTGCTTATCTGGATACAGCCTGCAGCTGCTGGAGAGGATGTATTCTGCTCTTTGTATCTCCTTATTAGCTTTTTTATTGTCTCCTTGAATGGTGTGTGTGAATGTACTCATTATATAGTCTCAAAATTCCAGATTTATCAGCTTCTGCGGTAAAAGGTGCTGAATAGATTATAATATTTCAAAAGATTTCATAAACCTTTCCAAACCTTTTCTTTTTATGCCAAAGTATTAAAGAATTGTCAGCTAACTTTGCTATCCCACAGAATCATTTCTGGGAATTTTGTCACTATGAAGAGAAAAACTCATTTAAAACTGAATATCTCAGGAAAGACTGTAGCAATATAATTACACTCCTTGCAACTTTCTGACTTGGGCAAAGCATTTATAGTGCTATGCAGTATTGATAAATGTAAAGGCTAGATTTAGGTTAATTATTTAAGCTCTTATTCAAAGGAATTATGAAGTTCATTTCATGTATAATGGCAAGGGGGTAATAACAAAAAGGAAAGTTAAATTTGATGGCTTTTTATCTATGCCTATGAGAGCCAGCTATCTCCCATACACATAGTAAAAAAACCCATTCCAATTTGATTTTTAAAAAGTTTTAAAAACTTGAAAAAATTAAGACTTTTAAAAAATATTAAAGATACTTTTTGAAATTGGACAAGCCCAAGTTGTCATTGTCAGTGAAAAGGATTGATTCTTGAACTGATTTATACAGTCACATTTCCCCTCAAAACTACTATGAACTCAGGAAAAGGAAAATGCAGGTGTGCTATGGATACTTGTAATTTTTCTCTTCAGCAAGATTAAATGCACCTAAGTTGCTCAGATCAGAAAGGAACATTAAGAGGGAAAGGGTCAAGTATATACAGTATCTTCTTCCAAACTCCTATCTTCCCTCTGATCAAATTGGAAGCCTTTGTGTCTCTTTTAAGTAAAAAGATTACATTGGAAATTATTCTACATCATTCTCTTAGTTTGAACAGCTATGGGTCACTAACACATACCTTCCCAATGAGGACAGATACATTTCTGAAGTTTTCTACTTTTTATCTTGAGCTTGATCGATGTCCAGATGTCATCTCTTCTTTGTCAGTGAAGACTGGTTAGGGCTCAGTATTAAGAAGATGTTTGAAATCAATTGGGACATTATGTAATAAATGCTCATGATATTTGCACAAATCTGTTCTGGGTGATGCTCCCAGAAGATCCCTGCCAGCTTGGAAAAATAACATTTTCCCAGAAACAACATACTGTATTTTGAAAGTTTGGAAGATACGTGCCATGTCCTAGAAGCAAATGAATTTCCTTAAGAGACAATTAAGAAACTTTACAGGGCAAATCTTATAAGAGCAAATGGGCAGCAAACATTTGACTGGCTGAATCATCCTTATACCTAAGAAAAGACTGAAGGAATTGGTATTTCATCTGAAAAGGGAGAACTGAAAATGAAAGCAGACTGCAAATTTCTCAAGGTTATTACATGTAAAGGGTAAAAAAAAAAAGTTCACTGCTCTTCAGAGAACAGGTCTCGGTCCAGCTAATTTAAGTAAGAGAGGTTTACTGTGACTGAATATTAAAGGAGTTTTTGCACTTTTCAACCCAATGGAATGTTAAAAAGAAATGATGTAAAGGGCCTTGGGATCTAGGGAAGAACTGGCTTTCCAAAGATGGAAGTCTTACAGGATAGTTCTCAACTGGATAAGCTCTGGATTTCCTGCATTGAGTAAGGGACTAGATTGAAGGTATAGTTGGCCCTCTGGACTTCAATCATCTCCAGATCTGCTGTTCCTTTTCTGTTTTATTTATTCAGTGAAAATGAAAAGCCATAAAAATAAAATTTAGAAAGTTTTTCATTGTGTAATTTATTCTGCACTGATCTCCTTTATATAGTCCAAGAAAGAAACCTAATAATATTAAATTACACAGCATAACAGAATAAGACAGTTGGAAGGGACCTTGGAGGTCTTCTAGTCCAACTTCCTGCTCAAGTAGGAAACCCTATACCATTTCAGACAAATGGTTGTCCAATGTCTTTTTAAAAATGTCCAATCTTGGAGCACTCACTAGTTATGGAGGCAAGTCGCTCCACTGATTAATTGTTCTAACTATTAGGAAATTTCTCCTTACTTAGTTCTCTCCTTGATTAATTTCCATCCATTGCTTCTTGTCCTGCTTTCAGGTGCTTTGGAGAATAGCTTGACTCCCTCTTCTTTGTGTGAACCCCTGAGATATTGGAACTTTGCTATCATGCACCCCAGTCCTTTTCATTAAACTAGACATACCCAATTCCTGCAACCGTTCTTTATATATTTTAGCCTCCAGTCCCTAATCATCTTTGTCGCTCTTTTCTGTACTCTTTCTAGAGTCTCAACATGTTTTTATATCATGGCAATCAAAACTGGATCAGTATTCCAAGTGTGGCCTTACCAAGGAATTATAATGTGATCTTGATTCTATCCCTCTGTTAATGCAGCCTAGGATTGTGTTGGCTCTTTTTTTACGGGTAGATAAGATAGGTAAGTTCATTACTTACACTGCTGCTGATCAAATTATGCAGGCCTGGGAGAGAACCTTAAGCTTTTCCTCCACCCTACAATTAAAGTAATTCCTTATGACTGTGATGCCATAACAGAAACTTTCTGTAATTTTCTTCATGACTTACAGTTCTGTGAAATCATAGGAAGGTGCATTGATTCACCTGGAACAGGAATTTAGATAGATTTCTTCTATGTTCTTCAGAGAGCAGAAATGCTTCTTAGCTTTAGCATTAAGGAGAATTAAAACAATAAATTAAATATAACACAGGTAAATTAAATATTGTTTCATATTTGGGATGGATAGTTGATAAAAGTGACTTCAGAAAATTTAAATGCCAAACAATATTGTTATTTATTCCAATTCTCACTTTCCCTGGTACCTCTTAGCTGTCCAATTTAACTGTACAGACAACAATGCCAATAACTGGACATGTGGGCAACATGTAGAACAAAACCTTAAATAAAACATATATTTGTCAACAGAAGAAGTTATAATTTCTTTGTTTTATCAAAAGCTGTTATCACTGCACCTCTATTCAATTTTCCAACTAACCCAGAAAAAATATTTTGAAAAAATATATGATCCCATAAAGCAAGGAGTAGATGTGGAAAATAATATACCAAACTGTAGCTCCAGCCAAAAGACCCTTTTTAGTGACTAAATTCTTTTCCATTCATTGAATGGCTGCAAAGGGCAATTTAGAAATTTAATGTAGTGGTAGGAGTGAGTTTTAAAAAAGAGGGGAGATTGTTAGTACAGCCACTTCAGGAATGCTGGCAATAATAGATATATTGCTATGTTATTCTATGCTACATTGTTATTATAGTGGAGATATGAATTTTTGGAGCAATTTATAAGTAGGTTATTAGTCAAACAGCTAGGATTATGACACTAGAGGTTATAACCTCAGTGAAAAATAATGTAAAATCAAGGTCTTCAGGCTTGTCAGTCTTACTAGGTAGATCAGATAGGGAACATGACCAGAAAAGCTAATTCTACTTCATTATAAGGTTATGTTAACAGAATCTTACAAGTCTGAAAGTACTTCTGGCCCCTTTACAGCTCAATAAAACTAGAGAGAAGAGACGTTTCCTGAGGATGGGCTCCAGCATGAGTCTGAAAGCACGGAAGACTAAATCTCTGGTCCCAGTGACTGACCCAGATTGGATCCTGCAACATTATCCCGGGACACATAGATTCGCCTTCATTCTAGGGAGGATCTCTTCTGAGCCTTTTGCCCTGCCCACATTCCTGCTATGGGTTAAACTGCCTTTTATCTGACTGTTCCCTTGGCTGTGTCTGATGGTTCTGCCTCTCAAACTCATTCCCACACACCATTACATCAGCTGAATTGAATCAGATTTGACAAATGGTAGAAATATAGAAAAGAGATTAATGGCTGATTTGCATGACTGGCTTTCTCTCACACAAGTACAGGCCACTGACAATTTCTCAAGAAAAGGAACACATAATGTTGTCATCTACCTGCATTCAGCCCATGTGGAAGGCAATTTGCACCAGTCTTTTTCTGCTACATGTCAAAGGTGGCATTTCTGACCTATGCTGGCTCAAGCGCTTATTGGACTTAATGTCACTGGAGGCACACTCATACACACATGCATACAGTTCAAAAAGATATAGACTATAATTAGTCTATAATTAATTATAGCAGTGGCAGGAAGGATGTGCATACAGTTGCATAGACAATCTCAAGCAAATTCAAAGCGGTGGCAGAAATGACATTGGTAAATCATCAGCCAGCCCTGGTCCAAAAGAACAGTGTTTCCACAAGCAGGAATTCAGACAGGGTGGTTGTTCCCAATGAGGAATTACTTATTAGCAGTGGTTCTAAAATAGAGTCCCCATTTGGTGCAAGCAATTACTGGTGAGAACCCCTTGCTTGCAAGGAGTCGTGCAGGCCTCCTTTGTGCTGCTGTTCACTCAGCCCTACGTGCCTTAGGACTGGAAAAGGCCCTGGGTCAGATCCCTCATCTGCTGGTTCCAGTGCTCTACATGTTCTGCAGCAAAATCAGGCAAATGAGGTAAGTAGCTGAAGAGTACAATTGCAGAAAAAGCATAAGACTCATACATTTTGTTTAACTGTTGCTTTCAGCTCCTTGTGATGCCCGAATCTAGCTAATTGTAGATTATTTAATAAATATTGACTAAGCAAACATTTGTTTAACATAATGTGTGAACTAGGCCTAAAGATTCTGGTGCAAATGAAGTTATTATATGCAAGATAAGTATTACTTAACTTTACTATAGTCGTTAACCAACACATCTTAGTAGTTTTATCTTTTCCCCAACATTAGGCACACTGTTTTGGAGCTAAGGATTGGCAGGAGAAGGGCTTAAATCTTTTCTGACCTCCCTTTTATTTTGAATTCCAAATTTCTTTCCATCAAACTAAACCTTTCCAAAGAGTGGCAAATGAATGTGTTGTATATTCAGAGGTGCTTACAGAAAATTAAAAGGGACTAGAAGCAAATTAATTATCCATTGATGATTGATGTTAAACTGGACAGAGTTCTACCTTTACATCTGATTCTTTTGTGGAGGGCTGATGCATACTAATTGTACTACTTTTGATTTTCATCTGTTCCACATCTAAATTATGA
The DNA here is from genome assembly GCA_023970755.1 of Azemiops feae. Lineage (NCBI taxonomy): Eukaryota > Metazoa > Chordata > Lepidosauria > Squamata > Viperidae > Azemiops > Azemiops feae. Next base: position 561,889 of record JALGBA010000454.1, on the reverse strand, counting down.
GGAAATTAGTATATATTTTCTCACAATGTTTCCAAATAACAAGGAGAAAGGTAAGACCGTGCATCCTATATTGGGGCTAAACTAAACAAACATGTACACAAATAATGGCCATATAAATATGGTGAATGAGCATATCATGAGAGTTCAGCCACCAAGAAGAAAGCAAGAAAAACGTAACATCTAGAATTTAGAACCTAAATTCTTTCTAATATTTTTTCAGAATTGCATATTGTTGCATGCAGTTGCTAGTTTGCTATATTTTCTTTATAGTTACCTGAGGAAGTGAAGGTGGTGACTGATGATTTCAGAATTCTGAGTAGTTTTCTCACTACCCCTCAAATATGTTTTAAATAAACTTCAATGGAGTTTTAACATCTACAAGATTTTAGGCACAAGCAAATTTCTCATATTTTCAATTATGTATTCTAGTACTACATACCTTCTGATAAGGATGCATCTTTTAACCTGTCCCCAAAGAAAGTATAATTTCAGGCCAGTGATGGAAGAGCACAATAGGCATTATTAAGAAATTCCCTTTTTCTATAATTCCACTGGCATCACATTTCATGCTAAGACACACATTTTAAATATATTTTGTTGAAGACCAAACTAACACGGCTCGTACTACTGAAATTCTTTGCATACTTAAGAACAACTAAACCTCAAGTCTATTAATGAAGGTCAAATGGTCTGTTGATGCTATTTTTAGAGTAAGCTCAGGACTGCCCTGATAATGATCTTGCTTGAATCAGGCTAATCACATTTTCCATTTACCAAAACATGATTCACTGAAACAAGTGGATATATCATGCACAAATTATATCAGTGTTCAATTCAAGCACTGAGTTTCCTTAAGCAACATTCTTATTTAACCAGGCTTAACTAAAAGCTTTCTTGGAGTGATCATCCATGTACAGGTAGTCCTCGACTTATGATCACTATTTTTTTTATCTGAGAATGTCACAGTGAAGGGGGAAATTTGCCTACAGATTAATACCTTACGTGACTTTTGGTAAGGCATGGTGAGCTTCAGAGAGAGCAACTGTGGAAAAGACTAAAGAACCAGTGAGTAATCCAGTTCTTCAGAACCTCTCCAGACAAGGAGAGAGCAGAAGATCACCCACATATCTCCAGATGGTTACTTCTCATGAGAAGACGGCAGGCAGTCCCATGGGGATGAGTGCCAGGAGACAAAAGGTTTAATCATCAAGGTCATAGCTGCAGTGGAGCCTTTTAAAAGACACTTAAGTGCCCTAACCTTACTTCTAATCACTTTATCTGTAAATCTCTTGGTGGCCACAGAACCTGATTATTTGGGGGACTGTCTGTCTCCAGTCCTTTCAAACAGAGTGGGTCTGCTCCAGGGTCTCTCACTTAAATGTCATCTTGTAGGACCAAGGAAGAGTGTCTTCTTAATCACAGCCCTTGCCCTTTGGAACAACATCTCCCCAGGCATAAGTATAGCTCCCAGACTCTAAGGGTCCTGGAGGTCCCTTAAGGTCCAGCTCTGCTCCCAGACCTCAGATGAGGGTGTCTGTGGAACCCCTGTGGAGTCCTTTTCCTGAATGTTGGGCATGCTATTTTAGTCTGTATAGTCATGTTGTTTTAGTTGTGTTTTTAAAACACCTTTTGGTTATATTGTAAAGTCTTTTTTGAAGTTGGACAGCCTTAACAATAACAACAACAATAATAATGACATCACTCAAGTACTTTCAATTTAACCACGTCTCAATGGAAACCACTGAGAGTCCATATAGAGTCCATTCCAAGGTGCAGGCTCTGCAGAATTTAACTTGCAGCAGAGTCATTTCCCAAGTGGGTATCCTTATAAATTGAACAAATACATATTGTCAATTGTTATGATGTTGGGAAGCTTTGTTAACTTAATACATACCGACATAAAGGAAATTATTGGCATCTGTGGACCTGGTTAAGCAAAGCAGATTGACGGTACCAAGTAGGGAAACCTTAACTGGTATAAAATTCAGCTTAAAAAATCTATAGAAGCATTAAAACGTGTATTAGCCTTATTGCTGAGAAAGTACTTATTTATGACCTGTGAGAAGATTCATACAAAGGGCTGTTGTGAGAAAAAAATAGAACCTCTATGTATTCCACCTTGAGTTCCTGAAAGAAAGGCTGAAAGCAAAGGCAATTAATTGACCAATCGTATTTATTTATTTGTTTGCTTGCTTAATATATATGCCACCAAGCTCACTCTGCAAACCAGCTCTGAGTGGTTTAAATTATTAAATCAATCCATACATATTTCAGTAATTAATGCTCATTGTGAAATTACAGGTAATCCTTTACTTGCAACCGCAATTGAGCCCCAAAATTTCCATTCCTAAGCAAGACAGTTATTAAGTGAGTTGTGCCCCATTTTATGACCTTTTTGCCACAGTTTTTAAATGAATCACTGCAGTTGTTAAGTGAATCTGGCTTCCCCCATTGACTTTGCTTGTTGGAAGCCAGCTGGGAAGGTTACAAATGGTGATCACATGACTCCAGGATAGTGCAATTGTCATAAATACATGCCAGATGCCAAATGCCCAGATTCTGATACATGACCATGAGGATGCTGCAACAGTCATAAGTGTAAAAACTGGTCATAAGCCACTTTTTTCAATGATACTGCAACTTAGAACAGTCATTAAACAAATAGTTGCAAATCGAGGACTACATGTATATTATAGCAGTGTTCTGCCTCAGCTGAATATTTTTTATTTATACCCTTCCCCCACATACATAAACAGCTTTTAGGATTGTTTTTATTTGGCAGCAATTAAGCAAACATTGCTCTCTATTAATTTTGTATTTACCAAGTGATGTATGCATTTCAACTCCTATATATGTTTACATTTTTTCATCAGTGGAAATAAAGACCTTTGATTTAGGTCTCTTTTGCTCTTCAGAATTATGGCTTGAAAGCCTTTTCATCTTGTACAAATATACACATATGTGTTGTCAGGTCACACATAAAGTTATTAACTGGTATAGGATACAGTGTTTATATTTTCAGGAGATGATCTTTTTATGCATCCCTAAATGTTAATAATAATAATAATAATAATAATAATAATAATAAGCCCTTCAATCAAGAACAGTACAAATTAAGGCTATTTCAAGAATCTTGATTATATGAAAAAAACCAATTTCTTGAAATAGGATTGACTAAAAGAAATTGAACATGGAGAAAATGGTTACTGGATAACAGATCTTCAGTGCATTGCATGCTAGAGAAAATCCCGTGTTTTGGCCTGAATGACTTTTGTACATTGCGTTTCTAACAGAGGTGCTGTCTTTCTATATTTGAATGGCTCCAAGATTAAGCCAAATGGAAATGATGTCTTTGGCTCAGAGTTAAGGTCTGCTTCAGAAATTTTCCCTGGCATGTTGCATAGAATGGGTGGCATTTCAGTAGATCTGATTACAAGTTGATCTATTTCTATTTTGTCATTTGTCTTCTATTACATTGCACTTGATCTCTGCTATGTCAGTTGTGAGAGGCAGACTCTATCAGCAATTTAGAAGAGTGCCTTAAAAATCATCATAAATTTAATTGCTTACTAATATTTATTATACTAGAATATTGTTCTTTTTCCAGGGAGCCCTCAGTTCCATGCATGTTACTACCACCAACAACTATAAGAGGCTGGTTATAGACGCAGAAGACTCTTCTTCCATTCATTCTTCTACATGTTGAGTTGGCATAAAAGTATGCTGGCATAATTTGCCTGAGGGTCAAACCCTATTCTGCCTTGGGTGACAAAACTGGTGACTGGTGCTGTCCTTATAATTTGAATGCTGGACAATTTAAAGGCAATGATTGTTGGATTCCCCTGGCTATGGTCCCTTCGCATCCAGAGTTACCTGCCAGCAGGAAGGGCAAACACCAATTGCTGTCCTTCACATGCAGTTTGGGGTTGAAAGGCAATGGGTGGGTGTCTGGGATAGAGACTTAGCCATTTTTTTTCAGGCTGCTTAAGCAACAGGTCACAGCATGGTGCTTCTTTGCACTAAGGCTATTTCTGAGGATGAAACTCTTCAGAAAGAACATGATTTGTTTAAACTTGTGTCTAGACTCATATCCAAAGCCAAGCTGGCTGACAGAGCACACTTGTAATGGGGGAACATAAACAACATGGGAAAGCTTTCTCAGGAGCTGTTTCCCTTTCACCTCTCCACTGCCCATGTTGACTGACTGTGCTGTCAGTCAAGTGTGAGATGAAGTGGGAGGGAGCAATTGATAAATATTGCAAGAGAATGCCATCATTGGCAGCTCCTAATTTCAGGCTATAACCCAGTTAAAGGGGAAACAGGCAAATTCTTTTAATTTCACATCATCAATGTATGTCCTCTAAAAAGAAAGATTAGCAGGTCAACACCTTATAGTTAGGATGTAAAGATAACTTTCTCAACCTATGTACTGAGATTCTTGGTGAAACCAGAATTTGTATCTTAACTTTTCTGCATTCAAGTTTAAATTAGTTATACAATACACTTAGATGCTTTCACATTTTCCTATGCTTTATTACCTTTCTTTCCCTATACGTTAAGTTCATAAAAGTCTTTTGATGTGTCACTCATAAAGTTGATGGAAAAAGACATGTCAGTCACATTGGATTTAAGCTAATGTCTCAGGCTGGGCTTGGTGCAAATAAGCTGCATGTTCTCTTATCACCGATGGGTAAATGAGGAAGCCAAACAGTGTAACTGTCCCTCCTTCCTGCCCAAATTCTTTTTAATTTTAGAGGTAATTATGGTTCAGATACATCAACAAAACAGCTCCAAACTGATTTGTAGTAATGGACAGAGGCAAGTGTATGAAATACAATGTGGGTAAATAGAATTAGTACTGCCATCACTGTAGTACACTCCAAATTTAAAAGCATGGAGAATGTTTGTGGGGAGGGAAAGATTTTTCATTCAGGCAGCATGATATCTGCAACATATCAGAATATTCCGCTTCATTTTGATTAGGGAAGAGGATATTTTTCTTTAATACAATCTGAAGATGTTTAATTTATTAACTATAAACTCCCTACTAATGTTCCTTTTCAAAAGAAACCATAGGTAAATAACACTCATATGTTGTACTATCACTCAGAAGTGTCTTTGCTGATCACAGAGTTGCTTTCAATCAAGTTCCTGGCTTGATACTAGATGCCACACAGGGTGCAACTCTTGATAAATATCTTTATTGCAAGAATTAGGAGCTTAAGGAAGAAATTCAGCAACTGCCAAGGGAAAGGTACAAGCTATATTTCCAGCAGAAACAAGGTTCAATTTTTGCATCTTCTCTCTCCCCCCCCCCCATCAGTATTGTGGAAGGAACAATTAACATCTGTGTCTTGCTGTGGTCTCAAGCTGTTTCCTTCTGACCTAGCCAGATCTAATCCTTATGCAGATGTTTTTATGGGTAAAATAAGTATATGGCTGGGAGAAAGACCCTTTAATCTAGTAGTCAGGAATAACAGCCAGTGAAAATATAAGAAGTTAGTTTTCTTTATCCATTTGACTGTCCAGGTAGGGGAAAAAAACCTAAATATCAAATTATTGTGAATGCACACAAGCCTCAGATATTCACTTGAGTGAACATGATGTATTTTATTCATATCCCACAATGGTGGGTTAGGTATAAGATTTTTCTTGATTGGAGACCTGGCCTTCTGCGTTGACATTAGTACTATTGCAAGGTATGATAAAGCATAGTAGATAATGGGAATCAAAATGACAATTCTATTGTTTGCCATTAACAACATTAATAGTGCAATATTACGGATTTCAGTTCAGAAGCAGTATTGACTTTCATGCAATGTATCTCAAGTAAATGTGTAGGATGAGGTTTATGGGGCCTTGGAAAGGTCATTCTTTTTCAGCTTCATAGGGTAGTGGTGACACAGAAAGTGTATTGATAAGTATCTTGCATTTAAATAGATAATGAAATAAAAGATTTTATAGAACAATTTGCCGTTAGGAGTGGGAGTGTGGGCTCATTCTTTCAATCCCAGAACTCTTACTTGAAAGTAAATGCCTGGAAAAGTTTATGATTAGAAATCAGAAATATTGTCTAGCCAGCAGAGGGAGCTAATGACTTGTATCTCTTAAATCCCTTTTCAAAATTTATTGTATAAAGGAAGGAAAGGTAAAGCATAGAATCTGAGAAAAAGCTGAAAAATAAAAGAACATAATTTCCTTTCTAATTATGGGGGTCGCCAATATTTTTCATGTTAGTTTATCAAATTTTAGGTAAGCGCAGCGACAGGAATAAAGCTTGCAGGAGAATGTAAGATAATCCTACATCCCTAACTCCACAGAGCATTGACAGAAAAAGTATACCTATATCAGTGATGGCGAACCTTTTAGAGACCCAGTGCCCAAACTGCAACCCAAAAACCACTTATTTATCACCGGGTGCCGGGTGGGTGTGGCTGCGATGGTCATGGTAGACTGGGTGGGCGGGGCCAGGGCGGTGGGGGCCAGTCCCTCGCCACCTCCGGGGCACGGCATGGGTGCCCACAGAGAGGGCTCTGAGTGCCGCCTCTGGCACCCGTGCCATAGGTTCGCTACCACTGACCTATATAAATGAATCTTCAGTGAAACATAGGGAAGTTAGAAACCAATTTAAGTGATACAGGTCTGAACTGTGCTTGGCAGCATTACCCTATTGCCCCTGTGTTGCATTTTTTTGAGAATGTGCTCTGGGATTGTGTCTGGAGATATGCAGACTTAGGCTCATACAGACCTTTTAGAAAAGGGAGTGCTTGCATACCAAGACATTGCATTGTTTATTTATTTTATTTATTTATTAAATTTCTATGCCGCCATCTCCCCTACAAGGTGACTCTGGGTGGCCATTGTTTAATACTGTAATCTTTCCTCGCCTTGTGTATCTGGTGTTCTCCAGATATGTTGGAGGGTGTTAATCTTTATTCCTTTATTCCTATTCAGCACAACCAGGAATATGGGAATGTTGCCTAAACAATTGGGGGGCACCAAACCTGGGGCAGACTGGTGTGGGATAATACACTGGATGATACTGCCAAGAACTATCTTTAGGTTGTTATAAAAAGCAGGATCATACAAAGGTCAGCTCCCATCATTGTGCTATGCTTTATGATTTCTTTGGCCTAGAATATTGTGTGAACCAAGCCATTACAGCTTAGTCAACAAGACATAGCAAAAAGAAGTGATAATTTTAGTGCAGTGTGTGAACCAAACCGTCAAACATAATCTGATCTCAAACCCCCAGTTTTAATAGGTTAATAAGAATAACTTAAACTATGTCTCAGGTCCTACAGGAAACTTTTGCAAATGAAGGCATATGATCAGTCCTCAACAATTATTCAATATATGGGCATTCTGGTGGCAGTCATGACCAGACGGCAATTATAGCCAGGTGGCAGTTGTGGCCAGGAGGGCTTTTTTTACAACTACAAATTGTGCACCAGTTACACCAATTCCTTGACCAACATGCCTTCCTCATAGTCACTCATGCCCTAATCACCTCCCGTTTGGACTGTTGTAATGTGCTCTACATGGGGCTGCCCTTGAAGCTTCAGTTGGTTCAAAATGCAGTTGCCTGCATAGCGCTGTGCATGTCAAGATTTTCACTTGCGTCACACCTTTTGCAGGAGCTGCATTGATTACTAATTTGCTTCTGGATGCAATTCAAGGTGCTGGTTATCACCTTTTAAGCCTTACATGGCTTGGAACCAGGTTATTTGAAGGACCGCCTTCCTCAGTTACATCTATCCAGACTACCAGAGTGGGAAGACAAGGTATGTTGTGAGTCACATCTATGAAGGAAGTACATCTTGTGGACCAAGGAAAAGTGTCTTCTTTGTGGTGGCTCCTTCCCTTTGGAATACCATTCCCCTAGAAATAAGTCTGGTTTCCACCTTGATACTTTTTCAGAAGGCCCTGAAGACCATGGTTCTGTCAGCAGGCCTGGGGACGCTAGGTTGATATGGAGCCAATAAAGTGGCTGATGTGATTTGTGGTTGCCATCACTGGGGGTGGTACATGATTTATGGGTTCTTACATTGTGAAATTTTAATATTGTAAGCTGCTTGGAGTTACCATCTGTGAGTTGGGTGACCATATAAATTTGTTTAAATAAAATAAAAAAAAAATAAAAATAAAAATAAAATAATAATAATAATAAAAAAATAAAATAAAAAAAATAAAAAAATAAAATAAAAATTAAAAATAAATAAATAAATAAATAAATAAATAAATAATAAATAAATAAATAAATAAATAAATAAATAAATAGTGGTAAACAGGTTTGAACATTATAGAATGCTATCATATTTGAATCTATAAAAACTGCATCAACTATAGTAGGGAAAGCTTATTGCCAGTATAGTACTGCTACTCAGAATCTGAACAGCTGTTCCAAGGCTTCATGTTTCAATCATGGGGCAGAGCCCTGCTAATTAAAAGGGAAGCAACCCTCTATCACTTAGCCAATTAACTCCAGCTTATCTGAAATGTCTACATAAATTTGCATGTAGAAGCAAAGATACATCTGAAACCAAACCAGGCTGGGGATAACGAGAAACATACTGTAGAGCAGGGGTCCCCAACCCCCGGTCCATGGACCGGTACCGGGCCGCAGCATACCAGCAACCAGTCCGCACAAACAAGCAAAGCCCCATCCGCAGGATGCAGGCAGCACACAAAACCATGCCCCCTCCAGTCCGCGGAAAAACCTCTCTCCACGTAACCGGTCCCTGATGCCCAAAAGGTTGGGGACCTCTGCTGTAGAGTGATGGTCTGAAGTAATAACAGTGCCAGAGAAGATCAAACAAAAGAACATCTTACATCTTCCCATGATTACAATCAGTGGTCTCTTGCACAAACAGAGCAAGGAAAGCTCAAGTTGCTTGGAACTTCCAAAAGGAAAGTTTAGAAAGAGATGAAGAATTATTACAATTAATTAGATAATTGTAGTAATCATTATGATGACACAAAATAAAAAAGTATCAACATAGTAAAGAATGTCAGGTTCCTTTCCCCAAGAGAAGAGGTATGTATAGGATTTACTGAATGGCTTTACACTCAATGACTTCACTAGGTTTAATTTTTCTCTAAGTTGTGTTCAGTGTATTACTGCAAAATATTATCTTGTCAGTCTGCCTTCGGTATGCTCTCAGCAATTAACTATAATTAGCTGAGGTCCAAATAGCTTTTATTTATTTATTTTAGAAAAGAAGCATTTAGTATATAAATAGGACCAACCAGAACATTCATATATAGAATTAGTACACAGTGTATGTGCCAGTCTTATTCTAGGCAGACATCAAAAGTAATAGTGGAAAAAAGCCACATTTCTACTGAGTATAAATTCCTTTCTATTTTCTAATAATACTGCTTTAGTATCATATTCATAGTGAAGTCCTGGATGCCTAGGAAATGAAGTAGTGTAATATTTTAATATTGCTTTATTAAAATGTATAAAATAGCTTTGGCTTCAGAAAGATCTACAAAAAAATCCAGGCTCTGCACAGAATATTCTGTTTGTAAGCTCTGTAAAATTGCTAACATTCTTCTTAATTTCAAAATGTAGTGTATTCTAGCCCCAGATTTGTTGAGCTGAATTAAACCAGGTTTAGAGACTCAAATCTATTTGGGGCAGTTATAAACTGCATTCCAGAAAAGCTATCCCCAGATGTGTTGGGAGTACAACTCCCCAAATCTTCAAACAACATGACCAATTACTCTAGAACAGGGGTGTCAAACTGCCGGCCTCTGGGCCGGTTGCATCATGTAGAGGCCACGCCCACCCCAGCTCCGGCTATGCAAAAAAAGTCGCGATATGTCGCAACACATCACGTGATGCGGCGAGTTTGACCCCCATGCTCTAGAATAACTACTTTCTAAGTTGGAATGTTTAGACAACATACCAATCAGGAAAGCCAACATTTGTTGCCAAGCCCTGGTTAAATGTATATAATCTGTACAGCTATATTACGTGCTCCATTAAAAATGACACAGTATGTGGAGAACTCATTCCACAGTAAGGAATCACTTGTGCTATAGTACAGGTCACTTCAAAATACAGGGAACAGTTTTATCTACATTTTAACACATGCACAGGACTTGCTTGATGGATATAGGATGCATTTTCTTGCATATTCATCTCAGTGCTTCATTGTTAGTTATTACTAGAAAATACGTTCATTTCAAATCTCTCCATAGTTTAACACAGTAAACTATACATTTTTTTTCCTGTATGTTACAATCGCAGGGTTTTTTCCTCTGCAAAGCCTACCAAGTGGGGAAATTACATCTCATTAGAAGGATACAGTACTAATATGGAATCGCAATGATAGTTTAAATACTGCTGTATCAGTCCCAGGGGTTCATCTTCACATCTTGCGAATGTCAGCACAGGATGACTTGTTAGGCTTTTAAAGAAGAAATATTCTCATGCTATCAGCTTCATCTCATCTCCAGCTTTGGCTGAACTACCCTAAATTGATCCCTATTTGTTTCAATTTTAAAATTCTCCAGACATAAGACTTGATCATTTAGGATATCTGGCTGGTTGCAAGCCATAAGGCTAGGATCTGCCTAGCTCCTATTGGTATTTTAGGCTGCTGGGGACACATCTCCTCATCTCCAGTCACCTAGTACTGATCTTGGTGGCTATTTTGGCTTAGGTGTTGGAGAGATGGGGCATTTGGAGCTATCTGTCCATGAGTGTGGTCAGGAGAGTTATGCAGACTTTTTGTGAACCAGGAATTAGGAGCCTTGCTTTTAAGTATTAGTCCTTGGATATATGTGGGTACAGATGTGTCAGTGCTGTTGAACACTTCTGCCTTTTCATCTGCAGGCCTGTGATGGAGGGCTGCAGATACCGTTCCACTTCTTTTTCACTTAAGCCACTACAAACTTCAAGAGCCCCCCCCCCTATTCATTCAGAATGCCTGGAAATGGGTCTATTGTGAAATTGATTAAAAAGAGGTGAAACTAATCTCCTCCTCCTCCTGAGGCAGGACAAACATTAGGAGTTGGACTGACATGTCAGCCTGTTCTATCCGATACATTCCTTTTATCAGAAAAGAGCTCTCATTCTCATCATACATGTTTTACCATTGTTATATTGTGCTGAGTAGTGTACAAGATATGTTACTCAGGGCAGTCTGGGAGTTCTTTCCCTCCCTAGCCTGACTATTGCTTTTCAGGTTACTTATAAACACAGTTTCAACACCATCAATAAATCTAGCACTAATTCAGTATCATCTTTTCCCATTTGTTGTGGCATCTGTTGTGATTTTTGTGTATTTTTCTCTGGGAGCACCCATTTGCATATTGACTCTGTATCATGAAAGCTTTGAGGAGGAACTTTTACAAAACACGGTGAATTCTATTTTACAGGGAGGAAAGATGCCAGAGACTTGAAAAGAGACCAGTATAAAATTGAGGGACAAGATCTGAATTTAGCAGGAAACTACAGAACAATATTACTATTGAATAATAATTATAATGTCTTCGTAATGATTTTGACTGAGAGTTGAAAATAATTTTGCAAAAATTTATTCAATGTAGTTTTTTTTTACCTAAAAGACAGTTAAAGAATAACAATAGAACTGTGTTGGATATTTTGGAATATTTTGAGCAACATAATGAAAAACAAGTCTCATTGATGTTTTTAGATAAGGTGACCAACTTTTTTACAATGAGAAGGAGGACACAAATAAATTGAAGAAAAAAAATATCGTAAATAAAAGAAATATTTTATTCATTGCAACAATAATACAGAATACACTATAATATGACAAATGCATAATAAAAAACATTTGTAACAATAACATTTTATATTGTAATTATGCTTACATGCCTATTAATTATTATTTAAATGAGTACTTTTCCATTGAATGAATATTTTTTGTTAATGTATCATCTTCTAACAATATATTGGAAATATCTGAACAAGAAATATCCTTCATACTGAATTTTACGGCAAGTGCTGCAGCTAGAGTATCAACATTCAATCTCGATTTCTCACTTTTCCAAAAATCATTAGCAATTGAAAAAACCCTTTCAACTGCTGCATTAGTTCCAGGGCAGCACAACGTAAATTGAACAAGAATAAATAAATTTTCACATGGAATATGTTCATTTTTGAAATGGCTGAATATTTCCACCCATCTTTTATCAATTTCAACGTGTTTATTTTCCCATTGTATTAATTTTTCAGAATTTAAAAATACATTCAGTCTTCTAATTTCTTCAAAGAGACAATTGTTGTCTATTTTAATGTCTGGCATTTCTTTAGATAAAAACTCAACACAAGATTCAATATCTGTCCAATATACTTGCGATGAAGTCAAAAAACACCATTGAAAACTGTTATTTCCTGTGATGTTTGTTTCAGACCATTCTTCGATATATTGAAAACATGTTTGGTAAAATTCTGCGCTTCTTTGATAAACTTTTCTGTTATGCCTGGATTTGATTCCTCTAAGTCTGACAATTTTCTTTTTATAACTAAAGGAAGAAATTTTTCTTCAAATCGAGTTTTATATTTAAGGATAAAGTCATTCAAAATAAGACTAACTTCTGTAGCTGAAATGTGTTCACCTTCAATCTTTTGAATCGTTTTGTGAAAAATAGATGCTTGATTATGTACAAAATACATTAATATCTCAGATATTTCATTATTGAAAAACAATTCCAGGATTTTAGGACATTTGTCTAAACTTAAAAAATATGAACGGAGAGGCTCAAATAATTGTAGATACAATTTAGTTTCATTATGATTGGATGCATCAGATAAAACCGTTACAAATGCTGCAGTTTCCAAGTCTTCTGTAAGTATTTTGTCACAGTAATTTTAAAATACTGATTTAATAATAGCCTCGCATTTTGTCCTGGGGCATGAAAATTTAGCATCGTGAAACTTTTTCAATAATTTAGTTGTACAATCCATACTACGAAAACTTTGTGAATTATGGTATGAAATGGAAATGTTCCCTCCATTGCAGCTAACTGTTTTTCATCTTCAGAATAATTTGAAGTTTTAAAAAAACTTGTTACTTTACAACTGGAAGCAGATGCATCTGATGATTGCTTATGTTTCTTGGTGGTCAAGTGTTTCGTAATAGCTGCTCTGCCCCCAACTGCGATACAAAATTCTCCGCTGCAAATATTGCAGAAAACAATGTTATCCTTCTTTGATGTGAGGAATGGAAATTCCTTATTCAATTTATCGTTGAAATGGCATTTCCTCTTTTTTTATTTTTCCATCCCTAAATGAAATTTAAAATTTAAAATAAAATATAGAGCTACACGAACGATGCTAGCACATTCATTATGAATAAATAAAATTAATTATTAAAACTGAAACAATAACATAAGCGAATAAACTTGTAAATAAAATTATACATATTTGGAAATTATTAAATAGATAATGAATTAATAAAATGTGAATTATTGTGCTCACCTGTGTATGATTGAATATTCACTAAGAAAGAAGTGAGTCTAATGCGTGCGTGTGTGCTGTGTCATGTTTCGGTAAGAAGTAAACAAAGCCACTTGCACGCGGCACACTCTTGCGCGCGGTGCACTCTCTCAAAACAATTCTCCTGTGCGGAGCGCATGCGTCTCATAATCGCATCTTGCCGCACTGTACCGAGCCTTGACGAATCGTCATGTCAAATACAAATACGTCACATCACACGCAACGGATCGGATCGGCATCGATCGAATACGGAGATTTACAGATTAGTCTTCAAATATCGAAAAGGAGGACATGTAGGAGGACACTTTTCGAGAGAGGGCAGAACTTACAAAAGAAGGACTGTCCTCCCTAAAGGAGGACGATTGGTCACCTTATTTTAGATACAGAGAAAGCTTTTGACAATATGAATTGGAGTTTACTGTTTAAAGTTTTGGAAAATACAAATTTTGGAGATAATTTTATAAAATGGGTGAAATTGATTTATGTTTTTCAGACAGCACAAGTAATTGTTAATGGAGATTTAACTAAACCATGTGAGATACAAAAAGGAACAAGACAAGGTTGTCCACTATCTTTTTTCTTGTTTATTTTGGTTCTTGAAATATTGAATAGAGACATAACACAAGGTGAGAAGATTGTGGGAATAAAGATGGAAAAAGCATAGCTTTTGGAGATGATTTGGTGACAAAAAAATATGGAAATACAAGGTCAAACCGAATTGATGAACAAAATGGATTTCAAGATTGAGAAAAGGTAAAATACTTGGGTATTGCTATGACAAATATGAATTGTGTATGATTTCAAATAATTATGTTAAGACATGGAATAAAGTTAAATATATATATGTTAAGATATGATTGATGGTTGTTTTACCCAGTGGCAACTGATGTTCCCTGGCAGGGAAAAATGAACCCAGAGGAATCAAAATAATACAATAACAGAGTTGGAAGGGACCTTGGAGGTCTTCTAGTCTATCCTCCGTTTGTCCAATCATTTGCATTGAATCTGAAAAGCTAGATCAGGGGACAGTGCCTGAAGCACACGAAGCAGTGCAGTTCCTATCAACATACTTTTCTGCTGACTCAAGATCTGGGGGAATGCATATTAACACAGCAGATGTAAGGGAGAGCCCTGATCCACTTGTGCTGTCTTGGCCTTGGGACAGGAGTAGCAGATAATGGAATTTGGCCTCATGTGATTTACTTTGTATGCAGGTGTTTTGTTACATAAGGAGCAGGAGAGAAATTAATAAAGCTTTTGGATTTCTTTTGAAACTAGACCAAAAATGTGAAGGTAATGTCACTGAATCAGAGCAGTCTGCTGTGGGGAAACAGGGTTACTTTACCTCATTCTTCTTTCTCCATGGAGTCTACTAATTGCCGCCTTTTAAAAAAACACAAATGTGTCCTTAAAGAAAACTGACATTCACTTAACCTCTCTGTAATGCAATGTGGGACAAACTGAAATTGTGCTAAGCAAGGGATAATGGAGTGAAAAATCCATCAAGCTCTTTTGATTGAAATAAAACGTTTTCATATTCCATTTCCTTGATTCGTGAAGCTATATAAAACTGATTAAATAAATAATACATGATACAGTTTTAACAGAGAGTGGAACATGCAGTCTTCCAGACTCGCTGCAGCAACCAGACTCATCCCAGGAAAATTGGGAGTTTGACATTAGCATCTGAAAAGCCATTGTTTATCCATGGTTCTAGAGACCATTTGCCTGCTTCCTGAAAAAACAGAACTTATTTTGTGTGCCTTATAGTTGGATAACCCTATGCTCTGAGAAGAATATTTCCATAGTCAATAGAAAGTGGAAATGTTGGGAACATAGCACTGGATTCCCATAAATTAGATTATTTCTCCACCTGGTTTGTTATTGTCTTTGCAGTACTAGCTGTGGATGATGGCAGCTCTAGAATGTGTGGAAAGATTGCATTGGAGAAAGTTCATCTGTATGATTGGACAGTAGGTTTTTTTTCAGTCGGGCTCAGCTCTGCTGACTATCACCAGGAGGAATGGGGCAGTAGAGTAGTAGTATGTATTTTTATTTATCCAGTTTTTAAAACCAATCATCTCCCTCACAAAGGGACTCTGCATTAAGCATTGCTTAAATTAATAAAGGAAATTTGCAATCCAGGTGCTGAGGAGGGAATCTTAATAAGTATAAGTAAATGGGAATGAAGTCATGAGATTGCATCTTATTGTGGCAAAATATGGAAAGAAAATGGCCATTTAGGAAATTGTATACCTCATCAACCCTTACCAATGTTTGGCTCAGAGTTAAGATTTTTATAGTATCATTTTCCATAAATAAATTCAGAGTTGCAAAATGATCTCAGAGTATAAAAGAAAATGTTGAGGTAATAGTCCACAATGTAATTAAACAAATATAGGAATTCAGTTGAGCAACAAGCCATCATTCAGAATAGAGACAGCAGAATGGCCTTGAAAAATATGCCTTTTGTGAAGGTTATTTCCTTTGTGAAGGTTAAGCCTTGATTCCCTGCCCCTCCTCTTTTTTTGTGAGTGAGACAAAGCTTTTTTATTAGTTCCAACAAGATACTGTGTTTGTTGAATTTCAAAAACCTGTTGTCAAACTCTCTCAGAAAGTTCCTATAAAACATCAGAAGGTAAGGGATAATCAGGGCAATTGTCCTGGATTGGCAAGTACAGTAATTGAAAAAATGGTAGAAAATAGGAATACTTGGGCAATTCGTAGACCACTGAAATGCTCCAAGTGGGTTGTCATAGGACACTGATGGCGAACTTTTAGAGACCGAGTGCCCAAAAACTACACCGCTCCCCGCACCGCCCCTGCCCCGCTCCGCCCCCCGTACCGCCCGCCTGCAGGGCCACCCATCGCCTCCACGGCCCGCCACAGATCGCCCAGGCGTCCCAGCAGCGCCATGGCAACTATGCCCTCCGCCCGTGCCCCGCAGCAGCATCTGCGCGCGACGAGGCGTGAGGGCGGAATCTTGTCCCTGCTGCCCGGCTGCCATGTCCTTGGCTGTGCTGCTCTGCGCGGGCCACGCCCCGGGGTGACTCTCCTCCGGGGGGGCTGCTGGTGAGGGAGCCGCGGGGGAAGGCGGGGCTGGGGCGACGGTGCACGTGCCCACATAGAGGGTTCTGAGTGCCGCCTCTGGCACGCATGCCATAGGTTCGCCACCACTGTCATAGGAATTAGTGTTAGGTCTCATACTTTTTAGCATGTACGTGAATGGTCTGGAGTTAGGGCAATGATGGGGCCATGCTGGCTGTAATACCAAACTATTCAAGATAGTAAAATTCAAAAGGATCTCTTCATATTATAGGGTAAGTAGGAATACTTCAAAGTGGTGAATGTACATTCGTAAACAAATTATGCAAGTCAGCACAAGTCTCTTCCTTAGCAATAGCAATAGCACTCAGAGTTACTGTATGTACCACTTCACAGTGCTATTAATGGGATCTATGCTTACAGTTGACTGATGAGGAAAGGAATCTTGAAGTCATGGTGGAATTCAGGCTAGAACAATTGTAAACAAAGCAAAGTCCATCCCTTGAATAATTAGGAAGGAAATTCTGAATGTAAGAATGTTATTTACACAAATCTATGGTGAATCCATATGGTGAATAAAAAAGGACATTTTTAAAGTTTTAATATTTTTAATATTTAATATTTTTTTAAAAGATGGGGGGGGGAGTTATCTAGTTGATAAGAGAATTGAAACGTAGCTCCCAAGAGGAAATACTCCAGCAATTGGGATTCTTAGCTCATTTAGCTTGTTTCTTTCCCAGGTTCTCCCTCCCCCCTGGTTCTATGGCAAGTTGAGTAGCGACAGAGGTTAGCAAGCATCTTAGCAATTCAACCTTGACAGTCACTTGCATATTAATCCCCAGGGTATATACTAATCATGGGACAGAGATAACAAATCCAATCAGTCCTTATAGATAATATTGCTAAGAAGTTAATCAGGGCTTTTTTTTCCCTGTTCAACACTTAAGGTCACAATAGTTAATTCAATCAGTTCATTGACTGGGTATCTCCACATATGGTTTAAACACTGATCCCAATCAGTCAGATCTCGGGCTTTCTCACCGTGTGGCCTTTTAGATAGGTTGGGTCTGCAGTTCCAAAACTTTTCATTCACTATGGCCATTAATCATACCAGCATGGGATTTTGGAAGTGTTAGTCCCAAAATATTTTAAAGGTGTCCCTGGAGAAAAGAACACACCATTTTGAAATAAATATCATGGTAAAATCCATCTCTAAGTGAAGACACAAATCCTATTGCTGGGGAGTGCATCTTGTGGGGTTCTCTGCTATCTCCAGTGTAGCAACTAAAAAAAATAATAGATTTTTCCACTTGACTTTTTCCCTAATGCTCAAAACCATATATCGTGATGGATATGAAATAGTGACTTGATTTTGCTAAGACAATTTTCTCTCCCCTATCAAAGCATTTAGTCTTATTGCAATATGCTGTCAGGTCCCCTAATCTTGATTCAGCACTGAATCACATTTCTCCAGATTTATAAGGCTAGCTAGGCTTCTAGGCTAAAACTCAGATTAGTTCTCTCAGGCACAGCTTGGATAAATAATAATATTTATTGTAAACAAGAATGAATCCAAACAAAACAACTGACTGTCCACTGCCAGTGTAGAGCTGTAAGCAGTTGCTGGCCTTGGCCAAGTGTGTTTACAAATCTGTTGATTCTAGTCTGAGAATCTCTGGCTCTCAGATTATTTTTCATATATGAATTTCATGCCATTATATTTGAAAAAATTGAAAATTGCATGGTATCCTTCAAACTGATTATAATTATGTGAAAATGTGCACTGTAAATGCCTATTTTTCAAGAAGCAAATAATCTTTCTGCACTGTGATGCATTTTATTCACTGCAGCTTCATGGTGCTTTGTTGTTAAATCACCTTAAAATACGTGTCTTGCCACCGAGTCCTGCACATTTAATTAAAAGTAAGAAAGTACCCATTTCTTCTTCAAAGAGACAAATACTGCTTACTAGCTTTGTGTAGGAATGATGACATGTCTTACAGAAGGACCATGATGATAACAAAAGATGATCTCTTGAAAGGAAAGTCAGGAAAGGAATGCTGAAAGAATAGAATCATAGGCTGAAAGGGAACATGGAGGTATTCTAGTCCAACCCCCTACTCAGGAATCCTTATACCATGTTGGACCAATGGATGTCCAATCTTTTCTTGAAAGTCTCCAGTGAAAGAGCACCCACAACTCCAGGAAGCAGCCTGTTCCATTGATTAACTGCTCTCACTGTCAGGAAATTTCTCCTTAGTTCCAGATGGGATCTCTCTTTAACAATTCCACCCATTGCTCCTTGTCCTGTCCTCAGGTGCTTTGGAGAATACATCAACCCCCTCATCTGTTTGACTGCCTCTCAAGTCCTGGAAGACAGCTGTTGTATTATCCCTAATCTTTCTCTTTGTTATGCCAGACATACCTAGTTCCTTTAACCATTCCTTGTACAATTTAGCCTCCAGACTCCTTATCATCTTTGTTGCTCTTCTCTGCACTCTTTTTTGTATTCTGGAGACCATAAATGGACACAATATTCCACATGTGGCCTCTCTAGTGCAGTATAAAGTGATATTATCACTTCCAGTGATCTTGACATTATCCCTCTGTTGATGCAACCGAGGACTGCATTGTTTTTTTGGCAGCTGCAGCACACTTCTGACTCATACTTAAGTGGCGGTCCACTAGGATACCTAGATGACTAATGAGAAAGCTGCTGGATTGCTGGCATGGTTTACTGCAAACATCCCTTGTAAATTCAGAGTCCTTATTGGTCATTAAACCAGTTAGAATTTTTTGAACCAGCACTAGTAATTCCTTTTCCCTTGTGCAATCAGGTGAAGTACAAAGTGTATCTATGACATTTGAACAAAAAGTCAACAGATGACAAATATTCAGACAGATTAATATAGTGTGAGGCTAGATTAGGTAATGGAAAAACCACCTGATCTAATGCAGAAAACAATGTTTGCTCCTCAAAAGGTTTACAACTCAAACATGTCACAGCTCGCAGTAGCACTTTGACTAGAGAGTAAATGCCACTGAGTTCAGGGGAGTTTACTAAGAGGAAACGTACTATCAGGACATTGCAATACATCTGCTGCCTCCGGATCAATATATGGTCACATCAGTCAAAAGCTGCACAAGCTTATCCAACACAATTCTAGTTCTCCTATTTCATGTATCTCCCACTGCTAGAAAACTGTCTAAAGTGGGGAGGGGAAGCTTATCTTTTTTTTTTCTACTTGCCTCCATTAGTGAGAGCACATTAGTCTTTGAAAAATCACATCTCTTTGGAGCTGAGACTAAGAAGCTGTCAATTAAGCGGGCAAAGAGGGTGATGGATTTGAGATGTAATCATTATATGTTATTCTCATTTCTCCTTCCTGGGCTCTCTTGCTGCAAATGTTTCTATTACAAGCATTAGTTTGGGGAGAACATAAAAGGTCACAAATAACCATTAAAATATAGGGAGCCCTGATGTGTGGAAGTGAGGATTAACACTTACACTCCACAGCAGAAGCTTGGTAGTATCTTTTCTGAAAATATTTTATCTTTCAAAATAATACTAACCTTATTTATTTATGTATGTATGTATGTATGTATGTACAGTATGTATGTATTTATTTATGTATTTAATGTATATGCCACCCATCTCACTATCCAGTGACTCTGTATTACTTGCAATACCATAAACAACAGCATAAGGCAATTAGAAAATTAAAAACATTAAAACATTGGGCACCAAAATTTAAAACATTAAAATTAACAACAATGTAGACAAAAGGGGCCAATGTGTAAAGAGGGTGGAGGTGGGGTCTTCTCCTTATCTACCAGCCACATCCAAAATGAAGATAAGTATAAAAAGTGGAAAGAGGGGCACATAACTAAGGCAGAATATCAGCAAGTAGCCTGAACCTACAAAGATGAAATCAGAAAAGCTAGGGCTCAAAATAAACTAAGGCTTGTGACTAAAGTCAAAAATAACAAAAAAAGCTTCTTTCAACATGTAAAAAACAAGAAAAATGTCAAGGAAATGATTGGTCCATTAATGGAGAAAATGGCAAGAAGGTGACAAGCAGCAGGGAGAAAACAGAACTGCTTAACTCATTAACCTATCAAATATAGTACCGTAAAAACAGAATACAAGTTAAAATAGGCAAGAAAATAGTAAGAGAACACCTGTCTACCCTAACGAGTTCAAATCACCAGGACCAGATGGATTACACCCCAAGATTCTGAAGGAACTGGCAGACATGCTCTCAGAACTACTGAACCATATCTTTCAAAGATCCTGGAGCACCAGGGAACTACCAGATGACCGGAAAAGAGCTGATGTAATTCTCATCTTCAAAAAAGGGAAAAAATGGATCCAGGAAACTACAGACCTATCAGCCTGACATCAATACCTGGGAATATTCTGGAAAAGATAAGCAACGAATCTGCAAATACCTAGAAGCAAACAAAGTTATAACCAACATGGATTTGTCAAAAACAGATCATGCCAGACAAATCTTATTGCATTTTTTGACAAAGTGACAACATTAGTGGACCAGAGAAATGCTTTGGATATAATTTACTTGGACTTCAGTAAGGCATTTGATAAAGTAGACCACAACCTACTATTTGATAAGATAGAAAAATGTGAGTTAGACAGCATCACCACCAGATGGATTTGTAACTGGTTGACCAACCACACTCAATGTGTATGGAGGGAAGTATGCAGTGAGATACCCCAAGGCTCTGTCTTAGGTCCAGTAATCTTCAATATCTTCATCAATGATTTAGACAAAGGGATAGAAGGGGAAATCATCAAATTTGCAGACAACACCAAATTGGCAGGAATAGATAGGCTCAAGATACAGAAGAGTCTTAACAGATGTAAGGTTCTACATTTAGGTAAGAAAAACCAAATGTATTGATATAGAATAGGTGGTACCTGGCTCAATAGTAGTACCTGCAAAAGGAACCTTGAAGTTCTAGTGGACAATCACTTAAATATGAGCCAAGAGTGTGCTTTAGCTACCAAAAAAAGCCAATACAGTCCTAGGCTGCATTAACAGAGGGATAGAATCAAGATCACATGAAGTGTTAATACCATTTTATAATGCTTTGGTAAGACCACACTTGGAATATTGCATCCACTTTTGGCCACCATGATATAAAAAAGATGTTAAGACTCTAGAAAGAGTCCAGTGGAGAGCAACAAAGATGATTAGGGGACTGGAGGCTAAAACATATGAAGAATTTGCAGGAATTGGGTTTGTCTAGTTTAATGAAAGGAAGGACTAGGGGTGACATGATAGCAGTGTTCCAATAGCTAAGGGGCTGTCACAAAGAAGAGGAGTCAACCTATTCTCCAAAGCCCCTGAAGGCATTATAAGAAGCAAAGGATGGAAACTAATCATGAAGAGAACCAACCTAGAACTAAGGAGAAATTTCCTGACAGAACAATTAATCAGTGGAACGACTTGTCTCCAGAAGTTTTTTAAGAAGAGATTGGACAACCATTTGTCTGAAATGGTACAGGATTTGCTGCTTGAGCAGAGGGTTGGATTAGAAGACCTCCAAGGCCCCTTCTACTCTATTATTCTGTTAGAATGGAATGTCTCTATCAGGGCCCCAAAGCAGTTGGCAGTCAGGTTTTCAGGACCTTTCTGAAGGCCAAGAGTGTAGCTGCAGATCTCACCTTGAGGGGCATGATGTTCCAAAGAGTGGAAGGCATGCCAGTAAAGGCTCTTCCCCTGGACCCAGCTAATTGCAATTCCTTCGCTGACAGGATCCGCAGCATATCTCTTCTGCTGGAGTGAGTGGGGCAGATCACTTTGGGGTGTGACAGTTCCTCAAATAGTCTGGACCTATGCCATAAAGGGATTTAAAGGTAATAACCAACACCTTGAATTGGACCAAGAAGCAGATCAGCAACAAGTGCTTTTAAGTGCTCCCTTGTACAATTTTAATTTTGGAATCTTGTTTGATTTTATTGGTTGGATTTATTGGATCCTGCCTTAGAATTAGCTTTAAATCTAATCATTTTCAATGAAAAGCAGGCTTAAAATGTTATCAATAAATAAAAGAAGTAAGAAAATAGAATTGCTATAATGAGTTTTTGTGCTTTGCTAGAAGTCCTGCAAAGTTGTCTATGTTGTTGCTTTTCTTGATATTATCGTGAAGGTCAAGTCATCAACACCTAAGAATGTGGCCATTGCTGTAAGTCTCCAAGACTGAGGAACATGAAACTTCCTCCTAGGTTAAAGTAATTGTCTGTTTTCTCTACTTTGATTATCAATAGCTCTCCAGAGCCTTAGTAGCAGGAATCTTTCCCATCACTTGTTATTGGATCTTTCTAAACTTGGGGATAGATAATTATCTGTGATCCATGTTACCTTCAAGCCACTTTGTTTCTTGTAGCCTCCAGAGTCCCTCAAAGATGGTCTTGAAATTCAGTGGCAAGCCAGTTATAATGGTAGTAATGGCTCAATTTTCCACCAATTTCCAGCAAGAAGGCAAAAACTGTGTTGGGCTTCTGATAACCTTAATACCTGTATGTTTTTTTTAAATTTTAAAAAAAACCTTCTAAATTTCCATAAATTAAATATTGGCCATACTCATCTTTATATCTTTTGGCTGTCAAAAAATAGAAGTCCGCTCCAGCCACAAACTTTACCCCCTCACCCCATTTTAGTCAGAAATCCCACAGGATTAAACCTCAGACTTCCTACGCTTGTGCTTAGTGAGCTATGATCCCAATCTGTGGAAACTTCTGTTGGCCTTTTCCTTATACTTATTTTGGAGAAGCTTCTGTAATGTTTTGTTTTTTCTGTGTTAGGCCAAGTTGCCTCTATGAGTCACCCATACCAAGTAATAGATTGAGGATTAATGGTCTTTGTGTTTTCAGAGCTTGGAGTGGGACTTTGCCTCTAAGCTCTAAATATAGCCTGATCCTAACAACCCCTAACATTAGCTATGCATTTGATTCACAACTTCATTTTGTGACTGAGTTTGAACGTCAGCCCTCCTTGGTCTAAACATCTGACCTAATTTGTGGATTTACTCATTTGTTCTCCATCCTGTGTTTTGGCACATTTTGCTTAAGTAAACATTCTGGAGGGCTTGCGAGTACACACATTATTTTGTGACATCTTGAGTGGACTTAATAAAGGCATTACCCAAGTATGGATTTTGGATTCTTTTCCCATAAGCCTTTGATTGCTTTTCCTGAATTACTGTGTTTCAACTGCTAACTTGGAGGGATTTTGTTAATGTTTTATTGTTTATAGTTTAAGTATAGTGGATATGTTATTACATTTTTATGTAAACAGCCACAAGTATAAACTTTGGGGTCTGGGAAAAATATGTAAATATTATAAATAAATATAAGTATACATTCTCAGCCATTTTCCCAAGTTGTGCCTTTCACTCTACTGTGAAACCTTATCTGGATCAGAGCTGTGACTCTACCCATTAAACAGAAAAGGGTTAATATAACCTGGATGATAACTTTTAATACCAGAGAGCTTTCCAGTCTAATAGCTTGCCTACACGTTCTCTCTCTTCTACTAACACAATCAAAGTAAGAACCAGTCAGAGATACTATTTGGGTCACTGGTGCCTCTCTGTTCCCCACTGAGGCCAGTTTCTCAAGCACTGTAGCTGTTATTACATTGCTCTTGCTTGTGTTTATCAATGTCTACAATCCCTTCTCTTGCTTTTAGCACTGTCCATGCAGAAGGAAGGTCTCTCTGCAAAACCCCCATGTCTGTTTACAAATGTAGAAGGATGAGTGTTTCTCAAGAGATTTGTTTCAAGGCCCTGTTTATTGGTGGGGGTAACACAGCACCTAGTAATGGAGGTTATAATTAACCACTCTCATATGTTTCTGTAGAGCTGAGGAATTGCTGTTTATATTAGAATGCAAGATTCACCAGCATTCTAAATATTTACACATTCAATGTTTATGGCCTTTCTGGGCTTCTATTGCTCATATAAATCAACTATGCCTTGATATTTATGAAGAGAGATGCAATAAAAGGTTCTTCTGAAAAGTCTTCATTTATCATTTTGATCCAGAAGTGCACCCAGTTTTCGCTGATTGCAAGGCTTTCACACTTGTGGTTTGGTTATTTTTTACTGAAACCAACAGAGGACATCTTCTAGGTGAGAGAATGCTGGGCACAGATGTCCAGACAAAGTCAGAAGGAAAATAAATCCCATGTAGAGGAGTACACCGTTCCTTATGCAGCCTACTGGTTGCTGCCTGCAGTCCAGAGATAGCTTCTTCCATGGGGACAAAAAACTCTGTCTGCTCTGGAAGAAATTTTTCCCCTCTGGTTTTGAAGGAATGCAGGGTTATATGCTGCCTCTGTCCCTTTTGTCCTTGTGGGAGGCTGCCTGCCTGCCATGCACTTGTATTCCTAATGAGTATGACTAGGTGAAATAGAAAAGCAAAGATGGAAATTTAAGCAGCAATCTCCACCTCAATGTATCAGTCTGAATATCATGTAGTTTGCTTCCAAATAAGCATGTAACCCTGCCCAGTTAGCTTTCTAAAATGGGATTGAATCTGGCAGAGAGAATGTCAGCCAGAACATTAAAAGAAGGGATAGGCTGAATTTTGTGTCAAAAATATACCATTTGCTTGTGGCCATCAGAATCATTCACCACAAGCAGAATATGAAATTTTGGTCTGCTGATGGCTCTATTCCAACTTTTTAGATGTTGGAAATATTCCAATATTCTCCAGTATTCTCTCCAAATATGTTGCACTACAATCTGCAACCACCTAAACCGGCAATCCCATTAAAAACTAGAATAAAAAAGTAAAAAAGAGTTTTAATCAAAGTTAAAAGAACATATAAAAAAGCAGCAAGTACTGACAGGAAAGATATTATAGAAATATGATAGAAGGAAAAGGCAGGGTAATAAACACAGCTACTCAAAATATTTTATCGGTTTTTTAAGCAAATTATTAGAAATGGCTTCTAGAAATCAGATCTATGCTTGCTGATGTCATGTTATTCTTCAATTCTTTTCCAAAACTTGGATTTTGTATACTTTCAAGAAAATGAAAGAATTGTGCTGCCAATGATTAAATTAAGACAATATTTGGAAGCTTCATCAAATTTGAGCTCATGATCTTACAGATAGATATGTTTCTTGGTGCACAGCTATTGCTCTGCTATAGAGCTTTTTGAAAATAAAGCCATAAATCATTTTAAAGGAGATATATATAGAAAATAGATGAAAACCAACCAGATACCCTAGAATAGGATGAGGTATTTACTTATCTCTCTTGGGAATAAACCCAGTGGAAAAAAGTGAGATGTACTTTTGAATAGACAAGCATAGTATTTTATTCTATATATGAATGTAGTACAAGTTCTTGCAACCATCAAACCAAATCTCATTCATCTTCAGATGACCTCTAGAACAGGGCTTTTCAACCTTTTCACCGATTGTACCACTTTTAGGATATGGCAATATTCGAGTACCACCTAGCAAGGTGTCAAAAATGTGATGACCAAAAAAAAACCTGTTCAAAGTTGCAATTGCACTGAAATGACTTATGACCATTTTTCACACTTATGACCATTGCAGCATGCCCAGGGGCATGTGATTTATATTTGGATACTTGGCAACTGATTCATATTTATGATGGTTGCTGTCCCAGGGTCATGTGATCCCCTTTTGCAGCCTTTTGACAAGCAAAGTCAATGGCAGGGCTGCTGGTGACCAAGTGCTAAGTTCCCTCCCTCCCTCCTTCCCTGCCTCCCTCTTTCTCATGCCCACCTCCTTCTGAAGGAAGAATTTGAACCCCCCCATATTTTCTCTCTTCCATATATTCATCAAACAAGGAAAAGCCTCCAGAAACAGAAAAGACAAACTGCTGAGTGAACTAGCTTAAAAAGGCACATTCCCCTTTAAGAATTAGCTACTGGCTAGAAAGGAAAGTAAGGAAGAAAAAAAAATGTAGTAAGTATTGGCTGCCGGCTAAGGCAGCCTCCCCAAATGGCTCCATTCAGAAGTAAAGGAATCTACAGACAAAATTCATTCAGGAGAAAAATACTTCAAAATCCCTTGCAGCAAAACTTACAGCTAACAATAGCAGAGCAATAGAAGCTAACACAAGACATCAGCCATCAGCCATCAGCCAAATAGAAATTGCCAAACACTCCTTAAGAACACAAAGCCCACATTGCACAAATCCCAGAACTTCAAAGTCACAAAAGCACATAAGAATCCTTCCATTCTCCCTCCCTCCCTTCTCCATGCCTCACCTCCAGCCATTGCTGCTTTTCATTCCTCTTGGAGGGCGACCCCTCCCCCACTGTATTTCTTGCCTGTTTGCTGCTGCCAGCACAGGTGGCTGCCACAGCAGTTGCAAATCAGCTCATGGCCAGCCTGCTTGATTTGATCTCCTCTCCTCTCCCTCCCCCCTCCTTCTTCCCATTCGGTGCAGCTAGAGCTGACTCGGCCTCCTCCCAAGGCTGCTGCTTTTTTCTCTCTCTCCCTCTTCCACCCAAACTGCTCCTTTTATAGGTCTCCACCCCCCTCCTCCTCCTTTCTCATGGGGGAGGGTGAGCCAGAAGTGAGCTTGGGGCCTTTGTCTTGCCCAGCCACTTTGCAGCTCCAGAGGACTCTCTCACTGTAAGTCCTTGCCTGTGCTGGCTCTTTCCCTCCCCCACTACACTTGGCTAGGCAGGGCTGCGTACCACCTATCACTTGTTAATGTACCACAAGTGGTACACGTACCACAGGTTGAAAAGCCCTGCTCTAGAACAAGATATTTTTGTATCTGTCAATTTTGCTTATATCTTTGCTTCCAATGATTAGAGCCTTTTCAAGGGTAATTTCCAGTTTGGAAGAAACGTTTCCCTTAAATCACTGGAGTATATTTGCAGGGAGAAACAGAATTTGAACTTGCCCCAGTTTGGCATCATATGACAAGGTTGTTTTGTTCGTGGCCTTTGGAAGGTCAGATCTGCAGCTGTATTTGACAAGCCAACGATGAAGAAATGAACTGATCTCACTTGAAGACTAATACTCAATAAACCCAAACGTAACTTAGGAGTGAAATACACAGGCATGACCTTCATCAAACTGGTGGGCAACTATAACTACCTAGGAGTCAGCTTAATATTTGGCATGAATGAGGCATCTAGTGGCTGGGCTTTACAGTCCTGGGATCTTGCTTTTTTCTTGTTTTTTTTTTCTCTTTTAGATGAGCTTTGTGGGTTTTTTTCCCTCTTTATTATTTTAAATGTGAAGACTATTTTAGCATTTACACTGCAGCTGCAATGTGTTTTCTGTCTCAAAAGAAAAGTAATTTGCACTGTGGATTTTTGTCAGATGTAAACAGAGGAACACTAGGAGTTTAAAGAAGAATATATAAAAGCAGAAGCTATCCTGTTACTCCGAGTTCCTCTCTATAAAAGATGCTTTGAGGCTGGGATAGATAACATGGTGCTCACTGATACCTGGATTATAATTGTTACATCCCTTGCCCTTGAACATGTTAACTCAAGCTAATGGGCATTTCTCCAAAACAGATGGAGAGCACAAAATTATATTTCTTTCTTTCTTGCCTGCATTGCAGGACAACTTAGATGCACAACTGGCTTTGGCCAAATCTCAGTTCTGCTCTCTTATTTCCTATAACTTGAGCAGTTTAAATGAGTAATAATGAAAGCACAATCATTGCACCTACATTTTCTGCTTGGTTCTTCTGTCTTTCAGAACCTTGCTTTCTTCTGCTAAACCTTTGAAACTTGCATGTTGGTCCAACCCACAGTAATTTTGAGAGACTTAGAAGGTCTTTGGGAACCCATCTTCTAGTTTCTCATTCCATTATGGCAGTGCTAGGATGGGAAGATACCCAATACTTAGACAACATCAACTGCTCTGCTGGAATTCTCCCCCCTGCATATACTGGCAAATCATCTCCAACATCTGGAGCTGCTTTAGCTTTCATAGTTTCCCTCCATGAAACTACCATAGTTGTTGATGTAAAATGGAGGTTTTCCATTCCTTTTGTTTTGCCCAGGCCTTCCCGCCAGTACCCTCAGTGAAGTCCTGCTTGAGGCTGCAATTCCTGGCACTCAAGAGCTACGGCTCCAGTTACATTTGCTGCTGTCGTGCAGCCTCTACAAGTGACTGTATTATACTGACAATCTAAAAATAAGAGAGTGAGAAAAAGCATCAAGCCAAAGCAAGAAAAAGCAAGCAATTAAAATTGGGTGGGGTTGAAGAGAACACAGGAGGGAAAATTGCAGGCTATATTGAAAAGACGTTGAGAGGCTTCAAAGAAAATGTGAAAATACCTTGGGTGGTATTTAATTGGAAGTTGTGGGTTCGCTGCCTTTTTTCAGTCTGCAACAGCCATGCGTTCAGTCGAAGCGTTTGTCTAATCTGCATGGGAATCTGGGAAAGACAAATTGAGCTGTCAGTCCTAGGACCTTCCTCCCATCCTCCAGTTTAGTTGAGAACAGTTGCACCTTGTTTTCAGATCTGCCGAGGCTCCTGTTCTAGTTCATTAGTTCTGCAAGCAAATAGGATGCCATTGTGTGAAAGCTTCCTGACTGAACTTTAAGTGGAGTAAAGAAGCTTTCAGGACTTCTACTGGTAAGTTTTCATGATTTTCCCAGTTTTTTTTAAAAAAATCTTTCATTGGACCTAAAAATGGGGGATAATTTTGTCTAGAGCAGGTCACAGCTTGATGTAAAAATGACTGATGGGTAGAATGGTTAGTCATGAATTACGGAAGCTGGAAAATAACAGTGTAAACTGAGATCAGTTCTGTGTGTGGTTCAGTTCAGTTCATTTCTCTTCTCCTTGATTTGTTCCCTTGATCAAAGTTGCAATTTAGTAAAATCATCCCTTGAAAGCTCAGTTGTTTCATCATTAATGCAGAGTTGTTCCTATGGAGGAGTCATCATTTTTTCCTGCTAATTAGATTGGTGCTTGCATTTCATACATGGCTGATGGTCCAAGCATAAGCTGTCACATGCAGGGATGAACCTTAAATAAAAAAAAACATTAGGAAAAAACACTTTTTCAGGGTGCCTTCTCGCGTTATAATTTCAACAGGGAGTTTAACAGGGTTGACTATTTCTTGTGAACAAGTTTCAGATCTCTTGAATACTTTTCCACTAGGAAAGTGATTGAAATAAAATGGATGCCTACCGACAGCTCTTAATCCTAAGCTTAATTTGAACAAATTGGATAGCTTTGGATATTTATAGCAGCCATTTATTTATGAACAGGAGCATTTCTTTCTATAATAAATGCTCTGATCGTTAAAATGTGGCAGAGAAACCATGGGCTGATTCTTCCAAGATGAGGCAATGGCTTCAGTCTCAACACCCACCTTAAATGTTTGTTTTTAAGAAAAGCCAATCGAAAGATGCTGGCAGAATACATGTTTCCTGGGCAAAATTGTAAATATAAGTCTTACAAGGAACATGTTCAAGGTAGAACAAGGCAGGGAAACTCTTTTTAGTGGAAAAATAACAGTTTGACAGAATAGGCAGAAATCAGTGGTTTGACTCAGGGCCAAGTGAGAATTGGGGGTTGGTGATGGTGGCAGGACAATAAGTATGTTCAGATACGAAGGATCTGATCTAGAAAATAAGAGAAGGACATAGGTATGGACCATGGAATCCTCGGGGTTCAAGCCTCAAAATAACGATGGTTGTTTTTAATCAACTGCTCAATACCAAAGCGGACACCCCTCATAAACTCTTTTCTAAGACAGATATCACAAGCTACGTGTTGATAGGCTTTCTATGCTATTTAAATTGGACTTCTTTGGGCTTTCAAATACTGTGTGGTGACAGATTTGGGTTCAGTTCAGACATGACAATAGGCCACTTTGTATGTTTAAACTTAAGCTGGTTTTGATTGCAAAAAGCATATCTTAAGAACCCATTGCATTGGCCATCACTGTAGACTAAATTCATAATTCTGAAGTGGTTGATTTCTCTTTGATCATTATTATTGGAGTGATAAGTAATTCTGTTTTGGACTGAAATCAGTATATTAACAGAGGAGTGGAATTAGATTAATTAGAACCTTAGTTGTATTGATAGGTGTCCAATATAAATAGGTCTAAGCTGCCACTAAATATTAAGACCACTAGTGTTACAAGTGGCTATCAATGGTTACCAATAATTATCATTATATACACAAAAATGGGAAATCACTGAGAACTGAGTTTTTCCAAGAACCTAAGATATTATAATGGATCAGCATAGCTTATGTGCAGATCCAGTCCAATTGAAAATTTTGCCAATACCTAGATTTTCTAAGTGCCATCCCAGACTTTTTGGTATGGTACCTAATGCACTGATATTATTATTGTTATAATCATAGGAAGCATACTTTGGATACTATTAGTTAACAGTTTAGGAGCACTGTTGCTTTCCTGTCTGCGCTTTGAGCTTCTTGAATGCACCTGTTTACACACAGTGTGACACAGACTGCTGGACTTGGTGTCTCAGCCCAATGCAACAGGATCTTGTACAGGAATACACTACCATGGCATTACTAGGAGATGGTCATTGAGCTTCTGCTTAAACAACTCCAGCCAAGGAGACTCCAACCCATCCCAAGGCAATCTATCCCATTGTTGAACAGTTCTTACCATTAGGGCATTTTTCTAGTGCCAAGTAAAGTTTACTTCCTTGTCAGATCTTGTACTGTCTTCTGGAACAACCCTGACCAAATCTGCCCATCTTACCTGACAACCCATAGATATTCAAAGGGAATTGTCTGGGATACTCTTGCCATCTCCAGCCTTAAAGTTTAACTACTGTCTCTAGGTTGCAAAAACCCAAATGACCACTTGATGGCACTAAAGAGACATCCGTTTTTTTAAAGATTCTCATCTCTATCCATTTCTTCTACATTTTGTTTACAGGCTTTTTATCAACTTGGTTGTCTCCTTGGGACATGACATCCGTGGACATGATACAATTTGTCAATATTTTTCCTAAAATGCAAAATCCAGAATTTGATTCAATATTTTGGGTATATTTTGAGGACTAATATTTCTCTAATATTTACTTTCATATTTTTATATTATATTTTTATATTTCTGACATTTACTTTTTTCAACTGAATCACATTTTTGATCACATCACACAAAAAACAATTATTTCCATGCATATACTGTGTAAGTGTATACACACACACACATACTATATCCATAGGTATGTTTGTGTGTAATATACACATACATTAGGTATATGTATGTCTATATATATATTTATATATCAACTTTTTGAGCAGCAGAAGGATAGACAAGGAGAACAGCATGAATGCATTACTGAAGCAGTGTTTTCTGCCCATTTTTTCACCATGTTTTTTAAAATATTTTTAATATTTATAGATGTGTGAAGCTTATCAGAGGCTAATTATTTTATGCTGAATGTTATTGTTTAAAACACAAGGGATGAAAACCATGTAAGGGAGAGTAACACTTTCTGCTTGGCCCTTTGCCAGACTGGACCACTTACCATTTCCTGACTGTCAGCTCATTGCAAAAGCACCCCGAGTCCATGTTTGCCCAATTTTGATTGACAACTGCTCTTTTACCAGGGAAGCTGCCTTGAGCCCTTCAGAGCATTTGGTATCCATCTCCATTCTAGTAACATCCCCAATTCCCATTGGCTGCAGTACTGGCAGCCCTGTTCCCCTCCAGCAGCTGGTCACTGCCCCAAGCAGCCATTTCCTCCTAGAAATGTGTTCTCTGTTGTTCAGGGTTTCAGTTTTGTAAAACAACAAACAAACCTACTTGCAGATGATGTGAAGATGGCCTGTTAAGTCCAAACATTATCCTCAACCCTAGAATTTAATTCTCTGTTCAAACCATACATCTCCTACTGGGTAATCTTTCAGCTGCTGCCCAGGTTGGGTGAAGCATGCTCCCTTTGCTTTCCCATCCCCTGCTCTCAGTACTAGAAAGCTTCCCTTCCTTTCTATTTCCTTTTAAATATATATTAACATTGCAATGTAGGAATGTTGCTACTTTGCTTTTATGAAGCTAATCTATCTTCTCTTGCTATAACGTTTCCATAGACTTATAGAAGAATGTAAGGCCTGTCCCCTATGGTTTTAATTATTGTAGCATCAGAGCTATAATGGCACAATAAGAGAAAGGGGAAAAAAGGAAGGGTCTGTATTAGTGTCAAAGAAGATAGTGTGGGAAGAGGACATGAAGGTGTCCATGTCTGGAAACAACATCTGGGAAAGCAAAGGAAAGGCATGGGGACCAATGAGAAGAGAACCATTCCTAAAAGGTAGACTAACCCGCATAGGAGCCAATCAGCAAAGTTTGTTTTCTCTGTGTGGAGGGGAAGGGAAAAATGCAATCACTATTGTCCAGACTTACTGCTGTTCCCATGCCTGGATAATCCAAATTAAAATTTTCTCAAATTATGTTTAAGAAATAGCCAGGAGCAGCATTGTATATGAACAGCTTCCTTTGCAGTGCAACATTATCCAACAACATACCACAAGAATAGGACAAGTCCTGAGTGATAGGCCGAGCACTACAACTTGAAAGCTGTGCAGAGACACAGCAATTAATGCAAGAATAATAAGTTAAATTCTCTTTAAGTCTTACAGAAAAATGTACTGTACTTCTTTTATGTGATGGCAGTTGATATGACCTTGGGAAACACTAATTTCACCAGCAATCTCATTAGTTTAAGCACAGGAATTCTGAATCCCAGGACAATGTTCCCCTTATAGCCTCATTATGTATCTTTCCAATAATGCAGGCAGGTTACATTTGGGCTGCAAAAATGTGGATGACCACTAGATGGCAGTATTCAGGTTTTCCTATTGCTTTACTGCCATCTGCTATCAGCCACTTAGATTGTTGCAACCTAGACAGGAGACATACTTTTAGGATGGATAAGCCAAGAGTGGAGTTCAAGTCCCACTTGCTTCTTACAGGTTCTCTTTATGAATGCTTCAAGCAACCTAATATTTGCCTCTGTGGTATCACTATGGTTACTTGCATTCCATTGTTTACAGCACACATTTCAAGCACTGAAAACTTTTCACATATAGTGGCCATTTTTCACACAGCCCGTTAAGCCTTGAGTTGCTTCTTGATGGTTTATTAAATTAATTACAATTATCTGGATCTATACAACACACCTCATTGCAATTATGTTGTCATTCAGGAATTCTTGCTACCACCTGGTAACTGAGTCAAACTGATGCAAGTAAGTTATTGCTAAAGGCTTTGGAGTAACCATATGTAAGCTAACATTTGAGTCAGGTAATGAGTCATTGTTTTATGGTGTTTATGAATGCAAGCCCTTTAAAACAGAGACAATATTCTTGATAGGAGCACATTGTGCCTACTGAAATAGGTGAGCAGGGGGGGAAATGCAGTGTGCTCAGAAGCTCACATAGTAAACTTTGAGAGGCCTCAGGAACCATTTTTCTTATTTTCTAGACACTGTATGAGCTGCCTAAATTGCTCATTTTTATCAATAAGCAAATAATGGTGGGCTTCAGTGGAGCCAGGAATCCACATCTGAAGGCTGATAATTATTCTCACCATAGGTGTTTAAATTTCTTCTGCTATGATCTTGACAATTTTAACAGCCACTTAGCACAAGGACATTTAACATGCAATTTTTCTGAGGTGCAGATATTGTGCTAGTGGAGAACCTGCCAATTTTTCCTGTTATACACTTCATCTATGAAGGATCGGCCCTGTCAGAAAACAAAGCTGGCGAACTCATGTCTGCAGCGTTCCAAAGTCCTTGGAATGCTGGATTACATCACCCTTTTAGATCTTACTGAGTAGAGCCGTTTGATGATTGGCAAGGTCGGGAGGTGGGAAAATCAGACTAGTATCAGTTTTACTGTAGTCATCTCATTTAAACTCCCAGGTCTGAGGTTACTTTCCAAAGACATACTGGCGTTGCAAGGTGAGAATTACAATCGTTTGCAGAAATCGCACTGTAGAATATGCACTGCTTTCCAAATTCTGCATTCCAAATTCTGGCTGCAAAAATTCCAAGCAAACCCCAAATTAAGGTGTGAGAAAGAGACTGAAAGTTATAACAGGATATGCTTTGTTTGTAAGCAAAGCATACAAGCTGTGACTGCATTTGAGATGCTAAACCCACATTCTAGCTGAATAGTAAAAAAGTTTAATTTGGTATTTTCAATAAGTGCAGTTTGGATAACGCACAAAGCAAATCATCAAAGGGAAGTACCAGGAAGAGTATCCAAGCAGCAAACTCTGATAAATTGTGGTGTTAATCATGCAAATTGTAAGCATATCTCATCTGGAGTACTGCTAACAATGCACATCAGCTTCTCCCAGAAGTGTTATACTACAATTCCAGTGTTCCCCAATTCTTCAACCAAGATACTACACAGATTAAGCTGTTTGGAATTGTTGACCAATGCCTTTAAAGAAACACAAATGAAGGCAGCTTAGAGAGTCCCAAAGGTGCTTGTTCCCACGGCAACTGGACTTTCTTTTTTTCTCTTTGAAGACGTTTTGCTTGTCATCCAAGAAGCTTCTCCAGCTCTGACTGGATGGTGGGGAATGGAAGGATTTATACTCCTTGCATTCCCCACTATCCAGTCAGAGCTGACGAAGCTTCTTGGATGAGAAGCGAAACGTCTTCAAAGAGAAAAAGAGAAAGTCCAGTTGCCTCATGAAAAAGAACCTTGGGGACAACCATGACCTGGATGACTGAGAATTGTCATAGACATTTAGCTGCTTAGAAAGATGTGCAACATGTGATCTTCCAGAAGTTTGGACCATAATCTATCATTCCTCATCATTAGTTCTAGATGAGATGCAAGTTCAATATATGGACAGTGCTTATATTGCCCAATTCTGGGTTGGATGATGGGAATTCAGTCCAATAAGTTCACCCAGTGAAAGGACGATCATAGTACATGATTTCTTAAGTTTTCTTTCTTGCATTAAAACCCATAAAGTATCTTTAAAAGCTCTGAAATTAAATGCTTAAAGGAATAACTTTCCTTCTTTCTGATGCTCCAAAACTTCACCAGTTAAAGAAATATTGATTTACAGCCCCATTACAAGGAGCAGACATACATGTTTTCTTCTCACCTGTTAAGATTGGCTTTATTTGAATGCAATAAGGCCTAGCGATAGCCCTCTGGCAGTCATTTTAGGTGTTGTCAACTCCCAATCTAGACAGCAGTGGTAAGTTAGGAATTCTTTGGGTGTATCAGACACTTAATTTAGCTCCAGGCATGCGAGAGGAAAAAATACAGGTTGGTTTAGGAGTTCAAAAGGGAAAGAAATGCAACATAATTGGATCAGGTCATTATGATAAGTTGTCCTGAAACCCACTGAACTGCATTCTGGGTCTTGGGACACTTTCCAAATTCCAGGAGAAGAAAGGGGAGGGGCGGTGAAAACTGTACAAGAGTTGCCTGCAGTGCCTTGGTTTGGAAACAACAGGAGCCATTTTTAGTTCCAAACAGGGAGCCATAGGATTAGGTTACTGCTGCATTCAGGCAAAAGGCAAGCTAACATTTTCTGCTTGAGTCAGCGTGAAATGTGAGGTTGCATTGAGAAACAGCTGTTCACCTGAGAAATGATCTCTGCTTCAAAGGTGGTGGGGGATTACTTGTAATGGTCATGCTTTGCAGCCACTACAGTATAGGTTTTGTGGAATGTGCCTGTGGTTTTCTTTTCAAACTTTGGTACGTGCCAGGCTGTCTGGCTGGGAATGGAACTGAGCGCTATCTCTTATACACAGACAATCTACTTTGTACTTAATTAGCACAGCAGCCTAGCAAGAATATTATAATTAAAGGTTACCATGTTCCAGATTTTTCCAGACATGGGTAATAAACACCGCTCAATTATTTTTAAACGTGGTATGTATACGTGTGATTTGCAACATTAAAAAACAACAACAGTCCAATCGTGCCAAAAAAATGCAATCTGACAGAGATAAAGAAGAAAAAAACCTCCATAAAGGTGTTTTGCTAGCTGAACTAAATGCATGATTCAGTACAGGAGTCAAGGAAGAGGGAAATAATAGCTTTTTTAGATAAAAGTGTTAAACGTGGCCAAGAGGTTTGCCACTTGGTTCAAAAAAATTAAACAAAACAATTGTCCATCGTTTTTAAGAACTGTATGAGTTGCAGGATCCAATCTGCGTTGGTCACCGGAACCAGAGGTTTAGTCTTCCGAGTTTTCAGACTTGTGCTGGAGCCCATCCTCAGGGAACTCCTTCTCTCACCAGAATGTGAGAGAGAATCTGGTGAGCGAGAAGTTCCCTGAATATGGGGTCCAGCAGGGGTCCGAAAGCCGAAAGCTCGGAAGACTAAACCTCTGGTCCATGTGACCGACTCAGACTGGATCCTGCAACATTATCCTGGAACGTGTATATTTGCTTTCAATTGTATGTGGATGGTATAATTATATGTATATGTAATTGGTATATAATTTTAAAACGGGAAGTGATGCCACAATATTACTTTCCCCCAAAATAATTGATAAATGGTAATGGTAATAGCCAGGGCTTTTTTTGTCATAGAATGCCCAGAACGGAGTTCCGGCACCTTTTTTGGATGGAACCTTGTAGGATAGGCAAGGCGGGTTGTATGACGTGTGTGAGTTCCGGCACCTTTTTTTTTTTTTTTTTTTACAAAAAAAGCACTGGTAATAGCAAGGATTTCCATTCCTCTCCTTTTCTCACCAAGCAAATTTCCACAATGTAGGGTTGGTGACTAATCAGCAATACAGTAGAAGGCTACAGCCAGTTCTTCTGCCTTTAACAATAGGCAGTCCAATTTGCATAAATCAGAAGGCGAGATAAACATAGCAGGGTGATAAACATTATCGTCTGCTAATGTCTCTGGATCATGTGCTATTAAAGGAACAATGACAGTTTCATAATTGGCAACCCAAATTCAACTCTAGCTTCTGCATGTTCCCAGCTCCATGCTGATTTAAATATCATAAATTCTGTGTTCAGACAAAGCACAGCCAAACTTCATTATTTCTTAGCAAAATATAAGATATTAAAAAAAACAATAGTTAATGAAAACACTTGCTGTATGAATCCAGCCAATCACAATTTCCATGTTAGAGAGGATGGCCATTGTAATCTGTTGCCAGAAGGCATCACATTAAGGCTGCATTGTTCAAAATCTTTGCAAAGTGAATTGGATTCCCCTCAACTGAATAACAACTGCATGCTTATACTGTAATAGTACCATTTTCTGAAGATCTCACCTCCTGATGTATGAAGATCTAGGAAAGAATGAACTATTTCTGCATATTATATCTAAATTCTAAAACCTGCTGGTTTTGATATAAATGAGAGCTCATATGGGAGTTTTGTTCAGCAATGGTGTTTTAAGCTGCTACTCAGTAGCAAGTCATCCTGTTCCTCCATAGCTCCAGAAGCAAAATCATCTTTTGCTACCGTGAGTTTTGAGTTTCACATACTTTTCTTCCCACATGGAACTGCAGTGAAAAAGGAGTTGATGGAGGACAATGTTTCTACCCCCACTCACTACTTCTCCACTCTACCCAGGCTATTTTCAAA
The DNA here is from genome assembly GCA_023970755.1 of Azemiops feae. Lineage (NCBI taxonomy): Eukaryota > Metazoa > Chordata > Lepidosauria > Squamata > Viperidae > Azemiops > Azemiops feae. The sequence continues at coordinate 523,789 of JALGBA010000454.1, read as the reverse complement.
ACTGGTGTCTTCTTCAAATAGAAAGATTGTATTTTTATTTTCCACTTTTTATAACTCTCATAAATCAAAAGACTCCGGGTAGTAGTGGTGGTTACAACAAATTAAAATTCTAAATGCAACAATAAAATAAATCACAATTATGAAACCAGCAGAAACAAGAGATTATTAATAAATCACTCCTCCCCCAAGTTGGATGTTAGTAAAACCTAGCTAGAGTTGAAATCAAGTTGCCTCCTAAAAACCATGATGTAAGTAGCTTTGTAGATCTCTGGGGTTAAGGAGTTCTAAAGCTTGCCAAAGTGTGGGGCGCTATGGAGAAGATCTGTCATCTTGTTCACATACTCCTTGCTTGAAGGGCTGGGGGGGGGGAGGAGAGAGAGAGAGAGAGAGAGAAAGAGAGAGGATTTCCCGAGATATGGACAGATTCAGTTCCAAAGACCTTTTAAAAGCTTTTCTCAGTTAAATTACCCCTTTTGCTAGGATTGTGCATAGTCTTGTAGAGCACCTAGCTCATGTTCTTAGGATAGTAATTGCTAAGAATGGTTCAGAATAGGAAACTGAAAAAGACCAGCATGCAAATGGTTCCCATATCTGTATAACTTTTACAGTAAAAACAGGTAATTCTTGTTATTTGCAGGGATTTTATAAGACAATGAATGATTGTATAAGATAATGGATCATGAGACTTTTAAAAAGCATACTTTACACATGTACAAAAGCCTGTTCCACTATTTTGTACGAGCATAACACAAAAGCTTCTGCAAAATAAGAAAAAAGCCAAAACATTGTGAATCCATGAGAGCATTTAACTTGTATAACAGTGGCCCCCAACCTTTTGGGCACCAGGGACCGGTTCCATGGAGAGAGGTTTTTTCAATGGACCAGAGAGGGTATAGTTTCGCATGCTACCTGCATCCTGTGGATAGGGCTTCGTTTGTTTACGCGGCCCTATTGCTGGCATGCCGTGGCCTGGTGCCAGTCCCCGGACCAGAGGTTGGGAACCCTTGTTGTATAACAAAGTTGTACAGTGATCTGACCTGTGAAATGGTGGGTCACAGAACCACAGATTTGGGTCATCTGCATATTAAAAGAATGGCAGGATTGGACATGATGACAACTGAAATCAAAATTAGAGGACAACACACAACTATATGCAAGGAACACAAATCACATCTCTATTTACAAAAAATGGGAGGACTAATCTGCATTTCCTATTTGTCTTAACACAAGGATGGGTTACCTATCTTCTATTTGGGGAGAAAAGGAATGGATGATATTGTCCTCAGCATCCCACCAGCATGCTGGGAAGCCAAGCTCCACCAAAGTTTTCTAGCTCTGCATCAAAAGCAGTGTTTTTCCCATTCTGATCCATCTGCTGCACTATGTTCTATGTTTTCTTTCAATGGACTTTTGTGTGCTCTGGTAGACATGTGGCAGAACACTTTGACAGAACATTCTGGAAAATACAGATTTGCAGTTGCTTGCTTACTTATTTACTACTTACTTACAGTACCACAGACTGGAAGGTGTCATCAATCAGTCCTGAACTAAATAAAGAGCGATTGCTCTCTTGAGGCAGTAATCAGGAAATGCAAACTCACCAAATTTACCCATGCAAGGAGAAAGATGAAGAACTGGGGGGGGGAGGGATACAATTATGCTTGGTAAGGTTGAGAGCGCCAAAGAATTGAGGCTTTTGAACTATGGTGCTGGAGAAGATTCCTGCGAGTCGCCCAGACTGCAAGGCGATCAAACCGGTCAGTCCTAGATGAAATCAACCCTGACTGCTCTTTAGAAGGCCAGATCCTGAAGTTGAAACTCAAATACTTTGGCCACCTAATGAGAAGGAAGGACTCACTGGAGAAGAACCTAATGCTGGGAAAGATTGAGGGCAATAGAAGAAGGGGACGACAGAGAATGAGGTGGCTGGATGGAGTCACTGAAGTAGTAGGCGTGAGCTTAAATGGACTCCAGAATATGGTAGAGGACAGGAAGGCCTGGAGGAACGTTGTCCATGGGGTCGCGATGGGTCGGACACGACTTTGCAACTAACAACAACAAGGTTGAGAGAAGAATGTTATAATATTGCAAATTATATTATAAATGGAACAGTTCAACAATTTTCAACACATTACTCAAAATACATTCTTGTCTCTTCCCCCCCCCCCAAATTTTCCCTTATTTTGACCCTATCCAAGTACGGCTTCAAGATATGTAAAATCGGTTACACTTCACCCTTTGGTATGAAGTTAAGTGATCTGTTATTGGTGTGAATAGAATGTGTTGGGAGATCTCTTTGTCCTCTCCCATTATCCCTTTTGTTTCTGGAGTACTCTTCATCTCCCTTGTCTTCCTGATTTTGATGCCATCTTTTCTCCAGGCTTCCAAACAGAAAGCAATACTACTTCACTATTTGGGGAGGAAGAAGGAATGTATTTGTTATTTGACAGTTTTCCTGCAATTGTCACTTTCAATCACTTCCCTTCCCTCTTGAAATAAGAGCAGTGGATGCCCATAGCCAGTTGGCTTCAGTTCTTCAGCTCTGCGGGAATTAATTGCAAACTACAGCAGAATCTGCTGGGAATACTTCTACTCGAGTGTCTTCTCATATACATTTCCCATTCTTTTAACCTGGGGAATGCCCAAATGAGGTGTGGGAAGAGGACAGGCAAAGCAACTTAGAGAAGTTGGTGATCCTCCTGAAAGGAGCCCTTTCCTATTCCTGATGGAGCATTCAGATGGAACATTCAGCATTCAGATTCAGAATTCCCCCAATATCTAGTAACATTTGAAAGAGGGAAGGCAGCAAGTGGACAGTGGACAGAACAACCCCTCCCCTTGCTTATAATAAGGGGCAACTTCACTAATCAGGATGTCCATTCCACAGTGATTTCAGATAGACTCAAAAGGGATTGGACAGAAACTGGTAATTGGGACAATTAACTTTATGTTAGCATTATTTTATGTCAGCCCAAGGATGGTGAATAGCACTTCAACTCAATAGTCGGGAAAATCCCAAACTGCCTGCATTTTGAAAGAAAAAAAGCACCGAAGTATAAGTTACTTTTAAGACACACAGCATTTGATCTTCTTCAGCATGGGTCAATGGCTCTACTCGATTACAGCCCATGGCATCCCCAGTTCATGGTAAAAAACCAGAGATGATGGCTTCCATTTCTCTTTCCGTTAGGCTCTAAAAGACCTATCCAATCCAAACAGCCAATTGTGACAGCTTGCCTGACCATTTTAAAAAAGGCTGTGGAGGAGAGTGCTGTTCTATTAGTATCATTATTTATTTATTAAAAATAATTGTGCTACTTCTCATTATAAAATGTTCTGCATGAGTTTATGAAATTGCTATAAAATAAAACTCTAATGTGATAGAGCAAAAGGATCCATTAAGGCAGCGGCCCCCAACATTTTGGATACCAGGGACTGGTTCCATGGAGAGAGGTTTTTCCGTGGACCGGAGGGGGCGTGGTTTCATGTGCTGCCTGCATCCCATGGATGGGGTTTCTCTTGTTTGCACGGCCGAGTTTCTGGCATGCCACAGACCGGTGCTGGTCCATGGACTGGGGGTTGAGGACCCCTGCATTAAAGTATCAGGAGGAGTTAACATCAAATGTCAGTGTGAGTTAAAAATGTCCCAACTTTCGATATTGGGGCTTGGTGTGCTGCAGAAGAGAGGTTGCCCTAATGGACAACATCTCCATGCTAAAGGCTTGCCTTCAGATTGCTGATGAGTTGCAATTGGCAGGCTATGGAACAGTTGTCAGTCAAATGAAAAGGCTGATACAAAAGCAGCCAAAACTGTAGGTGACATCATCCTTCCTTCTTATAAGAGCTGGCATTCTAAGGATGTCATAACACAACTATGTTACATTATTCATTTGATTTAACTATTTTCACAAGCTCATGGTTGTCTTACTGGAACCAGTGTTTGAATATCACCCTGTCCCTCATGCACCAAAACATAATTTATTGAGGCATGTGAAATACAATCTCCAATACCTCAGTATTAATTCTATTAACATTGGCAGTTGGTTTGTTATGGGGCATGGTCTAGACTCTATAGCATATTATTGATTCTGCCTTGTTCTTTTTCAGCGAGTCCAGTATAAAAATTTATTTTTATAAAAATAATTTTTCATTTGTATAAAAGGAAAACAACCATGACAGAATGCAAGCCAAGCCAAAAGTACAATGAAAGTTGTATTTAGTGAAGTTTGATTTCTTCTTCCCTTTATTGATCCAGGAGGGCAAGATAAAATATAATCAGGAGAACAAACCTTTTTCACAAAGCTTTTGGGCAGATAAAATGTTTCTTAAAGTCTTAAAAATAGCATTAGGCAAAATATTTCTTTATATCGTGTTATTTTCAATACATATAAATTTGTTCAAACTGATTTATTCAAACTGATTGGTATATTTTATGAAGACAATGGAATACAATACATTCTCTGCAGAAACTTCTATCTAAGATGTAGTGACTGGGAGGCAGCAGTTAGAACAGGGGTCTTCAAACTAGGCCCTTTTATGACTTGTGGACTTCAACTCCCAGAATTCCTCAGCCAAGCATGCCGGCTGAGGAATTCTGGGAGTTGAAGTCAACAAGTCATAAAAGGGCCAAGTTTGAAGACCTCTGAGTTAGAAGAAAATGTGCTTTAGGAGCAACCTTCCTCAGACAGCCACCAAATATATTGGATTACAAGTCTCATGATTCCCAGCCAAATTACTTGTCAGCTTATGCTACAATCCAGATCCCAAGCCTTAATCAATGCTTTATGCTAGTGTTTCTTAGGTGGTCCTAGGATTTTTGAGGGGTTCTTCAGGATCCTTTCAGAGGTCTGTAAAATCAAAATTATTTGCAGCCTATGTTTAAAAATAATACAATATTAAAATCCCATCAAAGAATTCTTTTAATATGGTAAATATTGTTACATATAATCCATACAAACCAAAGCTCTTTTGGGACACGCCATAATTTTTAAAAGTTTTAAAAGTGGGAAGGTGGCCTGAGAGAAAAAAAATGAAGAAACACTGCTACAGGCCCTATATTCACATCATGAATATAGGGTATGTTCCTTAAACAAGCCTAAGGTAGCATTGATGATGCTCCATCTTTCATTTTAATTTTACAACATTCCTTTTTAAGGCAGGTTTGATTCTGAAAAACCTGATTTATTAGAGGGATTATTTGCTTTTATGTCTTTGCCTGTTGTGATTTAAGTTGTCCTTTATTCAATAAAGAGTGTTAATTGCATCTTGAATGAAATTTATAAGCTTTGTTACAAATAACTAGAATTTGTATTATTTAGCATAGTTAAAACTTATTAAAATTTACCCTTGGCCATGCTGGACATTGTAGTTAAGTTAGAAGGCTCCCTGCTTAAGCAATGCATAGAATAAAATTTTCTGCAAGCAAGAAAAATTAAATTAAAATTAAAACAAAATCTGCAAGAAGCTCAATTATTTTTTGATTTGTGAAGATAACATTATTGGTATAGATTAGAATAATATGCTTTCTTTTTTCTATGCCAGAGTCGTTTGCTTTTTATATTTTTAAAGAAAAGTTTACACATTGGTGGATCTTTGCACATCTACCCGTTCACAACAGAATTAATAGAGCCTCCTTTCGCCAACCTTGTCTATCAGTAGCGCAAGGTTTCCTGTCTCTGTCTCTCATCCGCTGACAACATTCTTTGAAATGATAAATTGTTGTGACAAAAACAACATTAAAGGAAGTGATGTCTTCATCTTCAGGAGCAGCTGATCCTGTCAGCATTTGTGGTTTTCATCTTTTGCAGAGCCTTAAATGAACTGTATGGGTCATGTTTCTATTATTTCAGTAAAAAATAATGGCATGCACCAAGTGTAGCATCCTAACTTTCCATGCTATTAAAGGGCACTTAGTAATCATGTTGACCTTCACATGTCCGGATCTCTAGCTTTACATTAACAGAAGTGTATGGCCAAAAAAATATCCCATGTTGCTCAACAGTTTTTTAAAAAAAACACCTGGGTGGTTGCAAGCTGTACAGTCAATTTTATGGTTAGTATGTAGGACATGCAGATACCAAGAAGAAGTAGGGATCTGCAGTGCTTGGAACCCAGTTTGAAAATGTGCTTCGGAATGTGTGCAGGGATAGAAACCCAGCATCTATCTTAGTCTCTTTAAAGCAACCACATGTTTTCCTGGGACTATGCAACTAGTTGAGGTGAGATAGGTGACAAATAAATAAATTAAATAAATTAGCTATTGCCTTCACTCGGTCATTGCCCTATAAGGCCACCTCTGACTACCATCCTTGTTTTCTTCTGAATTATCCTGAGCTCTCACTCATCCTCAAAGTTTCCCCATTCCTTCAGAAGTCTCAGACAGTCCAGCCATTCCTTAGAGAACAGTTTGAGTGCTAAGTTCTCCTACAAGAGCTCTGCTGATTGCACTGTCAAAAAGCACCCCCTCCTCTCAATTACTGTTGGAAATCATGTCTGGTTTCCACTAAGTTTCTTAGTTGCACATAGCCACCAAAAAGCTGGATACAAAGTCGATCCCACCGTTTCCTGTGACAGCACAGTTGTACTTTCTGGCTACCTTGAAGATACACCTGATTTTTCCATCATTTTCTCCCGTCCTGAGAATAGTCAGCCTGTCAGGTCCTCCCAGCCAGATAAATGAGGGGACGGGTTTTAAGATAGTAAGTGCATTCTGGACTCTTGGTGAAGCACAGGCTACCTTCGGTATTTGATTAATTGGAATGGCTAGCTGGGCACTGAATATCCCAGAGAAGTGTCAAATGTTATGCATGCATCTCTCCTCAACTTCTTTGCCATTTCCATTTTACAATACCTTCATAAGCACAACCCATCTGAGTCATCACACAAAAAAGTTTCTTCAGAGACCAGTAATTCTCATATTGGGGAGGAAGGGGGTTGGAGAAAAGAGGGGAATTCAGGGGATTGTTGACAGAAGAGAGAATGTGGAGATGCTTCCTCAGTGCCTATCAGTCTCTTAGGAAGGTTTCCATTCAAATCAGGTTTAGACTTGCCCAATCCGGATGGCATCAGTTGGTTCTGTAAGCTGACTTGTCTTTTTCTGGCTCTGGATTAGCTTGTTTGAAAACCAGAGGAGTGCTGGGTTTTGTTTTTTTCTTCTCTTACGCAATACCGGAATTGTGGTTGGTCTGTTGTCTCACTGGTGGGAGAGTGTGTGAACTCTGTCTTTATAAATTTAAACATGTTGCTGTATTATAGCAATTCCTGTTATGTAGAAGTAACCTTTCGGAGACTGAAATTACAACACAGTATCCAATGCTAAACAACTCTGTTTTCGTTTGTTTAATGATTTAGGAGGATACATTTTCTCCATACTCTAGAAATAATTTTTATAAATTTAAACTGGGAGAGACTCTCATAATGTCTGCTGACATTAACACATATGCTCTTTTAATTTGTGGGAGTGAGTGAACTGCCTCAATGGAAAATCCCTGGATCACTCAGACAGGGACTTAGGTGATTTGTTAAACAAAATCTGCACTTGTTTTGTTATCATGGCATGTGATAGACCACTAGTTTTGAAAAGTTATATGTTACAATGGGACTAAACTAGGGGTAGGCAACCTTGGCTCTTTTATGACTCGTGGACTTCAACTCCCAGAATTCCTGAGCCAGCCATGCTGGCTCAGGAATTCTGGGAGTTGAAGTCCACGAGTCATAAAAGAGCCAAGGTTGCCTACTCCTGGACTAAACCATCTCTGAAACAACTCAAAGTTAGAACAATTCAGAGGTGCTAATAGTCACAAATTGTGTGACGATTGTGTATTAACATCTTCACACCCTGCTGTGCAATCTTGGGTCTGCACATTCTCTGTATGATCACTTTATACCTGACCAATGAATGCTACATTTTCAGAACAATATGGTTTGTTCTAAATTGCTTTGAGTATGTATAAACCAACCAGTTATAGACGCAACAATACATAAAAGAATTATTCTTTGTTGAGAAAGAGCAATCAATGGTATACTGAAAAGATTTCAGCAATCAATGGTACATACTTATTAAAAAAATGGGATTATTTTTCTTGAATAATTTACCTTCAAAATGGAGATCATCTTAAATCTTTATCCATTTGCACCTATATCCACTGCATATATTTCTAGGTAATACATAATATACCCCAGTGATTAATTGGTCTGTTGTCTTAGCCAATTGAATATTACAAGGAATCACTTGTAATATTGCCTTCAAACTTGTTTTAGGGAATCAATCCTTTATTTATATTTCTCTTCCAATGGATGAGTTTAGTAATTCATGATAACCTGACATCTGTAAGTCTGTTTCAGGATAATACCCTATTCAAGAGCAGGATATATTTTGGATTTGGAATTAAAGTTGGTCTGTCTGGCTGACTCTCTCTTCATGGACAGAAGATTGAGTGGAACCTTTAACTTGTGCAGAGGGCATATGATGATCTGGTCTGCCTTATATGCTTAAGATCTTGGCAGAAGTTCTGTCACTAGGATTGACCATTCTGTGCAGAACTGGTAATTACTTTGAAATATCATCTTTTCTTGAGAAGATTTTCCCTAGTGCCAGATGGAGCAGAAATGGTGATTCTTGGGTTTATCTCTTTCAAATAAATACTAGGTGAATAAATTTACTAGGTGAAATGGGCAGCATATAAATTTAATAAATTAAATAAATAAATATTTTTCCATCAGCAAGTATACACAGGACTGCAGTTTTCAAGGCAGATATGGACAAACTTTCTGTGGTGCCATGCCATAATGGATGTGTGTACATGCACAAGGGATGTCATAATTTGGGCTTCTACTAGTTCCCATGAAGGATCACCAGAGCCTCCCCCACCTCTTTGCTGCATCCACCCGGCAACAGCTGGGGAAAAACCAACCATGTCTTCTGCCACAGCCAGTTCAGAGACTCCGCTCTGCCCTTCTGCCATTGATCCACCAGTGAGGAGGCAAGTGGCCATCCCATTCCTTCAACAGTATGACCTGGCAGGAAGGTATATGTTAAAAAGTAGATATCCCTGTTCAAATGAGCATCACTTTCATTTCATTAAGAATTCTAAATGTATATTATCTATACATGAGGTTACAGTCCTAAAAAAAAGTTGAAATAAAAGGTAAACAGACATAAATAACTCTTTTTCAACAAAGCTGGTCTTGGTCATGATCAACTTAGGAATTGGTGATCCCTCAGCCCCAGGATCTTCTCGCAATTGAATACATGCACAGCCTAGATCTCTATTCATAAAATAAAGCAACATATCATAAATAGCTTTACTAATCCTAGCTTCCTGCCCAAATTAGTAGATTCAGCATTTTGTTGGGATCTTTTCCTTTTTCCTATTTTCCTTGAAGACCTCAAAAAAGACACAAGCTAAATGGAGACTGCCTCCCCTCTTTTAAAAGTTGTGTGAATTGGCTCATCTGGTTTTTCTTAGTCTTCTATGGTCTCTGCCCTTGCCCTGGAGAGATAGATCATCCAACTTTTCTTTAATCCAATGTTTCTTATCTTTGCAACCTTAAGATGTTTGGATATGTGGATTCCTTGATCCACATATCTTAAAACTTGCTGAGGTTGAGAAATACTGCCTTAACCCTTTAAGGGTCTGGACCTCTTGAGGTAGAGTTTCCTCCCATTTACCACACATACACAAAGTTAAAACAAAAGTGGTCAGTATTATGATGTCATCTTCTGGAACAGACAGGGCTTAGATTTTTAGTGATTCTTGGAGTAGTTGTCTTTAATGTTTTAAGTGTGCTAAGCCAATCTTACATACCTCTTCAATTTTATTTTTAAAATTTTGAGAAAGTGTAGAATAAAATAGAATAGAATAATAGTATAGAATAGAATAAAAACCTTATTGTCACTTTAAATGTACACTAATCAGCATATATTAAAATGAATTTTATATAATAATAATAATAATAAAGTTGGAAGGGACCTTGGAGGTCATCAAGTCCAACCCCCTGCTCAGGCAGGAAACCCTACACCATTTCGGACAAATGGCTGTCCAGTCTCTTCTTAAAAACTTCCAGTGTTGGAGCATTCACCGCTTCTGGAGGCAGGTTGTTCCACTGGTTAATTGTTCTAACTGTCAGGAAGTTTCTCCTCAGTTTCAGGTTGCTTCTCTCCTTGACGAGTTTCCATCCATTGCTTCTTGTCCTGCCCTCAGGCGCCTTGGAGAATAGCTTGACTCCCTCTTCTTTGTGGCAACCCCTGAGATATTGGAATACTGCTATCATGTCACCCCTAGTCCTTCTTTTCATTAAACTAGACATACCCAATTCCAGCAACCGTTCCTTATATGTTTTAGCCTCCAGTCCCCTAATCATCTTTGTTGCCCTTCTCTGCACTGTTTCTAGAGTCTCAACATCTTTTTTATATCGTGGTGACCAAAACTGGATGCAGTATTCCAAGTGTGGCCTTACCAAGGCATTGTAAAGTGGTATTAATACTTCACGTGATCTTGATTCTATCCCTCTGTTAATGCAGCCCAGCACTGTCTTGGCTTTTTTGGCAGCTGCAGCACACTGCTGGCTCATATTTAAGTGATTGTCCACTAGGACTCCGAGATCCCTCTCACAGTTACTACTATTGAGCAAGGTACTCCCTATACTATACCTGTACATTTGGTTTTTCTTGCCTAAATGTAGAACCTTGCTTTTTTCACCATTGAATTTCATTTTGTTAGATAGTGCCCAGTGTTCAAGTCTGTCCAGATCCTTCTGTATCTTAAGCCTGTCTTCTGGAGTGTTGGCTATTCCTGCCAGCTCGGTGTCGTCTGCAAATTTGATGAGTTCCCCATCTATCCCCTTGTCCAAATCGTTGATGAAGATGTTGAAGAGCACTGGGCCCAGAATAGAGCCCTGGGGCACCCCACTGCACACTTCCCTCCATGTAGATGCGGTTCCATTGAGGACCACACGCTGAGTACGGCCGGTCAGCCAGCTATGAATCCATCTGGTGGTAATGCTGTCTAACCCACATTTTTCATTTTTGTTGCATTCAGCTCTCAAAAAAAATACCATTATACATATACCCACATAAACACACATATATGACACAGAGAAACATCACAGTCTAGTTTGAATGTATACATACATGGTATATGGCGAAAAAAAAGAATCCTGCGAATTTACAAGATGGATGGCACAAGGAACAAAGTTGTTACAGAATATAGTAGTTCTGCTAGAAATACTTCGAAACCTTCTCCCAGAGGGGAGCAACATAAACAGACCATGAAGGGTGTGTGGGGTCGCTAACAATGCTTCAAGCTCTAAGCACATAGTGCTTATTAAGCAGTATTCTGAATAACGGCAAGCGAGCTTCCTATAATCTTCTCAGCTGTCCTTACCACTCTCTGTATGGACCTTCTATCTGAGGCATTGCTATCACCAAATCAAACAGTGATACACTTTGTTAAAACGCACTCAATTGTGCCTCTGTAAAAAGTGGCCAGGACAGAAGGAGAAAGATGTGTCTAAATACTTAGGGCTTCTTGGGTCATCCTCTCCCCAAAGGTTCAGGGACCACATTCAGTCACAGTTATTCACCTCTGGTTTAAGATACCTGATTTCTGCCCCTTGGACAAATCCTGGAGCAGCCTTATACTTGTGAGGTTTATATTAGTTTTTCTTGTTCTCAAAAGATCAGAATGTGGAGATACCTCTCTTTTCTCCTGCTACTTTAGCTTAAAGATTCCATATTTAACAGTTGTGTAGAACCAGAATCAATGTGGTTTTTACTGGAAGAGAGAATCACTTCAGGGAATTGAGACCAGTCAGTAAAATGACAGATTAAATGACAGAGGTGGAAGCAGGGAGATTGGAGGGGGGGAGGGAGAATCAAACTAAACCCAAATGAACTACAATATTGTAAAACTCACAGAATGCAATTGTTCAGTATAAGTTCACTTATGTGCATTATCTCTAATAAATGATAAAACATCAACAATTTTATTCTTCAAGATAAATAAACGATAATGTTCTGATAAGGGTGGATACATAAAATTGGAGTAGAATCTTTTTCTGCACCTGGAAGTTTTCATCTATGAATGATTCTGGGAGCTGGAAAAATAATGTCCCCCTCCTTTTTTCCCAACAGAATTGCATCAGATTACTTTCTTCATTGGCTGCTTTAATAGTGTTTGTTTCTATGGTCACTTGTTCTCATCCCACTCAAAACAAATGGGGAAAGTATTATGTTTATTTATTGTTTTGATTAATTCTGGGCTCTTATTTAGGAACTCACGGTTGCATTTGGAGTTTCTATTTTATTGTCAGAACAATACCCCTCTTTTGTAGATCACAAAGGCTGATTTACACCATATGCTAAAGCAAATCCAAACAATTAAATGATGGCTTAAGATAGAAGTGGGTTGCCCTTGTTTGTTTCAGGTTTCTCATGCTGCTTGTATGCAGGAGAGACCATAATGGCAGAGCTATTTTACATTGATTGTATATTTTAACTTGGTTTTGCAGTTTTATCTTGAATATTAACACTTCAAAATATTTTTAAGATCCTGCATGAAGACCTGCCCGTTTAAATGTATGGGTCCAAAATATTTAGCACTTGATAGTGGTTTTGATTCTGCTGCCAGATGAACCATTATCTGAGGAAATGATTACAATTAGTTGCTCTATAAAGTTCTACTTTTACTAAAGACTTGGCAAGGAACATGTGGAATTCAGTAAAATTAAGGGCAAGAAGACAAAGAACTAAATATGGCAGCCTTCAACCACCAGGTGCTTTTCCAATCTGCATGAACTGATCTGTTTTCAGTCAATTAATACATTAGTCAAGGCTAATGTAAAATTTAAGTCTTGGCTTGTATTTCCTGGGAACAACACTCAACAAGTCACATTGGCCCCCTCAAATTCATTTCCTGTTCACTCCCATTTTTGCCTGGTCTGAGCTGAAAGATGTTTTAAAGTATACTGCTTCATACTATAAATGTGGGCCTATTTTTTTTGAAATTTTACCATGTATTTTGCATGCAGTAAACTAACACATGACAATGAAAATGTTTAATGTAATTTTTTCTTCCTGTGTTGAATATGTGTAAGACCTTAATTAATAGAAGGGAAAATTTGAAAGTGTCCCTGCAGATTGAATTCTGCAGTCTAGAATTATATACTACTTCAGACTGGTTCCTCATTCTGAATAATATATGAATTCCTATAAAACAGGTATATAGGCATTGTATTAGCTAATTCTGTCCTGAGAGCTTTCTCTGTCTACTGCCTTCCAGACATATTGAGATGGCACTCCCAAATTTCCCAACCAATGTAACACTGACATGACATTCTGTAAACTGATTTATTAATCTTATCTAATGTTTCAATTATAATGGACTCTAAACTGTGTACAGATATGTAAAGAGACATTATATTATAAACACTACTATAATAAAACAATAAAATAGAAAACAAAAAATACAAAAATAAACTAGCTGATGGCATAACTGACTCAGACAACAGACAATGTACCTTGATTTTGAACAAGAAGGTTTAAATGGTCTTCTGGAAAACTATGAGAGATTGGGCCATTCTTGGTTCTGGGAGCAAGCTGTTCCAAGGAGGTGGGTGCTTATAGAAAATTGTAGCTTCTGTGTCTCTCTCCCATCAAAAGTCTCAGTGGGGAATAATATTGAATAGGTGGGTTCTGCTTTCATGAAATAGGCAGGTGGATTATATCCAGAAGAGGCAGTCTCAAAGATGTAAGCCGTATAAGGCATTATATATGATAATCAGCACCTTGAATTATACTTGCTGACTGGGAGCTAATTCAGTTCCCTCAATATTAATATAACGGTGCTGGGACTGATCTCTTAGCTGGTGGACACATATATTCTACACCAACTCAAGCTTCTGGGTGGTTTTCAAGGGGAGCCCTATGTAGTATGAATTGCAGTAGTCCATTGACTAACATGGGCATGAGTGCCAGTGCCAGTGCTCCACACACCCATTCCAAAAAAGGTCACAATTGGCAGAACAGTTGAAAGTGGACAAAGGCCTTCCTAGCTACAGCCACCAACTGCTCTTCTAGCAGGAACCACGAGTCCAGGGGAAAAAAGAACAACTTTAGATTGCTTTTCATGATTAGTGCAACCTTGTTATGAGTCAGAAATGGAGCAGTTGTGGGGTCAGGAGACCCCTGAATTAATTGCCACTTGTCTTTCTTGGGCTGAGTCTGAGTTTCTCCCCATTCAGCCCCTCAAAACATGAAAACATCAGTTAGGACCTCCACTATCTCACCCAATTTGATTCAGAGTCAAGATATAAGGTATCATCAGCATATTATTTAATAAAATGCAGGAAAGGATTGAGCTCTGGAGCATCCCATATTGGAGTTCCTGTGGGCTCAATCTTTTCTCTAACCAACCACTATCTGGAATTGCCCCACTTAGGAAGAAGAGAAATTACTAAACCTTGATGCCTCTAAACCTAAACTCAGGGGAGCAAGGTGGCGTGAGTAGTTGGAATGCTGGGCAGGAAGTTAGCAAGCCCACATTCGAGACCCTAGAGCTGCCGTGGGGAGGGATTGAATTCCCATCCTTCACTCCAGCTCCTGCCAGGAACATGAAAGGAGCCCCCAACTGGGCATCCCCAAGGCAATTGTGATGTCACCAGCTAATCTTTTCAACCCATAAGTGCCTCGATGCTTCTGACATGAGAGCAAAACCTAAACTCACAGGTGGTCCACAAAGATCCAGAGTCCTCACTATTGGAAGCCATTGAGAGATCTAGCCAGATAAAAATGGCTGTATTCCAGGCATCCAAATGCTGCCATAGGACATCTATAAAGGTGAACAATGCATTTCTTTTCTAAAATTGCACTTCAATATAGCCTGCTGGGGTCCAGATTATCTACTTCTCCCAGGATTCTCAGGAAGTGACTGCTACCCCACCAACTTCTCCACCAACTTGCCCCCAAAAGATGATTGGAGATAACATGATAATTCTTCCAGTTCAATGGGTCCAGTGTAGGCCTCTGAAGGAGGAGCAAATCAGTACCTTTTTCAAGCTGGCACTTTTGCCTTTCACAATTAGATGTTGATTATTTATCAGACCAAACTCCCTATCTCCCTCCCAATACTTTTAATTACCCAGCAGAGACAGAGAATAGGTCAATAGGTAATAGTGTTGTATCACAAAGAACTGTGTTCATTTCACTGAGACCCACAGATTCTAACCATCCAGTTTCCAATTCAGAGTAACTATGAGTGATTTTTTTCCCTACAAAAATGCCCACCTAAATAGTTCATCCTTCTCCACAAGGATCCAGGCCACTCTTTAACAGTATTATTGCATGGTATTCCACCGATACAGAGAATTAATGATGTTTTACCTCCCTTACCAACTTGGTTTTCAATGTAGGCCAGGCCAGCAATGACCTGAGATATTCACAGTTGTCTTGGTAGCCATGAAACCCCATGCTGCCTCCAACACCAGAAAAGTGAGGATGAAATTACCTAGAACTACTTCTTTGGATGAACTCTGCAGTAAGGTAAAACAGTTCAAGAAAGATAGCAGCCCTGTAGCTGGGAGGATAGTCCAATAGTCGCTGCTGTTCCACAAACATTACGAACAGAACCTCATTACCTGGACCCTGTGGTGCATTGCTTCCTGTACCTTACATAGGCTCTCCATACATGATTGTTACCTCTCCTTTTCTCTTGAGGTTGATGAACCACCCAAAAGCCAGCCAGATACATTCTGGAGAGAGAACCTCACTCTGTCAAGCCCAGGTAGTGGTGACATACCCAGGTCCTTCTTCTTGTCCATGATCATGTCCTTGAGAATAATAGACTTATTGCAGACAAAGGGCATTAGGTTGGGGTGAGGATTAGAATGTAAACTGCTTGTGATTACTTTGGAATTTGCAGCAAATGTCAGCTTTCAGTTACTTGTTCTGTATCAGATTTCCTCTCCTTGCTCTTACTCAAATCCTGTTCAGCTAACAGAATTCTGAAGATTTACCCTGCCCATTACAATAATATTTGGACAGCTGACAAATGCCAAGATTACTAATCTGCAGTTATTAGTGGCTTGTTGGTTCTTCTTATTTATTGTTCCATGTCATTTCACAGTAGTAGTATAATCTGACTTCGTTTGAAATAACTTCTTAATGCTTTACATCATGTTTGACAAAAAAGTAATCAATATTCTAAATAAAAAGCAAGATTAAAAAGATCTAAATAACTTGTACATCCAATATTATCTTCACAAAGCAGATAAACGATTTGCTCCTTATCTTCAACTTTTGATTAGGTTGCCATAGCAATTTTGCTGTCAATCGGTCTATATTGTGCAGCTTAATCAAACGCAAGGGAAGGGTATTTTGGAACAAATTAAAAATGCTTTCTTCAGAAGAATCTGCTGCATTCTGTGATAGAATAATACAAGTTGATAATTGTAGCTCCAGGTTTTTCTGAATGTCCATCTTCATAAAAAATGACATGGCTAATATTTTATTCCCTGCTATAAACATAAGGTATGCTGTGAAATAGAACAGAAATGAAGGCAAATATTTTTCCATACCTAGAGCCTTATCTCCAGTCTTCCCCTTCCTCTCTCAGTTGGTTCCTAATTTCCTCAGTCCAAATAAACTTCATATATGAAAAACTGTATGAACTCCACTCTAGAGATTTTACCTCCAGCTACTAAAATCCTGGAGAACATGCAAAAGTCAGATGTGTCCATCTTCAATCCTCACAATTTCTGGCTGGATCAGCTCCTTGTTGAACCTGATATTTGTTTTGCTGGCTTCGCTTGCCATACTTTATTTTTTAAGTTCTGTTCTTTATTTTCTAGTGTGATCCAACTGACACCCTCCAGACAGTTAAGCAATTAAGTAAGCATTTCAAACTGTTGAACTATACAAAATGTTAGTTAACTTTTAACTAGTTTTTCTATAAAATTATAAAAATATATTACTTGCTATGGGTGATTAAAAATTATCTTTAATCTTTAATTTAAAATCCATCTTTAGAAGCAACTGTCAAGTTAACAGTGAGTGAAGGGATATATTGACTGTAAATTTAAAGTACAATTGTGACAATCTTCTCACAGAAGTTGCTCTTATAAAGTGAAAGTACTTGTCAACATCTTCATAAACGACTTAGATGAGGGAATAGAAGGAGAACTTATCAAATTTGCAGATGATACTAAGCTGGCAAGAATAGCCAATACCTTAGATCAGGCATGTCAAACTGCCGTCCTGCGGGCCGGATGCGTCATGCTGAAACCGCACCCACCCCATTGCTGGCAATGGGGAAAAAGTTGTGATACGTCACACAACGTCACGTGATGTCGCGAGTTTGACATACCTGCCCCTAGATGATAGGCTCAAGATCCAGATGGATCTTGACAGACTTGAACACTGGGCCCTATCTAACAAAATGAAATTCAATGTAGAGAAAAGTAGTCTTACACTTAGGCAAGAAAAACCAAAAGTACACATATAGATTGGGTGAAATCAAGCTTAATAGCAGTAACTGTCAGAGGGATCGTGGAGTCTTAGTGGACAATTAATTAAATATGAGCCAACACTGTGTAGCAGCAGCCAAAAAAGCCAATGCAGTCCTAAGTTGCATTAACAGAGGGACTGAATCAAGATCATGTAAAGTACTAATACCACTCTATAACGCCTTAGTAAGACCACACCTAGGATACTGCAACCAATTTAGGTCTTCACACTATAAAAAAAATGTTGAGACTATAGAAAAAGTGCAGAGAAGAGCAACAAAGATGATTAGGGGACTGGAGGCTAAAACATATGAAGAACGGTTACAGGAACTGGGCATGGCTAGTCTAGTGAGAAGGACCAGAGGAGACATAATAGCAGTGTTCCAATATTTGAGAGGCTGTCACAGAGAGGAGGTGATCAACCTATTTTTCAAAGCACCTGAAGGCCAAACAAGAAATAACAGATGGAAACTGATCAAGGAAAGATTCAACCTAGAAATAAGGAGAAATTTTCTGACAGTGAGAACAATCAACCAATGGAACAGTTTGCCTTCAGATGTTGTGGGAATTTCATCAGTGGAAGCTTTCAAGAAGAGACTGGACTGCCATCTGTCAGAAATGGTGTAGGTTCTCCTGTTTGGGTGGGAGGTTGGACTAGATGACCTACAAGGTCCCTTCCAACTCTGTTATTCTGATTCTGATTCAGTGATGGATGCACCATTGCAAATAATATATATGTCTTCACTTACGGATGACCATTTTACCATACATACATACATGGAAAAGTTCTTTCACTGGATGTGGATAGAGAGATATCATGTTGAAAATGTTGACACCAGGTACGAGAAACAGAAACACCCTTTATATCCTACTTGTCATGCACACCTTTAATATAGGGAAATGGTGGTGCTGTAATATATTTCTGTCCACATTTCAAGACTGATAAATTACTCAGGCTGATCTCATCAGTCCTGCCCCCCTTCCCCTAAGCACAGTTGCTCATATAATTATCCTTTATGTTAATTTGATTTAGAAGAATATATCAATCTCAAATAAGACACCAGATAAGGTAGGGGAATGGTTTTGTATTTTTATACAGAATTGTCACTCTGGTCTTTCATCTGGACTTCTAGATGGTTAAACTTATATTTATGTGTTGTTTGAGAACATTATCAGTCCAAAAGAACTCTAAAAAAAAAGACATGATTTCTTTATGATTAAGGGATTTCCCTCTAGATCATAAAAAACAGAAACACCCATAAGAGAATATAATGTATGAATATCTCATGTTATTTATATTAGGGTGGTTACGTCACTGCTAGTCTACATTCCAATCTGCTAGCGTACCAGGAGAAAAAATTATTGTAGAATTCAAGAGAAAGACAAATTAGGTAACAGTGCTAAGATTTAGACTGTGGAGAGTGGCTTTGTAATACAATCATCTGGTACTGATGCCATTATTCTGGTCATCATATTCAGACAATATGCATGTTTGTTTGTATAACTAAACACATGAGAAGTAGTGACTACCTCCTTTCCTCTCTCATTAGAGGTATCATTAAATAGGGTTCATTTTTTGATACAGAATATATATAGGCAATACAGAAGCTTCCAGGAAAGCTGAAACTGTGACATTGCTGATTTCCAGTCGTGCTGGAAGCAGAGAGGCCCTCATGCTGCAACCAGTGACATCATTAGAGAATTGGAAGAATAAAAGGTCTCCTCATAAGATCAGTGAGATTGCCTGAAGTCGGCTTCTGTTATGTTGGGTTCCACATCTTCCTTCAGTGGTTTTGTGTGGACTGATTCTTTATGACATCATTTTGCTTTAACAGTTTTCTAGCCAAGCTGTCTCTTGTTTTATTGATTACACTACAAAGTGTCTTCAAAGAAAAAGGTAGAGAAATAATGTTTTAATAACCATTGCAGTGTCTGAGTTTACATGAGTTGTAGTGTGATTTGTTCCGTGTTGGCTTTGCATTGTGGTTTATTTTTTAAAATAAATTATGATTAAACTAAGGACCCAGTATGGTGTGGCGGTTAAGGCACCATGCTAGAAACAGGGAAGACATGAGTTTTAGTCTTGCCTTTGGCACAAAGCTAGCTGGGGGACATTGGGCCAATGACAGCCTCTCCACCCTAGGAAGAAGATAAGGGCAAATCCTTCTGAAATCTTGCCAAGAAATCTTGCTGAGACTTGTTTAGGCAATCACCAGGAGTCAACATTGACTTGAAGGCACAGAAAACAAAAATAATGTATGAACCTTTTTTATAAATGCAGATTCACTGCATTTATCTGCTTCTTATTGCGTTACTGATGTGCACAGTCTACAACAGAAGTGCTTTGTCACTCAACCTTTGCAGTTGTGACAAGCAGTTTTCTTTGTGAATAGGACCTGTAGTGTTCACAGGCTGGAGAGCAGGCCTAACCATGCTACAAAATTTGGGAGATGACAGAGAGGTGAAAACAGGAACAAGATTTCACAGAATGTAACTTCATAGTTTAAAAGGCAGGCAGATTTATGTTTGATGTTTTAGGTCAAAGATGATAGTTACCTGGAACTGCAAAGGCAAAATGTTTACCATTTTGCATAAACATAGTCAATACAACCAAACATGTGCTATCACGGCCTTCTTAGTGCAGGAGCTGACATAGTGAGGACTACTTTAGTTAATTCTATAGCATATTAGGAATGAAAGTTGCAATGTACTTTCAAGCCAGATATCAGGTTTCAGCATGTCAGAATCAGGATTGGAGAACCAAACAGTAACTAAGTGGATTACAAAGAAAGCTAAGCTATGTTTGAAGCTTGAACAGCTGGTCCTGGGGTAAACAGACATAGACCATAGTTTCAGCAGTGAACTACAGACAAGAGGAAGTAGGGTACAGTGGAAATCTGGGCTCAAGCTGAGGGCAAAGCAGGAAACAGGTGGTAGTAATTGAGAAAAACTCTGAAGATCAACGCAAAATGGGTAAGAGAGGAGATATGGCAGTGGTGCATGAATAAGAAACAAGAAAAGATGGTTCCTCTAGAAGCAGAGGTCACTATCCTTTTCCAGAAATAAAGTCCCTTACAAGTAATTTCAGTTTGGGTTTGCCCTTCACATTGAACAATTGTTTTCTTAAAAGAAATCTAGTTTATCAATAAATCACAATTGACTGGGGTTAATCCAAGTGATTTAAACATTAATTGGGTTTGCATTAACTGGGAAAAAAATCAACAGACGCTGGGTTCAAAAACATAAGACTCAACCAAACAACCCACAATAAGGCCATGTTCATACAACCTATATTTGCATAATCAAGTTTTTAACCCCTGCATGCCATATACAAGACAAGATTCACCATGGTGTTTGAATTTGAAATGGACAACCTCAGAGTTCCCTTCAACTCAGATGCTGTGCCTTAATTTTGGGGTAGTTGATTACAACTTTGGATGAAAGAGATTCAAAATGGCATGTATTTTGAGTTTGACTAACAGAGTCCCAAACTTTGTACAACAAGCAATGAGTTTAACAATAATGCCATGTATGTTGACACAACTTAAGGTCTCCTTCTCATGCATGTGTAGACATAGTAGCTGTCTCAGTACAATAAATAAACTAAGTTGCATTTCTACAAGGGGGGGGGGAACAAGTGGGTGATTGTTAAGATCAGGTACTTCAATCAGTGGCTTAATATAGCAGCTGCTTTGTTTATCCTTAGTAAGGCAACAAGGTCAGATGCATTACATTGTATGTCAGCTAAAATGTTGTCATGCTTGGAATCAAGCCATCATGGCTTCTGATACATGGATTACCTTATTTTGCAATTTAGTCTACATAAATTATTTTAACATTTAAAATCTATGATCTTTGCAAAATTACTTTCTCACAATTAATTAAAAATATACATTCTCTGTCAGAATTAATGCACAGCTACTCTACTTTAGACAGGTCTATGAAAGGACATACATAGTAATGGGTTGCTATGAATGTACTGTTTGCTTTTGGATGCTACAGAACAACACACCAGACCATGTTTTGGAGAATTTAGCTGTTATCACTAAATGTTTAATCAGATGAACTTGCACCTGGGTAGATTTTCTCCCTGCCTTCTCTGAAAAGTGGGTTTTCCTGACTGTCTTTTCAAGAGCACTTACGTCAATGTCAATGTTTGTATTTTAATAACATTTGAAGCTTCAAGGGGAATTGGATTGAATGATCTAAAGGATTTCTTCCAACCTGGCAATTTCTCCTAGTAGCTTTTTTAATTTGCTAACAGAATGCCCAACCAATTTGCCACCACTGAGATTATCCTGTTTATAATCTAATGTTTATTCAACAAGCCTATGCAAACCTTCAAAGATTGCTTCATTGTGTTAAATGGTTGTGCGAAGCACTGTTTTTAAAATTGCTCCCCCCATTTGCTCCCTTGCTAAAAGTGAAGCATGCCAAAAGTTTTTCCTGACTAATCTCACTGTTGGCGAGTTTCAAGGTAACATGAAGTGCCTCAGGCGAATCACATCACTTCTGTACACATTGGGACAAAGCACAGCCTCTGTGTATACCACAATTGTTCAGCTTCCCTTGCCATGTTGTTTATCAGTCAATTTTCCTTTTGAAATGTACTGTACAGTTTTTACCACAGGGGAACTCTGAAGAGTGTCTACAGCTCCTGGAGGTTACCTGATTTTTATGCGGGAAAATTTCTGTTGCACAAAGTTTACATTTCAGCTCCTTGCACATCTGAAACCAGGACAGCTGTAGCATTTATAATCTTTTTACATCTGTCTCATGCAGATTGTTTCTTATTCATGGAGCTGCCACATCTTGATATTTCTCTCTGCATTATTATAGCTGATCTTCTTTCAGGGAACCTTTCCTACTGCTCAACTTAAGAATGTTTTTTGAATGTTAATTTATCATTGTGTTGACACAGTTACACCTCCTCAGAAAAGCTTTTGAATAAGGTACATCATTATATCATCATGGTGCTATCATATGCTAGGGTCTTCATTTGCTTTTGTTTACAGCATTTTCTCTGACCGCTATTTCTCTGAAGAGATTTTTCTCCCCAACTTTTTCTAAAGGGAGAAATGATGAGATTTTACCTAATCACAACTCAATGCACAGGGTGGGGATCCAGGAGGTAATTTGAAGAAAACTCAGATACTGGACTGCTGTAACAGCAAAGGGTAACATTGATTGCCAGATACTATGAGGAAGTTGTAGACCAGCATTTCTCAAACTTGGCAGCCATATGTTATATAGAGAAATCCCAGAATTCCCAAGCTAATCATGTTCTAGACCAGAATTCCCTAATCTTTCTGGCTTTGCAGACTGGCAAGAGGTGGAGAGGGGATGGTTCTGCGTGAGCAGAGGGCAAGTGGTGTGCACACAGCTCCATTTGCGCGAGTGGCAGGCATGCCACCTGTGCAAATGGAACACATGTACACACGCTGCTCATGCCAGTGGGGATGTGTGCGCGCATGCTCACCCACTTGGTCAGCCTGGATCTGAACAGTTCATGGTCTGGTAGTGGGCTGTGGCCCGGGGGTTGGGGACCCCTGTTCTAGACTCTGAACAATCTAGACATACCCATGATTCCAAGCACTATCTGGCCATATTCCAAATTCATTTGAATATGTTGTAAGGCAGAAATGGGCAATTTTTTGTTGGTTTAGAGACTTGCACCTCACTCTTTCTCCCCACTTCCTGATTACCTGGAAGGCATATGATGCCGTTACTGTTGCAATATCATCAGGAGGATGGTGATAACTTTTCATCCTTTTTAAAAACTTGGGTGTATTTCAGTGGGAATGAGAACAACTTCAGTGGTGAACATTTCTTGTTTCATCTTTAATTTGCTCAGTCCAACCAAAATGGCTAAAATCCTGCTGCCAAAATTTCAGTAGTGTTATTTTGGTCTGTGTTTTGGGATGGAGTGGAGACTTAAGGAAATGAACTGCTTTGCCTAGAAGAATTGATAGAAGAGAATATTTGTAGCTCAGGGTTGAACTGTGCACTGATGTGTTACTTAATTTGGTAATGAAATGTCTGCAAGAAATAACCAAGCTCAGAGAGCACCAAGGATCCTACAGTTTGCCTAGAGGTCTCTTATCCCCATTGCTGTCATTCTTTCGAAGGGAGAAAAGCTAAAAACCAGCCATTCTGTCACTGAATTTCAGTGGCACAAACTCCAGGTACAAATTCTTGCTGGGAATGGATGGACTGGTATTCTCAAAGTATATATTGGAGTAAGAGACCACTGTGGACAGTGTTTTGTTCAGCATATTTTTTAAAGCACTAAGACAAGAAATGCATAATGATGGGCAGAAGTTATATTGTAGGAGACATCTTTTGTCTCCTCTCTGAGCAGGCAAAGGCAAGATAGCTAGCAGTCTGTACATAAAAAGAAATACAGTAGAGGGTTATTACAGTTTGAGGGATTTAGGGAATGCTTCCATGCAAAGGTTTTAGTATCCTCCCTCCTAACTATTGATTTGGTTTGTTTAACTATCATTTGGTTAATCCACCATGCCTAAACTAAAACCAGCAGGACGTAGGGTGTCCCATGCACAATTGCTGGAGCTTTATCACCAGTTTCTGTTTGTTTGCTAAATGGAATTTTTTTAAGTAAACCATTATTCTCATTCTATGCACTGATACGTTCCATATAACCATAAATATTTCAAAATGACCAAATGTTATATGAAAATGCTAGGTAAGCATTGTGTCCTTAAAATATCTTGATGCTATAGAATTTGGGAAACATTTAATACTTTGGCATAGAGTAATGTACAAGCTTTGTCAGAATGTAATACCATATCATTTTGCCAAATCCTAATTATCTTGAATAAAGCTACACAATTTCTCTTATATCATCATATAAGAGAACAAGAAAAAGAGGCAATTTCTAAAAAAAAATAACAACTAGTTTTCAGAGACTAGTTATTAAAATATGATGGGATTCTTATTTTTGTTTTTGCATCTTGAGATCTTCTAGACATCAGATCCTTTAGCCCACCAGCATACCATTCTAGATAAATCAATTCAAGAGCAGATAGCTGAGCCAATCCCTTTATGAGAACTTGGTCTAGTGGTGAGTACAGGCTGTTGCTTCTTAAAGGATTGAAATAATGCTGTTCTTAGAAACCAGGGGAAAGGCAATTGACAGAAGAGATAATTGGCTGATAGGTGTTATGAGGACTGTGGCCAGTCAGAGATGGTTGATTGTAGCAGATGAAGAAAAGTTGAAGGTAACCGAAAAGGCAGCATTGAAGAAGAGCTAGTATGTTTGGGAGCAGGGAACGATCCTTGGAGCAAGCACCTTGATCCTTGTGACAGTGTGAGTGTAAGGAGGAGAACCAGAGATGAATAGCAGGAGGCAGTTTCTCTCAAGGCATCTTGCCTCAGTCATTCTCAACAGGGAGCATTTCTGTAAATAATTGGAAACCAATGGTCTGCTGAGCAATGGGCATATATACAGTATAATGTAACAGACATTCTTATGAAGGCAATCCTCATGAGAAATAAAGTTAGGCTTTATCTTACCTCATTCAGAACAAACAATATTTTCTGCCTGCATACTTTTCTGTGAACATACCTGTGTGTTTTCTTCTGTGAACATTCTAAGTAAGGTGTGGGGAAAAGCTTAGGTTCTGAATATTGCCCTTAATTGCGGCAATTCTAACTAGCATTTCAACATGCAGTTTAGGTAAAATTGTAGATCTACAAGCATGTTCTTTACTCTTTCTCTCCACACAGACACATAAACACATTTAGCAGAGAATTATTCAGGTACTTTCCTAATGAGCCTTCAGGAAGAAAATTACATCACCCTCCCAGAATAGAATTGTGACAAAACAAAGCTAGGCAATTTGGATGATTCAGCCGGCACACAAACACATACTTCTTTAAGTTGGAAGAGTTGGACAACAAATTGGGATTCCCTGTGGGATTCCCACAGGCAGTACAGGTGTTCATACAGAAGCTTGTTTCTTAGTGTCACAATTTTGCATGTCAAATACATAATACATATTTTGTGGAGATGGATAAATAAAACAACAACTTTCTTCATTGGTTAGTACACTTAAATAATGGATATGAATTTAGCATATACACACTATTGATATGAAGAAAAATAAATGCTCAAAGATGCCAATGAACAAGACACCAAATAAAAAGTTTTATATATCCCAGTGGGTGGTAAACCACGTGTCATGTATTTTTCAGAACATGGAAAAACAGCATAACACATCACAGGCAATCAGTTAAATAGGATTAAAATGGTCCAGCCTTCCTGGAAGAATCTGTTATGCAAACTTTTGCCAGGCAAAGTGATGAATATTTTTAAGAAGCAAAATATTTTAAAGGTTAAACATTTCATCAACATATCGCTGGTATAATTCCACTGAATCCCTCAGGAAGTGTATTATATATGTAATGGATAAAGCTGGGCATACAACTTATCCTAGACAGGCATTCATAAAGTAAAAGAAAAACCATGATTGAACTAGACTGTCTGGAGCAGGCAAACCTCATATTTAAATAGCAAAGTCAATACTGTGGACTGAAGGCCTAAGAGAATTGCAGATGAAACACACAAATGGCTGGAAGCCAGGAGAGATGAAATGATGTGGCAGCAGACTTGAACTGCCTTGGAAGCTGGCCCAGATCCATGGGAAATGTTACACAATTTGGGAGGCCTTCATCAAGCAAGAACTGAAAAAAAAATTGAATTCGCATGATCTTTGTTAAGCATTGTTTGCCACAATTGCTTCAGATTTGTAATGATTTAGAATGGAGTGTCTTTATAACAACAATTTCTTATGAAGCCACTAGAGGTATGTGAAGATGAATGAAAGCATAATATTACCAAAGGTATTATAGTCCTGCTTAATAATTTATAAACTGCTAGTATAGCAATACAATTCTGGAACAATATCAAAGGTACAGGCCTTACACAAATTATATGTCAGTATATGTTTTAATTGAAGTACAGCTGGATCCTAAGTAAATGTGTACTTAAATGTGCATTTGAGTGAATTCAGCGAAACAATTTTGCATTGAAAGGTTTTTAATATATATACATATGCCTTATCAATGATTAGCTGATTTACATATGCCAAGCCATGATTCAAAACATAAGAAGCTGGGGCAGCATAGTCTACTACATAATAAACTATGTTTTAATTCACAATAGGTGGATAGCTAAGAAATTATATTATGGCTTAGTACAATGTATGAACTCAGGATTTATAAAACAAAACAGATTGAGAGGAGGAAACAAAACAGGTACATTGAATTCCAAATCTTTGCTTTAAGTTAAAAAATACTCAGTGACCAGCCCAAAGTTACCGAGCTGGCTTTTATGGCTAAGGTAGGACTTGAATTCATTGTCTCTTACTTTCTATTCTGATGCCTTAACCATTACACCAAACTGGTTCTCAGGTTATCACAAATAGGAATTGGAAAACACAATAATTTATGCATTTCAAATTCTGAATAGTTTTAATCAAAAATGACCTAGTTGAGACAACATGCTTAGGCAAAGAATGCCTTTGACAATAGTTAGGGAAAATGAAGTTATACAGGAGAGGATTAGGAAAGCAGACTGTGTGTCCCTATTAAACAACTAGAGTGGTTTGTCCTATCATACAAATATGCATGGTATTTATAGTAGAGTTTTATATGAGGGTAAAAAAAATAGTGTAATTGATGAAGTGAGTACAGACCAAGAAGCAAAGTAATCTTCAAGGCGTTGTACTAAAACGTTTAATTCTACATAAGGATTTTGCCTCAGTTCAAAACTAGATCTGTCCAATTGGATGAGGTTAGCTCTTTTTGACAGTGATTCAGCTTTTTCTGGCACTCAGCCACTTTATTTTAAACTCTGAGAAAAGTTACTTTACACAACACTGGAGATTGCGGGAGGTCCATTCTCTCACCAGCCTCCTCTTGGCTCAAGCAATCTATTTCTTTTCAAAGCAGGCATTGGAAAAAAATGCAAGCAGTCTAGCATTTTGCATATTGACTGGTCTCCTGCCAAAGAGAAGGGGGAAGAATGTGTGTCAATTTCACCCTGCAAGGGGTACAAGGAATTGCACATGCCAAAACAGTCTAGCTTATCCTTGGCTGCATTTTAAAATAGAACTTCTGGTATCTGTGTGCCTTGCTTAGGACTTATTCCCCCACTCTAACTATTATAACAGCATAGCACTATAACATACTAAGTATTGAGAAGTCATCAATTGCAAAATTGCCAGTATAAAATCATTACATTTTAAATACTTTTGTATGCACCAAAGTGAATGCAAGGCAACTTGGATTTTTTCCATCACAGCAAAATCATTGCATTTGGAGGGGGGAAGGGAGAAGTATGTATATGGATCGCTCTTTCTCCATCCCTGTCTCCTCTCCAGGATCCACAGGAATGTGGGGCACCTGGGACACTGATGTTTTTTGCACTTTTTGTTCAGGTGGAGGGAGCATAATTTTTGACTTCTGGTGGTCACCATATATTTTCTGTGCTTTAAGAGCAGCAGCGAAGACAAATGTGTTTCAAATCTGTCTTAGAAAGAAACAGATAGAAAAATGATGGTAATGTAGAAGGGTCCTTAGTTTCTGAAGTGTTGAAATACTTTTCCTTTTTGCTCCCAATGGTGCTATTAAGGATAAGTAGAGATTGATTGGATCAGTTCCCACCTTATTTCTTCTACTTTCCACTCCCTTTGGACATGCTTTCCCCTCACATTTCCCCCTCCTTTCCTTTCCCACTTTAAATAGCGGCAGACAGCTTTTGTTTTTTAAATTTGGATATGCTGCAGGCTAAGTTGTAATTGCCCTCTGCATTATTTTTTCAGGAACGCTGCTCCATTCTTTTTACAGTGTCGGTGGGGCTGATTTGGGAACGCTCTGAGGTGAAAAGCAAGATTCTCTGCCTCTCAATCTTGCCCTAGGCTTAAACGAAGTACTCTATAATGGCCATCGCTCTGGAAATTATTACAAAATGGTATCACACTATACAATGGTTTAAAATTGAATAAGCCACATTTTAGTGGGCTTACGCATGCTAAATCAAATCAGGGCTTCGTTTTTATAACAAGCCGAAGACCTTATTGTTCTCTGATTTATGAGCACAGCTTGATTTTGCTGATTAAAATTGTCTATTTCATCCTATGCGACAGGTTGGATTTACCCAATACAGACTTGCTTGCTTAACGAGTAGGGCAAACCTAGTCTGTACGTTAGTTTGTGGTTCAGTGAATTTTGAGACACCTCCCCCCCCCCAAGCAACTGGGTTAATTCAAGCACACCAGGCGCTGGCGTCTTATGTTAACGCAGCCCTCGATTAATCAATTGCTTCCAGTCTTAGTCGTAGTAACTCTCCGGTCTCATAAGTACGGACGAGCAATAATGCATTCCTTGGCGTATCAGCTGGAAATGCCAGGAAAACGTAGGCTATAAGCGCCCCTCTTGATGTTCCATTGGTTAGAAGACCTACATGAAAACGAGGCACATCTGGGAAACTTAATCCGTCTAAACAAGATTAAGCAGCAACAACACCGAGCACCTGCCACGCTCTCTCCTAACCGGGACTATTCTCCCGCCTCTCGGGGGGGATTTCTGGCCACACCCCCTCCTCTTGCTCCCCCCGGGTAGGAGTCCCAAATGGCGGCGAGACAGTCGGACAGCCCCAGGGGCGGGGCAGAAAGCCGCTCGAGACGCTGAGGTCTCGGCGCTCCAGACTCGAGAAACCGAGCGCCGAGAGCTTCGATGGGTTTGCAATAAATGTCTCGCTGTTACCCTGGCCGCCATTTTAGATGACGAGAGGAGCGGGAGGCTTCGAGTGAGGGAAAAACCCTCGCGGCGGGGAAGTGGCAGCACTCGAGAAGCGGGCAGGTATGGCGCCAGTTCCGTGTGTGTGTGGGGGTGAGTTTTTCGCGGTCGGAGCCCGGGGCGGGATCGGGTGGAGTAAGGGACGCTTGGCTGCCGGCTCGAGAGGAAAGGGGTACGTGTGTACGTACGGTGCACAGTAGCGGGGCTCGGACAAGCTGCGGGAGGAGCAGTCCCCCCCCCCCGCCCGCCGCGTTTGCAGCTCGGCTTCTGAGTTTCTGCTTCGGGCGCTTGCGACTACGGCTCGCGCTCCCGAGGAGCGCCGAGAGAAAAGGCGTATGCTTCGGAGTCTCCACGGGCTGAGCGGTGGGCTTCATCCCCGCCGCTGCCGCCGCCGCCACCGCTCTCGGCTTGCTTCGCCCTCTTGCACGGGATGCCTGCTTTGCAGCTTGGCTGCGAAGGAAGGCGCCCCAGTGGAGGAGTCTGGTTTTCTCCCCGTTTGCTTTTGCCATTTTGGGCTCGCGCTCTTTCTCTCTCTCTCTCTCTTTCGAGCTCCTTCCTCATTTTCTTCTTTTCGGGAGGGGGGAAAGAGTCGGAGCATCAGCCTGTCCTGTGGGGGGGGGGGAAACTTGAGTCCGTGTTGGGGACATCTTGTCTGCTGGCGTCCGAGGCTGCGGGACCTCTGTTTATTAACAAGGGCAGGAATGGATGCTAGCGCTGCCGCTGTTGGTGCTGCCGCCTCCAGCCAGCTGTCATCGGGACAGCAGGTTGGCGCTCTCTGGCTTTGCGGCGTTATGCGGAGCATCAGAAGCGTCGGCTCGGCGGGCGTTGAGCAAGACTGGCGAGCGCAGCGGGATCCCCCTGAGCGAATCCCCCGGGAGAGGCTTTTGAATTAAACCTGCAGGAGAGACGAAGACGGGAAAGGCTCTTGCTAGGTGGGGAAGACCCAAAAAAAAAAAAAAAAAAGAGGCAATTGCGGTTTGCCGCAAGGAGATCGAATAGAGAGGAATTTGAGCTGCCCCATAGCTTCTTGGTATAATTTATGGCTGATGGGGAGTTGTGAAAACGATTTTGGCTGTGTCGAAGTGAAACGTTCTGGAGAGAATCTATTCTTAATTTTATGGCTGTGATAATTCTCGGTGGGTCCTACGAGGCATGCCTATTTGCCTTTGTTTAGCCTACTTAGATTTTCTTGGTCGCTAAGTTCCCCTGGTTTATAAAAGATCAAAGAAAGTTAAGTAATACAAACCAAGCCAGCGATGGTAATATAAATAGGTTTGCCTTGAATAGTCTTGTGTAAGTAAGAATATTACTTTCCACTAATAGCTCAGACTTATCAAGATTGAACTAAACTAAAAGTTCTGATTTGAATGAGATTTACTTTCAAGTAAATGTGATTATGATTGTAACATGAAAAACAAAATGGATTACTTAAATAACAGTGCTTCTAGTCAAGGCTTTTTGAAGAGAAAAAGAATAAACTGCTTTATGTCTTTTCATGTGAACCTCTATGAGCCAATCTGTATGGCAGTACTTGATGAAATTGTATTTTAACTCATGAAAGGTGTGTTTTTCACTAGGTGGATTGACACATTGTTCTAAATCATGATTTACTTAACTGGTTTGTTAAGCTACCTTGCAGGGTAAAGTAAATAAGATCATTGTAGCTTAATGGCTGAATTAATGTATAAAGCTAACTCAAAATGGAACAAATATTAAAACTTAGTGAAGTATACTTAACCAACTTGAGGAAAAAACCTAATTATGTACAGCTGTTGTTTAAGAATATAGACACATTATTGGTTTACCTTTCTTTAGGCTACTTGTAACATGGGTGCTTGTGTGGCAATTTAATTCTAATGAAAAACTTTATATTAACATTTTTTTCAGAATAAATCAGATGTATCTGTACACAAACTTAGGCGTATGATGGCTGTTACATCTATGTGTTAGACTTTTCGGTACTATCTGAGAGAGTGATATTTATGATGTGTGAGTGGCTATTTATGTTCCAACGTGGTGTTTCAGTACAGCTGTGGTGTAACCAAAATTGCTTGAATACTGGCAAATACTCATAAAACTATCAATTAGCAATGTGTTCCATTTACTGTACATAATTTCATTTAAAAATGTTTGGGGCCTCTAGTATATTTTTAGATTGTGAACTGATTGAGGTTGTTTTGCTGACTTGCTGGATGGGTGTGGTGTTAACAGTAATTAAATTTGTTACAGGATTTTAGACCCAAATAATATCATTAGTTATATAGAATACATGAATCAAGGAAACATTTTTGCTAGCTATAGAATAGGTAAAAATCTAAGGATGCAGTAACTTAATAGAGGAGGAAGTATATCATTATATTAATATTTGTTTGATATGGATTGAAAAGGATTTTTTCCCTCGGTTCAATTGTGTCCACTTCTTGTAGATTGCCTGGACAAGTCCCTGCAGCTCTTTGGCAAGGTTTTTCAGAAGTGGCCATTGCCTTTTTCCTAGGGCAGAAAGAAAGTGACTGGCCTAAGGTCACCCAGCTGCCTCTTGTCTAAAGCAGGAGTAGAATTCACACTCTTAGTTTCTAGCTTGATGCCTTAACTACTAAATCAAAAAGTATATAGTCCTCTATATGTGTATTCGGTATTTATGAAACACAGGTTTGCACTCAGTTTTTAAATAAAGTTTAGAGTTGGTATCCTAGTTTTTTTTATAAGGTTTCCTCCTTAAGTAATCACAAAATAAATCAAAGCCCTTTCCCCAGGCTTTTTTTGCTTGCAATAAAATGTATATTTGTTTTATCCAATCTTAGCAGCAATCCCAAATATCCTAAATTATTCTAATTCTATTATAACATCTTTGCATTGATTATTTTATTTGAAAAATCTTCTCTTCATTGAATTTGGCAATAAAATATTAATAGGGCAATGGATATTTATGAACAGAAAATTTGGGATCTTAAGAGTTAAATGGTTCAGTATACATTGAATTTTAAAAGTCCATCTCACTTCCTCTCTCAAATTTTTCATTGTAAAGCAGGGGTGTCAAACTGCCTGCCCAAGGGCCAGTTGCATCATGCAGAGGCCACGCCCACTCCAGCTCTGGCAATGCAAAAAAAGCTGCGATACATTGTGACACTTGACATGGCGAGTTTGACACTCGTGTTGTAAACAGTCGCTTGACAATGAGATGGGCAGCATATAAATTTAATGAATTAAGGAATAATGACACAGCTCTAAATACAATATGTGATAAATTTTCCAAAATTCCAAACATGTCCTGTTTGATTTTTTTATTGCTACAATCTTTATTATATTTAGGAGGGAATAAAAATCTTCCACAGCCAGTTTCATAGGAAACATTGCTGAGAAGGTTGTGTAGATAAGAAAGAAGAGTATTTTACTTATGAATGGAAGACTCTTTGAATCTATTGAGCTTCAGGTTTTTTACCTTGATTCATAGTAAGATGTAATGAATTGCATATAACCAGACTCTATTTCAGACAACCATAGCACATAAAACGCAAACCAAAAGTCAAACTAGTAAATTATATATTCTGTCAATGAACCTGGAGACCCCAGGCTGACATGCAGCAGAACAAGTGGCCATTGTGTTTGTGCCTGTATTGCCACCCCTACAAGGTTGGAGTCGCTGTGTGTGAGTTAGATGGCCATATAAAGGTGCTTAAATAAAATAAAATTTACTGTTAAGGATTACAACTTATAAAATGCTGGCCAGTATTTGAAAAGATTTGTTGAAAGTAATGTTCCAGTAGGTTTCATTTACATCAGACAAGCAGCAGATAACAGAATCAAGTAATTTTAGAAATGAGCTATAATCTAAAGGAAAAACTAAAGGGAGAGTTGAATGCAGGAAAGCGATTGAGTTTTCTTTCTCAACCTTTTAAAAATTTGCTGAGTTAGCTGTACTTTGGTATTGTAGCCAAAGAATTATAAAAAGAAAGCCAGCTAATGTTTCCGACTAAGCAGCATCCATATAGCTGAAAGATTCTTCTTTGGCATCCATATAGCTGAAAGACTCTTCTTTGGCATCTTTCATAGTGCTATTTTTAATTATTCCAGAGGATCCCTTGTAATTTTAAGCCAAAGGACAGTAATTGAAATTTGTTTTATTTGTTTTGTACCCAGGAAAAACATCTAATAGGATAAAAAATGCGAGTATTGACCTCCTTAATGCTTTGCTTACATAATAATACAATGAAAACTGATTTTTTTTCTGATGTATTTCTGGTTCAGCTTCCTCAGTTTTCTTGTTGATTTTGAATATTAGCTTCTTCATTTTGTAGGAAAAGTTTTCTTGAAACCTTAACACTGTAGTGAGATTTTATTAAAATGTATAATTGTGTTAAAGACATATACCACAGCTTTCCATGACCTACGCATTTTTAAGATGTTGGACATCAACTCTTAGCAATGTTGTCTATGGAGCTAGAGATTTCTAAGAGCTAGCAGAGAAGGCTGGCCTTCTAGACTCCATCAGATGAAATTCTTTAACCAACAGGGTCCATAACATATGCTTCCTGCATGACTGGGTGGGATGGGTTATGTAACTGGAATAAGATGATTCTTCAGGTAATCTGGTCCTGTGCCATTAAAGGGCTTTAAAAGTGAGGACCAATACCTTGAATTGGACTTGGGAGCAAACTGGCACCCAATGCAGCTCATGTAGCAGAGTTGTCACATGTGCAGCCCTTGAGGTATCCAAAACTGCTTGCATGGCCACATTCCGCACTAGCCGAAACTCCTGGGTATTCTTCAAGGGTACTCTATGTAGAATGCATTGCAGTAGTCCATATTCCAGTTTCATAAGAATTGTTTCAAGGACCTTTGTGATCCTCACAAAAATCAGACCCAAAATGTTGTTAAATGTGTACTCTGATTCCAGAGAGTAGACATAAGATAGGGAAAAAAACCTATATAAAATGTGGTAGCCATTGTGTCATATAAAAAGTTAAGTGATGTTTATTACACAATTGAATTTGCTACAAAGGAATGCCAATTTCAATGACGGCTAAAATGAAATTTGAATCCAGGGATTCCTTACAGTATTGATGCTCCTCATTGCTATATTTCATTAACTCAGTACAGGTAGTCCCTTAACTTAAAACAGTTCATTTAGTGACTCTTCGAAGTTACATCATTGCAGCATCCCCATCATGATTTGATCAAAATTCAGATGCTTGGCAACTGGTTCATATTTATGACAGTTGCAGTGTCCCAGAATCATGTGATCACATTTTGTGACCTTCTGATGAGCAAAGTCAATGGGGAAGCTAGATTCATTTAATAACTTTGTTACTAACTTAACAACTGCAGTGATGCCATTTACAACTGTGGCAAGGAAGGTCATAAAATGGGGCAAAATTCTCTTAACTGTCTCACTTAGCAACAAAAATTTGGGGCTCAATTGTGGTTGTAGGTCAAGGACTATCTGTAGAATTATTGGTAGAGAAGGCTCCAGGGAAGTTTTACATTGGCATTCTGTTGCATGAAAAGATAGAATTAATTAGAGACTTTACTTGGGAATGTGTTTATATGTGCATTTATTTCTGGACTGACAAGTCTTAAATCAGGTCTTCAACACCATAGCTGCTTCCTTTCTGTGCCAACCAATTAGGCTGTTGCTTTTTCATGAGAAATAATCATGTTTATGAAGAAATCTTCATTCAGGGGGTTTCCTTAGGGATGCAAGATGAACATTTTGGTACAGAAAAGAGAACGTAGATGGGTCCTGTTTTGGGCCCTGGGACTGCAGACAGCAGCAGCCTGCCTCGTATTTGCTTAGAATTTATACATTGTGTATTAGAAATCTTACGACTGGGTGTATGAGAGATTCTTCATTGTTCGAGGTGTAGATATGGATAAAAATTTACAAACCAGACAGTTTCATTTAAGGCTGGCAGCAATTCCTCGCTTTGCAGCTGTTGGAAAAAGTGCTACAACAATCAGAGGGATTTCAACAGTCTGACTTTGCTGTACACATGATTGTTATCCATGGGAATTCATTTATTTACTTGGGGTTCTATGGTGCACAGAGTCAGCCTTACAATTCTCATTCCTAATTATTAAGTTTAAAACAAACTAGATCCTAAAACAATGACTAGTAGCAATCAAGAAAGCAACATAGTAAGATCACTAAAAAGAAAAAAAAACATCATAAATTGTAAAGGGAAAGAAATGTGTTGTTTGAATTTGTCAGGTTAAAAAAATAACATCTTGCATAACTAGAACATCTTTTTAGATGCTAGCATTATTATGCCAGACTACTGTTAACCCATGATAGTATTATTAGTTCATCTCTTATTCTTATCCATATTAGAAAATTTACACATTCTCATCCAACAGGCATAAAAATGAATGAGCAGTTGAGAAGTTCTTAGCTGGTGTGCTAAACTGTCACCATTTTGACAGAAAAATGTTAGTTTATTATAGAAATTCTATTTAGCATATTTTGCAAGATTGCTGTGAACTATGGGATTCTTTTGACAATGTACTAGTTTAACAGAATTTCATTGGGATGTGATGTGTTTTGTATTCATAGAATCATGGAGGTTTTCTAGTCCAACCCCCTGGTCAAGGCAGGAGACCTTATACCATCCTGGTCAAATTGTTATCCAGTCTGTTCTTGAAAACCTTCAGTGATGGAGAACCCACAATTCTGGAAGGAATACTGTTCCATCGATTAATTGTTCTCACTATCAGGAAACTTCTCCTTACTTCTAGGTTGGATCTCTCTTTAATGAGGTTCCACCCATTACTTCTTGTCTTGCCCTCGGGTGCTTTGGAAAATAAGCTAATCCCCTCTTCTCTGTGACTGCCTCTCAAGTACTGGAAGAGAGTTACAATGTTCCCCCTCATTCTTTTCTTAGGCCAGACATACCTAGTTCACTTAACCATCCATCTTATGGTTTAGCCTCCAGCTCCCTTATCATCTTTGCTACTCTTCTCTGCACACTTTTCTAGACGTTTAAACAGTACAGTTGTGTGATCTTTTTATTCAGAAGTTGCAGTATGGTGACATATCCATAGAGTATATAGACTAGTAAATAGAATTTTCAGTCTTCATAATATTGCTTTTAGGCTTAAATCTGCTAATTGCTACAGGATATATTTAGAATTAATCAGTTTTCCAACTAAGTATAGTCCAAGTGCTTTGGTGTTCTCTACAAAGGATTGGGTAAATTGTTTTGATACTAAGCACAGAAGAAAATCTACTTGGTTTGTGCATGATCTTCAATTATTCCTTTTCCTTGAAAAGATCAGGTGTTAAATATGCAGGTATTAAACATTTCTTGAATCATCAACACCTGTTTTCCATCCTATTATTGAACAGCTAATAACATACAGCTACTCCTAGTGACATTCTTTTTTTTTTTTTTACTTCAAAGACAAATAAACATTTTGTACATTCTCCTCAGGAGGTTGCGATATGACTAAACCAACCAGAAATTCATAAGCTATAAACATAGGCTGAATGTTTTTGGAGGATCCAATCTGAGTCAGTCAACGGGACCAGAGCTTTTTCTTCCAAGCTTTTGGACTCATGTTGGAGTCCATCCTCGGGGAACTTCTCTATCTCATGCTTACCTAAACTTGATTATTCAGATTGTGATGGCCTGTCGGAACATCTTGAGACAACCTGCTGGTTTCTTCCCTCCAGAAGAAATATGTATGACATGGATTAGCTGGTGGACATTTTCTGTACAGGTAGTCCTCTAGTTACAACTATTTGTTCAGCAACTGTTCAAAGCTATGGTGGCATTGAACAAATGGTACTTATGCTCAGCCACTGAAGTTATGGCCATTGGAGTGCCCCTCCCCGCAATCACATGATCAAAATCTGTCATCCTGCCTGCACTTATGACTACAGGGATTCTTCTTTCCGCCAACTGCTTATTCCCTTCTCCCTGTCTGACTGCCCTGCATAGTGGCATTCCTCAGTGGTGGTGCTGGGATAGTAGAAGCTCAGTCTTGGCTCGATGCCCCTGGGCCTCTCTCTACTTTAGCCACAGTCTTGCCACCACCACTTAGAAGTGCCACCTCAAACCACATGCCGGTGCCAGCCATTCCAGCACTATAGTGCAAAGCCCCAGCTACCCCATTGCTCTGTGTTCCACTATCCTGCTGCATTCAGCCGATCTTTGCTATCTCCACTGCTGATGAGGCACATCTGGCTTGGCCCTATGTAAGCCAACTGCTGGATGGATGGCATGGCCAGCAAGCTCAGGTGGAAAGGGCTGGCAGAGCTGCCAGAGAGAGTGAAGTGTAGGGTGGCAAGACAGATAGGCTGGCAGGGCGGCAAGATAGGCAGAGGCAGTGGTGTGCAATATCTGAAGCTAATACAGTGAAATTAAGTGTAATAGACTAATTGAGGCCAGTTGTCTTTTGTTTCAGATTGCTGTAATTATGCAAATGAGTAATAACTGTATAGGTTATAAACTTAAGGTAAAACTTAACAGAACCAGAAGGTAAAATATTTTGAATACAACCAATTTGTTTATGGCTTAAGGTTTTGTTTGGGTCCATTGCATCCAAAGTCCCTTAAATGGGGACTTTTAAACGGGGGTCAGTTAAATTGAAGCTGTACTGTATTATACGCAAAGGGCAACCAAACATACTAACAAATCATGGTTTATAACTGATTTACTATCCTGACTTGTTTGTGCATACTGAGCTACAATCCTGGGTTCAAACATTAAAGTTTTTTCTTTCTTCATTTGGTCACTTGTCTATAAATACTGTGGAAGTGAATGGATTGAATACGATAATATGCCATTTATGCATGTTAACTTTATTATTTTTTTCTTTCTAACTAATTTTTATTCATCAGGGATGTTACCTATGTGAAACTCATCCAAAACATAAGTTGTTTAGGTAGAATTCCTCCAAATAATTAACACTGCTTTTGCTTCTATTCTTATAATATGCATATAGCCGTACCCTAAAAAAAAAATTGTAAAGTTACCTATTTTACCTTGGAGTCTGTATGCCTAGCCCTAGGGAGATGTTTGAAATATGGGATTTTTAAAACTGGTCTTTTAGGGTACATTGGGCTTTCCTGTGGTATTTAAGAATGGGAATATAACCCTTGATGTTCCCTGCATGCTGGGAAAATGAGACAAGGCAAGCTACTGTATTCTCTTAATCTATTAGTCAGCGTTTACTGCCCCATTCAGTTAGATTAAGCTGCTTTAAAGTTTAACTCATAAATTGCTGCTCATGAATTTAGCAGGTCAAAATCCTTTTGAACCTATCAATTTAATTTAATTTCAAGATCTCTTTTGGCATCTTAAATTAGTAGTACTTATTTTATAAGAAGCTGTCCTCAACCAAATGGAATTTTCTTATTCAGTTGTACAGTACTACTCTCACCAACATTTATTTATTTAGGAATTCCTAATCCTACATTTTGAAAGCTTGTATATTAAATATGCTACCATTTTTTTTTACTTCTAAAATTATTTTACTAATTTGTTGATTCTGAAACATTGATATTTTGAAACAAATCATTTTGATAGTATTTCACTGGTGCGAGTATGCATAAATGGTAAATTTTTATCTTTTTATTACTCTAAATTCTTTAATAAGTGAACATTTTGCATATTCTAGAGATTTTTTACACAAATATAGTCAGTTTATTTGTATAGTGATTATTCTAAATTTTTGGAACTGTATAAGCATATATCTGTTTGGTCTTTATTAAATCTATAGACCATTTGATTTCCAGTTGTGTTCCTTTATTGAAGTTCTGAAATACCAAAAATTAAGCTAATCTCATTATAAGCGTGTTTGTGCTTATACTGTAATTAAAAATGAGTGTTATATACATTCTTTGTGCTAAAACTGCCAATTATATCAACATATTTTCTAATAAAATGTCACCAATAGTTTTGAAAAGAGTCTCTTTGGGTGATCATGAGTTCTAATCCTGGCTTAGGCATGAACCCAGCTGGGTGTCCTTGGGCCAAACACACTGTCAGCCCTAGGAAGAAAACAAGGGCAAACCACTTCTGAAATCTTGCCAAGAAAACTTCAGGAACTTGTCCAGGCAGTCACCAAGAGTCGAGACTGACTCGAAGGTTAAATAGGTAATTGAAACTATTATAAAAAGATAAGCAGATGAATCTTGGATAAAGTGTATGTGAATGTAGAGTGAAAAATATGTTATATGCTCATTTTTCTGGTTTTAGAATATCTGCGTAAGTAAACAATCCATTGAATTAAAGGATTTGAAACCTTGATACGCAAATTATCATTATATAGATATTAGTATCTCCCATCTTTAAAACATGTTGCAAGCCGAGAGACGGTGGGACGGAGTGGGTGGCGCGTTGGGATTGCCTGCCCCGGCGTGTCTGCGGGCAAACTGAGAGATGGTGGGATGGAATGGGCAGCGTGTCGGGATTGCCTGCCTCCCCCCCTGCCTCTGTCTCCGTTCTTAGACTTACCTGTGCTATGTGGGCTGTGGCTGCTGCCGGACACCATCGGCCCCTGCATGCTTTTCGCCGTCTTGCTGGCCATCCCACCCCCCCCCGGGGTTATTTTTGGTGTAGGGCTTATATTAGGCGCACCCTAAAAAATCAGACTAGGGCTTTTTTTTTCTGGGTGGGGCTTATTTTCAGGGAAACACAGTATATATCAAAACAGCAGAACAAATTGGCAACTGAGATGTTAACCAATATGCTACCATAGTATCTAGAGATAAGCTTACTCAATATTCTTCCCTCTCCTAGCTGGCAGGGTCCGCATCATCTGAATTCTGGATTAGCAGACATCTGAAACAGCATGGAATAGATAATTTATGAATAAGTTCTCTCCCAGTTCCAGTGTTGTAACAGTCAATGAAAACATACCACTAAACTTCATTCTAAATTAAGTTTTCATTGACATCGCTCTTCTTTTTCCAAATAAAATACTCTAACCACCATCCCTTGTGTTTTTTAATTTTCATCTAAAACCTACTTTGTAGAAATGTAATGTCAATATAGCTCATATTGCCACTTTAGTAAATTCTGAGATATCTCTACTCTGATGAAGTCATGTGACATTGAAGAAATTAAAATGTTTTCAGATATTAACTCTGATGCAAGTAAAACGTACCTTAATTTTCTTCTGATCCTATTAATATTGGTATTAATTGCAAAATCAATAATCCTCAAATAATTTTTGCAATATTTTAAGAAGCACTGCATAAGAAAGGAGTTTGAGATTGTTTATAATATATCGTGATTCCAGAGCCACTATGTTCTGTACCATCAAATCAACTTCCAGTTTTTTAATGTGTTATGTAACAATTATTTGCATTAGCTCATTTGAATTTACTAGAAGCACAAGCATGGTATATTTCCTCCTTATAAATTATTTCTCCTCTATCTTTTATATAGAAATCTTTAATAAGCATAATTTGAATTTAGTTCAACTTTTATTTTGAAAAATAATTCTTTTTTTTTTTCCAGTTATAGTGAGATGTATCAAAAGTGTTTTTCAGAAGAGTATTAATGGCCAAAATGGTAGACATTTCTTCCACGTTGTACATTCCCATTTCTACTTAACTCTGCTTCAGAAGATTAGAGCATTTTCCAGAGCAGGGCATGCAGAGTTTGTCCTGAAGAGAATTCTGTTAATTAATTTGCAGTTCAAGCATCTCAGTTTTCTTCTCTTTTCTTATCAGATTAATCTTGAACTGTGTTTAGCCTTTGTTTTCAGCATTTGGCCCTTCCTAGCAATGTTTAAATAACATGCATTTTTTCTTTAAAGGATTAGAAACCATTAACCATGCAAATACAGAAATATAACTGCAGTATTTGTACACATTATCCATAGAAAAGAGAGATTATTCTGATTCCCAAGTTCATGAAATATGCAGCATTGCATTCTTTAACCCACATATAAGGTATGACTGAAACGGATGCAGCTTTGTCAAGTTAACTGCATTGAGGGTTAATCTTGTATTGATGGAAGCAGAGCTTTTTGTAGCAGATAACTGAACTGGTGGGGTGGAGGACTGGAGGTCTCTAGAGTTTCACACTCACCCAGCCTTGTGCCTTGGGGTTAGCAGCTTGGTAATTCCCATTGCCAGCACCTATTTTCCAGGGCTGCCTCGCCTGGTATCCACCCTGTAATTTAAGTTTTAATATTAATTGCTATGGTAAAGTAAAAGCCCCTAAATTTACAAGAATGTGGTTATTAAGGTGTGTGTGTATGTGTGTGTATCTTTGTTCATCAACTTCCCCTTAATGTAGTGGAATTGCGAATGAATTTTAAAAGCCCCTACTTTACAAGAGTGGTCTTATTAAGGGATTAGTAAATGAATTTGGTGAACAATTTTGATATTGCAGAAATAAGAAATTATTGCAGAAGTAATATTATAAGTAAGTATCATTAATGTCAATTAATAAAAATCCTGGATTTATATATTGTGGAATAAATAGCTGGGTTAAAAGCCTCTGTGATGTGACATATCTCAAAATTACATTTAAGTAGTCTGAGTAAAAGTTATAGGAAACACATTTAAAATACAGCATATATTTTGCATAGTTGATTTGAATCAAATAACGAGGATTTAAAAGATTCCCTTCTCCCCATCTTTCAAATCCCTTGTGTTGCTAATTCATGTCACTGCCACAATTTTGGTAGAGTTAGTGTTTTTCTGAGATTAAAAGGCTAAACTACAATGGTTTACTATTAACACTGAGAAATAATATATTGGCATTTGCTATTATGGTTATTATGACATATACAGAATTTCATGAACCACTAGTTTTCATTTTTCCACTTCAAGGTATTCAGAGAAACTTGAACTGAGTTACCTTACAAATAGAGAAGTTCCTTCTGTTTATTAAGGGGATTCCCAATCTAGAGAACTTGGCAGCACCTAGGAAGAAGATGGGTCTTTGCTAATTCAGTATTTAATCTACATCTCTGGGATAGATAGCAGTATCCTTTGGTACACATTTTTAGCATTTCTTTTACTAAGGTGGTGATGATTAAAACTTCGTGCTTTGCACGAAATTGCATTTCTGAAGAGGAATGCTTCTCCAAGTTAAGTTATTAAATGTTATAATGCAACAGTAGATTCCTGGACTTGGTAGAGGCTTTTATTAGATCACTGATTCTCAAGCTGTGGTCTGCGGACCCCAGGGGGCCCACGATGTCACAAGGGCCCATGAAGGCTTCAAGAAATGTTATGATTTAAATCTTGAGTTAAGTCTTAGTAGTCCATGACCACAAAAAGTATTTAAAGGGGCTCCGTGGTGAAGTAAAGATTGAGAACCTTTGTATTAGATG
The DNA here is from genome assembly GCA_023970755.1 of Azemiops feae. Lineage (NCBI taxonomy): Eukaryota > Metazoa > Chordata > Lepidosauria > Squamata > Viperidae > Azemiops > Azemiops feae. The sequence goes on along the minus strand of JALGBA010000454.1, from coordinate 481,171 downwards.
ATCTTCTAGATCCCTTGCAAACTTTATATTTTATGAAACGACACTGGGAGATGGAAAGAATGGGCTAGGCTGGGCTAGTACAGGTACTCCTCAACATAACAACCACAACTGAGGCTAGAATTTCTGCTGTTAAGCGAGACATTTGTTAAGTGAATAACTGCAGTTGATAAGTTAGTAATCCGGTTGTTAATGAACCTGGCTTCCCCATTGACTTTGCTTGTGAGAAGATCGCAAAAGATGATCACATGACCTTGGGACACAGTCATAAATAGGAGTCAGTTGCCAAGCATCTGAATTTTGGTCACATAATCATGGAGGTGCTGCAAAGGTTGTAACTGTGAAAATGGTCATAAGTCACAATTTTCAATGCCATTGTAACATTGAACAGTCACTAAACGAACTGTTACAAGTTGAGGAATACCTGTAGATGCATGGGCAGAGAGATTTTAAAACTTTATCTTGCTTTATTTCTCATGGTTAACGTCCTTCAGTAATCAATCTATCCTCTACACCAGGGGTTCGCAACCAGGGGTGCTCGTACCCCCCTGGGGGTGCAAGACGATATTCCATGGGGTGCGAAAAATTGGGTTTTCAAAATTATAGTGTATATGCATAATTTGTCGCCATTATTTTGAATTTTTGTAAGGGGTGCGAGAATATCTCAGAAGCGTTCTAGGGTTGCAGCAGGGTATAGAAAAGGTTGGGAGCCACTGCTCTACACTGACCTTGAATCTAATGTCTGACCCCAAATCTAGGGAATTTTTAAAGAGTTCAAACAAGCATCTTCTGTGGTTGTAAAAAAATAAGTGACTGGAAACTAAAAAGCTTCTTGATAAATCTTAACTGATAACTAAGGGTTCAAAATTAAACTGAATTAAAATTCTGAAAATATTCTTTTAAAAATGCACGTGTGGGAGGGAGGATTCCTCTGTATGGTTCTAAAAAGCTTTTGGTAGACAAAAATAGAAAACACTTTTTTTCATGAGATAGTATAATTAGTCATGGTACAAGCTCAGTGATATAAATGGAACTTGAGACCAAAGAGAAATGTTGAAGATTCGGTGCGTACTAAGATGGGAAATAGAAATTTATCACATACTGAGGAGTTGTTAATTTGAGCAGATTATATATGGTATATCACTTTAATGTTCCTGGTGTGGCCTAGTTATGATGGACATATTGCATTTGATATTCTTAGGGCTGGAGCACATAACTACATTTGCCATGGTGGAGATGTTGCTGAAAACGGGAGCATGGGATATCAGTGCATGATCACGGAGCTCCACACGGTAAGTACTTCTGTATGTTCTAGCCAGGATGGTGATGGCAGCATCCCCGTGGCAAAATATGTGCACTCCAGCCCTTAGTCTTTAATTGTTGTGCCATCTCTGAAGCATACGCTAGGTCAGCCCTTGAAAATAAAGACACTTGAAAAGAAGAAATTGACACTTTGAAAATGAGAATTGATCATGATTATCATCCGGGTTGATAGGTATAAGTTTTAGAAACAAACATAATCAAATTCTGAAGGATTAGGGTTATGAAGTGCAGGCTTTACAAAGTAAAGGCAAAAAGCAACACATAAAAATCTGATACAAATAATAAAATCGGTAAAGATTATGTCTCTGCCATACTGTATGTGGAGGAATTCTAAAAGGAAACTTTCCAAATTCCTGAATATATTTTCAGAACTATTTATACTTTTTCATGTAGTTTACTAGTTTTAGTTGTTTAATTGGTAAGACATTTAACTTTCCTTGAAAAAGTTAAATATTCACTTTTTCCTAATAGTCATCTGTCTCTCTCTATTTTTGGAAAAACATGTTTGTGTACTTTTTTAAAGAAAAAAACAGTTCATACAGATCTTCCTCAAAACCTTTCAATTTATGGTTGCTGCAGAGATAATATAAAATTTGTTCGGTGCCCAAATTGCATACAATCCTTTTACGGGAAATGGCATCTCATTTTTAAAGGCCCATTAAAGCCCAGAACTTTCCCATTGTGGGTCATTGGGCTGCCATTATATAAATGGTGAACTTTATGCCCAGCATAATACGAGACTATGCTGATAATTTGGTGGTGATTACATGCTTTGTAATATTTATAGTTCCAGATTCAGCATAACATCCTCAGTTCTTGATACTAATACAATCAGGTACTCTTAAACCAGTTTGATGGCTGCATTATTTTGATTTGCCATAGTTGGTGATACATCATGCAAAATAAGTAATAATACGAATGATCAAAAAGGAAGTAAAGAAGGACATGACTTATTTTGATCAGAATGACAAAAGCAGATTTATTTATTTATTTCTACCTGATAATAACATTGATGGCAGTACATTAAAAGCTCACTGATGTAGAAGTTTTTTATCTTAGTAGGGTGAGATGTTGGTATAAAATTATTTTTCATAGCCACACAGAGCAGAATCTAGGGATTAAATTTACTTTTTTAAAAAAAAATATCTCTGTCTCATATTTGTTGTTCGGTAACTCTTTCTATATTATAAATTAGGATATAATTTATTTATTAGATTTTTCTCCCGCCTTCATTAGAGGAAATGAATTTTCCTCTAACTGAAATAATGTTAGTATTTTTTGTGAGAGTTTCATGTGAATTTTATATCTGATATATAAAAAAGACTGGAAATAGCAAAACTCTTTTATTGAAAATAAAATATTGATGATGTATTAATTTCTGCTTAATATTGCTTCTATACCTCTGTATGGTATGTCTGTTTTTAACCCCCCCTAAAATGTACAGTATATCAGACTGTTTACTGAAAGGAATTATTTTTGCCAACTCATGTACTTTTGAGATACCTTTTTGAAGATTCGTAGTACTTTCCCAAAATCATAGATTTATTGATGTTAGACTTTTCCTTATTGACCTTCTTAAGGAAGGCTAGTGATATTTTCTAATACCCTGTAAATACTTGGAATATCTGTTTTCGAAGATTATCTTTGGTATGAGAAATGGCACAGGAAACTGTACATGAGTTAGCAAAAATAATCCCTTTCAGTAAACACAGCTGAATAAATAGCCTTTCCACAAATGTCAAGTCAATGATAATATTTTTTGAACCTCAGATTCTCATACTGAATAGGTAGTGCACCACCATAACTATAAAATCCAAAGATTAGCCTCTAGCATGTTAAAATTTCTCTGTTAAGAAACTGAGCTAAGACTAGAAAACTTGTATGTCAAATATCTACAGTCATGAAAATCATTGGTGTCACTTGCTATCTCTCAGTCTAAACTACTTCATGGGTTTGTTGTGAAGAATATATTTGGACAAAGCTTGCTTGATTTTCTAGATAAAAGGTGAGTTATCAATATTTTAAATGAATAGCATAGACAAGGAATATCAAGTGCAAGTTGCGGGTTGTTTGATTATGCTGTGGTGAACAACAGACATCAACATTTGAGGGCTGATAATGTTTCACCTCCTTTGCCACTCTTGATAAGAGACACCCGTCTGAACTGGCAGGTCAGTGAACTGTTCTTGATGTCGTCATTATTGACCCATAAAAATGTTGATATTGGAATCACTACAAATGTACTAATGTAATAATCATATTACATTATTTAATGTAATATTTCTGCATACATTTTAGAAGCGCTTCACCAGAGATAATTATTTAAAATATCTACTAATAATGTCATGAATTTTGTAGGCTTCTGGGATCTATTTTCCTCTAAATCCTATAGTCTATTAAATTAAATGAACATGCAGAATAGAAATTAACCAAAAGAATGTTTAATACACTGAAACCCATGAGAACGTGCTGAAATGAAATTCAAATTATATGTGATCATGACTCCTAACAATCTGTAACATAAACCTAAAAATGCTTCTGTGAAATAATTTCTGTTTGACACTTAACCCTTCCCTGATCTGAGGGCTCCCTATAAGCAAGAATGTGATCATGGTTGATAAAGGTTCCTTTAAATTATAGTTTATTGCTTTGACTCAAACATACATTTACATAAATAACTAGTGTCTCAAATACATTTGAAATAGTAAATTTGAAACATTTTATATGATTTCAGATATTTACCCATAGTCTCAAACTGAAGAATGCTATGTTTGAACCTAATTGAATTGCATTTAATAATTTCTGAAAAATAGATTCAAATTATTCCAGAAAAAATCCACTATTGTATAATAATGCAGCATTGTTGAATAAATTATAGTTGGTTGGATTCATTCATTGTGCTAGATGTACATTGTGTTTTATAAACCACAATAGCTATACTTACTGAACATATTGTCATAGTGTAACAAGGGATGGACTTCTACAGCAAAAAAACAAAACCAAATAATAACAAAAAACAGGATTAAGAGAGTCTTGTGGCACCTGAAGGATTAACTATTTTATTATAACGTGTAGGACTGTATTTTGCATGCCATATAATTATTTCCATTTTTCTTTAATAATCACGCTCATTTTAAATGGTTTTAAATGCTATTCAAAATGTTTCGTTTTTCCTCCAAAATAATGTAAGCTATAGTAAGTATACGGTGCTGAGATTCTTACATTGCTTAAATGTCAAGAAAAATACACAAAAGCTGAGAGCTGTTATTCCACCACTAGAACCCAAAAGCCACATTCTTATATGTATTCTCAATATGGAATGTCTGTATGCATGATTCATACAAAAATGTTTGTTTATTAGAATACTAATATTGTAAAATAGCATGTCTTTTAATATGGAATTTTTTTCCACAGAGAAATATAACTCTGGAAAATGTCCTGCCTCAATGCTTATTCTATACTATTTTCCTATGCTGCTATCACAATTCTAGGTAGGCTTTTGCCTTTCTTTGCCATTCAGTATTTAGCCAGAGGTCATGGAGGGACCCCAGAAGCTGGTGCATTTTTCTCATCTGCTCTTTGTGGAGGTTGTCAAAGCATAGCTCCTTTCTCCCTCCTAGTGGCAAAAAATGTGATAAAAAGTCAGACTGGGTGACTTCATCTGTTCTCATAAAAATTTAAGTGAGTCATATTCGGCTGGAAGTGTCAGCGTGCATGTGTCTTATGGATGGTATTCTCTGAAAATGACAAACACTTCTGACCTTAACAAGGTGAAATCTCAGTGTTTGGTGTACATTGCAAAAATAATACAAAATAAGTCACATAAGTAAAAACAAGATGCCACTAAACCTAATTTGGAATGGGTGGAATAAATTGTATTTTCTATTTTCACCATTCAGACTACTTGTTCTCTCCAATTTGTGTGCAGAATTCTAATTGTTGAAGATTCTCTAACAAATTAAGCTGGTCAGTTTTTGTTAATGAAGATGACACTACAGTTTTAGAAATTGAAATAATATTCAGTAACTGAATAGATAATTTTAAATTGTACATGCTTGTCCTAATCTAATATAAAAAAATAGTGTTTAAATCCAGGGTTTAGTTCCTAGATCAAATGGGGAATGTTAAATTTCAAGATCAATTTTGATTGGTACTAATAATTAAAAGTATACTTGCTCTCCAGTCTGTTATGGTAATAATGAGATCTTGTCTGTGTCTGTTAACATTTTGGTATGTAACATTCTGTATAGGCTGATGAAAAATAATTCCTCCAGCATGAAGACAGAGTTGTTAGCAAACAAATATGTCTGTTATTAGAACTGAAATAAAGTAGTCTTTGTAATTGATTAGGCATGGCTATCTGTATGTGTATTTTCCCTCTAAAAATGTCTGCATTTAATTCCTGATAAATTGTAGTAAGGGAAAGAGAAGAGAGGCACTAGTAGCTAAGTTGCTTCATCATACTAGGTCAGAACCATACTTGAATAAGTAACAATAGCCTGGTCTATCCAATACTAAACTCCAGTGGGTAGATTCAGTTACTATGTTAAGACACATCATGGCTTAGCACAATATTTAAATGAGACTCTTGATCAGTGATTATTATAAAGAAAGGTTCTTATATAGTATACAAGTCTTTAATGGTGTAACTGGGGATTAATTTCTTCCTTAAATTGATGCCCTTAGAGATTCCTACCAAAATCATACCATTGAAAATTGACAACTAAATATACAGGGATTCAGGAATATAACTTTTTCAGAGTGTTTTAGCTTAGCAAATTTACTTTACTTTTAAAACTAAAACCATGGTCTCCGTTTACAAAAAAGAAAAAAGTTAAAAATGTCTGAAAATGTCAGTCCTATCCCCTCTATTGCATTACTGTCATATCTGCTGCAGCCAGGGGATTTTACTTTAAAAAAAAAAAGATTGGCCTTCATGGACTGAAATAAATTCCTATGGTTTACAAAGAAGTACATATAACCGAAATATATGGATTTTCTTTAAGAAAAAAAAAGGAAAACAAATTATTAATAACTTAGTATATCTTTTGCCATTGTGAATGATTTCAGTCCGTTGATTCAAGGACGTGATAATGTAGAAAGCTTAGCAATATACAGGTAGTCCTTGATTTAACAGCCATTCATTTAGCAAGTATTTGAAGTTACAATGACACTGAAAAGAATGACTTGAAAATGGTACTCACGCTTACAACCATTGCAGCATCCCCGTGGTCATGTGATCAAACTTTGGAGACCTGGCAACTGGCATGTATTTATGACAGTTGCAGCATTCAGGATTCACATGATCACCCTTAATGATCTTCCTAGCTGATTTCCAACCAGCGAAGTCAATAGGAGAAGCCGGATTCACTTAAAGATGGCATGATTCACTTAACAGCTGCAATGATTAGCTTAGCAATCGTGGTAAAAAAAATTGTAAAATTGGGTGTGACTCATTTAACAACTGCCTTGCTTAGTAACATGTTCTGGTCCCAACTGGGGTCATAAGTCAAGGACTACTTGTAAGTAGTTGGTCTTATTGGTGATTATAATGTGCTGCTCCAGAAATATGTTCATGTATCTGTGTATATCCACTAAGGCAAAATAAACTCAGTTGATGATGAAGTTTTCTTATATTTAACAAGTGAATTATAAATCCTTCACTACGCATTGGTGTTGCAAATACTTACTTTATAGCAAAATAATAAGCTGGTTTCAGCATGCTCTTGAGGAGACTTGTCTTTCTTTTAAAGGTTTGGTTGCTTAAAGCTGCTTCAATGGATCACATTCCCGGAGCTTGGAAGACTCTTCCTGATGGAATTGGATTAAAGGATTCTGTCTTCAATGGATCCAGTTGTATTTCACCTACCATTGTTGAACAATTTGGTTATCAGCGCAGAGCATCTGATGATGGGAAACTTTTAGATTCCTCCAAGACAAGTAATACTATTCGTGTTTTTTTGCCTAATAAGCAACGCACAGTGGTGAGTCTGTTTCTTGTTTTGAGCAAAATAAAAGATTCACTGTTTTTTTCCCTACTAGTTCATTCCAGTGCCCCAGTAGTCTAAAAATGTTTAAATGTGGAAGAGTCCAGAATGGATACACTCGACATTTTGTTCAACATGTTTACTCAATATATACACACCATAACTTTGGAGAGAGTAGTGAGACTAGTGTAATTTCTCTGAATATATGTATACCTGCTCTTAGGTCCTGCTAACGCATCCTTTCTGGACGTTAGATGGTTTCTTGTATTTTGCTCTTGGCTTGAAAGAGACTACTGAGTTGAACCTCAAAGAATTTTAGACTTGTATCCATATCATGAATATAGATCATTAAACATTGCAGCAAAAATCACATAAGCTCAGGCAAATTAGAAAGAAGCTGAAATGGATTCTTTTGTTAAATGGTTGACAAGCTTCTGGACATGGTAATGGTAAATTTAGATAGAATCTTAATTTTACTCATAGAAATGATCTATAAATGTGTTTCTCACCTGTGAATAACATTCTTGCTTTCTTCTCTGACATCCTATTCAGGGTTGTTGTTGTTTTTGCCAGATATGGAACAGGGATGGCATTCTCTGACCCTTCTCTGTTTGTACAAAGTTTAACCTTAGTTTGCCTATGGCTACTAAAAAGTGCTTAAATTTGAGGTAGATTGTGTACTGTAAAGAAACCCAAGATAAGAGTAAAGCTATTGGGCTGTCTACTGTGAGTTTTTAAAAAAGGCAGAAACTGTAACCTCTCGTGTCTATTTCCCTTCTTCCAGGGATATTTTTCTTTTTCCTTGGTTGCCTTAATCTGCATAATTGCTTATTAGGATTAACAATTACCAGGTTTCCTCTCAATCAAAATCTAAAATTGTGAATTTGGTAGGAATCCATGCTAACAATATTAATTCATAGAATTTGTATTTTGTCTATTCTATATACAATTTTGGACAGTTTACAACAATATACATAGATTTAAAGTATTGATTTAAAATAACAGAATAACATAGTTGGAAGGGACCTTGGAGATCTTGTAGTCCAACCCCCTACTCAAGCAGGAAATGCCTATACTTTTTCAGACAAATGGTAGTCTAATCTCTTCTTTAAAACCCTCCCATGAGGAGCACCCACAACTTCTAAAGGCAAGCCATTCCACTGATTGTTCTGTCAGGAAATTTCTCCTTAGTTCTAGTTTGGTTCTGTCCTTGATGTGAGGTAGCAACTCACTCATCTGGATGGATTTAGAAAGTCATTGTAACATCACTAGAAGAGAACGGCCAGCATGTTTCACCCGTTTTTCAGTGGTTTGGGAAATTTAAGATGCTTTTAATGTGTGGATAAACATGTTTCACCAGCACAAGTCCTTTGCTTGTATTCTCACCTGTGTTTTATCATTTTTACCTAAAATTGGACTTTGGACAGAATTTGGACAATTTGTTGTTAAATTATGGTGGCGTGATTTTGATCCATTTTCTCTAGTTTTGGAGCTTTTTATATGGGAATGTGAGCGTTTTAGTTTATAGAGGGCTTGTGCTCCTGTTTCTCTACCATTACTCTCCTAGTTCTTAACACAAAAGTCACACTTGGTACTTTAAGCTGCCTAAATGGGTGCTTGAGGCCCCAAAAGAGCGGAATAAATTCCAGTGCAACAACAGCTGTAATAAGCAATAAAAGAGCAAGGGGTTAAATCAGTACATCAAGATATATCAATCTATCAGAAAATTTAGCTTCTTAGAACTGAAGATTTTCTCAACTTTTAGAAGGATTTTAGTGAAGAAATGAGATCATTTCCAAGTGAATGTAATCCAAGAATTTAGGTGCATTCGCTTAGAAAGGTCACCAAACAATTCATCAAAATAAAATAAAGGCCTTCAAATACAGTTTCAATAGGCATTAGGTCCAGATTGAAAAAGGGGTTCCTTTAAATGTATAGATGATAAATCATTTAGGATTTTGGAGATCATCTGTAGTAGTGTGAATTGTAGCCTAGAAACAAATTTAAAAGCACAGTAGCTATTTTAGAAGATCAGTCCTACATTCTCAGTGCAGTGTCTGCTAACATTTGGGCTGCTACATTTTGGGCCAGTTATAGTTTTCAAGTATTCCCTGAAGTTGGTTTTGGTAGAATATACTGCAATAATCCAGATATGTTGGAACTGAGGCAGATGTCAACAAATTTGTGTCTCTGGGACTAGGTGAGATTGATAAATCAGTTTTCAAATGAGTTGGTCACTTTGTGTGACAGGAATTCTTCAAGAGATTAAAAAAAAAACAGTTGGACTTGTCAATATCCAGGTGCAAGTAATCCCAATAGTTACTATAGCTCTGCAAAAGTCTGGATGCATTGATCCTAACTCCCAATCAAATAATGCTTTATTTCTGATGTTCTATCTCTGTTCAGTTTCTTCCTCCAGTTCATCCTGGTTCCATCCTGCAAAAATAATTAGATCCAAGAACAATCAATGAAAGCAGCTATAGTACCAATGCAACTAAACCCCTAAAAACAGTTGCTTCTATATTGTAATTACAGGTAGTCCTCAACTTGCAAGCATTACTTTAGTGACTATTGAAAGTTACAATGGCACTGAAAAAAGTGACTTTTGACTGGTGCTCACACTTAGAACCATCGCAGTATCCCCATGGATGTAATCAAAATTTGGAAGTTTGGCAACCAACGTAAATATACAATGTTTGCAGTGTCCCATAGTCATGTTATCGCCATTTGCGATCTTCCTTGTCAGCTTCTGATAACAAAGTCATGGGGGCAAACTAGATTCACTTAATGACTGCAGTGATTAATCATGACAAGGCTGTAAAATCGGGCGTAACTCACTTAAAAACTGCCTTGCTTAGCAACAGAAATTCTGGTCCCTATTGCGATCAGAAGTCAATATCTTCAATGCATTTTGCAAGTTGCTTGAATTTAGTTTTTCCAAGGTAAATGCATACAGAATTACGGGGATAGATGCAAAAAAAAAAAAAAGGAATTGACAATAGTAAGGAGATGAAATTTCAGTTCTATTTGCTGCATTGAACTTAAGAGTTTACCAGCATTTAAGGCATCTGGCTATTGTCTAATGATTTGAGTCTTCCAAAGTTTGAAAACAATTGCTGTATAATTGAAATATGAAGATTAAGAAGCTAAATAATAGTTTATACTTTTGGAATTAGAAAAACTTTATTTTTGTGCTTAACAGGTCAATGTACGTAATGGAATGACTCTTCATGACTGTCTTATGAAAGCACTCAAAGTTAGAGGTCTGCAGCCAGAATGCTGTGCTGTTTTTCGATTACAACACAAAGGGTAAGAATTTGAATTAAGTTGAATATAAATAATTTCTTCCCATGAGTTTATTTAAGATAATATTTAGTATATTTCATTTCATATAGCAGTTACAGATTCTTCTCTTAAAACAGGACTTTTTTTTTTTTTTTTTTTTACAAATCGGCTATGATTCTTGCTTTAGGTATTCCTCTGCCTTTTATAGGACGAGATCAAATAATTCTGCACCAGGCTGCTGGAGAGGATAACTTCAGCCCCTCTAAGGCTTATACTGAAGGCCACATTAAGCCCAATTCATGGACGATGTCAGTTTCCTTTCTTCTCCTGAATGTGTATTCCAGATAACTTAAGGTTCAAGTGGTTATATAGCTGCTGCAGCACCATCTTTAATAAAGTTAGTGAAGATGCCAAAATAACAACAGATACAATGACATCAATACGGAAGTGCAAAAATTATGTGTTTGTATACTGTACTGATGGCTGACCTAATTACAAAATGATGGTATTTGTATGATGATGTTTCATATGTTTTATCACGTGCCACCTTTGGCCTCCCAGCAGATATCCACGAACAAGTATAATATTAAGTCTTGTTGCTTGCAATTTTTGAATACTTCAGCCTAGAAAATAAAATATATTATCATGCGTATCTTAAGGTAGTTCTGTTTCTAACAATTATCTGAAATAAATGAAGTTTCCAAATTGTTTTTTGCATAATTCTAACATCTTTGGAAAGTGAATGCTTGCAGATATTTAAGAGGTTTTATTTGTTTTTGTAGTAAAAAAGCACGATTGGATTGGGGTACAGATGCTGCATCCTTGATTGGAGAAGAATTACAAGTTGACTTCCTTGATCATGTTCCACTCACAACACATAACTTCGTAGGTTGATCTTTTGTATGTATAAAACTGGAAATGCTTTATGGAAAGCAATGCTGCTAGATGTCTTCTTACAAAATAAACATGTAAATCAGAAAGCTATAATATAGAGTTTTCTGGTCTTTCCAATATTGATATAAAATGAACAGTTTTGTTCGCTAGCCTTGTAGTATATTGACTTTTTCTTTCCTACAGTTTTTTCTTGCTTGCATTGGACATTTTTCCTTGCAAGATTAAGAATTATCAAGTGCAGTTTAAAAACTCCTTTTTTAATGTCCATTTGATCCGTGCATCAGTGTCTACATTGTTCGAAAGTTATTTTTTAACTAATGGAAATAAACTAATTTTCTTAACCACTTAATATTTTTTCCATTCTTCATGCTCCTCTATAGTTCTTAGTAGCAAATTTGTGAATAGGTTTTCCTGGTGCATATATACATATACATATACATACAACTCAGTAGTCAAAGATTAATAATAATAATAATAATAATAATAATAATAATAATAATATAACAACAACAACCAACAACAACAACAACAACAACAACAACAACAACAACAATAATAATAATAATAATAATAATAATAATAATAATAATAAAGTTGGAAGGGACCTTGGAGGTCATTGAGTCCAACCCCCTGCTCAGGCAGGAAACCCTACACCATTTCGGACAAATGGCTGTCCAGTCTCTTCTTAAAAACTTCCAGTGTTGGAGCATTCACCGCTTCTGGAGGCAGGTTGTTCCATTGGTTAATTGTTCTAACTGTCAGGATGTTTCTCCTTAGTTCTAGGTTGCTTCTGTCCTTGATTAGTTTCCATCCGTTGCTTCTTGTCCTGCCTTCAGGCGCTTTGGAGAATAGCTTGACTCCCTCTTCTGACCTTCCTTCTCTTGCACGAAGAAAGAGGCAGAAAATACACTAATTTTTGTTATGATCCTCTAGGCACCTGAATCATTGCTATGCTTAATGCTTCTTCCAATCTTGGTCTAATGATTGTAATAGAACACTCTCACTAATCAAGTACAGGCATTACAAAATGAAAGTATGAAGGGAGCATGGGACATGCCAGCTTCAGCTTTTTTTCCTGAAACTTCTGAAAATTGGTGAGAAAGCTGTAAAGAAAGTCACTAAAATTTGGTGACCGTGCAATCCTCTCTATGAAATGTATGATGTAAAAGCCCTTGTCATCAGTTTATAAAGATTGGAACACACAATTTCATGATCCTTTCTCATTTAGTAATGCATTCATTGGGCTAGGACACGGGTCGGCAACCCGCAGCTCCGGAGCCGCATGTGGCTCTTTGAGCCTTCTCCTGCAGCTCCCAGCCTCCTCTGCCATTTGCAGAGAGAGAGACAGAGAGAGGCACTTGCACTTCCCTTCTCTCTCTCTCTCTCTCTCTCTCTCCTCTCTCTCTGTGTGTGTGTGTGTGTAAAAGAGAGTGGCCTCACGTTCTCCGACGAGCTGACAAGCTTATTGGGCGGGGCACCTCCCTTTGCTGCATCTCAGCAGGAAGCAGGAAGGGCAGGAGAGAGCCAGCCCAATAATGTGTGTCAGCTTGTTGGAGATCAGCCTGAAGCCAGCTTGCCAGGTGAGCAGAAGATCAGAGAGAGGGGGGGGAGAGAGAGAAAGGGAGAAAGAGAGAGAGAGAGGAAAGAGAGGGAGAGAAAGAGACAGGGAGAGAGAGAGACAGGGAGAGAGAGAGAAAAAGAGGGAGAGAGAGAAAAAAGGGAAAGGAGAGAGAAAAGGGGGAGAGAGAGGGAGAGAGAAAAGGGGGAGAGAAAAAGAGGGAGAGGGAGAGAGGAAAGAAAGAGGGAGAGGAAAGAGGGAGAGGAAAGAGCGAGCGAGAGAGAGGAAAGAGTAAGAGAGAGAGGGAGAGGAAAGAGAAAGAGGAAAGAGGGAGAGGGGGGAGAGGAAAGAAAAAGAGGGAGAGGAAAGAAAGGGAGAGAGAGGGAGAGGAAAGAGAGAGAGGAAAGAGAAAGAGAGGGAGAGGAAAGAGAGAGGGAGAGGAAAGAGAGGGAGAGAGCAGAAAGAGAGAGAGAGAGAGAAGAGAGAGAGAGAGAACTCATGCACAGCAGCCTCTATTTCTTTTTAATTAAACTCTTTAATCAAGCTCCCTACCCCTCGTGTGTGCGCGCATGCACGCGCAAGTTTTGCAGCTCCCAGTGTTTTCTTTTCTCTGGGAAACGGGTCCAAGTGGCTCTTTGAGTGTTTAAGGTTGCAGACCCCTGGGCTAGGATATATAAAGATACTCAAAGTATTTTTTTTAATCCATCTGTAAATTTAGCACAGCTTAGCCTCCCTGAAACTTATGTCCCCTTGGGTATGTTGAACTTCAAAGAATCTTTGAAATTGATATGGTACATAGTGAGAAGAAAAGGTAACTGTGAGCAAATGTAATATGTACTTATTTTTTTTGGGGGGGGGGAGGGAGGAATTAAAGAATAGTTTGAGAATTTTTTCTCTGTATGTTATACATACAAACAGATAGAAAACTGTTGGAGTATGTATTTGTTTCTGTGTGCTTATTAAAATTTGATCATGATGCTAGAATTTGCTGATTGTTATAAAAGTTCAGTGCCCATGAAAATATACTGAAACCATTTGAAAATATAAACTAAAGTTAAGTTTTTGAAAACACATTTATTGAAAGTTGTTTGCTCTTCATAATTGGCAACACAAGTGACAAAACAATTGCAATTGTTTTCTAGGCACGGAAAACATTTCTGAAGCTTGCATACTGTGACATCTGTCAGAAGTTTTTACTAAATGGATTCCGATGCCAAACCTGCGGTTACAAATTCCATGAGCACTGCAGCACAAAAGTTCCAACTATGTGTGTGGACTGGAGCAATATCCGGCAACTCTTGTAAGGACTTGTTGAAATAATGCAGAACCCTGACTGCTTTAAAAAAAGAAAAAGAAAAAAAAAAAGCTGGTCACCCTATTATTGATGAATTGCCTGTTTGATGATTCTTTCCTAAACTTCTGTGTAAAAATTGCAGAGCATTTTTCTGAAACTTTAAACTACTTTATTTGATATTGGCATTTCATTTGCCTAGGCCAGGGGTAGGCAACCTTGGCTCTTTTATGACTCGTGGACTTCAACGCCCAGAATTCCTGAGCCAGCTAAAAGAGCCAAGGTTGCCTACCCCTGGCCTAGGCCCTAGTTCCTATCTAATGCCTCAATCTGTGACTTGATATGCAGTAACTGTGTGCACGTCATTTTAATCATGCACTCTAGCTACATCTTTTGTACTTTTTATTTGTCCTTAGTACACCTGGCAGGAGCTAGGCTTTGGTCTATATTTGTTGCCAGTGCAGTTTCCCTAAAGTACTCAGTTGTTTGTTTTTCTTTTGTTTTTAATTCTGGTGCTTGTTTCAACAGGTATTATCCAGGAATGGGGAAAAGTATTGGTAAAATTAGCTGCCCCTCCTGTTTGTTTAGAATCTTTGTCATTTCACTCACTGCTGCAACTTTATAGCTAAATTTATAGCGTGTTGTGTTGCTCAAAGATGCAAAGCAAAGTACTTATATAGAATCTAAAAACAACTTTTAATTATAACAACTTTATTTTATAGTCTGATTCAGCCAACATTGAAAACCAAAACGTCCACGAGTCATAAAAGAGCCAAGGTTGCCTACCCCTGGCTTAGGCCCTAGTTCCTATCTAATGCCTCAATCTGTGACGTGTTTTATTTGATTTTGGTGTGGTGAATCCAATCATAGTGGCTTACAGATTATGATATATAGCTTTCCATGTTTTAGCTAAGCCAAATGTAATTTGTTCAGTAAACTATAATTAAAGAACCAGTGAGCAAGCAGGTCTACTAGTCCTTTGGTAATTTTTTACTGTTTTCTTTGCCAGTTTTTTTTTTTTGTCCTAGTTCTGACATTGTACTAAAATTTCTGCTAAAGTTAATATGATTCTTGTGATAGGATAACAAGTTGCTCCTTTTGCAAGGAATCTGCAAAAGCATTTAAAATCAAAATGGTTTGCTTTGAATTCAGAATGGCTGTTCTGCATTCATTATGTGTTGTTTCAATCACTTTGATAATTTTTGGAACTTGAAATCCCCCCCTTGAGCCTGAAATAGCATGTTTCCAAGTAACTGTTGGGAGAGCCTCAAATTCAAATTTGAAATTCAATTTTTTTCCATACCCCTTTGTCATTTTTCAGTTATTCAATCACTTCCAACTTGGTGCTATCATTTCACCATGATTATCTGTCAGTAACTGTTTCTTTGAATTCTTACAAGCTCATGTTTGTGTCATCAGTGATAGTATGTATCCACCTGATACCTTTCTCCCAAATTATCCAAGGTAACTATAGTTCAGAAGCATTTCTTTGTTCAGTCTTTTTGATGGTCGAGCTTTCAGAGTAGCATTTTACCACTGGGAAAGTCAAGGCCTTGATTTGTACCTTTGTGGCCAATTTGATATCTCTGCACTTTAACATTTGATTTAGGTCTATCATCATCTTTCTTTCAAGTACCAAACAACTATTTTACTCCATATTTTGCTTGTACTGTAGTTTCTTGGTCATCATAAAAATACTTCAAAAGTTAAATGAGTTAGACAGGTACACCCATGTTTTTAAGGGCTATTTATAATTAGTTGTGATCTTCACAGTCAAAAGCCTTTGTATAATAGAGAAAATATAAGCATCTTTTTTGGAATTCTCTTGCCTTTTTTATTATCCATCAGATCTTAGCAATATGATCCTGAATGCCTCTGATTTTTCTGAATCCAGCATGTTCATTTGGCAGTTCATGTTCCATCTATTGTTGAAACCTGGATTGTAAAATCTTGAGCATTATCCTATTGGCATGTGAGATATGTGCAATTATTCAGTACTGTAATGTGAAATTCTACAGATTGTTCTTTTTCAAAATTGGAAGATAAACGGGTATTTCTCAGTCTTTGGTTATTGCTGTGCTTTTGATAACTAGTTAAAAATCATATATAGTTCTTTATCTGTAGCATTTTTACAAATTTTAAGTAATTTGATTGTTATTTTATCAATTTCTGCAGCTTAATTTAATTGTTAGCAGTATTTTCTAAAACCCATTTAAATTCACTTTCCAGAATATCTGGTTCCAATTCAGTAATCAAACTGTTGTATATTTGATTTTTGGATATATTTTTTATAGTTCTTCCATATATTTGGACTATTTTTTTCTTTATATTTTCTTTCTTCAGTAGATCTTTCCTTTTTTTGTTTTTTTATTATGCCCATCTTTATTTAAAAGTTTTCCTTCATTTTTGTAATTTTGTTTCTTAAATCTCTTGTCTTTCCCATTTTTATCCTCCATTTGGGGGGCACTGTTTATTTAAATGTAACTCCTTGTCTCTTTTTGCTCTTCCCTGTAACTCAGCATTTAGTTAGGTAAAGCTTCCTTTTATTTTTTGCCTTCTGCTATTTTTAATGTGTCAAACAACTGTTCCTTTTGCATTTTGGGGTAGTTTTGTCTGTTTGATCTATAATCATATCACAAATTTCACCTCACTATTCTTCTTTTTATCAATTGAATCCCTTAAACCTATTTGCTTTCACTCCATAATCATAATAATAGGATATTATTCCGAGATGTGAAGGTCTTATAGTTGGTTTGATAGTATTTTAGGTTGTGGGAATGAAAATACTGCTATAAACATTCGTTTTTCTTGGGCGTAACTCTATTGCTTTGTCCCATTATTCCTGACACTGTTTTATTTCCAATTTTGGCATTCTAGTCATTTATAATTTATAATGAGTCTCTTTTTGGTTTTGTGTTGACAAAGTGCTGCAAGTTGTCACAGAATGTTTGCTTCCTCTGCACATGTGGTTGGAACACAGATTTGGACCATGCAGTAGAAAGCTTGATTCTATGGAGTATCATTCCAGCAAGTTTCAGTGTGTTGATTCCCAGAATTCAGTGTTCAATCTTGTTGATGATGCTCTGTTAACATCAAGTTTGCCTTGGTTTATGATTGTGATATTCCACATACCAATGGCAAACATATTTTGCAGCACTGAACTTTTTCTTTTGCCTCTGGACACATCCTTTTGACTTTAAACTAGCCACACAATAAATATTGGTGCTACTTATACTTGCAATATGCTCTTCTCCAGGAGTTTATTGCTGATCTTCTAATCAGGGTAACTTGTCTTTTCAGTATCATATTGATATCTTGTGGTTGTGAATGTCCATGTGGTTTTCTTGTCAGGACACTAGAATAGGTTACAGTTTCTTTCTCCAGTGGATTGTATTTAGTCTGATTCCCTTTTTTATGACACTCCTGTCATGAGACCCTTCTGGGAATGAATATTCCAATAGCATAGGCTCATTGCATTGTTCAGCTATGCAAGCCTCTTCACTATTACATAGTAACAATCCATGAAGGTGCACGTCTGCATTCTACAACTTACATACATGTGCTGTTACTTTCTATTAAAGTAAGTAAAGGGTTAACTGGGCATTTCCTTATAAACAAGGCTGAACAGTAAATTAAGAAGAAAAAGGGAGAGAAAGAGATATGAAGAGTGAAGCAGTTGAAGATTGAGACAATCAAGATAAATATATAAATAAAAGAAGATTGGAGCATGTGAGATGACATAGCAGCATTCTGTTAATAAAAAGTGCACAACTCTGTACTTCCCAACAGAAGCATTTTGTCTATATTATCTGTTCAAAGATATAGTTTTAATTGTTTATAAAAACTGATTCTCAAGATAAATGAGAACCAGAATATAACAATCCTTATTCCCTTCCCTAAGATACTATGCTATCAAGAAAAAAATGAGAAAAGATTATATTGATAAAAGAATTCTAAGTTTATCATGCTAAGTTGTACTTTGCTTAATCATGTTTTGCACAATACCTTCTAGTTGTGGCATACTGTCCCGTGCAAATGCATTTTTAAACTTAAATACTGTATCAATTGATTATGATTTTTCCTAAGATGATTTTTTTTTTTTTTTTTGGAAGAAAACACAGTTGTCCTGGTTGAAATGTTAAGATCTCTTGAATTCAGTAATTTTATCCTTTGGATGCTTTGATTTTAGATTATTTCCACATCCAAATGTTGGTGATATCTCAGCACCTCCTTTGATGACTCGGCGAATACGTGAATCTGTGTCTCGGATGCCTGTTAAGTAAGTGCCCCTTTAAGTTGTATTGTGTTAGGTTGTTACTGTTTTTGACAACATTCATAGCAGTAATGACATAAGCTGATATTTTAAAAAACCATTATGAATTTCTGGGCAAATTTCATGTGTGTAAAATGGTAAGGTGTTTTGGAAAGAACACTTCATCTCAAATTGATTCACTTCTTCGGTAACACTTCAGGCTGTCCGCAAAGGAGTGTAGCTTTGCACAGTCACTATAAGTTAAGAAGCAATTCCTTTGCCTCTCAATCTAAAGCAATAAGTGCTTCCACTTCACTTCTCCTCACCCACCTATTCCTGCTGGACTACCTGCTGTATCCCCCACCCACTGCCACACCAGCACACTGCATGTCACTACCAGCTGTGCCCTTCTTTTGTGTCACCACAGCCAGGGCCTTTTTTGTGTCCAGGCTGGGGCCTTTTTCTGGGAAGGAAGGCCCCAGCCAGTAGTGATGCACAGTGCATACCTGCCCAAGCTCCCCAATGCACACCACTCACTGCACCTGCCTCCTGTCCACCACTCATAGTTCTCACCCGTGGCATGTGGGACATTGCTAGAGGGTGCTCCTTTCATATGTGGAGGAGGGGAATCTCTGGTGTAAAAAACCCAAGATGGATTAGTTGTGAAACTATGATCATTTCCAAAATAACTTTTTATTTCTAGAGAAGTATATTATAAAACGTCTTATTCTTAAATAGGTTTTACAGATTCTCACAAGTTAATGCTAATCTCTTTATACAAAAGCATGCATCTATAATTTTGTTTTCTCTCCTTAGTTCTCAGCATAGATATTCTACACCTCATGTCTTCACATTCAGTGGAACAAATCCTTCTCCTGAATGTTCCCTTTCTCAAAGACAGAGATCCACTTCTACCCCAAATGTCCACATGGTCAGTACTACTATGCCTGTGGATAACCGGATAATTGAGGTATTCTTACTCCCTGTTATTTAGTTGGTATTTTACAATATCTAACTCTATGTCTACTTAATAATTCATAAAGTGGTTTCATTCAGATGCATTTTTTCTGATTTTCTAAACTATTAAGCTACATTGTATGCCATTTATTCACTGTTTATTCGCCCTAAGAAAAAATATTTTTCTCAAACATTTCTCGGGCAACATGTTTTTCAAATGTCCTCAGCTAGTAGCTACAGAATTTACAATTGTTAGAGACAGGGCTATGTTAGAATTTTGAGCTCCTTGTTCTGATTCCATGAATGTGGTGGGTTTTACTTTGTATTCATGTACTTGTGTTGATCTGCCTTTTCTGGAACAGATAAATAGGTTATGTTCTCACACCTAGAAATGCTTAAACCAGCAATGAAGTGTTTCCTAAAGTGTTGAGGTGAACAAAGGGGGGAGATGATTTTTCCATGGAGTCCATGATAATTTTGTTTTCTTTCCCCCTTGATTTTTCATTGAATGAAGTTAGGGGGGCCATTTTTGAGAAATGAAATGTAATTGATTAGTTTAATTCTACTTGATTTTGCACTGTTGGGTTTTTTTCACGTGTTTTTCTTATAAAGTTAAGTGTTTTGTTTACTCACAACATACTTGAATTCTTTTTCATTGGTTTGTTTTGCCTGCAAGTTTTGGCTTATAGTAGAATCTTACTGCTCTCCAATTTTGGGGAGGAGGAAGAAGATAATTTTGAGAACTTCCCTTTCAGGAACTTTCATGGTCCATGGAAGGTCTGCTTGGCTAACTTTGTGAGGCGATTGCATCAGTTTTAAAATTCTTGCAGTTCTTAGATAATGTAACCCTATGCTTAGCTACTGCATTAACTCTCCCCCCCCCAAAAAAAAAAATCTGTCCTATACTTCTTTCATCTTGAGCAGCTGGAAACTGTTTTTTTTACTACTCCTTCTGTTCTTTTCTTATTTCTCATTGCTTTGAACTAGAATAACAGCCTGAATGCTTCTCCCAGGTCCTGGTGCAGACGATTCTGTTTAAGGGGAAGAGTAGGTATTATCTGGATGCCTTTGCTTGGTTCATTTAACCAGATTAGAGTGAATTAACTGAAACTTCACATTGAAGTACTAGTGTGGCATGTTTGCTTGACCCTAATACAAAAATCAGGGCTGTTTATATTTAGTAGAATTTCAGTTGCAGTATAGCACTACAGATTAAGATCCTACAGCAGTGGTGGCGAACCTATGGCACGGGTGCCAGAGGTGGCACTCAGAGCCCTCTCTGTGGGCACGCGTGCCGTCGCCCCAGTCCTAGGCCTTCAGCTGGGTTTTATAAAACCTTTTCACTTTAGGCCTCCACCGCCGTGTGCAAAAAAAAAAAAAAGTTCAATCAGTCAATTTCAACTTTTCGAGGAAAAAAAAAGATCTTGCAAAGTTGGAGTTGATTGATAGAACTTTTTAGTCCCACCCAGTCTGCCGTTACCACCGCAGCCATGTCCACCCAATGGGCCACGCCCACCCAGCACTCGACGGTGCATAAGTGGGTTTTGGGTTGCAGTTTGGGCACTCAGTCTCTAAAAGGTTTGCCATCACTGTCCTATAGCCACTTAGCTTGAACTTTTTCATTTCAGTGTCATCCTCTTATATTTTCTAATTGCTGGCTAAATACATATACAAAAATAGAGCCAGAAATAGCCACCCGTTTACTGAGGAATCAGTATAGATTCTCACTAAGTAGTTGAATGGGAATCTGCATTCACAGTTCAGTTTATATAAAGTAAGATTTCAGCATATATTTTTTTCTTTTAAAATAGAATACACAATACATAATTGAAGTGAAAGTAAGTGATTCTCAAATTGGTAAAACTTGAAATTGGCATAATTTCAAAATGGCTGAAATACAGCCATTTATTTTTAGCATTAGCAATTTGGGACCTTGGTTATACGTCTTACTGATAATAGAATTGTTTTTTTAAAAAAAAAACATCGGAAAAACAACCTGTGTTCTACATAAATCTACAAGAATGTGCAACAGTTGCTTTCAGTCCGACAGAGATCTAAGGCATCATTTTGTGAACCTTGTGTGCACGTGCTCTTTTCCCTTTACACATGTGCAAGAACTGTTTTAGAAGCTCTGCTGATTATCTGGAACACAATTTTTATGCCTTGCAAAAGTAGAATGAAAAGAATAAATAAGCTGTTTTACACATCATTCTTAGGACCTGAAGTTGTTCCCAATTGTCTTTTTTATAACTGACTCTTTTCATAGATTATGTAATTCTCACACAGGATTCCATTCAACTTTTTCACAACTTTATTACAAAATTGTTTGAACCTTCATTATTTCTGTTTTACGGATTGTATTCTCAAACCCACTTATCTTTCAAAAGGTTCTGAGTGGTTTGTAGCCAATTTACAGGGACAGACAAGTTCATCATCAACAGAAGTGCCTTCAAGCCATTTTTTTGCCCACGTTTTGATCTTGGGTTTGTTTGTTTTCCAGAGTATTTGGGCATATATGTCTTTCTGTCAATTATCCAAATATTAATTTGGATGGTATTGGACAGATGAGGAACAGTACAAATGTGTGTTTGATCACTGCTGTGCATGTTTACATAGACTAGCATGCGTAACATTAAGGAAGAGAAAGAGAAACCAGCTCAGCTGCAGCAGTGCTAGGCAGGTGCTAGGCATCTGAATTTTTTACAGATCCAGCCTGTTGCTATGTTTTCAGCAAAGTATCTGCTTTAGACACTACACGGGTGTCAAACTCACCACGTGACGTGTCGCGACGTATCATGAATTTTTTCGCATTGCCAGAGCTGGGTGGGTGCGGCCTCTGCATGATACAACCGGCCCGTGGGCCGGCAGTTTGACACCCCTGAGACACTAGGATAAAAACCATTTTATGCAAAAATGAATTTGAAATATTAAAACCATCCTTTGCATTTGTTCTTCTCTTGGTTTATCTATTTTGGATTGCTTATAAATGACTTATTAAAATAATTTCTAAGCAGTGCACAAAAATGTGGATAACAATTTTGAGATTCCTGTACAAACTGTAAATAAATAATTTGGGCCTCAAGTTGAAAGTTTTGAACGCTAAGCATGTTATAATTGCTGAAAGTGCAATTAGGGTTCTTTGTGCTTTGAATTGCCAATATCCCTTCTCACTACATGTCTTGGCTGATGTTTTGAAGTCTAAAATCAAAGCTGCTGAGTCAGGTTCTCTAACAGAGACATTTGCTACTCTGTTCTGTTTCTCACAGAAGTTATATTGAAAGAGTGATAGTATTTTTTTCCTCTTTGTTTCAGGATGCTATACGTAGTCACAGTGAATCTGGTGAGTGTGTTCACTAAAATATAGTAACTAGATACTCCTTAAAAGTGTGAAATGAAGCAGCCCACAACTTTCAGTTTTCCTGCCAGAATGGACTACTTCGAATGTTCCAGATTCATTCCTCTCCAAATGTATTTCTTGGGAAACAGGAAATGTGTCAAAATGATCTTGAAACCGGCACTTTTGGAAATGCTCAAACTATCCAGAATACTCAGGTCAGACAGAATATTCTGAAGAGAAACTGCTCTATTTTGCATATAGCGAGTAGTGTATACAGATAGTCCTTGCCTTATGACTCCAGTTGGGACTGGCAGCTCCGTCACTAAGTGACACAGTAGTTAAACGAGACATCATGTGACTGTGGCAGACTAACATCACTTTTCCCTGCAGTTGTTAAGTGACGGCTTCTACTTTAAGTCTGCTTGTCAAAAGCTGGGAGTGAAATGTACAAATGGCGATCAGATGATTGTGGGATGCTGCAGTGATCATAGGTACAAGGATTGGTAGTAATTTTGAGCACCGTCACAACTTTGAATGGTTGCTAAACAGGGCAACTGTTTAGCAGAGGACTAAACAGAGGACTATCTATATAAAGAGAGAAGCAACCTGGATTTAAGGAGAAACTTCCTGACACTGAGGACAATCAATCAGTGGAACAGCTTACCCTCAGAAATTGTGGGTGCCCCATCACTGGAGATCTTTAAGAAAAGACTAGACAATCACCTGTCTGAGATGGTGTAGGTTCTCCTGCTTAAGCAGGGGACTGGACTAGAAGACTTCCAAGGTCCCTTCCAGCTCTATTCTATTCTATTCCAAATAGGAAGTGCTAGAATGTCGCTGACCAGTATAAGCTAGCATTAATATTGTCAAGTGCTGTTTAGTCTTTATACAGTATGGCATATATGCAGGTTTCATGCCAGTTCTTGTCTACAATCTTTGCTTGTGAAGGCGTCCTGTATTATTAGAATCTATTACTTTTTTCTTTGAATATTTGAAGCATCACCACCAGCTATGTCAGGAAGTCCCAACAATACAAGTCCAACTGGGTGGTCACAGCCTAAAACACCAGTTCCAGCTCAAAGAGAGCGAGCTGCAGGAGCTAATCTGCAAGAAAAAAAAATAGTAAGTATAAAAATATAATTGCATGAAATGAATATAATACAGACATCAAATATCTGCACATGCAAGTCTGATTTGTATATCTTGTAGTTAAATGTTTCTTACTTAACCTGAATATAATGTGAGTTTCTAAAAAAAGTTACGAACTTGTCAAAATTGGTGTTTTCTCTTTAGCGTATCTGATTGGAATTCTATTTGCAAGTTTGCAGATGAAACCCCAAAGCTTCCAATAGATCTTCCCTCTGCATAACTGTTCAAAGAAAGAAGAGGGTAGGAAGAGGATAGGCACTAGCATCCTTTAATCAAATTAAACAAAACACGCAGGGCTTTTATAAAATAAAATGTTTTCTTATTTTTACTTGAGGTATTCTCTTATACCTTCTATGTTAGAATTGTAACGGTAGCTCTTGAGCTAGGGGAAATCGTGCTAATTGGCAATAATGCAGTGAGTATTAGAAAAGGAAGCAGAGGAACAGAAATGAAATTGCATTTATTTTTAAAAGAATGCAAGATACGTTATGTAGCTTGAAACATTTTCTTGGGAACAAAATTATCAGATGATCCACAGATTTATGAACAGAAAGCTAATAATTTAATCCTCATTTTTTACACTACATTCTGTTCAGAATTTAAATTCGCAATTCAACTTTGCATGTTGTATGGCCAATGCAGGTTGTGTATTCAAGTATCACGAAACATATTTCATATATGCTTTTAATGAACTCTGAAAACGGGGGTCCTCAAACTTGGCCACTTTAAGACTTGTGGACTTCAACTCCCAGAATTCCCCAGCCAGCATGGCTGGCTGGGGAATTCTGGGAATTGAAGTCCACAAGTCTTAAAGTGGCCAAGTTTGAGGACCCCTGTCTTAAACCATGGATTCCACATCAATACTGAAGTATTCAGTATTCCACTGAAATACTTGCTTGTTTTGCAGAGATCACGTGGACAGAGGGATTCAAGCTATTATTGGGAAATAGAAGCAAGTGAAGTTATGCTGTCAACCAGAGTTGGATCAGGCTCATTTGGAACAGTTTATAAGGGAAAATGGCATGGTAGCTATTGAGTATTTTTTGTTAACTTTTGAACTATTGTTAGTATATACACAATAGCAAAAATACACTTTTGGCTCTCTTTATCTTTAATATGTGTTTGTTTCATAAGTAAGTACTAAGGATTGTAATAATGTTTTTGATGAGTGGAGTGGTATCCCAAATAATAGATTCGTTATTTCTTCCAAAAGTTTATAATAGGACTAACAATACCATCTTTTGAAAAGTCAGGAATAGTGTATGTAATGGGGTCCATGGATATTTAAGATGGCAATAGTATCTTCAAGTTCCTATGTCTTTCAATTGTGTTGAAATAAGGACAGGGAAAAGTGACTGGATACAGACATCATCATAGGTAGACATTTGACTCTCCTGATGCTCTGAAAAGGAATGACAGTAAATAAATGTATATGTATATTTCTTTCCTGTCTTTGTGCCTATCAGATAGAGTGATTATATATAAAGGTCCTTATTGAGGAGAATGTCAGTTTGCTAAAGGAAAAGCTGGCTTGACGAAGATCAAATGTTTATATAGGATGCAGATAGTTTAGGTTTTCATTGCTTCAGTTGTACTTTGTGTGTCCATCTCTAATAGTCTCAGTGATACATTTATCTCCTAATCAGCAATTTATACTGATTAGGAGAAAACCCAACATTTCGTAACTGGAAAAGTTCTACTTAAGAATTCATCTAGGGTGCAACACATAAACAGGGCAGCATCAGATGAATACCCCAGACTAAATTGAATTGAATACAGCAGACCAAATAGGGTAAAGGGAGTTCACAATTCATGAGGCCTTCGGAAGATAATACATGGTCTAAATTGGTTTCTCAAGCACTTAACTGAGGTTAAAAACAAAGCTAACCTGATAGGGTTCTACATTTGTTTCTTTTTCCTTAAAAATTTATGGATAGAAAAAAAAAGCTGGTTCTGTTGTTTTTCCTAGGGTCAAATTTTAATTAGTTTTAGATCATCTAATTTAGATGCAGAGCATCTAGGTCAGCTGCATAATTCTCTTTGTTATCTCAACTTTCTTTTCCAAACTCATTGTAGATATACTATTCTAAGGGCAACAAGACCCAAATCCTTCCAAAAAGAAAGATTATTTCTTATTTTGCCAGAATAAAAATAGGCTAGATTTGATGATTTAAGAACTTGAAAGCGTAGCAAAATGCTCTCCAAGCATTTAACTTTATCAGATAAATGCCATAGCCTTTTCAAATACAGATTTTTAATGAGTTCTGCAGAGATCTAAGTTGTTTTCTCATTGTTTTTTTCTTTTTTATATTTTGAAAAAGTTAAGTAGAAACAATAGGAAAAAAAAGGGAGAAGGAATAGAATAGATACATCTAAGTACATACATAGCAGTATAATCCCTTTCATCCATGTTGTTGAACTTTATGTAAATTAATATCATTGCTGCTCTTGTATAAACTTTAGACTGAGGTGAGAGTTGAAGTGAGAATTCAAAAGATGAGATTTCATATAAAAATTAAGAAAAATAAAGACTTAAAAAAAACCAGAAAAATTGTTTTTTAAAAGCATTCAAGCCGCTCCATTCTTTTGTTCTCCCCCCACTGACTGCTACTTAAGTGTTTTTACTATTTAAGTAGTGCTTAAGGATTTTAAATATTTTTTCCTGTGCTTTAAACTACTATGATTATTGCTCTGGCATATTCATTTTAATTATTTTAGACAATTTCTCTTTTCCTTCAGAAACCATGTCTAAATTCGACTTTCTGTATACGTTGTACTTAAGGGGGCCATTTCTGCTTGAATTTGATTAGATTCTACTGCAAATATGCAGTCAGATTTTCCATTGCTGCATGTTCTCCAATCTTGGCCTTCCAATCTTGTATTGTCAGTGAAGTATCACTGTAGTTTTTCTGAATCAGTAGTTTAAATATTTAGTTCTGGTTTGTTTCATGGGAGTTAGGATTTTTGCCTGGCTAAAGACTGTAAGTGAGATATTCTTCCTCTTCTTTGGGTAGACTTTCAAAAAGAGCTGTTAGATGCATGCTAGCCAGGTTTGATGCTTTCTGTCTTTAAATAAGAGCATCCAATCTTTGCCGAATTCAGAGCAGAAAAGACCAGGAGAAAGTGGAATTACTGGTTTGGCCCAGCTTCATATTAAGAAGAAGCTTAGCTATGCATTATATTTGCTAGAGGATGCGTCTCTGCTCAGAATGGCCAGGACAATTATTGACATTTTCCATCATAAAAATTGTGCTTCAACACATCCTTTCCATTACTCTTATGAGGGGAAAGTTATGTATGCTATTGTTTGAACCTTTTAAGACTGGGAGAGTTTCCAACAATACAACGTTTGAAACAGTGGCTAGGATCCAAAGAGCTACTTAACAGCCCCCATGTGCTTGGGTATTCTGCGTGAGACCTCCCACTGCTTCTTTTTAATTGAATAGACCCCTGGGCCATTATGCAACTTGTTCTGAGAATTTTCTATATTTTAACAGTGTTGGCTGGCAGCATTCAAGATAAGGGAGGGAAGGTGAGAAGGTTGCTGCTTCACAAACTGAAAGAATCTTCAGGTTATATAACCAATGGAGATTTTTGCACTCTGATCTGTACTTTATTTAAAGCACAACCAATATTTGTCTCTGTTCAGATTCTTTTTTTTTAAAACAAGTTTTATTGGTTTTTTTAGGTTTTACATCAAAGTGCTTAGGAATCATCGTGGAGATAGGGTAATCAATCATCCAAAAACAAAAGCATAATCATACATATATAATTCAGGTTAATTCTTTAAAGGTTCCCTCTCTATTTCCCTCAATTGATATAACATAGTCGAATTAATACATTTCTAAATATAATTTAATCAATAAAAAAAAATATCAATAATATTTCACCTATATCAGGCCAAATCCTGTTTTTAAGCTTTACTAACTTACAATTACCATGTTCCAATTTAGCCTTAAATAAACACATAATTTACACTTCGGGTATCCCAATTTCCCTTATTTCATAAAATAATAATTATTTCTAGAATATACATATTATTCCAACCATTATATTTTTATACTTCCCAACTATATTCTATTTCTTATTCTACTCTATTTCAAATATATATTTTGTAAATCAATCCATATCTCTAAAAAACCTTTTTAACTCATTACGTAAAATTTAAATCCCATCAAAATAATTATACCTAAAAAACATATTATTCCAAAAAATACCTTCTTACTTCATTTCACATCTATATTCTATTTCTTATTCTATTAACTTGTTATTAACCTTTTCCATATTACAATTCCAAGCAATTACAATTCCATAATCAAATCAATAATTTTCATCTCAGTCAAAATCTCTAAAAGCCTTTTTAACCCATCAGGTAAAATTTTAACTCTCATTTTTAAATCTAATTCTAGCTTTCTTTTTGTGCCAAGCAGGTTTCCATAAAAGAGCCTCTAAATCATCAAATCTCAATATTTGATTATACGTATTTCTCAACAATTCAGTCTGATCATATTTCTCTTCTCTTTTTTCCAATACTGTCTGAGCTGTATAATCAGTTTTGTTCAATGTGGTAGTTACTCGTTGATTATCCGTGTTGTCACAGTTCTCAATGCCTCATATTTGCAAATCAGTTCCTATTGCTTTTGGCATTGTGGATGTTTTAATTGAAATCCCTCTTTGGTCGTCGAAATTCTCAATGAATTGTATGTGGGATTGTATGATATCTTCTTCTATGTTGATTTGTTCCTCATCTATTATTATATGAGTTGTGGAGTAGTCAGTTGGAATCTGGAAGTCAATTTGAAGTTTTGTAATAAAAGCATTTATTCTAGCATTCACTTGCTCAGTAGTTTCGTAAATTCTTCCCAGCATAAGTTTACAAATAGATTGTGGATGAGATTCCTCCATCTCATTAAATTGTATATGTGGTTGCATATAGGCCTCTTTGGAGTTGATCTGTTCTTCCTCTGTTATTCCTTGGTCTATAAGTTGATCAGTCAAAATTTGAGGTTCAATTTTTAGTTCTGGAGCATCATCTTTAATGTTCATTCTAAAAATCCTTTGTTCTTTAAGTTCCAAGATTTTTTCTAGTATAAGTCCATAGCCCAGCTGTGGGTAAAACTCCATTTCAGTAATAAGATAATCTTTTAGTTTTTTGGTGGAGGCTATGTTTATTAGCAGTCAACCAACATCCGCCTCCACAATTCTAATAGGCAATTTCACCACCCAGCTGTTTCAAATCCATTATCTTTTTCCCTTTGTAGTAATTGAAGGTCAAATCCAATCTCAAAATCAAAGGGAAAATACAATTGCAATGTCAGTTTTTCACCACAAGATGTCCTCAGTAAGCTGTAAAATCTTTTTTCCAAATTCCAATAAAGTTTTGTCCAGTTAAAAAGTAAAAACAAGTAAAAGGAATAACAATATTCCCCAGCTTAAAAAGTAAATACAGCAATAAAATTCTATGATAGAGATTTTTTCAGGATCCCCGAAATCCAACAACAAAAATAGTCAATAAAAATTAATTATTTTTCTCAGAGCTCATTTTCCCAAGTATCCAAACGCCGCTCTCTTAAAGTAGGGAAATAATTCCAGGGGGCTTTTCACAG
The DNA here is from genome assembly GCA_023970755.1 of Azemiops feae. Taxonomy (NCBI): domain Eukaryota; kingdom Metazoa; phylum Chordata; class Lepidosauria; order Squamata; family Viperidae; genus Azemiops; species Azemiops feae. The sequence continues at coordinate 451,535 of JALGBA010000454.1, read as the reverse complement.
ATTCTGTTCAGATTCTTAAGAATACTTAGCATACCATCTGCAAAGAGATGTACAGTATTTGTGTTTTTACACAATCATTTACTATATGTAACTATGTTCTTTAACTTTTGATTGACTATGTGCCATCACGTCAGTGTCGATTCTTAGTAGCCACATAGATTTTTTTCCATTATAACCACCATGTTCTCCGAAGTCTTCTCTGATGCCAAAGTTCAAAAGCGTCAATATTCTTCCCACCCTACTTCTTCAAAGTTCAGTTTTATTTCCATAGAACAGAGAATGTTCTATGTCATAGGGCAGGGGTAGGCAACCTCGGCTCTTTTATGACTCGTGGACTTCAACTCCCAGAATTCCTGAGCCAGCTATGCTGACTCAGGAATTCTGGGAGTTGAAGTCCACGAGTCATAAAAGAGCCGAGGTTGCCTACCCCTGTGACATAGGGTATATCATTGCTTGCCCTGTTGTAATTTTTGTAGGTGTAGACACATCACAGCATCTAAATATCTTTTCCAAGACCTTCATTCCTGTTCTACAAGTACTAGTCTCTGGCATATTTTTTGATTGTTGATAGCTTCTGTCTTTTAGGATCAATTAACTACAACTTCAGTATCTTCATTATCAATTCTAAGACTGGTTATTTTGTCTGTTGTCATTAGTCTATTCTTCTTTATAATAATTTTAGTCCCAGCTTTTTACTCTGCTCCTTGACTTTTATCATTAGAGCTTGCAAATTCTTTGTGTTTTTGGTTATCAGAGTAGTGTCATCGACATAGTTCAGGCTTATTGACGTTTTTCCTCCAGTTTTAAATGATCAACTTCCAATCCAGCTGTCCTTAATATATATTCAGCATATATGTTGAATAAATAAGGGCAGAGTATATAATTGGGTCTCACTGCTTTGCCAACCTGGAGCCAGTCTGTATCGCCGTATTCTGTCTTTACTTTTGCTTCCTGACCTATATATATGATTATCATGTGGATAGTAAGATGTTCTGGGATTCCTATTTTTCTAAACACATAGCTTGATGTGATCAATACAAATGCTTTTCTACAATCAATTAGTTCTTTAACGACAATTTTAAAAATATTAGTTAACTGAATAATATATTTAGTGCTATGTAAATATTTTATATATGAACTGCTTAGAATTTGAAGTGACTTGTTTTGAGGGCAAAATAGCTGTTTATAATGTGAAATCCACACCTTGGTTCTTTGGGATATTTAGAGTTCAACACTATGTCTTTGGGTCAAAACAGGCCAATTCAGAGAGCTTGTATCAAAACAGTTTATTCCATAGTGGAACTGAGTTGTTTCAAAATAAAAACGGAGCATTTTTCATTCAAACCACTTTGCTTTTAGCTAAACTAGTATTGTCTCTGAGGGAAAAAATGCTTTTGTGCTTTTCAGTCTGAAAAGTCCATTTTATAGATGTCTGTCAAGAAGTGTACATTTTTATGAAACAGCCTGATGCAGAGTAATTAAACTTCTAGTTTTGTACTTTCCACTGTAACTGTCATATTGTTTTCAAGTTATCCTTTATCATAACAGCTGTTGTGTATATACATAAAAGTTCTGCATTTGAGACTTCCATGAATGATTTTGGTGTTATGTTTATTATTGATTATTTTTGCAGGTGATGTAGCAGTAAAGATACTAAAGGTTGTAGATCCAACCCCAGAACAATTCCAAGCCTTTAGAAATGAAGTAGCTGTATTAAGGTAAAATATTACTGAGATTTTAATATACTGCAAAGGGCTGGTGAGGAGAATAAAAAAGAAAGTTGATTGGTTGATTGATATGTTCTATCAAGTCAATGTTGATTTTTCATAACCATAGAGATAGATCTCCAGGATGAAAAAAAGAACATTGTTAATGTATTATTTTCAACAAATATTTCAAGGGAAGCTATCTATATAGAAGATAGTTCTTTTTCATTTTAGGAGGAAAAATAAAGGCATTGAAATCAGCATGCTTTGTTCAAATATTTGTACTGTAATGCAGGGGTCCCCAACCCCCGGTCCGTGGACCGATATTGGGCCGTGGCATTCCAGCAACTGGTCCGCACAAACAAGCAAAGCCTCATCCGTGGGATGCAGGCAGCAGACAAAACCATGCACTCTCTGGTCCGCGGAAAAACCTTTCTCCACAGAACCGGTCCCTGGTGCCCAAAAGGTTGGGGGCCTCTGCTGTAATGTGGTCTCTATATACATGGGTAGTGACAACTTTGAGTTTAGATATAATGTTGCATTTATTCCAGATTCCTGGAATTTTATGTTGAAAAATAAAATGGAGAAAATTCCAGAATTTCATTGTTAGAAAACATTCTGTTTCTTAAAATTATTCTGTCAGTATTGTTGCTTAGATTGTAGTAAAGTTTAAAATACAATGTATTGCACTTACAGATCGAAGAAACTATCAGTAATAAAATAAATACATCAAAATGTGTGTGTGTGTACGTGTGTGTGTGTACACACACACAAAGGAAGGTAATATATAAAAACATATAAAATTTATTAACATAAAGCAATACTTGACTTTCCTGCTTTAAGCAATATTTACATTCCATCATAGCTAATATATAGATTCTAACTACCAAAGATCTCTTCCTCTTCATCAGTTAATATAAGTTGTCATCCTCAGTTCTGCCTAATTTTGTGATTGGAGAAATATATATGTCTTGGAATATTTCTACAAAGCACAGTAGTACATGACCTACAATTTTGAAGAAGTACATCTGGAAGAACAGATGTAAATGTGCTATAATGGGCTAATGTGAAGACTCTTCCTTATTTGTGGACGTGATATTAAATGATGGAAAGGTGCAATGCTTTTTTTCTGGTTTTATTGGGATAAAGTGAGGACAAATCTATCAGAAATCATTTTGTAGATCAATGTCTTTTTCACATTGCTTGAGGAATGATTTCATCTATTCAAAACCTATTGAGATAAGTATTAAGTGAAAATCAATGGTCTTAGAGTTCTGCTAAGCAATTTCCACCAAGAAGACTGAAATTTACCTTAAAAAGTCAGAATAGCCAAATCACTTAGGTTAAAAGTAATTAATTTAACCTAATGGTAATGTTTTCTATCTGAACTTAAATTTTAATTGATGCCATTCTAAAGTCAAAGGACTGAGTTTGGGACTCATTATTGGACCAGAAATATAAAGTATTCAAAAATTAAATAGCGTATTGAGAAAGTCTCTTTGAAAGACCATTTTTTAAAATTTATCAATTGTTAATAACCAGATAGTTAATTTTAATGCTCTCCTTGGTTGAGATACTGTAATGGCTGTATTATCTCTTGGCAACAGACTGTATTAAAGCCTGATCCCAAGCTGTATTTGTCCCGGGTGCTTATGCGGTGACACATAATGGGCTGTGTGCCCAAAGCTCTGCTTTTCAAATGATCCGAATTTTAGTACTGTCAGGCATGAAAGATCAGGACCACACATGAAATTCCAAATAAACTGATTTAATATTAATCATGCCAGTGTAGAGGAATCTATTCAACTATCTTGGCATTAGATAAGGGTCAGTGAAATTCAAGGGGTGTTGGACTTAGTTCATTTGTGGCTATGTAGATTCTCTGGGCTGATTCCTCTTTTGATTCTGCACCCTGGTTCTGCCACTCCTTCTCCTACAGGTGCAGGAGTATTAATATTGTTAGTGGTCTTAATCTGTGATTTTATGAAGATATTAAGTAGATGGGAAACAATATGAAATGCTGTGAGATATAAATGAAAAGCAATGAAATAAACTGCTAAGTACTCCTATACAAATTAAGGGACTCTAGCATGTTGGGGAACCATGTGGTTCTACCATATACCAATGCATGCAGTCCAAATAACTTAAAAGAATATTATTTGGAATTACAGCAAAACTAAGACTAAATGTCAATATTGAGGACTTTAGAAGTTCATCTGTATCACACATTTGTTTTACATTATGTTGTATGTGGAGCTGGACTTTCAGCATTTTTTATTGATGTTAAGATGTTTAAAATTTCAGCTGAATATGTTTTCTTATTTGTCTCTGGTAGGAAAACTCGGCATGTTAATATTCTACTATTTATGGGCTACATGACTAAAGATAACCTGGCCATTGTCACACAGTGGTGTGAAGGAAGTAGCCTATATAAACACCTGCATGTTCAGGAGACCAAGTTTCCAATGTTACAACGTATTGATATTGCAAGACAGACAGCACAAGGAATGGAGTGAGTAGGCTTAATGATAACAGAACTTGTTGCATTAAGAGGTTGTTGAAGTGTGGTTGACTGCTCAGTAGAACAAAAATGATTCTAGAGGAAATGTTACCTTATGTTTTTGGCAAAACCTTTTGTGATGTCAAGTGACCCCATTGTTTAGAGATAGCAATCTAATAAGAATATTTGTAGCTCAGGTTTGAAATGAGGGGTCCTTGGTGCTCTCTGAGCTTGATTGTTTTCCTGCAGACATTTCATTATCCAAGCTAGGTAGCACCATCAGTGCTTGTATTGATGTTTGGGTAATCAGGTAGCAATCTCTGGTTGCCATTAAGCAAGGACTTCCTCCCAACTTTCTGCCAGCTTCCAACAAGCAAAGTCAGTGAGGAAGCCAGCAGGAAATCACAAATCTGGGTAGCTCATCAGTGGCTGCTGTGGCACGATGAAAGTGGCAGTCGGGTAGGGGTGGCTTCTGCCACAAGTCAAGTGGCTGCTGCAGCGCCACACAAGTGGGATGGGCGGATGCTATGGAGTATGAGATCCTTGGGATCTTACACTCTGTTACTTGGGCTCCTGAGGAGATAAAGCATTCGGAATAGGAGTGACTTACAAAACAGCTCCTGAATGAGTGATCATAAACTGAAAGCTTCCTGTATTTCTCTTTGTACAGAAACAAAATGCACTGTCTTATTCTAAATGGATGGAATTGTTTGTCTAAAACAGTTTGGGGAAATTAATTCTGTTGCTTATTGCTTTTGAAATTTCTAAAAATGTATCAAATTCTATTTATAGCTACTTGCATGCAAAGAACATAATACACAGAGACATGAAATCAAATAGTATCCTTTCTGCTTGAGAGATTTCTAGTAATCAATTGATTAAGGCAATAAAGAAGCTTACTACTGCTAAGAGTAGTGATTTCGTGAGATCAAGGTGACTGCTGTTGACAAAACAAATGAATCTTTCTGCATTCATTTGCTATTTTGATACTAATTAGGGCTGAAAATTAATATCAAAAGTCGCACTGCATATAGTCCCTGGTGGAAAAGTGCTCATATCTAATTGTTAGACTTCACGCTTATGGACAAATTCTTATGCAGTATTTTTTTGGAAGTACTGTGGCCTTAAGACAATACTTCTCTGCAAAAATTGATAATTTAATTACTCTAGAACTAAAATAACAAAAATATTCATAAATACATACAGTAAATAATAAAATGTTCATATCATAACTCCTATGATAAATCAGTTGAGAGTAGTGAATGCCAAACATTCAAGAAATACACAGTGTATTCCTTAGTCTTTCTCTCAAGTCAAAATGACAGTAATAAGAGGGAAAGGGTGGTTGGCCTGTTTAGAGATACTGAATTTTGTAGATGGGAAGATGGGCAAACAATGATCTTTTTATTTATCAAAACACAAGCATAAATATCTGAAAGGAGCTTTTTCAAGAGGCAACTGGACTTTCTTGTTTTTCTTTGAAGAAGTTTCGCTTCTCATCCAAGAAGCTTCTTCAGAGCTGAAGAAGCTTCTTGGATGAGAAGTGAAACATCTTCAAAGAAAAAACAAAGTCCAGTTGCCTTTGGGACAACTATGACTTGGATGACTGAGAATCTCCATAGACATAAGCATAAATAGTAATTATCTTTTTGAAAGGCTGATAAAGAAATATACATAAGTGGCTCCTTCAATTAACAATATTTTATAAGTACATTAATTGCTGTAAATATTATAGTTAACAGTATGGACAGCCTAAACAGATTGGCTGACCTACGTGCAAGTGGGACAATGCTTGGTAATTCAAATTATGGTCCAGATATGTTCCTTAACAATTGTGAAGATATATTTCTTCATGAAGACCGAACAGTGAAGATAGGAGACTTTGGTTTGGCAACAGTGAAATCCAGATGGAGTGGTTCTCAACAGGTGGAACAGCCTACAGGATCTGTTCTCTGGATGGTAAGGTCTCCAGTATAAATGAAAAAGACGATTAAATTATGCATCATTGCTCTAACATGAATGAGGATTTATTTATATACAACAAATTTGGAAAAAAATCCCCAAAATGTAGTGTTTTCTATTCCATTACAACTGTTTTTGTTGTTACGAAAGAACCAAGTTTCTGGTTCTGCAGTGTTAATAGTATATTTGTGTTTACAGAATACAGGGCTTCTCAAACAAATTAATAATTTTGCTTTGATCTCATTTGGATTCAGGTCCAAACTATATAGCCTGCACTTATGCACAAATTGACAGTTCCCACCCCTGCCTTTGGAATTTGAGGGATCTTTCCCTATTGCAACCGGTAGTATTTTTTTCAACCTTCCATTATTTCCATGCATAAGATTGGTGCTGGGGAGAGATCTGGTCCCAGTCTTCTGCATATGTCCAATGCTATAGGCAACACAAGTTATTTCCTTTGAAAATCCTGTGTAGAGGTGCATAGTCTTAGGTGCATACTCTTAATTTAATTTGCTGGTCAGCCATCTGTTCACTGACAGATATATATAAAAAAAAGTAAGATAAAAGTAGTCTACACCCAACCATTCACTTTAAATTATGCTTCTTGATTTTTTTTAACCTATGACCTTTAATTTAGTTGACTCTACTTTTTATTCCTTTTCCATGCAGTGCACAACATTGCTTACCTTGAAAGGTAATAGTGAATGGGAATGTATGTATGGTCTTGGACCCAATTTAAATGCATTAGAAAATTATTTTCAAAGTTTAACACTCTTCTAGTCTGTGAAATTAGGGTTGTCGGTGGGGTGTGGACAAAGATGTATAGGTTTTGGGGTGGGTTGTTATATTTTTTTTTTAAAAAAAATCATTTTATGTTTTCTAAAGGCACCAGAAGTAATTCGAATGCAAGATAGCAATCCATTCAGCTTTCAATCAGATGTGTATTCTTATGGAATAGTACTATACGAACTGATGACAGGAGAGTTACCCTATTCACATATTAACAATAGAGATCAGGTGAGAAATTATTATTTTTTGATAAGAGGGCTTTGTATTTTTGGATCAAGTTTTGTTTTTAAATTATATAGATTTTCCCATTTAAAAACAGACTAAAAATATACACAGTTAAGAATTGTATTTGGATTATATCTATCTTGTATGTTATTGCATGTTTTCTCAATAATTTTGCAATGGTTCCTGTTTTACAATGCCTCAAGTCAGTGTAATGCCATCGTCTTTGTCCTAAGCTCCTTCTTTGTGAGCCTCTACAGCAGGGCTTTTCAACCTTTTCACCGATTGTACCACTTTTAGGATATGGCAGTATTCGAGTACCACCTAGCAAGGTGTCAAAAATGTGATGACCAAAAAAAAAACCTGTTCAAAGTTGCAATTGCACTGAAATGACTTATGACCATTTTTCACACTTATGACCATTGCAGCATGCCCAGGGTCGTGTGATTTATATTTGGATACTTGGCAACTGATTCATATTTATGATGGTCACAGTGTCCCAGGGTCATGTGATCCCCTTTTGCAACCTTTTGACAAGCAAAGTCAATGGCAGGGCTGCTGGTGGCCAAGTGCTAAGGCGGGACTTCCCTCCCTCCCTCCTTCCCTGCCTCCCTCTTTCTCATGCCCACCTCCTTCTGAAGGAAGAATTTGAACCCCCCCCCCCATATTTTCTCTCTTCCATATATTCATCAAACAAGGAAAAGCCTCCAGAAATAGAAAAGACAAACTGCTGAGTGAACTAGCTTAAAAAGGCACATCCCCCTTTAAGAATTAGCTACTGGCTAGAAAGGAAAGTAAGGAGCCAGCAGCCAGCACTTAAGGAAGAAAAAAAATGTAGTAAGTATTGGCTGCCAGCTAAGGCAGCCTCCCCAAATGGCTTCATTCATAAGTAAAGGAATCTACAGGCAAAATCCATTCAGGAGAAAAATACTTCAAAATCCCTTGCAGCAAAACTTACAGCTAACAATAGCAGAGCAATAGAAGCTAACACGAGTCATCAGCCATCAGCCAAATAGAAATTGCCAAACACTCCTTAAAAACACAAAGCCCACATTGCACAAATCCCAGAACTTCAAAGTCACAAAAGCACATAAGAATCCTTCCACTCTCCATCTCCCTCCCTCCTTCTCTCCTCCATGCCTCTGCAGCTCCAGAGGACTCTCTCACTGTAAGTCCTTGCCTGTGCTGGCTCTTTCCCTCCCCCACTACACTTGGCTAGGCAGGGCTGCGTACCACCTGCCACTCGTTAATGTACCACAAGTGGTACGCGTACCACAGGTTGAAAAGCCGTGACATAGAGGATTCATGTATTAAAAATACAAAATTAGAATTCCTCTATACTGAACTAACTATGCTCATTGGTGTTTTCACATTGTATATTCCAAGAACTTCCTTTAATTTTCTTTGGTCTTCCAATTGCTCTTTTAATCAGACTAAGAAGTACTTGTGTACTCTTCTTTTTTCCCCCTTTTGTATTCTACTTTACCCAGAGATCATGAATAATTATGCTAGTTGGGAGAAGGGTCTGAAATTGTTTCAGAACAGTGAGATATGATGGAATTAATTTTGTAAAAAAAATCTTTACTAATCTAGTCGCTTAAGAGAATGATCAGAGCATGCTAAGTTTTAACATTTTCATTTGCCATGGTAAATACGACACTTTCCTCTAGCAAGCAGAATAAATGAGTAGCCTTCCTCCCAAATGGAAGCTAAAGAGAGAGGGATTTGACTGGAAGCATTCCAAATCCACGGAAGAAATGCTGTGATTAAATTGGACAATTCTTGGGCACCAAACGGAGGATGTGAAAGCCCGTTCTTGGCTGCTGATTAATAAATAGACTGAAAATGGTGCCACTACGCAGCAGTAAAGTTGATACATTCCTGCCTTTTTCTTCAGGGATGAAAGGGAATTTATATCTAGGGGTATAAATTTATATCTACGGGTGCCTCGTGCCCTTTTTGGCAGTTGGACTCTGAGCACTTCTGTCAACCTAGTCTAGTCTAAAACCTCTGTCCAGTGGGGAAGTTTTAAGAAGCACAATGTTTGTTGCTGAGCAAAGGTATCTGTCTGCCTTGAGAAGGCTTTGGAAGTCTAGCCAAGGCTTGAAGCTCCTAATCTTCCTACTTGTTGAGTACAGCAATTCTTAGACTCTTATTGATAAAGATTTCCTACTCTTTGATTAGCTTCTACACTCTATATTGTAAGGTGAAAATGAATGCTTCAGCAAGGTCTACATTTCAGGAAAGTTATACCTCCATTCTCCAGTAGCAGAACTGAATAGGTGCAATATAGGCTAACTCTGCATTAGCACATCCTTCTAATTATTTTCTCCTTGATGTGAATAATATAGAATGTTTTTTTACATTTTGCTCAAGATGGCAACAGCTATAATTTGCATTTCTAGCAACTTTCATCCACTTTTTTAATGCCATAACATAGTCTGTTTCACTAACTGCATTTTTCTTTTCTTAACCTGGCAGTGATTCTCTGATGGAACTTAATTTAGTGCAGTAGTAATGGCTATTACTGGAAAATGCAAAGGGTTAGAGGAATCCTTTTTGTATGAAAGGCTGCTGCCCAGAGCTTAGCAGCTGCTTATTTGCTCATTTTTTTCATGAGAATTATGAAAAGTTGATGCACATTTGCACATTTATAAAGTTGACACACATTTACATATACAAAAATATATTTATTTGTAATTCGTAGATCATTTTCATGGTTGGTCGTGGTTATACATCGCCTGATCTCAGCAAACTATACAAAAACTGTCCAAAAGCTATGAAGAGGCTTGTAGCAGATTGTGTGAAAAAAGTGAGGGAAGAGAGACCTCTTTTTCCACAGGTGAGTATAGTTTTATGATACATTAGAATAAAACAAGATCAGGAAAAAAAATTGCATATACATTCCGTGAATTGCAAGTTGAAAAACAAAAATTCTGCTCTGTCACTGAGCTCTTTGATTTGGAATGATCATGTTATATTGTAATGAATGATAATCAGTGTTTTAATTTTCAAAATATACAAAATTACCAGCTCATAAATTATTCCCCTTATCATCAACTGAAACTAAACTTATATAGATCCAAGATGGTTTTTTTTTGTATCTATAATGTTAATGTCTCTCTAATGTTCATGTGCTGAATATAATATTCAAAATATAGTCTTATGTGGATGTATCATTTCTGAAAAATAAGAACATTTCTTGATTCCTTTCCCCATCGTCTTCCAGATATTGTCTTCCATTGAACTGCTGCAACATTCTTTACCCAAAATTAACCGAAGTGCTTCAGAACCTTCTCTGCATCGTGCAACTCATACCCAGGACATAAATTCATGCACATTGACTTCAACAAAGCTACCTGTATTCTAGGAGATCCACATGCAGTCTTCACAGTTCTCCCCAATAACAGTTATTTTATAGCAGTTGTGTTTTGAAAGCTTCAGTCTACAGAATTGAACAGCCAGCGTGGGATTCACCTGGGTGCCAATTTTAAGAGTGAGCTGCTGATGAATTTCTGCTGTTCTAAGCCTACAGGGACAAAACTCCATGTTGCCTTTTGCTACAGTTTATCTTACGGAAATAGTGCACAGACTGTATAAACAGAAGTTCTATTGCTATTTTTTATAGATGCACTTGAGCCTTATTTTTTTCCCCCCCATATGCAAAAAAAAAAAAAAAAAGACAAAGAAAAAAAAAGTATTACTTTTCTGGTTTCAACTCTTGCATTCTGCTGAACAAACTGTTATTTTTTGTATAGCAACAGCATTTGAGAAAAGGCAATGCAAATGGTGCTGTTTTTCTTATACCTTAAGAACATTCTGGCTTGGAGAAATCTTAACTAAAATGCCAATTTGTAAAAATGACTTAAGGGAAGAGGGAAATGCAAGTTCATGGAAGTATCCCCGACCGAGCATTTGTCATAATCGCTTAATATTGGTGGTTAAAAGTTTCATCACTACAAATAATTTTGCACATAGAAGAAAAAAATCATTTTAAGATGAGATGTATATTATAACTAGCACTACTCCCCAGAAGCTGGCACAATCTTGCTACAATCTTCATAAGATAACATAAGAAGCATATTGGGTACTTCAGACTTGTTTCTTGCAGCACCTGGAGGGTTCAGTAAGACATGATAGTTTTGTGGGAGGAGAAGAAAATAAGTAATGTCAGTATATTTCTGCAAAACAAGCAGCCATTAGACTGAAAAAAAACACCCCTTTTTTTCTGAGATGCACTATAAGGAAATTTGGCATATACAGGATTTTTCCTTGCTGATTTGGGTTTTAATTTGTTTTTATTGCTCTGAGAGAAAAACATCTATTGTAAACCCAGTTCTTCTGATTATCTTATTTTAATAAATAAATTAAATTTAAATTTGTCATTAATATGTTTTTTTTTAAACTGTTTCACACACAACGGGTTTGGTCTTCCAATATGTGTATATATGTGTTTATCCAATTAAATCCATACATTCTACTTTATGAAGTACTTTTAAAGGAAGGGAATAAAAAATACTGAAGCGATTCCTGTTAAAATGCTATTTCTTAAAAAAAAAAAAAAACCCCACTGTATTTACAGCTTTTCACTCTGCATTGTCCCACAGATACCTGACATACTTTGCTGGGTTCAGACTTGCACTTGACCAAATTCCATGAATGTGGGAAGGAGATGGGAGAGATTTGTTCTTCAATTCTACTGTAGGCTTCTGTGCCTTCTAGGAAGCTGCGTGGGTAATCTCAGTGGAGGCTGCAGGGAGAAAGATTGTTTGGCCAAAAGTATTGCTTCTTTCTGCAGCTGGACCTCAATGCTGGATTCTGATTTTCTGTAGTATAAGAAGAAAATGTCTTTCTTCTGATAGCCAGATATAAGTGGGTCTACTCATTACATTCTCTGAAAAATTCCCAATGTACTTCTAATCTCTCGTTAAATTGGATTACTGAAGCAGAACGTTGAGTCATCCAATATATATGTTAATACTATTATTATTATAGTATAATAATAATATAATAATAATAATAATAATAATAAAAATAAAAAAATAAATAAGTTGGAAGGGACCGTGGAAGTCATCTAGTCCAACCCCCTGCTCAGGCAGGAAACCCTATACCATTTCAAATGGCTGTCCAGTCTCTTCTTAAAAACTTCCAGGGTTGGACCATTCAGAACTTCTGGATGATTAATTGTTCTAATTGTCAGAAAATTTCTCCTTAGTTCTAGGTTGCTTCTCTCTTTGGTTAGTTTCCATCCATTACTTCTTGTCCTGCCTTCAGGTGCTTTAGAGAATAGCTTGACTCCCTCTTTTTTGTGGCAACCCCTGAGATACGGGAACACTGCTATCATGTCACCCCTCGTCCTTCTCTTCATTAGACTAGACATACTCAATTCCAGCAACTGTTCCTTATGTTTTAGCCTCCAGTCCCCTAATCATTTTTGTTGCTCTTCTCTGTACTCTTTCTAGAGTCTCAACATCTTTTTTACGTCGTGGTGACCAAAACTCGATGCAGTATTTCTTACCAAGGCATTGTAAAGTGGTATTCACGTGAACTTGATTCTATCCCCGTTAATGCAGCCTAGCACTGTGTTGGCTTTTTTGGCAGCTGCAGCACACTGCTGGCTCATATTTAAGTGATTGTCCACTAGGACTCTCATAGTTGCTACTATTGAGCAAGATACTACCTACTATACCTGTGCATTTGGTTTTTCTTACCTAAATGTAAAACCTTACTTTTTTCACCATTGAATTTCATTTTGTGAGATAGTGCCCAATGCTCAAGTCTGTCAAGATCCTTCTGTCACCATGTTTTATGTTGTCCTTGGTTACATGGGCTTCCTTGCTGCAATTTGCTTCACTGTGGCTTTCCTGGCTAGGAACCTGCCTGGAGCTTTCAATGAAGCCAAGTTGATCACCTTCAGCATGCTGGTCTTCTGCAGTTTCTGGGTTTCCTTCCTCCCCACCTACCTGAGTACTAAAGGAAAATACATGGTGGCCGTGCAGGTCTTCTCCATCTTGGCCTCCGGTGCTGGACTATTGAGCTGCATCTTCTTCCCCAAGTGCTACATTATCATCCTGAGACCAGATCTAAACACTAAGGAACATCTAATGGCAAAATCAGGGGAATGATTGTGAAATTGTTTCTTGCGTTTTTAAATTTTAATTATTGCCAGCTTGGTGTCGTCTGCAAATTTGATGAGTTCCACATTTTTCTATCTTATCGAGTAGTAGGTTGTGGTCTACTTTATATATTTTTATATTAATTCCCTTTGAACTGCATTGTACATTTCCAATTATCTCACACAGATAACATTTTATGCAGCTTGCCAGGTCATTGCTTTCCGATCTGGATATTCTTCAAATGTATGGATTTCATCTCAGTATTTTCAGCCATTGCTGAGTATTCTGAAAGTTAAAATCCACTCATCTTCTGGATGCTGAGCTTGGGGAAGAATGCACTACAGTTTTTCTTACAATTATATCCCTTTAAAATCATTGTCCATTACTTTTAAATAGATATGCATAGGACTGATCAGTTACTGATCAGTTGCAGTTGCATTTCACAGAGGTATGTATTTGTTGTTTCTTGACAGATAAGAGTGTTAAACTATTCAGGACATCGTACATAAATATTCATATTTAACTTCTCTTTATTTCAAATCTGCCTACTTTGGATAGATTGTACTAAATTATTATAGAAATTATTAAATGAAATTAATATTAAAAGTATTTAAGTTCATATTTATATTGTGGATTTTTTTTATTTCCAGTAAGTCACACATCTCTTGATTATGGCTAAGAAGCGCTGTACTGTAATTAAGGAAGACCTTCTATGGAATCGTTTTGCTGTTCTTTATCTCCGTGTTCTTAAATTTTTCAAGGACACGGAACATTTATCAGTCTGTCTGAACATCTATTTCTTCTTCAAAAGAAAAGGTATTGAAACATGTTTTAGTGATACTCTATTTTCTCTTACATTCAACATATCAGGTATAAGTCTTCATAGTATATATGAACTTGCATATAACGGCATTATTTCACCAATGTCGAGTGAGATTAGTAAAAAATTATAGTCCATTTTGATATTTGGTCTTGGTTGTAGTGTGCAATAAGGATTCACTTTGAAAAAGATAGCAGCAGAAGATAGTCATGAATGCCTTTTCACTTAAAAATTAACATCTTCCTCAAATTTCCCACCAAAGTTTTTGTTTTTTCCCCAATTAATTCAGTGTGATATTGGAGGAGAGACTTGTCAACTTCTTATTATTTTTGAATAGGCCAGTATCACATGAAATTGAAGAGAGAGAGGGGGAGGAGGGAGGGAGGTTTAAATAGAACAGACTGATACATACTATTGAGTATTGAAAGTTATAGCAATAGCAATAGTGCTTAGATTTATATACCGCTTCATAGTGCTTTACAGCCCTCTCTAAGCAGTTTACATAGTCAGCATATTCCCTCCCCCCCCCCAAACAATCTGGGACCTCATTTTACTGACCTCCGAATGATGAAAGGCTGAGTCAACCTTGAGCTGGTGAGAATTGAACTGTTGGCAATCGGCAGTCAGCAGAATTAGCCTGCAATACTGCATTCTAACCTACTGCACCACCACAGCTCTTGCGTCATTTAACAATGGCCAGAAAGAAGCCTGGTATGTTATTGCTGTTTTTTTTTAATTGCTGCAAAGAAATTAGAATTAAAGTGGGCAGACCAAGGGTTTGGGTGTGATATGTTATGGTATTTTATTTTGCAGGCAGGGAATGCATAGGTGCTTGTATGCAGTACTGTGCCCACAAGTCATAATGTTGCTGCAATTGTGCAAATATAAGGATTATTATATTAGCCTGTGGTGATTAGCTGAACGCTGATGTGCACTTTATATTCTGTGCATGTTTTCATGTTAATGATGAGCTTCCGTGTACATTTAGAAATGCAAAAATCCGTTAACTTGAGCTGATTTGCCAGGCTTCAATACATTCGGGTATTCCGTGCGTGTTTTGTCTTGTTACCATATTACTTTAATTCAGTTCACAAGCACCAACCGTTTTTGTAGCCAGTGGCACACTTCTATGCAAGTAAAACATTAGCAAAGAACAGTTTGGTTGCTTTCGTTAGATTTGTGCCTAGAGACATATCAATACCTACATAAAAATTGGCAAATATTATTTAAAACACAACTTCAAAACATTTAAGATTTTATATGCTGTTTGAAAGAAATATTGAAAAAACTGAATGCATTTTATATCCTATAATCCAGTAGTTCTCAACCAGGGCAGTTTTAAGGTTTGTCAATTTCAAGTTCCAGAATTCCCCAACCAGCATGCTGTACTGCTGCAATCTATTGCAGGGGTCCTCAACCTTGGCAATTTTAAGACTTGTGGACTTCAAAGCTGGCTGAGGAATTCTGGGAGTTGAAGTCCACAAGTCTTAAAGTTGCCACGGTTGAGGAACCCTGATCTATTGAATGACATAGTGTCAGCAGTTCTCCAAGTATGGTCTGGGTGCCCCTGGAAGTCCCTGATCCCTTTTCAGATCAAATAATATTTTAACATTTCTCAGTTTTAATTTATAATACAGCACATACTGATAGATATAATCTGTGTAAACCAAAACTCTTTGGAGTCCTCAATCATTTTTAAGAATATAAAGGAGACCTGAGACCAAAATATTTGAGAACCAATAAATGAAAGTCTTTGCATGTTGCCTGTTGAGAAGGGCTGTTTTTTTAAATAAGAGATTTCTAATCTGAAGAATTTTTTCAGCTAATGTTAGAGTTGTGTTCTCTTAGTTTCCTGTGGCTGAAACTCCATCAGATTTTATTTGTCTACTGGAATCTCTTAGTAATTTACTATAAGTTTTTGAGCTCTGGATTATTGGAACACCACCAACTTGAAAAAATCCAGAGATTAATATGAATTTCCCATGATCTTATCCATAGTTTTAAAAAATAAATCTGACACCCTTATATGAAGATACACTAGATCTAAAAGAACCCTATAGAATAAGAGAAAAGCTGTTGAAAGAACTAGTATGTTCTTTGTTTTATGTATCTGTCTGATTACAAAATATTAATGTAGAGTTATAGCCATCTAGAAGTAAAAACTAAACATTTTCATTTCAAAATTGTACGTGTTTTGTAGTAATCATGCTATCGGTTGCAGTTTGAAAACTGAAGATCTAATTTAAGAACGTGCAAAGTTAGCAAAAGGAGACTTTAAGAGAACTCATTTTATCTTTCTTGAATTTTTATTGGTTCAAGTTTAAATTAAAATTATTGCCCTCTGAAGCTCTTAAGAAGTCAAACACACATCAGTCGAAAGAACAACACTACTTTCTATGTTAGAAAAGTAACCTGAACTCAAACCTATGATCTATTTAAATAGAACTACTTACTAATAACTTGGCTATTTAAATATAAATGGAAAAGTTAATTTCTTCTTCAAATTAAATAAGTTTGTTGCATGGTCTTCCATTTTGCTTAATTTGTCAATAAAGTAAAATAATCTTTGGAGTGATTATCAGCCAATGTATAGACAGAACAATGTAATTTTTCATACAAATAGCATAGATTATTCCTTTTGATCAACTGTGGATGCTGGGAGTTCTTGAAAAGGAATGTAACTTTGGCTAGCTATAATCAAGGTTCTCTATCTTGTAGATATTCTGAAGAATGATACACTATTTATTTATATAGGTATAAATAACCTTTGGCTCAGGTTTTAGATGGCATATAGGTATGAGCAGGACCTACTTTTTTAGGTTTGGGTGAATTTAAAGGGAGGGGTGAATTCAAACAGATGCCTTAAGTCCCCATGAGGTTTAAAGTGTGCTTTTTACAAATCTTGCCAAAACAGAACAAAAATGAGGCTGAAGATACTGGTTCTGCTTATTCTGCAAAAGGTATGCTGGCAAATCATCCCTGGGCTGTATTTTTGCACCCTTTTTTGCAATTCTTCAATAACATTTCAAATTCTAAATCTGTGGAAAGAAAGCTGCACATGTTCAGTAGCATTTGAAGGACCACAAACCAATTTTTAATAAATTATCTAGTAATAAATTACAGCAATAGCCAATATAGTCTTCAAATAAGCTTAAGTCTGGGTCAGAAAGTGACGCTACTAACCATTGACAAAGAAGCAAGTTAATTATTCAGTCTGCTTGGATATTTGTCTACAACCTCTAGACCCCTACCAATAGCTGATTTCTAGATACTGAGTTTTAACGTGGCTAATTATGAAAGATGCCACTTAGGACTTTTGTATCTGGTTCAGGTACAGAAAATGATGCTATTTTGGAACTATGCTGTTGGAGAATAGACTATGACCATATTTGTTTCTTCTCACCTGATACATAAGCGCCAAACCAGCTGACTGAATTAAATGCATTTTTAAAAGGTCTACTTAGAGCAGGTGCTGACCACATGGTGTACATTCATCACATCTTTGGGCATTTATAGATTCTTGTAAATATAAACACAAGCCATTGACTAAGAGAATGAACTCATAATATACTCTCAAAACTCCTAACATGCTCCTGGTAGTATAGACTGCCTGCTCCTATATTAGATAAGCAAGCCAGACAGGATACTCTGTTTCTTTATATGGTGGTACATGCACCACGAAGAAACCTATATGATTAATCTATTTCCCCGCTTACTTTCCCACTATTCTACACAATCCCATTTGTGAGGATCTAGAACACGGATGTCAAACTCGCCACGTCATGTAATGTGTCGCGACTTTTTTTGCATTGCCGGAGCTGAGGTGGGCGTGGCCTCCATATGATGCAACCAGTCCCGGGCTGGCAGTTTTGACACCCCTGATCTAGAATGTGATTTCAGCAGCACTTGTGATAATACTTTATAACATGGTGAGGTATTGAATCACTGTTGTAATAGATGGTAATGGCCCTAACCTTTTAGAGACCGAGTGCCCAAACTGCAACCCAAAACCCACTTATGTATTGCCGGGTGGGCGTGGCTACAGTGGTTACGGCAGACTGGGTGGGTGTGGCCGGGGTGGGCGTGGCTACTTTGATGTTGCTCATGGGGAGGAACGCCTGTGGGGGCTGGGCAGGGTTGGGGGAGATCCAGGGGGTCTCTGGTGGGTGGGACGGTGGGCAGGAGGCTCGTCCTGCGGGATGAGACGAGGCAGGGCAGGGGTGCCATTGCCGCAAGGCAAGGCGAGGCAGGGGCCAGGGCGGCTGCTGCCTGACACCATCGGCCCCCACACAGTGAGCGCATGGGGGCCAACTGTGTCCATCAGCAGCCCCAGCCTGCCGGCCCCTCGGTTTCGGCGCGATGTGGCTGGTTGCCGCCGGCCGCGGCCATTTGCCACCTTGCACATCGCATCCACCCCCGTCGTAAATCTTTCCAGAAACTCATCGCAAAGGACACCCAGCATGAAGGAGGCCAGTACAACTCCCAGGAGCCAGAGGGGCAGCTCATGGCAGCGGCATTGGGCAGGTGGCAAACGGCCGGTTTCGACGTGATGCGGCTGTTTGCCGCCTCGCATAGTGCGCCCAATGCTGCTGCAATGTGGCTCAGCCAAAAGCGGCCGTGGAACAAGTGGGGCAGGTTTCCCCCTCACTTGCCCATTCAGCTACAGCCTTGGTGTCAGAGAACAGAACTTCACAGCTCTGCCTATAGAGCCACCAAAGCAGCAGGTGGAGCGCCGGAGGCTCGGGGAGGGAGGGCACTGAAGTGGGCAGTCGGGCCATTGGCAAGAGCAACACGTCTGAGCAGAAAGCGGCCTTGGAACAAGTGGGGCAGGTAAGGAAAGAAATCCTCGCTCCCCCCAGAAATTGCCTTTCTTTCCTTACCTGACTTCCAGCCCCGTGCCATTTCTCCTTCGCCGCATGCAAGGAAACAAAAGTTTGAGGGGAAAAAAGGTCTATCAATCAATTCCAACTTCGCGATCTTTCACGAGAAGTTGGAATTGACTTTCCCCCCAAAAAACTTCGTTTCCTTGCACGTGGTGGCGGCGGCAGATTGCGAAGGAGAAACGGCACGGTTAGTAAAAAAAAGCTTGGGGAGGCGGGGCGGGCGCGTCAACCTTACCCTGCGCAGGTATTGATGCAGGTTGCTCATGGACGGGACTGAAGGCCTAGGACTGGGGCGACGGCACGCATGCCCAGAGAGGGCTCTGTGTGCCGCTTGCAGCACACGTGCCATAGGTTCGCCACCACAGGCCTAAAAGGTTAATAGTCGCCTCAGCAACTTCAGCCAATCTCAGAATTTAAGCAGGGTCAATCATGATGAATACTTTGATGGGAGACAGACTGGGAATTCTAGGACTGCATATTAAAGTGAGGGATTTCTTTTTCTCAGAAAACAGTAACAAATAGACTTGGTAATGCCTGCCAAGAAAAGTACACGTTTCCTGCAGTTACCAGGAATATAGGACATTGTTTTTAAAGATATATTAAAGTTCAGTTAATATCAGGCAGGATAGGACAGTTACCAAATGAGTCGTTCATTCTGACAGGGACTGCAATTTCCATGCAAGAACAGATTCAAAACCCAGAAAGTTCTCTGTGTGCAAATTAGTACATGCACCCACTAGTTGGACTGACATAAGTCATGGTTTCCCATTACCTGCTATCCTCCTATATAGTATGGTATCAGTGAAGGCTATTTTGAAGGCTGTACACCACTACACTACTACTACCACACTACTAGCTTCCACTAATGGGACTGGCATAAGAGAACATCTTAAAACAACTGAACTGAAGATTTTTGCAATACTTTGGATGTGAAGGCAAAAATGCACAGCATTCAGAAAAAGACAAAGCTGCTTTCAAGAGCTGCAGAAAGGGGCTCCATGAGCAAATACGCTGCTCTAAAGCAGTGGTTCTTAACCTGGGCGATATTGCCCCCCAGGGGGCGATTTCATTTTTCAAGAGGGCGATGGAACGAAAAGGGGCGATGCGGGGGCGAAGGAACGAAAAGGGGGCGATATGGGGGCGATGGAGAGAGAAGTTTTGGGGACACTTTTGAGACTTTTTCGTACAGTGAATCGCTGTATATCTGTCGTACAAAAACATCAGATCGCTCGCTATTAGTGGATTGAATTGTGTTTTTGAATGTTCCTCCAGCTAGCTTCAGTACAGAACGCCGTACATATGTGAATACGCATCGCTTATCTCCATGCGTGTTGCGCAGCAGCCTCTACCCATACAGAACCATTGGCCAGAATGGGCAGTGATGGAGGGGGGAGCGCTTCTTTCGAAACATCACATGCTGAGTGGCTGTCCCCTGTGACATCAGCTGTAATGTCAACGTAACTGTTGAAACTAGGTTTATCGACGTCCACGTGTGTTTTTCTAGTGTTCAGTGGAGTTGAAAATTTAATTTGCAGGTAGTGCCTTTTATTTCGTAGACCTCTCAACATGGCCGAGAAGAGGAAGTGTTGCCAATATTCGACAGAATACCTAAAATTGGGATTCATTCCATCTCCTTCCAACGTACAGCTTCCGTTTTGTCTTCTTTGTGAGAAAACAAAGTTTGCACGAGTCTCTACGTTACGTCATTAATGCTGTGAATAAAATTAAGTCGAATGTCTTGAACAACCGACTTTTTCACAAGCTTTGTGAAGAAAATGTTCTTTTTTTTTGCTTTTTGTGTACATACATTTTTTTCGTTAATAATTGTCTGAGCTTTTATCGTTGTATTTGCTTGCATTGGATTTCACGTTCCAGTTTGAGTTTTCAGCTTCGTTTTTCTTTTCGGGCATTTCACTTTCTTGCAATTGAATTTTGTTTTCAGTGATCATTACATTTAAGTGTCTTGAATAAATAAGATAATAATGAAATACATGTATCACGAAGTTTGGGAATAAAGTGACGAGTGGCACCAAATTTTTTCACACAATTGAGATATGGGAAAAAGACTGGAAATAAATTATTTGCATCGATATGTCCTGATGGCAATTTTAAAGAAAACAAAAAAAGTGAGTGCATAAATTGAAGAATTGTTTCCTATGTTGTGATTGAGAGGTTATGTTGGGGGAGGGGGGCGATGACAACTTCCTCATGGGCTCAAGGGGGCGATTCGTTCAAAAAGGTTAAGAACCACTGCTCTAAAGCATCTTTTTGCCTCCAGCATGGTCCTACTTTTTAGGCATTGTTCAGACAGTGCTACTTTTTTAAAAAGTTAAATTATATCATGTGACAGAGCACCAGTATTTTAGCAATGCCTATTATGGCCATGAGAGCCAGTTTGGTGTAGTGGTTAGGCTAGAAAGCAGGAGCTCATCAGTTTTAGTCCTCTCTTAGGCATAAAATCAGCTGAGTGATCTTGGGCCGGTCACTTTCTCTCAGCCCTAGGAAGGAGGCAATAGCAAACCATTACTGAAAAACCTTACTAAGAAAACTGCAGGGGCTTGTCCAGTCTCCAAGAATTGTACACAATTAAATGGAAAGAAAAAAAAATAATACTCATATATGGATTTAACAGATTTTAGTTCAATATTTGAACTTAGGCATATTGAAACTAAAACAATTATTTCTGAAAGGCCACACCCCTCCTATGTGGAGCTAACAAAGGAATTCTCTACTTATACGCATAAGTATAATCTTGGTTATTGCTTCCAAGAAAATCATATAACTAACATGGATTATTTTGACCGTACTTTCATTCTTAGATATCTCATTCCTACAAATAATCTTAAATGTTGCTTCTTATAGTTGCATTAAAACTTAAGCCAGAACTGTAGCATAGCTAGTGCAGCAAATGTTTAAATAACCATGCTGCTTAGGAAATACATTAATGATACTCATGCCCATTTTTAAAAAAAAAAATCACTTTTTTTTAAAAAAATGGCCATGTGCAGTGTTACAAACCCTTAAGATAACTTGATTGTTTTTTTGCTAACAACCCTGAAAACAGAGTCTGATAGTTTTAAACCACACTGATATATTTGACATGGATAATTAGATGTATTTTTCCGTTCTTTTATTAAGATATTATGATTATATTAAAAGACAACCTCCAAATACTTGAATCTACCTCAAATCTTAGAATACCAAGGTTTTTTTCAATAAAATGGGAGTAAATGTTCTTTTAAACTAAAAACACATTGCTCCCTTCTAATAGAAAAGTTCCTCTCTTCATGATTACATCCATCACTTTTATTCCAAGCACTCATTTTATGATGTTTCAACACTTTTGCTCTACAGTGACACTCATACTAGAATTTCACCAGGGACCTCAGTCTCCATGGCACAGTAATTCTAACATTGTGGTACAAAGTTACTGAAGAAACAGAAGGATCAATATGAAAGAGACACGGGAGAGATCTTGTGGTATTCTAGGGAGGAGCAGCAGATTCAGCATCTGTGCCAGAAAGATGCATAAAAAGCTCTCCAATCTCGGACACATCATCATTGGCGACTGGCGGTGTTCTGTTTTCTCGGTCTTCGATAAAATCCCACAGACGAACAGAGTTGAGGAACTAAAACAGAAGGCATGAGTTACACATATCTCTTACTAGTATATTTAAGGCACTGTTTGGATTTACAACTACAGCTTCTTCTTTTTTTAACACCCAGGGCAGCATCCCAACACCGCACTGCGGATTGGTGCAAGCACAAGGAGGCTGAGGAAGGAGGGTGCAGTGAAGTGTGCAGAAAGGCTGCGGGGGGGGGGGGGGGCTAGTTGGCACCAGAGTGACTTGCAACCTTCTTTGGCAGCTTCCCCGCTGACTTTGCTTGTGAGAAACCAGCAGGGAAGCTTGCCAAGAGTGATCACACCACCGTGGGATGTCACAATTGTTAAGTGCAAGCTGGTTGCCAAGCAGCCAAATTGCAGTCTTATGACTGGGAACTGCTGTGACAGCTGGGACGTTGAAGACTGGTAGTAAGTACTATTCACTTTAGCACTGTCACAACTTTGAATGGTCACTGAACAAGTGGTCAGCAAGCGAGGACTACTGTATATAATTTCCAAAGCTGTTGGAACTACAATTGCTAGACAAATAGGTCCATGTATTCTTAAATGCACGTTTTAAAATTATTGAGGTTCATTGGTTCTAAAAGGGAAACAACAAACAGGTGGATTGTCAAAGGTAGGAACTAGGATTATTATTTGGGGATCACAGATAGTGTTCCTCCTATCCCAGGGGTAGGCAACCTTGGCTCTTTTATGACTCGTGGACTTCAACTCCCAGAATTCCTGAGCCAGCTCTGCTGGCTCAGGAATTCTGGGAGTTGAAGTCCACGAGTCATAAAAGAGCCAAGGTTGCCTACCCCTGTCCTATCCCAACTATTCAGTTCTTTTCAAAATAGCATGTGCTGCCTCCAAATGTTTAAATGTAGAAGGAAGGAGATTATTAGCGACCTCGGCAGTTTTGGGAAACTAAGAGAGGAGACAAGAGTTGTGTCTCTTCTTACCCGGACTGTCCCCTCTGAGCTGAGTTGCTTTCGTGGCTTCTCCGGCTCAGCCCGTCTTCCGTCTGGATAAGCATGGAGATACAGACATTTCCCCCCAAATGGGCAAGTCCCCTTTCCCTGCTCAAAATACTTGCAGGCTTTTCTCCTAGAATAAGAGGGTGAAGAATGGGTATCAGGGTTACTCATGTGCAGACTGACCGTTCGATTGATTATTAAAAACTCTAGGAGTTTAGTGAAGCCAATTTGCATAGAAGATTAATCCTGAAAGCAAGTGCGATGCCTATTTTGGGGACAATTTCTGAAATGTGAATTGTGATGACAAAAGTATAAAGGAAAGCAACTCGGTATTTAAGACCTTTGGCTGTGTTTATATGCTGGTATAAACACCAACACCTTTCTTCTTCTCTCTCAGTTAATATTGGCAATAACCCTTGCTGAACAATCTGTTAAGTGTACAGGGTCACAAAACCATTTCTCTGACTGCCACTGTCAAAATGAAACGTACCAGATCTTTGGACCTTCCTTGTTTTTTCTGTAGTCATTTTATTCTATTTTAGCCCATTTCTCCAATTTATAAAGATAATTTTGAATGTTGAGTGGTATTAATTATCCTACCAAATTTTATGTAATCCGAAGTATGACAGACAGTCTCTCCTCTTAGTCAACCACGGTTAATAAAGATGTGGAAAAGTCACTAGGACATCTAGCTATGGCTTGTCTTGCCAAACTTTCTTCCTCCGAGTTGGTTGGAAAGTGCAATACCAGTGGAACTGTGAGTCATCTCCCAAATCACTCCATAGCCTCTTCTTTAGGAAATTCCAGTGTCTTCTCCCAGGAGTTCAGCAAGCAGGCCCCAGGCAATTAAAAATGGCTCAGATAAGGAACAATAGGCAAGTGCATGTTATTATCCCTGTTATTCTTCACATCCCATCAACACAGAAATACAATAAAAGACAACATTTGTATTTCAGAGCTGAAATGGGGGCGGGGGTGTCCCTTGGTGCTCTCTGAGCTTGGTTGTTTTCTTGCAGACGTTTCATTACCAAACTAGGTAACATCATCAGTGCTGGTAAGGAATGGAGTTTGCTCTCAATTTATATTCTAGTGGCCTGTCCTGTCCTGTCAGTGTTGGTGGGAGTGGTATTGGGGATTCTTTGTTCGGGGATTCTTTGATTGGGATAATATTTGTAGCTCAGGGTTGAAATGAGGATTGGGTATCCCAATCAAGAAACTGCCAAACAAGCTAACAGTAAACAGCCCAACCAAAGAACTTCCAAGACCACCCCCGCCAACACTGACAGGGCAGGCTGCTAGAATATAAACTGAGAGCAAACCCCACTCCTTACTAGGACTGATGATCTTACCTAGTTTGGGTAATGAAATGTCTGAAAGAAAACCACCAGGCTCAGAAATACAACCCTCTGCTCTTTTAGACTCTGGTGCAGTGGCTGATTTCATAGAAAAAAATAGAGCGTGTAGCATGGATTATCCACAGAGTGATTAGAAATGTACATGCTTATTGAAATGATTAACTCTTGGCGGTCAATAAGTTGGTCCTATTTGGCAACACGCAACTCTGCTTCAGTTGAAAATAAATGGTCGTACAGAATTCTTACTCCTCTTTACAGGAAGTCCCTGCTTACCATACACTCATTAAGCAACAGTTTCAAGCTGCACAGCACTGAACAAAAATGTCCTACAAATGGCCTTAAATGCTTGAACATATACTTACCCAACCCCCTGCTTAAATGCTTCAATTAGTTCGTTCTTTTTTGTCTGATCTTCTACCCAGTACACACTGGGAATGACAAACTCTGATATCACACGGCATTCTGGACAGGACCTTGAGTAGCAAAAAGAAAAGCTGGTATATTGCTTGTTGAAAAAGCTATTTTAACTAACTCAAAAACAGAACAAAAAGCAACCCCTCCCAAAGGTTCTTTGAATAAATTACCCTTGCACTTGTCATGATTTTTAAGATATCTATAATGTAATTGTATTAAACCTAAGCATTCTCTTTATTAAGAAAAGTCCCTCCTATTTGTGTTTTCTGATCTAGGTTTTCATTCCTATGGCTTCACTTTTTATAATAAAAGTAAGCTTTACAGTATTTGAAGAACACCTACTTCATTTCCTGGAAAGTTCTATATTTACCCTTTTGTTGGTCTCCATATATATAAAAAGTGGCAGGACTAGAACTTAAGAAATAATTAGCACCATCCAACTCAAAACCTGCTGGAGAACTCCATCAGTTCCATATAAATATTGAAATAAAATGAAGACAGACTAGAACTTGGAGGGACATCATAATTACCCCAACTAAAATTTGTCTGAAAAAATGAATAGAATTATGGCAAACAGCAGAAATATATTGTGCTTAATATTATTAATAATGATGCAGAAATCAGCCAGCACCAAACATGAGTCTGTAACTTGATGCCCAAAGGAAGATAATCCATTGGAAATCACAGTCCCAAAGCCCACTCAAAAGCCAGTTTGAAATTAATCAAGATAATCTGCAACTAAGAAATCCACCCTGTTATTTTTTTTGTTCAACTTAAGTGTCTTTTGGTGAATACAGAACTGTAAGTTAAACTATTTCCCCTTGTCAACTGTCAGCTATTCTATCATTTATTTAAGCTGCAAGGACTGAACTGTTTGAAAGGAAACAAGTTAACAAACTAAGTTTTGGAAGAGCAGGCAGGCTGTGGGCACTTACTTGATGATGGGATTCTCAAACTGCTTGACTCCCCTCCACTGACGGATACAGGACAAACAGTAGGTGTGGTTGCAGTTAGAAAGGATGCCAAATCTTCTTTCCGAGGCGGACGGCTTGTCATAAACCACTTCCATGCAAATACTGCACACCTTGTCCTGGCTTGCCTGGAAGGCAAAAGCTTTCTCCATGTCATGTTCAAAGCTAGCCATGCACATCTAGATTGGGAAAGAGAAGGCAAAGACGAAGAAAAGGAGTGATTGCTCTAGACTGATCTTAATAGAATGCTCACAGTAAAAACACAAGTTCATTAAAATCAACGAGGCTTACTCTGAAATAAATACGGTAGACGCAGGACTATAACTGAGAAAGGACCGTCTTTGCATACTACTGGAAGGCTTTAAGTGCTAGCATCTCAATTTTATTAATAAGAACCGTCACTAATAAAATTGGATTACATAATACCAAATAACCTTATTAAAAACTACCAGTCACTTTGTTCTTACTGAAAAATGGGACATGATCCACCACCATAAATAACACTGGCATTTCAAGTGCCAGACAGGAAAAAAATAATGATACGGATACAGGATGACAATTTGGATTTTAAAAGGAACTGAATAGAATTATGCGATAACAGAATTGTACCTTTTATAAATTATCAACCTAAATAAATGAGCACATATTTCTTACACAATAAGCCACAAATCACAGCATGACATATGAACCACGTCGATGTGTATAGGGAAGCTCCACAACATGCAGCCAATAGAACAGATTAACAAAGTTTGCCACAATAGCTCATAAGCTGAACAGGAATGAATCATTTTTAACATTTGTAGGTGTTAACTTTAATGTAATATGTAATATGATTATGCCCTTGTGGGCAAGTTGAGTTTCCTAAGCATGCTTTTCTTCAGTGATAATTTTTAAAAGATATTTGAAGTGCTCTTGTTTCCCCAGTACTGATTTCAGACCAAGCCTATAACCTGTGCTAATACCTACCCCCTCCCGTAACATACACAGTCATCATGTTTTGTGCAACAGTACATAAAATCCATCAGGAATTGGCCACTAACATAGCAAGAGCTGGTAAATCAGATGAGGACCAGTTCCACATTTTTACATGCACATATAATTGTTCAATCTTTGTCATTCTTATATTTTACATCCTGTATTATTAGTTAACCTGATATTTTTTGCCAGTTAAATAATGATTTGATTTGAAAATAACAGAGCCAAATTAGTTTTATTTCTGGTCACGTTTACCTTCTCGTGTGCCTTCCTCTGTTCTGGATCAAAGGGATGGAGTACTTGCAACCCACAGATTTCACATACTTGCCCATGGAGGTAGAGGCACCGGTCCCCAAACTGGCACATGCCAGCTGCTGCGTAGGGGCATAACTGCTCGTCATATGCATATGAGCTGCCAGGTTCAGCATCATCTTCAAGCCCGCTGCGGATAGCATCTAAATACGAATGGGGCTTTGTTTCTGGTGTGTCAGCTGGAATACTGCAACATGCCAAGTCACTTACTGCCCCGGGCCTTGTCCTTTCTTCATTGGATCCACACAAGTCTTAGAAGAAGAAAAATATTTGATTGCATTAAAGACAGGCCACGATTCTCATGAAATCCCTATTCCAAAGCAGGGGGAATTAGCAAGTATTTCTAAGCTTGACTTTTAATAACAGCTGATGTGCTTCCATCAAACCTGGTAAATCAACTTCAAAGCATAGTAATTACTATAATCTCCAGCGACATACTGTAAAACCACAAAATTATGGCTATCAGTTGCCTAAAAAAACCATGCAGCAGCAACATCATCTCTCAGTTTACAACACTACATGAAAATCATTGCAGACTAACAAAATACCAGTAATGACAACCAGAGGGGTGCACATAAAAGAACTTGTTTCAAGGACTTTAGAGGTGAGGCTTGAGCATATTTTGGCTGCAACATGAGTCTCCAAGCACAACACTTACTATTCTCCCTCTATAAGTAGCAGACATCCAATCAGGGAAAAGGAATGCAATATAATACCACTACTGGAGTGGGAACTGGGGCTAAATCTACTTTCTGACTTCACCCATTATGAATCAAGTCTGCCCTTAACTACACAATTTAATGCAGGATCTATTTCTTGGTCGGTCTAGCAACTGAGAGAATACGGGACCTGATGATTTTCTTTATATTTATCCCATAAAATCCTCTGGATATTAAACATAAATTTTAAAAATGATTGCAATACAAACCACAAAAAGCAAGTCTTAAAATATTCAAAAGCAAAAGTCAGGGTCTATGAAACCATAGCAGGTTATTTAAAAATTTTTTTTTGTTTTCAACTGGCGCCAGGCAAGCTTCTAAGACAAAGCCACTCTATATCCATGATGCCAACACCGAAAAGGTCTTCCTTGTCAGATCTCATTTGCCAGAAATGGTAAGAAAATGGCTTCGCCTCAAGATTTAGGTAGGTATGAATGGTATGAGACATGTCGGGTTACTCTTTGAAGCTTTCTTACATAAAGGTTTCTTTACCAATATGATGAAGGATGCCTCCAATGGACGGAATACTGAGAATCGCCATACGTATCCAAAGACCTGGTTCTACAGGGAGCTAGCAAAAGATGGCAATCAAGTATTAAGACGCGCCTTGTATTTTCAGATGTCTGGTGAAGCAAATACTTTGGATGTATCCACCCTTGGCTTGAATAACTGCACTTTTTATAACATACTTGCCATTACTGGCAAATGAAATATAAGGGGGATGGATATTGGTAAACAACAAAGGAAAATTATCACTTATCATATATAACTTGTTAATTTTCATAGTACACTAGGGGGTTTTTTTAATAGAAAAAAATAGGTGTATTTGCTTCAAAATGACTGAAAAAATAGGACCACAAAGAACTAGTCAAGTCCAGATAGATGGCTGACCATGGCTGACTTCAAAAAGCTAAGCAGGTTTAGTACTTTGATGAGAGGATGAATACCGTACCAGGATTGCAGATTAGACATAAAAAAAAAACCTCAGAAGGCAATAATAAGCAACTTCTCTATTGTTACTAACAAAACTATATGGACATGTCTGTAATGTAACCAGGAGTAGAACCGGATTGAAAAACTTTACACTTTAAAGAACTAAAGCAAATCCGTTAAAAAAAAAAAGAGACCCATTCTTGCTCACCTCTGTCCCTGAGCACTAAGGTTTTCTTTTCACGTTTTCCAGATTCATGTACTTTACTTTTGGTAACAGTTGGGTTTTGCTCTGATGGAGAGTTAAGTCTTTGGAATGGTGGTGCAGAAATGTAAAGGGGTCTAGAACCCACTGTGCCCCCGGATGCAGAGGACCCCAGAGGTTTGACGTGATCATATCTTAACAAATGAGAAACAACAATAACGTATAAATAGTACAGGGATTTATTTCAGCAAGCTTGCTGAACACAAAGATAAGACTGTGCTATTGTGGAATTTTTAATGGTTTCAAAGACAGCAATACTTGCAATATGGATTTGTTTCACAGAACTGATCATCTCAATGCAGAAACCTAAATTATTCTAATCCTAGAAGATGCCGAAAATAAAAGTAGTAAGAATGAACAGGCTTTTAGTTATTTGAATGCCTGTTATTGATTTTATAATATAATAAAACTATATGTAATGTAAAAATCTTATCCTGTGAAATTCAAAGTTCAATACAACTTAACTGTAAAGAATATAATGATATATAACTAGAACTCCAAATGATTAAAAAATAAACTTCATTCGTGGTAATATTTAGTAGTCTGATATAGACACTCAGTACGGATTATTGTCATATATTCTAGTTTAACAATGCTAATTCAATCTGATGAATTTAATAAAATAAATATTCAAGCATGTGCAGGATTATGACTTTAAGATGTGTATATATAGAAAGTTAATCAGAATCTATTGGTGGATCTCTGGGTATTTCATAATAGATCAGGATTTCTGACTTCTCAGTAGTTTAACATATAATTTATATCTGAACTGGATTTTGGAGTTCAAATAAAAAAAAGAAAAAAGAAAAACTACGAAGTCAAGAAAGTCTTTCCTCCTTTTAATAGTTGGAGTCCGAACATTGCATTATTAGTGTACTTTGAGATTGCTATGTTTTGTTACTTATTTGGGAGCAAGACCTGCTGAATTTCACTTATTTTCGAGTAGATTTGCATATGATCAGGTTTTAGAAAGTCATCTCGGTAAAAATAAAACCTATTTATGGACCACATCTCTGTGCAGTTTCTTTTAAAACAGTTATCAAAATTCTAAAGTTCCTCTTCTAAAAGAGGCTTTCCCAGATTCCTTCAGCTCCCAATCATCTCAGCAAACAGTGCTAATAAGAAATTATGAGAATTGCACTGGCATTAAGTACAAGAAGTACACAAACAATAAGCAGCTTCTTAAATGTCTTTAACATGATAAATTAACTGCAGGTTTTCTCTTGAAAACCAATAACTCATACTTGCAGCGAGTTCCATAAGCACACTGTCCTTTTTGATAGAATTTGCAGATAGTAGATCGTTTGCTTGTAGACAAGTCATGGGAAAACAGACACCTATTTCCTTCACGACATACTCCTTGTATAAAATACCTGCAATAATATATATGTAAAGTCATATACAGTAACAGATGTCAAATACATAATTCTTCTTTCAGTATTTGTCAAGTCCATGAATAAATCTGCCAAGATTTTCTCCAGAAAGTTCAGAAAAGCAGAATGTGAAATATTTGTATATTGAAATACACAAATATCCTAAAATGAGAGGTAGGTTCTAAACTTATGGCTCAGATAAGGTTACACTGATTTCTCTAGGAATGTTGTTTTATTGGCACTTTTAAAAGAACTTACGAAATCTATTTTAAGATTCTGAATGCATGTAGTTTATATCCTAAAAAGTTTCCCCCGATTATCAATAAGGAGAGACTTTGGGACAAATCAGCAGTCTACAGGATTAACGTCATACTTCCATCCCTGTGTCAAACTTCAATCTCTTGTGATATGGAACTAAGAGAACCGCCCGACACTGACTTGTAGCGATGTTTCTGGGCCAATTGCACAAAGGCCCTGGCCTTAAGACACACTGTCCTTTAGGAATTATTTAGGGAAAATCAGGTTTAGATTTTTAAAGGGGAATAAGTAACCCTCAATAATCCTCCCTGTTCTGGAAACCTCTATGTGTAACAGGACTACAACACACATACACACACACACAGGGAGAGGGACAGGGACAGAGGGGGGGAAGTGAAAGAGGGCCACTGGGGGGATGGGATGGCGAGTTAGCGGAACAAGGACAGGAAACCATCGTCTCTCCGGCTTTTCCCTTCCTCTCGCGGCTTAGTCGGCGAAAAGAGCGGGAAAGGAGGCGGGAGGGATCTCGGTCCCGTCCTCCCCCCCCCCCCGCTTCCCCGTGGGCGGAGCGTCTCCAAGCGCCCGTCCGTTTTTCGGGGTGGGGAGGAAGGCAGCGAGCGCTCATCTCAAGCGGTAAATGCTGCCTCTGACCTGCAGGTTATGTCCTTCGTGCTGCTCATGTCTCCTTTGGCACCACTCCTGCTTCGGTGTCTCCTCCCTGCGCGGCTCCTCGCATTTTGGTTCCGCTGTAGCGCCGGGGAGGGGAGAGGAAGGGAAACCTGTTTGGGAACCCAACAAAGTAGAGCCGGTCCTTTGCTACAGGAACTGGTTTCCGGCCGGAAATTATGAATGAAGCACTCCACCATAGAGCAGGAGAGAGAGGCTTTCCTTCACACCGGATAGGGTGGGCGGTATAAGATCTTTTAGCAGGAGGGCCGCTTATGATACATTAAATATTGGAAGGAAATCGACCAGACTGACAAATTATTGGAAAGCTGCGTTTTAATAAAAACTGTCAGTAGGGAAAAGGACGGCCGGCCTCCTGCTTTTTTTTTTTTTTTTGCTGCCATAGAGTGACGCGGCTCTCCGAGTATACAGTACATTCAAGAGCAGGGCATAGAGATCCGGAAGGCGGGAGAGCGGCCGCCTGGCGGAAGCGAGATTGCAGGACAGAGTGCCCCTCCCCCAGTTTAAAGTTATAGGTTTCGGGACTCGCTACTTCTGGGATATCTGTATGGTTCCTTTTGCCTATCTGGCAGGGAATGGGGAAAATGCACAACCAGCAACAGAAGAGGGTCTGGTTTTTGTTCCAAAGATGTTTTTTCACGAGGCAACTGGATTTTCTTGTTTTTGTTTGAAGACGTTTCGCTTCTCATTCAAGAAACTTCTTCAGCTGAAGAAGCTTTTTGGATGAAAAGCGAAACGTTTTAAAAAAAAAACAACAAAGTCCAGTTGCCTCGTGAAGAACATCTTCGGGATAACCATGACCTGGATGACTGAGAATCTCCATAGACGTCTGGTTTTTGTTCTCTCATTTTTGAGGCGCAAAAGACATGCAGTCAGCTAGACCAATATAGATATATTTAGTTGCAATAAAATGTTTCAAGTTGCAGCAAAAAAAAAAAAGATGGTGTAAAACTGGAACATCAACGGATTTATCTTGACGTACCTTGAAGGATCGAGCTATATAGATGCATCAGAACTCAACTTATAAAATGCATTTTAAATGAGCAAGTCTATCTTGTATGTATACACACACAGACACAGAGAAAATATGAATATCCTAAAACTTCAGTATGTGGAATAATTCTTGAGAATGATTCTGGTGCTGATATAATAATTACCACATTTTAAATCAATTTATAGTCCATATAATCCGAACTCTTCATGTTGGATTCTCCTTTTGAAGTTATCTTGTAAAATGTATAGATTAAAAGGCAGAGCATAGAGATTAGGAAAGTGTTACAGCAGTCTCATGACTGTAAAGGTAAGGATAGATGATAGTTTATGTTGCTTTGGAAGATAAGCAGTTAAATGAACCTGATCATGTAAGGACAGCAACTAGGTATATCAAGCAATAATTGGAATATCAGCATTTTCAGATTGGATGCAAATATTTTTGATCTTATGTCATTTGTAAGCATTTATAATAAATAAATTTGTGTATTATTTTGTGGAGACATATAACCTATGCAGTATGCAGATAGTAGTTTATTAGTGATGTCATAACTAGAACCAAGGACAGAAGTTTTGGGAAATGTTGTGATATTGGTTCCTTGTACTCTAATATCTGGCAGCTTAGGAGAAGTACCATATGCAGCTGTTTCAAATCTGGAAATCTTAATTTTTATCTGGTCTTCATGTTTATGTTCTTATTGGACAACATTGTGAGTTGTCTACAATACTTTTTTTGCATTCATTCATATATCAGAATAAATCTGTATTATTCAAATTAATAGAATACTAATAAAAAAGATAGAGTCCCTTGGCTTTAATAACTGTATAATAAGCCAGCATTAAATTTAGGATGCTGATCTTTTTCTGCCAAGGACAAAACCAATCTTTCCCAATCTGGTTTCTTCCTGATAATTTGGTACTGCTATTCCTGAAAATCTCAGCCAGTGTAGTCAACAAGAATAGTAGGGTTGTATTTAGAAAGTTTCAGTTTATGACCAAATAAACTAGAAAGTTTTACATTTTTGCCTGTGGTACAAAAGTCAGAAGATTTGTGTCAAGAGATGGTAGCAAATCTAAATTTGTTTATTCCTCATTTTAATCAAGGAGAGAGATTCACAAAGATGTATCTGCTTACCATCAATTAACAGGAGTTTATTCTACAGACTAATAACAGACAAATGTGGTGGTTTCTATTTATCAAACTAAGTCAGCACAAGTACCAGATACAATTAATACAAAAAATGAACGCTACCTCTTTAAAAGCATGTCCAGGGAAAAGCTGTCCCTCCCATATCTTGTATCTCATTTGCTAATTCAGTCCACAGTAGAGGAAGAATTGGTACTGGGAGCTGTCATTCTCAACTAATCTCTTCCTTCCTTCAATTTCCAATTCTACTGACTTCTGTTTATTAAATACAAGTTGGAAAGCAGGTTCATTTATCCAAGGAAGGACTAATCATGCAACCTTTGGATTCAGACAGAGCCTTAATTAAGGTCACCCACTGTGACAAAGACATTTTTGGCTCCTTTGTTCCAGAGAACTGCCCTTTATGTGGGCAAAGGCTGATTTACAGAAGTCTGGAAGAAGCACCTGTCAGTATTCCAAGCCCATTTGTTAATGGACACGGAAAAAAATGTTCTTTTTTACTGAAGCCCACTATAGGAACATTTCTAAGGTATGGATCTTCCTTGTTATTCTATGTTTGGAAACAAGGTACATAGAAGCTGCCTTCTATCATTGCTGGAATATAAGGCAAGCACCAATTTAGAAAAGGTGGATTCTTTACATCTAATTACTGGAGAGCTTTTTACTCAATTAAGAGTTTTTTAGAAGTAATTACTCTTGCTAATAAAATAATATTTCTATCTCTAATTGTATTTGAATGGCATTATATCCAGCCTATTTTTTCAAAAATTCTTCTAATTAAAAAAATCTCTAATGTCTTTTTCCAAAATAAAACATTAAATGTCTTTTCAGAGATTATGATGGAGATTCTGACCTTCATGTTGGAATAACCAATACCAATGGTAAGAAAAACATATAATTAACTTTCTAATACGAAGTATCAATGCATTATAAGCGTACTGTACAGGACAATTTATATTTTCTATCCTGCAAAGTAGTTTGATTACATGCAGTGCTGACAGCAATATGAAATGGCCTCTATGAAGCAGTGTCACCTAGTGTGGGACCTAGGAAATGTACCTTCGTTGTCATAGCTCCTGCCTCTTGGAGCACCCAGAAAATTGAGGGCCTCAATCCTGCTTACCTTCTGGAAAGTCATAAAGACTTGTGTTCCCCCTCCCCTCAGGCACTGTAACCAGGATGTTCAGTGACGTTTAGCATATATCTGGGTCTTGTGTAGGTACATATAATAGTTTATGGTTGTGTATTGTGGAGAAAATCTAGATTGCTGAATTGCCACCGACTTCATGAAACATAATTATTGGGTTTTTTTCCTGTTTGCTGGCCAAAATTCCATTGATTAGATGGATGGGCGTATACATTTGTTAAATAAATACATGTCCTAGCTACAGCTAGGAAGAGTGTTTTCAGAATTATAACATAGTAAGAGAAAAGCTGTTTCCTCACTAATAAACCATGAACATCTACAGTTTCTACTAACTCTGATATCATTCCATTCTATTCCATTGGAAGCAGCTTTACGACACAAAACTCCTTCCCTTGAGTTCAAACACAACTCAAGTCTCTAGGCAAGTACAGTTTTGCTGGTTTATCCCTCAAGCCTTTTCCAATTAGTTTGGCCCATATAGCTCACTGCTTTTGAGCAAGAAATTTAAATAGTAAATTTTTAAAGGCAGTTTGATTCTAGGTTGGGGATATGCAAACTGGGTTGCTAGTAGTGATGAGAATCGAAACTGAAGCAGCTGCATATGCCCAATCCTCTTTTCAAACTATCTAGTAATCTATCCCACTGACAGAAAAGTGGGGAGGCAACATACCTTGGAGCTGGATTTACTTGATCACCCTTCTGTGCCTTGTGCCTAGTAAATTAATGAGCCTTTGAGAAAGAGAAAGGGGGGCGCTTTTGGAAGCATTATGTTTTTAAAATTATTAATTTTAAATGTTTGCTAAATCTCACATTTGTGCAGAAGTTCAGTTCTGAATTGCTTGCAAGGGCTAGGATACTCTTTGTTCAAGGAAGAGTTAGATGCTTGCACACTTGTACTGACAACATGTGAATTAAGATGGTTTTCTGCCCCTCCATTCTTCAGGCCACTACCTTTTTTCTATACATGGGATGCAAAAGCATCTTTAAGAACAGGGGTGTCAAACTGCCGGCCCACGGGCCGGTTGCATCATGCAGAGGCCGCGCCCACCCCAGCTCCGGCAATGCAAAAAACATTGCGATACGTCGCAACACGTCACGTAACACGGCGAGTTTGACACCCGTGTTTTAGAGCGTTAATTTCTACTCTTTTGCCTTTCTTTCTCTCACTATTTATTAACGGCCTCGGTATCTGTTCTGTAGCAAACATTGCTGGGCTCTTCTGTTTCTCACTTTTTCAAATTATTTTGTTTTCATTATCTTTTTTCTTTACCTCAAATCTAAACAATTTTAATTAAAGGAAGTTTCTCGCTGAACATAAGACTTGATATACAAGTAGAGGTAGCCTATTCATTAAAATTTCACCAGTCTTTTCATTTGCTGATATTTATGTTGAATAATGAGACAATCTTTCAGAACTGTCTTGCATATTGGGCATCAACATGTAGGTTAAGAGTGCATGTTGTGCACGTAAAGATGCAGCTTGTAGAATGGCAGGCTTGTAGGACAAGCCTGAAAGATTTAATTATGTCATTCAAAATGGGAAGATGGATAAAAGATGGCAAACTCTGAAAGGTTATTTCATGTTTACAAAGTAAATTTAGCATTCAAATATTCTATTTCTCTTAGAATAAAATGATATATTTTAATGTTTTTGAGACACCAAAAGCTTAGACAATTGGATGGTCAGAAAACCACATTTGGTAAATATTCTTTGTTCCACTATTCCACATTATTCTTATAACCAGGATTTTCAGATAACTTCTGTACATGTCTGTAAAGGAAATGAAAATATTACAAGAGATAGTCACTAAATTACCATTGTATATACAGCGATTTTGCCCTTCTGATCACATCTGTTGTTGTATTTGTAGGTTTGGTATATAATTACAATGAAACTGGTATTACCATTGCTGAATATGGATGGGAACAATGTGTAAGCATTCCACTTGTGCAGCCTGATATGTATGGCCTCCTTAATCAATGGGATACTTATCTAGAACAATTTTCAGCAACAGATATTTGGCTTCCACACAGGTATGGCATTCAAAATGGTATTTGTGACTCCATCCAATAGTTAAAATTTTTGGACTTTGCTTAGGCTGTGAGTTACAGACGAGTCTCATGCAATCATTTGGAGAGAATAAACCCCTTCAGAACCGTTGTCTTCATTAATCTGTTTCAAGAAATAGAGGTAGTCCTGGGTTAATGACTGCACTGTTTACCAACTGTTTGAACTTATGATGGAACTGAAAAAGGTGCTTATCCCATGGTCACAGGATTGCCATTTGCAATCTTCTCAGCTGGCTTCTGACAAGCAAAGTCAGAGGGGAAGCCAGCAGTAAATTGTAAGTTGCAACTTACATTAACATTGTGCTTAATGATGTGGGTGGTTCACTTAAATGACTGCAGAACTGATGCTGTTCACCAGGAAGAGTCACCTGATTTTTCACTCAATGACTGCATCATTGAGTGATGCGAGTTCCCAGTCCCAAATGTAGTTGTTAAATAAGGACGAGCTGTGTTTAAACAAGAGCTCTAAATGAACAGATAAACTTTGGAGAAATTGATTATTCTACAACAGAAAGCAGTCCCAGTGTTCTAAATTTCTATATGTTAGATGTATAGGCTTCAATTATCATCAGGTCAAATAAGGTAACACCCTCAGGTGGTAGGTGCTAGATGTTTGTTTTCTGAGATTTCTTCATTCTTCCAGAAGAAAGGTTTGGTTCAGGGAAAGAAAACGAGTTTCAGAAGCAAACTGGAAATATCTTTTCAAAATATATTTTTGAAAAATTGGGATACAGGGAGCCCTCGACCTACAACCATTCATTTAGTGACCATTTGAAATTACAATGGCACTGAAAAAAAGTGACTTATGACTGTTTTACAATCGTTGCAGCATCTCCATGGTCATATGATCAAAATCTGGAAGCTTGGCAGCTGCCATGTATTGATGGTGGCTGCAATGTCCCGGGGTCATGTGATCACTTTTTATGACCTTCTGACAAGCAAAGTCGAGGAAGCCAGATTCAACCACATTACTAACTTAACAACTGCAGTGATTCACTTAACAAATGTGGCAAGAAAGGTCATAAAATGGGAGAAAACTCATTTAACAATTGTCTCGCTTAGCAGTAGTAATTGTGGGCTCAGGTGTGGCCTTCTTAAGTCGAGGACTACCTGCATTTAATTTATTGGAATCTGAATTAATTTTGAGCTCTTTTGTCAATTGCAGAATTTTGTATGAAAGTTTCGTTCCATAAAAGTAGCCTGTGTGGAAAAATAAATTGAATATCTTGCTATCCTTGAAGGAGAGGAATTACATGACCACCTAATGAGAATAACCTTGGTGGCTAGCATGTTTATTGTAAAATATTTTTTGATCTGCAGAAAATTATAAACAGATTTGCTTTTTTGTCACAATATGGGCATTGAGTTTTCATCATAAGTGCAGCACCTTCCTATAATCAGCTGAGCAATCTAAATTTTTTCAGCCTTCCAAGCAAGAAGCTACTAAACTCACATTTTTCAATAATGCTCAGAGGATGTACAGGACTAGTAAATAATTTACTGCAATATTCTTGTATGGCAATATTCTTTGCCATACTTTTTCTTATTGTAAACCTATTCTATTTATAAGGCTGTCACTATTTATTTCTATTGTAGCTGAGCACGATACAAATTTGCAACTAAAATCCAGTGCCTGGCTTGCTTTTTTCTTCTCCCTTATTTAGATTGAATAACAGGATCTTTGGCTGTCTGCTTTGGTTAAATAGCAGGATAAGTATGTTAAATAAGTTAAGAGTTGTTTAGAATTCTATTCCCATTGAGACAATGTGTTATAAATATACCAGAAGTTAATAAAATATATAGTAGTTATGCAGGAGCGTTGTTACTTTTGAGACTCATTTCTCTTTATTTAACAGGTATGAAGGATGTTTCTATAATTGTTATACTTATGCGCTAACATTTATTAACTGTGTGCTGAGTGCCCAAAAGCAACAACAAATGAATAAAAATGAATTTACAGAGAAATTTGTAATTCCGCGAACAAGAAAAGCTTCCAAATATATCACTATCTACAAAGAAATATGCAAGAATGGTTTTTATGTTGTTGACCATCCTGCTCAAAAAGGCAGTACTTCTACCAATGCCATTTGACTTTAGGCCGAAGCACTTACTGACGGTAAATAAAATTAAAATATTCAATTTAAGACACATAAGCGTTATTCCTATCTTGTTGTAAGGAAAGTGGGAAACATTACCATCATACTTAATTGGACAGAAATCCAAGAGAAATTAGAACTATTTCCTATTATCCATAAAACTGCAGAAACTGAATCACAATGTAATCTTTCTAATAAACATCTTTTCTGTTTGAATGATTTTATTTAGTATTATTTTCATTTAAAGACACTGATATGAAGTCTAAGAATCTACAAATAGAAAAAAAAAATCCATTCATTGGGATCAAGAAACCCTTTTTGTTGGAAGTGGGAGACAATTTTTAATAATTCTTTCTCTACTCCAGATGGCACTATACAGCAAAGACAATGACATTTTTCTTTCTCTGGGTGTATTCATGAATAGAAGTTAAGGAAATTCCTACCAACCAACAAAATTAAATTCAGCATTCATAGAATCATAGGATTGGAAGGGACATGTAACTACCTATCAACCACATCAATAAGATGTACTTTTATTTGGCAGACTGTAGCAAAAACATTTGATTGACAAAAGTAAAAAAAATATCTATTTTTGGTTTAATTTTAATTGATTTAAGCCATCTCCAACACACATGGCATAACTAGAACAACATTTTGAGCTAAGATTATAGTAGAGGTTTATTAACTCTAGAAGTATTAAGCTAATAGTCATAAAACATGCTCATGTTAATTGTCACTATCCATTTGAGCTTTCATAAAAAATCAAATTTGTAGCACTCTGTATTATATACATTTAATATACACATGCTAAAAGGAGGAATAGTTAAAATTTATTTAGTTTGCTGCAATTCTATTAATATTGTTCAACTTTCTGATTCCAATTTTCACAGCTCTTCTTGTTCACTACGTTCACAGGATGAAACCCAGCGATTTAGGATCAATTCCTTTAAAAAGACAGACACAGGTTATAAAATATGTAAAATATGTAAATGTGGTTGCTGAATAATATTGTTAGCTAATGTATATTTTCCTATTGGAAGAGATAGCATTTGGGTTGCTTCTACCTTTTGTAAGTATTTGGTTCACACCAAGCTATAGCAAACCAGAGACATGATCATTGGCACAATTATGAAAACTACTGAGACTATTAGTGGAAATGGAAGAATGATTCTTTCCTAAATATTGCTTCCCTGTGGTCCACATATAATGGTTGCTTCATCTCTAAAGAAGGTAACAGTTGATCAATGAAAATACAGACAATCCTCATTATTTTGGAAGGCCATATTTGTGAATTTGATTATTTGTGAAAATATCTTTGTCATCCCGAAATCAGTACATGCACCACTATCACACTTATTAGCAGACAAGCAGAGTGGAAAATCACTAGAATTCCCCAATGTGCACATTCCCTATTGAGGTTTCGGAATTCGGTATTCATGGCATTTTTACAGAAAGTAACTACCGCTAATAATTGCCTGTACTAGTTGCAATACCACTTCCAATGTCATTTGGTTGACCTTCAGATATTTTTAAGATCAACCTACTATTTGATGAATGTTTTACATAGCTGAGATCTAAGGTGTTATTTTTAGAATTGTGCAAATTATGAGTTTTTTGAAAAGCTTTTTCTCTTTGAAGATATTATTCCAGGATTGGGAATGCTTCCTAGACTTCTTGTGATTTGGTGTGGCTGTTTCATTTCAAGATAAGCTCAAATTCCTTTAAGATTAAAGAACAGAATATCTTGCATTCAAACCATTATTTTCCATAGTTTATTTTACTATACCAAAATATATTTTTGGCACTGTTCTTTCAAACGCAGTTACAGGCAGTCCTCATTAGTGTCAACAATTGAGATTGGCAACTTGACTGTTAAGCGAGGCAATCGTTAAGTGAACTGTGGGCTTATGATCTTATTTAAGCTTTCCTTTGCTTTACAGACCTGAGAAGGTTGTAAATCTAAAGTTGCACAATTACTTTTTGATCACTGTCATAACTGCAAATGGTTGCTAAACAAAGCAGTCACTAAATGAGGACTACCTGTAACTTATTGTTGGACAAATTAATTTAATGTATCCGGATCATGCATCATTCCTATTTCTTAGGGAGAAATGATGTATTTTAATCTGTTCATATATATATATATATATATATATATATATGAACAGATTAAAATACATCATTTCTCCCTAAGAAATAGGAATGATGCATGATCCGGATACATTAAATTAATTTGTCCAACAATAAGTTACAGGTAGTCCTCATTTAGTGACTGCTTTGTTTAGCAACCATTTGCAGTTGATATATATATATATATATATATATATATATATATATATATGTTTGTTGATTTTAGAGAGCTGATAGTGAATAAATGACACAGTATGTTTATTTACTATAGCAGTAAATAAATAAATGAACAGTTCCATGTTCATTTCTGACAAAACATTAAATTGGGAGGAAACATACATACCTGGACTTTTATTCTTTTGAGACATTCAGGTGAAAGCATTTCTTTTTCATTCATATCAGATGGCTTAATCAAATAGCAGAACATGAGTTCCTGGTGACAAATGTTATCAAAATGTCAAGTAAATGTAAATATAATAGATGTTTCTCCTGAAAACTTCAAATTAAGGTTCATTCACTCTTTATAGCAGTAAAGGGATAGACAGCATCTATTATTATAATTAAAGCAAGGGTAAAATAGTCCTTTTGTAAGAGGGTGTTTTATTCAAAGTCTTCTAGTTTTCAAAAGAGCACTGGAAGCTCTTGATCACTTTACTGCACCCGGGGAAGCTCCAAACCATTACGTGATTTTCTAGAGCTAATTTTCAGTGGAACCCAAGATGACAAAAATGCTTGTGTAAAATCAGGGAACCTAGAAGGATGTGTAGCACTTTGTATTCAAAGCCAAAATGTACTTTGGAGTGTGCAGGGATGGAAATGTTAGACCTACCTGGAACTCCTGAAAGCAGCTGTGTCTTTTCCTAGGATTATGTGGCTGCCTATTGCAGCCCAGTCTCATTTGGTGTAAGGAGTTTAGGGCATATATTGTATTTGTGCCCCTGGGTCTTCGGAAGCATCATTTGGCTTTAAATCTGAAGTGGTGCAAAGTCCTCAAAATTGTGTTTCTTGGCCTTCAGAGATAACCTTCATCTATAATTACTATAATTCAGTTGCTTCCTTCCAGCCATTTTACTCTTTCTAAAATGTACAGTGGGGATTATCAACTTTTATCCTAAACAGTATATTGGGACAAACTAAATGAAACTATACTAAACTAAATGAAAATATACTTGAAAAGTGAGCTGAAAAAGCACTGGGTAGATAAGTATTCAAGGAAACCTCAACTATTAGAGAAATACAATCTGAACCACTCGAGTTCCCTAAAAACTAGAAAGCTGAAATTCAGTATAGCAGCAGACCACCATGAAAGTTTAGTCTTTTTTTCGCTCTTTTTTTGGAAAATGGAATCTAAAATCTGCTTCGTATCAGTGATGAAATATTAAAGATGGAAAAGAAGAGAAAATCCATCACAGCAGCCTCAGTCAACCAGACCACATTTGTGATTGCTTTACAATTCACACACTGCAACATTTATATGAAAGATGATTTTCCACTGTTAACCAGAAACATACACACATACACATACTCTCATTTATTGCAAACG
Organism: Azemiops feae; assembly: GCA_023970755.1. Lineage (NCBI taxonomy): Eukaryota > Metazoa > Chordata > Lepidosauria > Squamata > Viperidae > Azemiops > Azemiops feae. The sequence continues at coordinate 408,574 of JALGBA010000454.1, read as the reverse complement.
TATTGCAAAATTATTTTACTACACGCTTTATATAATTTCTCCTACTGTATTTAAAAGTTATACATCCATTTTCCTCCATAGCATTTTTGGTGTATTTTAAAATAATAATTCTTATTGGCTACCTTGGAAACATTTGCTGTAGTTCTGTTCAATCCAGACAAAGTTTTCCAACTGAATGGTCTGTGCAATGATCCATCAAAATCATCATTAATTAATTCAGCAATCACAGAATAGCTGGAAAATAACCCCCAATATCTTTTTTTTTAGAATGAAAAAACATGTGTTCAAAAATCACAATCAAAACAGCTTAAATACTGATGGCTCCTTCAGCATAATGAAAGAATCAATTCAGCAAACAACAGTATATTAGATTTCTTTTCCTATTCTTTTAAGTCTCTTTTCTGAAATTAGTAAATTAGGGATAGTTTCCCACAGTATTCATTCAAATAGACAAGTAGACTATGTAGATTAAAGCTAAGGTAAAATCCAATGTAATATTACGATGATGGCATTTATACCCTGCCCTGGCCACCAAAGCCATTTTCCCCCTTTCCAAATCACCTCTGGACAACAGCGAGGGCCCCACAGAACAAATATTTGTGAGGAGAGGTACTCATCACCACCCACTTTCATGTTTTAATTACTTTAATTAGTAGAAGGAGCAACACTGGTTTGCCTTCATCAAAGCAGCATTTGAAGACCACAAGGGCAGCTTTTAATAAAATGCATACTGATAATACAATATAAGTATGCCAAAATCAACGTAATTTTTCTTTGTTTGAAATCCCTATTATTGAAGTGTTTCGAGACCCTTACTTGAATCTCAGGGCCTCTCCAGGGCTATTCTGTGGGTAACAGAACACTCCAGTGTAGGATTGGTTATCTGAATGTTCTTACTGAAGATGGCTACCCATGGGCTCTCCTAATCTGAGGTTATTCTTAGCTTCAGCTTTGGAAAAACAATATTCTGAATCATGTTAAAGCAAATTAGAAACAAACACATAATCGTATTTTCAAATAGCATCAAAATTAAGCATAGTACATAGTGAAAATGAAAACTATATCCAAACCTTAATGCTATACCTGGCATGGTAAAAAGGAAGGCCTTTTCGATATAGCACTACAACAAGAATAAAATGAACATTCATTTACTACAAAAGTCATGTTTTTTGTTCTCAGTTATAACAAGGTAAGATTGTGGTAACCTATTATAAAACTTTGAGAATCTAAACCACTTTATAGTAAGATGAGCTTGTATTCTAACCAGTTATAACATGAATGTACTCAAAATAAGTAGAAATGATACCACATTCTTATTGAAAGTAAATTGATTTTTTACTTCTATCTACTAAAATTTTCACGTCAGTAACCCTTAACTGGGCAAAATGGTGCATCATAGGGCAAAACCTTTTGAGCCAAGATGCCTCAAGTGGGCTACCTTACAGAATGCATCTAAAAACTGGGTCCCATGACTCCCATGGAACTGAAATTTGACAAATTTTATAAAACAAATATGACAATTTTCATAAAGCATTTTATGACATAATACAGAATGTCATTAAAACATTTCCAGTGGTCAGTTCTTAATGTCTGACTGTGCTACACAGTTCAACTGGGCTTTGTTCAGATGCATTCTGAATATCTCACTGAAGTTTTAAGAACTTTTCAAATAAATTAGAAGCCCTGCCATTGTTGAAGGCATTGAGGAACCAGGAACCTTATAAGGAAACAATGAGCCAAAGGATCACAGGCTGTTTAGTATAGTTTTACTGATGTACAGTAAGGAAATATAATACATCAACTGAACTTGCCACTTAATACATAAATACAATCATATATTCATAGAACAACAAAGCCCAGCATTATTCTTTGCCAACATTTTTCTCCAAACAGCACAAATCTATAAAATGGGATTTTTAGTCTAAACACACACAGGGAACAGTACAGCTGCCTTCACATAATATATTCCAAGAATATGACAAGCAGACGTAACTATACTTAAAATATGTCAATATTCCTAGCAGCAGAACATCAACCCCACTAAAGAATGACTGAATGTAAAGAAAGAGGAAAATTCGTATGTTCACAAGTGAATGGACCCACTCTTGTACAGTTACTTCATTAGGTGCTAATAATGAAAGAATACTACTTACACAAATCAGTTCCATATTTCAGGCCAACTTTAGGGACCCATCCTTTACTGCGGAAGTAATGATAAGCCATGTAGGTAGCCTTAAAATTGGGTTGTGCTTTATTAAAAAGGTCCCATAGCTTCAAGATAGATAAAGGTGCCTTAAAAACACAACCATATTATTATTGCAAATAAATATATTCTACTATTATAGAAATGTCATAAATAGTGCTTTGCAAAATTATAAAAACAAACAAAATAGAAGCCAAGTGTGAAATTAGTTATAAAAAGCAAACAACAATAGCTTGGTAGGGCTATTATTTCACAATGATAAAAGTTTGACAATAATTTCTGAAAAAATTGTCCTATAGACTTTCTTTTAAAAAAATCATTGCCTCATACTTGTATAGAAGTTGATCTGTCAGTTTTAGGCAAAAATATTACTTCAGGAATGCAGCCAAAAATTATTTACATAACACAAATAAGTAAAATTATTTACATGAACAAATAAGTAGTATTGCTTCTTTATATTAAAGGAAAAATTAACATCCCTTTTTAAAGCTGGTATAAATAATGTGCTTCATTATTTGCTAATAAGCAATACTCCAATCAAGAATTACTACTGACAACAGGCATTAACTTACCTCACTGCAATAAATATTTAAACATCCCAGAGCATAGACCAAGAAAAAAGCCTAAAAATGACATCAAATAAAATTAGTTTGTGCATGTTTGAAGTACTAGAGTGCTAGGAAATCATATTTAAAGATACAAAATTATCCTACAATATTTACAATTTGATAAGAAAATGGGATTTATATAGATTTATTTACATCTGAATAAGCAAGTATACGATTACAGAAACGTATTTCTATAAAGCAACGATAATAACAGAGACATTTTCCTAAGCAAGTTAAACCGGGGAAAAAAGGATATTCTTTCCCTTATGTACTACCACAAAATGGAAGCAGTCCAGAGAGGAATAAACTTCCATTGTGTATATTAGTGCTAAGCAACAGAAATCCATTGCTGAAGGAGGAAACCAGAGTAAAATCTCAAGGAACAAAAAGGAAAAAGAGTATGAGGTGGTAAGACTTGGTGAGTCAATTTTTACTATCATGCAACATTTGGTGGCAGATGGATCGGTAACTCCAGATAGTTGCTGCTCAATAAAACTTCCCACAATGGAAGGATTTGCTAGACAATGTCACTTTGTTGCTCCAATTATGCATGCATCTGTTTAATCCCCCAATCTTATACATTTGCCTGTAAGTTTTCAGTTTAGACTTTTGAAAAAGAGATTTCCTTATAAGGCTTTTTCCTAATACAGTATATGGAGATGCAAAGTAAGAGAGAATATAAAACTTACCTCTTCTAGACTGAGTTGCAGATATTCAAAAATCCTGAAAGGATTTCTTCTGCATACTAATTTTGCTTGTTTAATTAACTACAAGAAAAGTAATAAAAGTTATAAGAAAGCAATCAAAACATCTCTGTAATTTACATAGCATCAGCTAAAGGTCAGCCATCATAATGAATTATATTTCCTTTGTGTCATAAGACATCCTTTTGATCTTTTCGGCTTTTCATTCCTAAATCCTCAAGGTTTTACTCTAACATTATAGTAGATCTGCAGGCAAAGACATGACTTTCTGGATGTTCCTATTCAGTCTCATTGGTGTTGCAATATGCTTTGGATTGGACAGAGGAATTCAACAGGACTCCTGAAGTAAACTCCGAATTAAGCTATTATTACAGAATGGCAAAGATTTCTTGCTGATATCCATCAACTGATTAGTTCCAGAATCTCATAATAAAAAGGGATAAAGGCCATCTATAAAGCAAAATACCCAATTTAATAATTTTAAAATGGACTTGTACCATTACCATTATATCAAGCTATACTTACATGCAATTTCTCACTGGTTTCCTCTTCCATACACAAATCTGATTCTTTTTCTTCTATTAATACAAGCTCATGGTCATATTCACTATTACTGAAACAATGAGATTCTGATTCTTCTCTGCAGCTATCATACATATTGAGAGAACATTGTTGTGGTGAAGGAGTTTTAGCTAAAATGTTAGGGTCTGTTATATCTGATCCACTACAGTCATGTTTGACTAATGGATCACAATGTGAATTATCTCTGAAAGACATTGTGTTATTCCCATTAATTTCAGATGAAGTCATTAAAAGCTTTGGTTCTTCTTTATTAGCTTCCATTTTAAATGTTTCTTCATCTTGAAATCCATTATTTTGTCTCGTTTCTATTCTCAGATTAATTTGTTTAGTATAATTTTGCATGATGTTGTTAATTGTGGAGTCATCCATTCCCTGTTCTGACAGACGTTTTTTAGCCCATTCAACACAGTGCTGGTATCTGGAATAGAAGAAAACAGAAAGTATGGGCTCATAGTAAGCAGAAGTTCTGAATAAATGTATGAACAATATAAAAATATCTGTAAAACAAATGATCCCTTCTCAAGTTTTACTGAAGTCTTAGGTATGTTAGGAGCCCCTCTTTGAGGGACATGGGTGGTTTAGAAATATGAAAAATAAATAAATAATACCTAGTTTATTTAATCATATATTATATATCCCTGGATACTCATAAATATTTTTTATGGTTATTCTTATATTGCACAACATATAAAGACTACAAGTATGATTGTCTTTCTGGGTTAGTTAGGATTGCCTTATGTGAGAAATCCACACCTTCTGACATTCTCAGTGGTGCATAAAGAATATACTATTATCCACTCAAGCTTTTATCTTTTGATCAAGACAATAGAGCTAAGTGGCATTGAGACAAATACATTAAAAATTCACTACTGTAATGTGTGTGTTATTGAATGATGAGACCAGTAATTTCATTCTTTTACTCCATTTCTTTTATGATTGTTGTATTATTTATTTTATGTGCAAGTTACTCTTGCAACTTGACCATCCAGAGGAAGAGCCACTTGTAGATAAAATAAAAAATATTACAACAATGTCAGATTGGAATTGTAGAACTGAATCTGAATTGCAGCTTGAGTTCTAGGGTCTTATTACATTTAGGATACATTTTTAAGGAATATTTGAGAATTATTTTCTTTTAAAAAATGCAATACATTAGAGGAAATATTTAATTTCATCATTTATTTGTATTAATTGTTCAGAAGGCAAACTCTTTAATTAGAAATTATTACATTGTTATTTCAAAAATCAAGATTTGGTAGTATTATTTAGAGACAATGGCTATATTGTGCATTATTTTCCCACAGAGAAGGTTGGGTTTTCTTGATAGACTGTATACTTTGACTATTCAAGTAAGCTTTTACTAAAATACTGGTTTTTAACTGAAATGTTATTCATGCTGACACTGAATCTTACTATTTTCAGTTCTAGCAACTAATATTCTGCTGTTGCCTCCTTGAGGTCAAAGTGCCTCAAATGGTTAAATCAAAGAAGACCACCACTGTGGTTATGCTTATTTTGTCTGTTTCTTCCACAACCATATTTCCATTGTAAGTTTAGAGGTTCAGCAACAATCCTAGTTTCTTGTGGATTGAAGCTGAGATGAACCCAGAGACTCATGTAATTCTAATCTTGTAATAGAGAATGGAAATGAGACCAGAGGCAGCGCGTGATCATACCTATAGGTCACTGCCAATGTCATTAGATTCACGGTATCAGAAAAACTTCAAAATGTATAATGCTGGTTTCTTCTTGACTGGGATATGAAGTATGCTTCAGAAAGAATTACCGATGCCCGTAATGTTTGATGATGGCTGCCATAGTAAATTCCAACACTTCCATTTTAAAATGCTTGAGTTGTTAGTTTAGGATTCAAGATTGCTCTGGTGCCTGCATTCATCTTTTGAAAAAAAACATGGAATAAATTCCATATTCAAGCCAAAGTATGAATACTATTTCTAAGATTCTGCTAACACATACTTAAATTTGTGGTTTTTCAGCATATTTTTGAATATTTTTTACATTACTAAGAAACAATAGCAATGTCAGATGTGACTTTCACAACAGAACATAAACCCGTTTCTGAATAGACAAGCAAATTCCGAAGAGTAATTCTCTGAAGCAGTATTCCTCACCTAATGATCTACAGTAAACTGTGATCTGATCAAGAATTCTAAAAAAAAAAAAATGTTCTCTTTTAGCTTTCTGGATTGCTTTGACATCACAATATTTTTTTATTCCTTCTTAAATTTGGATAAGGGTGTATACAGTAATTTCAAGAAGAAGAGAGGATCTTTTGTGAGCCTTTATGATTAGCAGAGGATCTCTAACTGTATAAGCAACTTGTTTTTGCTATCAGAGGTCAGACTGAAAGGATCCAGCAGGTTTAAATATGTTGCACTTTGCAAGGCTTTTTTCTGCATCCCTAAATATAGCAAAAAAAGGGTTACTCTAAATTTCAGGCTCCCATAAAGAGGGAACTCATTATTATTGCTTAAGAACGTTAATATATGCCTCATTCTCAGACAGATGTTTTTCTCTCTAGATTAAAAGTTAGGAATAAAGCATAGACAATTTTTTTTTAAGATCATTCTTCATGAGAATGTATGGGTGCATGTTCTCTGCTGAATTATAAAATCTGGGTCTGAAAAGCTGTAGCTAGTCCAAACTCTACTGCTGACCAAGTATGGCCAGAAACTGTCCTCCCTTCAAAAAGGCAAGTTTAAATGTGCAACCAGCTTAACTGCTCCAGAAGAAAGTGTTTAATTCCAAGAAGGAAAATCACCGATAATTCTGGAAAGACAGGCTTTGCTGAAATTATAATTGAAAACAAGCCATAATATGATTTCTTCACTAACCAACATTTAAACAAGTCAAAGTTCCCCATATCAAGCCCTTGTAAAAAACTGCAATTCACCTAGAAATTTTTTTAATTGTTTTCTTGATATGAGAACAAGGAAAACAGGAGACCACGCTTGATACACTTTGTTAATTCTGAAGCAAGATTCAATATATCATATTGCAACAGATGACTGCTAATCTAATACTCAAAAGTATATTTATGATGTTATTCATGGTAATGAAATGCTTGTAAAAAAACTACCAAGCTGAGAGAGCACCAAGATCCCACAGTTCAACCCTGAATTACAAATATTCTATTCTATTGGTAACACTTAAAAGCATATCAAATTAGGCCTTAAATCATGGGTGTCAAACTTGCCGCGTCACTTTTTTTGCATTGCCGGAACTGGGGTGGGCGCAGCCTCCGCATGATGCAACCGGCCCGCAAGCCGGCAGTTTGACACCCCTGCCTTAAATCATTGCTTGATAATTTTTGGTTCAGAAAAAGCTGTCCATATTTAGATTTCTCCATTTTAATCACTTAATAATTGCAATGATGATGGTACAAAGATTTAATTGAGGAATCAAAGAAAGAGTACTTTGCTTCTTTAAAGTATCTTAACAATGAGACAATATTTATTGATTAAACTGTAATTTTTATAGTTACTAAGCAAGCTCAAACTCTAGGCTAGACAAAGCGGAAAAAAACTTACTTTTTTGATGAGATTATTGGCATATTTAACTTAGCATCTGCAATAAAAAGTATAATTACTATTTTATATAAATAATATTTGAACATTATTAACATAATTTGGATACAATTTTAGAAAGGCATTTATAATAAGATATTTAAAATTGTTTATGCTTTCTTCCTCACTAACTTTTAATCTAGAGAGAAAAACATTTGTCTGAGAATGGGGCATATATTAACGCTCTTAAGCAATAATAATGAGTTCCCTCTTTATGGGAGCCTGAAATTTAGAGTAACCCTTTTTTGCTATATTTAGGGATGCAGAAAAAAGCCTTGCAAAGTGCAACATATTTAAACCTGCTGGATCCTTTCAGTCTGACCTCTGATAGCAAAAACAAGTTGCTTATACAGTTAGAGATCCTCTGCTAATCATAAAGGCTCACAAAAGATCCTCTCTTCTTCTTGAAATTACTGTATACATCCTTATCCAAATTTAAGGAGTAAAAAAATACTGTGATGTCAAAGCAATCCAGAAAGCTAAAGGAGAACATTTTTTTTTTTAGAATTCTTGATCAGATCACAGTTTACTGTAGATCATTAGGTGAGGAATACTGCTTCAGAGAATTACTCTTCGGAATTTGCTTGTCTATTCAGAAACAGGTTTATGTTCTGTTGTGAAAGTCACATCTGACATTGCTATTGTTTCTTAGTAATGTAAAAAATATTCAAGAAACATGCTGAAAAACCACAAATTTAAGTATGTGTTAGCAGAATCTTAGAAATAGTATTCATACTTTGGCTTGAATATGGAATTTATTCCATGTTTTTTTCCAAAAGATGAATGCAGGCATCAGAGCAATCTTGAATCCTAAACAAACAACTCAAGCATTTAAAAATGGAAGTGTTGGAATTTACTATGGCAGCCATCATCAAACATTACGGGTATCAGTAATTCTTTCTGAAGCATACTTCATATCCCAGTCAAGAAGAAACCAGCATTATACATGTATAATATTCAAAATGCTTTATTATGAAAATTACATTGAATGCTGGGAGAGGGACAGTATATAAATAAATGGGGTAGATAAATCTAGAAATATGCTGATCTTGAAATAAATTTGAAAAGTGTAGCTGTCTCTTAATCTGCACAATCAGAGAACGCAAAGCAGCACTGTTGCAATATTGCGTAACCCTATGCCTACCACATGCTTTTTTAAATTTATCTGGGAAGAGTCTGAGCTGGTTACTCCTGAGGAAACGGACAGAGGTCCTCAGGGATGCCAGTTTGCTACTTTTGTGCTGGACTGGTGCCCCTGTTGGTTGCTTAAGATCCTCTGGGAGATGACATGCAGTTGGGTCCAAACAGTGATTAATGACTTACTGGAAGATGGGGCAGGGCTACTCCCTTGAAGGAGGCATTAGTACGCCTGTTTCTCAAGAGGCCTTCTTTGGATCCAACTGAGTTGGACAATTTTTGTCCATTCTCCAACCTTCCCTTTTTAGGGAAGATTCTTTTGAGGGTGAAAGGCCAGGTTATTTGTTGAACTGTCTCTCCCAGAATATCTATCTACTTTTTCAACTAGGTCTGATAGGGTGGGCACATGTCAGATCCCTTCCTTTAAATGTTACCAACCCAAAGGACCAAGCAAGTGTTCCTTCTCTCTACAGCCCGCTTTATGAAGTACCCTTTCCCCCGAGATCTGGCAGGCCTCCACTCTCCTAATATTTTGAAAAGCTTTGAAGAGCTGGCTCTTCCTCATCAGAATAGGGTGAGGCTAGAGCTCAATTCAGTTGAATGTGACTGTGTAGGAGAGTATTGCCTTTAGGGTGCTAGGAACTTGGGGGGGGGGGGCAGGAGACTGGTTGTTGCTGTTCTGTGATCCTGTCCAGGATTCTGGTATATAAGATGGAGCTATATAAGTCTAATACATATATACACACATGGCATACATACTTCAATTTACCTTTCCATTTAGCAGTCATCATAGGATCTGAAATACTATATTCTGGTCGACTTCTTGAAAGAATACCTTTTCCAAAAAATCCCTAGAAAACAAGCAAAATTATGATAGCACTCATTTAACAGAACATTCTTTGTTCAGACAGAAACGAGGGATAAGGATCCAAGACTGATTAATTTAATGGCTTATACAGATAAAATGAGCCGAAAATACCTTGCTATATAGCTGTTCTATATCTTCAGGATTCTTCACAATTACATTGTTATTTATCAATTCAGCCCGGCACATTTTATAAACTCTTCCATGACTGTCTTCTATGGAAGGAGAAATAGGGAATGGAGAATCATATGATTCATATACTTTTCTTTTCCTTCTTGGAGGATGAAAAACTGCTTCTGCCATTTTGTATTATCTTTCTCTTTCAATGGAAGTACCTAAGGGTAAATAGCATAAAGAAATATTTGATATATTTTGTTATGCTCTAAATTATTGTTTACATTGTCCAAAGCTACGCATAGGTAATTCTTCACTTAATAACTCCCCTGTTAAGGACCATTCAAAGTTAGGACAGCACTGAAAAAAATAACTTTAGGATCAGTCCTTGCAGTTATAACCTTTACAGTGTTCCTGCAATCATCATTGAGATTTGGGCATATTGCAACCAGTGATGCAACCATTGTAGCATCCTGTGGACACCATTTCTGTGCTTCACAACCTGCTTCCAACAAGCAAAGTGAATGGAGAAGCCATCAGTAAAATTGCAATCTGCAGTCATGTGATTTTCTTAATGATTACAGATGAGTTGGTAGAACTGAGGTCACACATCCATCATAGTCATGTGATATCTCACTAAATAACCATGTTGCTTAGTGATACCAGTCCCAATTGCAGTTGTTAAACAAAGGCTGCCTGTATTCTTAACAGCGTGCAAAGTGTTGCGTAGGTCCAAGGCTTAAAATAGTGGAAATACCAGAGGCTGAATATGGACTTTTATGCATGATAACAGTATGGCTCTTTACTGAGGTACTATAGGCTCTTCCCAAAACACAAAAGAAAGTCTATTTTGAATCGAATATAGCTTCAGGGGATGTCATAGAGCCATCCATACTGGAACCTTTGGCAGTAATATGAGCATTATTTTCTTTTAAAATATATCCCCATTTTCTGCTCTAGTCTCTAGCTTAGCCACTTGCAATGCTCTCCCCCATCCATGTATTAAACAGGTTGGATCATGCTTAGCATTTCTGGAGGCTGGTGGGGAATGTCTAGTCTAGTGGCTGCTAGATACTGCCATCTGCTCTGGCACTTTTTATAACCTTTCACTCAAAACCAAAATGGGAAAGGGAAAAAAAAGACACTTGCACAAGTTCTTTTTTTATACAGACCATAAGCCACTGAGGGGAAAGTTATAATACATCGCCCCCATGTAGACATGCATTTTTTTCCATTATCTTGTTTAGAACTGTTAAGAACCTTTATGGTTATTTCAAACAGTGATTATAAATAGGTTTCTGCAGGTATATCCTACTCTTAGAAAGTAAGAAGCTCCACAAAGATTTCTCTGCAAAAATGGAAGTAACAAGAGCTTGTTTCCCTGAGGAAAAAAAACAACAGCTCCCTGTTACTTCTAGGTCTGACACTCAGACTTTCTATGCCTTCTCTAAGGAGGAAAAGCAGGCATGCACTATATGAATTTGTTACTATGTAATAAGTTTAGAAATTCAAAATACTCAATTGTTCTCATATTATTAATAATGCTAAAAATTAACAGAATGCTTAAGTCCCTAATTAAGTTGCTATGAGCATTTTAAAAAATAGCCTGTATACTGAATAGAAATCCAATTGGTGCAAGCACAGGAATCCTGTATCCCTGATTTGGCCTCTATATCCTTCACTTTAAAATAGAATTAAATGTTTTTAAAGTAACTTAAGAAGAGGGGCTCCTTATCAGAGATTTTCGGTAATCATTTTCCCCCAAAGGATTGCATTTACAATCAGATCAGAGTCTCTGCTGTGCACATAGATGATTACGACTGCAGTCCTTACTCCCAGTTTGCGCTTTATGGGTTCCCGTAACTGAAAGCGATTATAGCCAAATCGGATTTCAAAGTAATTTCTCAAGCAAGGAAACCCAGCTCCCTGCGTCGGATTCTTAATTCTTGAAGAGCATCCCGCTCCTCGTTCATTCACCGCCCAGATAGCAAAAGCGGCACTTTTCTCGAAAGAGCCTCCATGTTTGAAGCTCTGCGGAAATAACCCTGCCGAATGGCGCGTAGTTAAAAAGCGAGCCTGGTGCAATCGTGTTCTGGGCGACTCCCAACTAAAATCCCGATGGAGCGAGGGGATTCCGCTTCGTTTGGCCAGAGCCGCGGAGCAAGTTCCCTTTTGAGAAAAAGCCCCCGCGGAGGGAGGATTCTGCTCCCGTTTCCCAGGCAGCTCCCTTGCTCAATCCAATCCCGCCCGCCGGCCGAATCCGCGTTCACACGTGCCTAAGATTAAAGGAACCCAGGTTTATCCCCAAAGCCCCATTTTCTGAGTTCGCGAGTTAGAATCCAAGCGGAAACTGAGCTTTGGAGTAAAACATGGCTAAGTGCCCCTTGCAAACGCTGCCAAGGCGAAGTCAAAGCAGGCTAGCACAAGGGTTAACTTCTCGCCGCTTCCTTGGGAGCACCCGCCGACCTTGCTAAACACTGAAGCTATCCAGGTTGGGCCTAGTTAATGCGTGGACAGTAGACCACACCGGAATCCCAGCGAAGGGGAAATCGGAAAGCGACCCGGCGGAAGGCAGTGGCGAACCATTCCGCGCCGCCGCCCAGAAAACAACAAGGCAATCCCCTATGACGTCGGCAGAAGTCGAACCCGACCAGAAAGAAACCACTCGGTTTACTAAGCTCCCGACATACTGTTAATAGCCGAAGGTCTTAGTTTGACGACTGTTCTCATTTACGGTCCAACATGGTTGTTGTGGCAACGGAGAAGCGCAGCAGAAGGCCGTTCGGAAGATGGCATAGATTTACGGCTCGGTTGCTTAGGCAACAGAGGGGCGAGGGAGAAAGCGCGTGATTACGAAGGGACGTCAAGGCTTCGTCATCGCTGTTTGTGCAACCACGTGCCTTTCATGCGGTTGACTCGACTCGAGAGGTCTTGGGCGGGGCGAGGAGGGGAGGCTATAAATGAATCGAGTCTAGTGCTTAAAGGTATTGCACGTCTGCAATGGTGTATCGGGAGATTATTTCTGCATATCTTTGAACACGTCTAGCTATTTCTTTCTATGCAACAGTTACAGTTTTCCAGCCAGCTTTCCCCAAAACTGTGGATTTATAATGTGGATGTAAAAGCACTTTAAAATGTCATAAAACATAGTGATGCATAATAAATTGGATGTCTTTTTAGGATTCTGAGGTGCATATCACACACAGAGGCATACACGCATTGTGCCTTCGGGTCAATGTTGATTCTTGGGGACTTGTCGCTACATTTTTCTTGGTAAAGTTTTTGATATTGGTTTACTTTTGCCTTCTTCCTAGTCAGTAGCTGAAAATCATCCAGCTGGCTTTGTGCCTAAAGCAGAACTAGAACTCATGGTCTCCCCATTTCTAGCCTGGTGCCTTAACCACTGCCCCAAATTGAATCAAATATCTGAAATACAATGAATATAATGAAACACTATAAACAATACAATTGAAATTAATAAATATGAATATGACTATTTGGAATATAATTAAATTTATTTGCCACCCGTCTTGCCATGGGGCTGTTTTAGGTGGTTTATAACAAAAAAGAGAAAGTTTAAACAAAGTGAAAGTAAAATAATAGAACAATAAAATAAACCGGGGGGGGGGGAGGGAAAATACATCAATATGACTAGTAAAAATGTGGGTGAGTGGGGAGCAGGTTTTGCCTGTTTTGCCAGTTCACTAATCTTATGAAATTGATAATGGCATCAAGGAGGATAACTTTTCAGTGTTACTCCTCCTTGCACCAAAATAAAGCCCAAAAATAAAATGAGCTGAGCTTTAGCCTCTTATATTATTTTTAATTTGTTTTAACTCAAGTAAGCTGAATAGAGTTACCTTGATACAAATTGAGAAATTAAAGAAATTTCAGCAGCAAAACATGGCTATTTTTCAGTCTCTAACAAGGCCATTTGTACTTGTTCTCTGATAATGCTTTTGGCAATAATTATCTTAAAGATCAAATTTGTGCTTTAAATTAAATACAGGAGGACCTGGACAGACTTGAACACTGGGCACTATCTAACAAAATGAAATTCAATGGTGAAAAAAGCAAGGTTCTACATTTAGGCAAGAAAAACCAAATGTACAGGTATAGTATAGGGGGTACCTTGCTCAATAGCAGTAACTGTGAGAGGGACCTCGGAGTCCTAGTGGACAATCACTTAAATATGACCCAGCAGTGTGCTGCAGCTACCAAAAAGGCCAACACAGTGCTAGGCTGCATTAACAGAGGGATAGAATCAAGATCACGTGAAGTATTAATACCACTTTACAATGCCTTGGTAAGGCCACACTTGGAATACTGCATCCAGTTTTGGTCACCACGATGTAAAAAAGACATTGAGACTCTAGAAAGAGTACAGAAAAGAGCAACAAAGATGATTAGGGGACTGGAGGCTAAAGCATATAAGGAACGGTTGCTGGAATTGGGTATGTCTAGTTTAATGAAGAGAAGGACAAGGGGGGACATGATAGCAGTGTTCCAATATCTCAGGGGCTGCCACAAAGAAGAGGGAGTGAAGCTATTTTCCAAGGCGCCTGAAGGCAGGACAAGAAGCAACGGATGGAAACTAATCAAGGAGAGAAGCAATCTAGAACTAAGGAGAAACTTCCTGACAGTTAGAACAATTAACCAGTGGAACAACCTGCCTCCAGAAGCGGTGAATGCTCCAACACTGGACGTTTTTAAGAAGAGACTGGACAGCCATTTGTCTGAAACGGTATACGGTTTCTGTTGGGAGCAGGTTCAGGCTCCTATGGCAGGACTAGGCCAGTGGCCGGCCTGTGAACCAGGAACCTAGGACAAAGAAGTAACGCAGTAGATAAAACCCTGCTGACTAAGTAAACCTTAAGCTGCTGACTAAGTAAACCTTAAACTGCTGACTAAGTAAACCTTAAGCTGGCAATGAGGAAATGACAAGATGGGAGAAGAGAAAAACATGACCATAATAGGATATATGCTTGGAAAAGGTTTTAACCAATAACAAAAGCACATGTTAACATTATGCTGAATATAATCAATAATAAGTTACCAGACTTGTTGCCTGTATTACCATATGCCTTCTAAATAAAAGGGTCGCTCAGAACACGCCCTGGGCGGACTCATCCCGAGGAGAACCTGTGTGTTGTCTATACTTGCATGCCAAGATTCATGAGTAGCCCACCCTGATGTGGCAAAGCAAAAGCCACATTCTGGTGACCCCGACGTGATCGTCTCGGACTGTCCTTACTCATTCGCCTGAAGGAGGCTGCGCGCAACTCGTCCCGTCTGAAACACGGCTGGATTCTCGTGAGTATGGGGGGAAAGTTTTCCCAACAACAGGTGGCCCACCTGAAGGAATTGGGAAAGCTAACCGAATCATCTATCAAAATTTCCTCAAACGGTGGAAGAACACTTCCTCGTTTGAAAAAGAAAGATTTAGTCTCTCTTTTATTGTACATTTGGCAACAATGTCCTTCTTACCCCGAAAAAGGCACTTTAAAATTAACCACGTGGACCAAACTTGGGGAATATTTCCATGCAGCCCCAAGAGCCCCAATACAAATTTTAACTACTTGGCGCGTGGTAATGGAATGCCTTATGATTCATCATAAATTTGATGTTCAACAACCTGTGGACTCTCCTCCTCCTCCTTATGAATCCACAAAAACCATCCCAAAAGCCTTCTACCCTGTAATGCAAAAGGGAGAAGGCAATGATCCATCTGCGCCCCTGTGTCCGTGCCCCCCTCCAACGCAGCAAAGTGTGGGGGGAGACCTTATTCGGACTATGATAGAGGCACGGAATAGGGGTGAATTAGACTCTCAGGAAATGGAGGCTTGTGCTGCCTTTCCACTTACTTTTGTTGTGCCCGTGGGAGCAGCCGCCGGGGCACCTGCAGTCCCGGTACACAATCCTATGTCCATGAAAATTATAAAAGAACTAAAAACTGCAGTATCTACTTATGGCTTGCAATCTCGCTATGCTCAAGGCTTGTTGAACTCTCTTTCTACTGCTACTACTGTGATGCTTTTGGCTGATTGGCAATTGTTGTTTAATATGTTGTTAACTCCTGCTCAATATGTGATATGGTGGTCAGAATACCAAAAACAGGCAGAGATTGATATAGCTGCGGGTTTGCCCAACCCAAATATCACTCGAGATCATATTTTGGGTACTGGTACTCTCACCACCATAGCAAATCAGGCTCAAACAGACCGTGCTGCTTTTACCATCATTGGTCGTTGTGCCATGGCTGCTATAAAAAAGGTTGATGATTCATCGCCTACTCAGACCCAAACCTTTTCAAAAATCATTCAGCAGCCCACAGAAAATTATGCGGATTTTGTTAGTCGTTTGCAATTGGCAATAGAGCGACAAATTGATAATGTTGCAGCTCAGGAAGAACTGTTGATTAAATTGGCATATGAAAACGCTAATAAAGATTGCCAGAAGGTACTGCAACCTCTGGCTAATAGACCAGGTATCACTATGGCAGAATTTTTGCAAGCCTGTCGCATAGTGGGCACAACCGGATATAAAATGGAGGCATTAGCAGCTGCACTATAAAACAACAACTCATTCCCTCCTTCTTCTTCCTCCTCCTTTTCTTCCACCTCCCCCTCACCTTATTCCCGCCCAACAGGAAACTGTTTTAATTGCGGGAAACCTGGCCATTTTAAATCACAGTGCCGCGCCCCTGGGGGCGGTGCTAACAAAAAGGGAGGTCTTCAATCAGCAAAACCTAAAACTGTTTGTCCAAAATGTAAAAAGGGATTTCATTGGGCTAATCAATGCCGTTCATTTCCTTTAAATTCTTTGAACCCCCCGCAATCGGGAAACTAATTCAGGGGCTTTCAGCCAGCCCCGCTATAAAGGTTGAACCCCCAGATAATGAATACTTATCCCATTCCTTTGAAATGACAGCCAATGAAACAGTTACCTATACTTTGCCTGCTCACGTTTATCTCCTTTTTATTTCACCTCGTTTGCCATTGAATTTACCTGCTGCTTTACCTGTTTTAATTTTCCCTCATCTTGACCTGGTGGCACAAGGTGTCATTGCTGCTCCTTTTTTGCGCAGTTGTGATTCCTTTTCAGATTTGGCATTAACCATTATGGTAAATTCTCCAGTCACTATTGACAAAGGAACAATAGTGGCAACTATGATTTTGCTTGAAACTGCTTCTGATGCTTTAGCACTGGAACACACCGTGCAAGGACCTCGTCCTACTGCAGAGTTTAAACTCAACGGACGTATTTTTTCTGGTCTTTTAGACACGGGAGCTGACGTCTCTGTCATACGATCTACAGAATGGCCCGCCCATTGGCCAACTGATGACGCCCCGTCCGTCAGAGGGGTAGGAGGTGTCCAGCCAGCTAAAATTAGCACTAATTGGCTTCCTGTTACTTCTACCTCTAGCACACTCACTGCTTTTATCAAACCTGTTATTCTTCCTTTGCATACTAACCTGTGGGGCAGAGATTTGATGTCCCAATTTCAGGCAAAATTGTCTCTACAATAATGCCTTGCTCATTTACATTACGCCTAACTTTGACCAGTCACAATCCTGTTTGGATAGATCAATGGCCTTTACCCAGGGAAAAGTTGGAAGCTTTAAGATCTTTGGTTAAGGAACAATTAGACAAAAATCACATCGAACCTTCAGTCAGTCCGTACAACACTCCAGTTTTTGTCATTAAAAAGAAATCTGGTAAATGGCGTTTATTGCACGATCTTAGAGCCATCAATTCCATCTTGCAATCCATGGGGGCGCTACAATGTGGTCTTCCAAATCCGAATCTCATCCCTCAGGATTTTGACTTAATGATAATTGATTTAAAGGATTGCTTTTTTTCCATTCCTTTGCATCAACAGGATAAACATTTATTTGCTTTTACAGTGCCTGAGTTGAATAATTCTCAACCAACTCAGCGCTACCAATGGAAGGTTTTACCACAGGGCATGCTTAATAGCCCTACAATGTGTCAGTTTTTTGTTTCCCATGTTTTGCAACCATATCGAGACCTTCATCCCTCTTTTTTGATTTACCATTACATGGATGATATTTTGGTCGCAGCACCAGGTCCAAAGGGTACTGTTTTTGCAACTTTGCCAACCCTCACAACAATTTTGCAAAAAGGAGGTTTGCACATTGCTCCTGACAAGGTCCAAACCTCCCCTCCTTTTCAATATTTGGGCCATAAATTATTGGCCTCTCATGCTGCACCACTTTCTCCTTTATTAAAATTACCACACCAACCAACTTTACTTCAATTACAGCAATATTTAGGTGCTATTAATTGGATTCGACCTTATATAGGTCTCACCACTTTTCAATTATCACCTCTTTTTTCAGCCTTAACCAAAGGCAAACATCCTGCAGATGTTATTCCACTGCAGGACAGTCATTTAAAAGTGATTCAATTGGTCAACCAAGCCCTACAAATTCAGTGGGTTGACCGAATGACCCCAAACATTCCCTTTTCTCTTTTATTGTGTAATACTATTTCTTTACCTACATGTGCTATTGTCCAAACTATTCCCTCCTTGTTGATTCTTGAGTGGCTTCACTTACAACATACACCTCGCTCCACCATTACTACAAAGCCTTCCCAACTAGCTTTGTTAATTCAAAAGGGACGTTATAGATCCAAAGCCCTTGCAGGTGTAGAGCCTTCAATCATATATGTTCCCTGTTCTTTAAATACATGGGAGAATCTCCTGTCCTCCAGCGAACAGCTCCAATTTGCTCTTGCCGATTGGCCAGGAACCTTTTCTTGCCATCCACCCCCAGACCCAAGAATACAATTGTTAAAAACAGTACCATTCATTTGGCATTCTCCCTATGCATCATTTCCTATTCCAGACGCCATTACTGTATTTGCTGATGGCAGCAAGAAGTATGGTGCCTGTGCTTGGCAGTCAAATGGGGAATGGTGCACAAAAATAACACCACCCCAAACTTCTGCTCAGCGTGCAGAACTCGTTGCTTCAATCCTTGCCTTTCAAACCTTTTCACAACAACCTTTCAATTTAATTTTGGATAGCTTGTATGTTTCTCAAATTGTTTCCTCAATATTTCAAGCCTATCTTTCTCCTTCTATAGAACATAACCTTTTGTCTCTTTTTCTCACTTTACAACATTTGATTTCTGCACGATCACACCCTTTTCATGTTTCTCACATTCGAAGTCATCAGCCCTTCCCAGGCTTTCTTCAGGAAGGCAATGATACAGCTGATGCTGCGGCGGCTGCCGCTTCTTCTCCTTTCCTTTTACCTGTTACTCATTTTCCAGTGTCTTCTTTGACTCCATGGGAAAGTCATTCCTATTTTCATCAGAACAAGAAGGCGCTTATCAAACAGTTTGGCATCACTGCGGGGGAAGCCACCGCTATTTTACAGCAGTGCCCCACATGTAGTAAACAGGCACATTCCATCCCAATGGGTGTCAACCCCAGAGGATTGGAATGTTGCCAGATTTGGCAAATGGATGTAACCCAGTATGCATCCTTTTCTCCATGGAAATACATTCACGTTTCCATTGATACATTCTCTGGGTTCATCATGGCCTCCCCCCAAAGGGGAGAAGCCACCAAACATGTCATCAATCATTGCATTCGGACCTTTGCAACGCTGGGACGCCCATTAGAACTTAAAACTGACAATGGCCCTGCTTATACTAGCACCGTCTTTGCTACCTTTTGTCAAAAATGGGGAATCATCCACAAGTTTGGCATTCCCTATAATAGCCAGGGCCAAGCAATAGTAGAGAGAGCGAATCAGACATTAAAAACCTCTCTTGACAGACATATTGAATCAAAAGGGAAAGGACCCCCTAGCCTCCCAGCTGTGCAAGACATTTTAAATCTTTGTTTATATACATTGAATTTCCTTAATCTTACTGGAACTCCACCGACGTCTGCAGCAGACAGACATTTTTCCTCTCCTCCCATTACCCCCTCCCGCCCACAGGTCTGGTATCGCCAACTCCCAGATCCGAAGTGGAAAGGTCCAGTTGACTTGATCACTTGGGGACGTGGCTACGCTGCTGTTCAGCTTCCTGACAGAGTTCTGTGGGTGCCGGGTCGCCATGTTCGCCCATATCATCCCAAACCTGATCCAAAAGATGATGTTCCTAACAACGCTTTGCCTACTGGCAGACAGACAGCATCCTGACGCCTTTCTTGCCCTCCACAATCCTCACCAGCCCCAAACCTTAACGTGGGTGGTGTTGGACATCCGCGCAAACATCCTGAACTCCACTTCGTCCGTGGCGGTGCCGGGATCCTGGTTCCCTGACCTGTACTTTGATTTTGGCATAATGCTGGGGGCCACCACCATCACCAGCCACCAATGGATCAAGAGATGGCCCCTTTATGTTTGCCCTGGCTATAGGAAAGACATAATATACCGGAAGAAATGTGGGGGGGAAAGCGTATACTTTTGTGCAAACTGGGACTGTGTCTCTACGGGAGAAATAACATGGGACCCCCCTCTCAAAGATGATTTTATTACGCTCAAACGGACTGGCGAGAATGTTAAATGTGAAAAAGACCAAAGACACTTTAACTGTAATCCGGTTAAGATTTCCTTTACCACCCAAGGAAAAAGGCACGGGGGGTGGCAGGCAGGCGTTACTTGGGGAGGTCGCGTTTACGACAACAGCAACAAGCTAGGGAATATCTTTACCATAAAACTGATACAAACCCCTATAGGACCCCCGGTATCGATAGGCCCCAACAACATATTAACTGACCGTCAGGCGCCTCCCCCACAACCCACCGATATTTCTGAGAAAAATCCGCCTACTCCTATTGATCATTCTTACTCTCCTTCACAGAGCCGCCCTGGGAACCCTCTTTGGGACATTGTCACTGCCACCTATCAATTGGTTAATAGCACCCATCCTAACCTTACTACAGCCTGCTGGTTTTGCTACAATGTTCAACCCCCATATTATGAGGCTGTAGGGTTTGTCTCTCCATACAATACTTCCTTGGATGATAAGGTATGCAGATGGAAACATGGCTCACAAACACTGCAGTCAATGTCAGGTAAGGGAACCTGCATTGGACAGGTACCCACGCAGTATAAACAATACTGCAACATAACACATAGTGAGATTGACACAACACTTTTTTACATACCACCTAGGGAAGGATGGTGGGCTTGCTCTACAGGCCTTACAGCCTGTGCCCACGGCCATGTGATAACCACCAAAGGCTTCTGCATCCTTGTCCAGGTCTTGCCACGCATATACATCCACACAGAAGAAGAAGTTTACCACACCTACTCAGGGTCAGGACTCATAAGACACAAGCGAGAACCTATTTCCACTCTCACAGTAGCTCTTTTGGTAGGACTTGGCCTAACCGGAACAGGAACTGGCATAGCTTCCTTCGCACATCAGTATACTCAATACCACAATCTTAGAGCAGCCATCGATGAAGACCTAGAGAGAATAGAAACTTCTATATCTCACTTACAAAAATCTTTAACCTCCCTTTCTGAAGTGGTCTTACAGAACAGAAGAGGACTTGATTTGCTTTTTCTAAAAGAAGGGGGGTTATGTGTGGCCTTAGGAGAAGAATGTTGCCTCTATGCAGACCACTCTGGCATAGTGCAGGACTCCATGACCAAACTCAGGGAGGGCCTGAATAAACGAAAGAAGGAAAGGGAGGATCACCAAGGATGGTTTCAATCCTGGTTCAACTTTTCTCCATGGATGACCACCCTGATAAGTGCCATAGCAGGACCACTGATATTGTTACTCCTTGCATGTATATTCGGCCCTTGTATTTTATCTCGCTTAAAAAACTTTGTGGAAACTAAAATAGGTAACTTGGAAAATATGGTATTAGAACATCACCATTATCAACCAATACAATCTGGAAAAGTTATGGAAAACACGTCCCTCCTCACACTAGACTCTGACTATGAGTTGGAATTTATTAATTCTATACAATTACGTAGGTCAATGCTAAACCTTTCAGACGCCAAACACCTTTTTGTCATGACCAGCAATGAGGAGGATGATGTCACCCCACCCTCTCTTGGTACCGACAATGCCGACCCTACTTCAGATGTTGGCAGCTTAAACGGTACCACACACTTCAATGGCAAGTGTTTTCCTGATAGACAAAACCTGATGACAAATGACACAGCTTTATAAAAGTAAAAACAGAGGAGATGTTGGGAGCAGGTTCAGGCTCCTATGGCAGGACTAGGCCAGTGGCCGGCCTGTGAACCAGGAACCTAGGACAAAGAAGTAACGCAGTAGATAAAACCCTGCTGACTAAGTAAACCTTAAGCTGCTGACTAAGTAAACCTTAAACTGCTGACTAAGTAAACCTTAAGCTGGCAATGAGGAAATGACAAGATGGGAGAAGAGAAAAACATGACCATAATAGGATATATGCTTGGAAAAGGTTTTAACCAATAACAAAAGCACATGTTAACATTATGCTGAATATAATCAATAATAAGTTACCAGACTTGTTGCCTGTATTACCATATGCCTTCTAAATAAAAGGGTCGCTCAGAACACGCCCTGGGCGGACTCATCCCGAGGAGAACCTGTGTGTTGTCTATACTTGCATGCCAAGATTCATGAGTAGCCCACCCTGATGTGGCAAAGCAAAAGCCACAGGTTTCCTGCCTGAGTAGGGGGTTGGACTAGATGACCTCCAAGGTCCCTTCCAACTTTATTATTATTGTTGTTATTATTATTATTATTATTGTTGTTGTTATTATTATTATTATTATTGGGGGGGGCAAGGCTCAGAAAATAAAACTCCACAGTAATTTTAGTTCCAATAAGTATAACAACATAGAGATTTTACAATTCATGGAGACTGTCTTTAAAAGTTTGAAATGCCCATTTGTTGCCAGAAATAGATATGTGTCAATATATTTAGTTGGGGTTAATAGCAGTTCACTTTCTTTCACAGTGATAACAAAATTGCTCAAGTTTAACAGCCCATTTAAAGAAAGGTCAGTAACTTAGTGCATAAATATGAACTTCCTTTTAGAGGTCAGAATTTGATGGAATCATTTGGAAATACTTCAAGTAGTATTACCTATAATTGCTTTATATTCAGTTTTGTGGTTGATACAGGAAGATGAATGTATATTGCATTGACCTGGAAATATAATCGCCTTCTATATCAAAACAAAGATCTCCCCCTCACAGATTAAAGAAATACCTAAAAACTGCTCCTTGGGGGAAAAAAATGGCAAGCTGAAGACAGCTCGACTGAGGGTGGAGCTAATGACCATGACAGAACGGAATAATGGTGAGTGAATTGACTCTTCATGATTCCTTTCTGGACAAGGAGACCACTTGGGATTGCCCATAAGTGCTTCAGACAATTACTCCTCATGAGAAGTCTGCAAGTCAGTGATCTCCAATGGGTTTAGAGCTCTGAGAGATGAGGGAATGCCACTGTAGTCCAAACCACTGTCAGTGCCCTTAAAGATATAGGGTTCACATACTTTTCTAATCACTTTTGTAAATTGCTTGTTAAGACTTTCCATAACATAATCCTATAACAAGTTTTGAAATATCCAAAGCCATAAAAAGAATAAAATAGGGAAAGCACCAAGGCCTGATGGATTACCAAGTTTATACTGGAAGAGCTTTAAAGACCAACTTTTTCAAACACTTAAAAGCATGATGAATTACAGGGATTTGCTATGCCAGAATCTTGGAAAAGGGCTAATAGTGCTTTATTACCAAAGGAAGGATGAGATTTAATTTTAAGAATTATAGATTGATTGAATAATGACTATGAAATATTTACATTGATATTTTCTGATAGAGTAAAGAGGATTTTACAGGACTTTATTCATGATGACCAATGTAACTATTAAGAGATAATCTCAGAATTGTATTGGATATAGTAGAGTAGCTACAACGACACAGTGAGAAAGGTGGCAAGGGATTGCGGGGCTCCGTACTCCATGGCTGATTATGCCCTGTCAGGGGACCCTAAACGAGTCTAAAGTTGCCCCAGAGAGGCGACAAAGAAGGAGGGCCCCCCCGTTGATCACGGAAAGACGGTCGATCCGTTTGATCCGGGGGAAGCCGTTCAAACTGACAAGAGAAAGGCTAGCTGCACCTCGGTGACTAGCCCAAGCTACCGGCAGCCAAAGTCCAAAAGCACTAACTAGAATAGACTGTGAACAGCGTGTTTGAAACTGGGTGAGAATATCGATATTTTCTCTTCTATCTTGTAACTGATTTCCTGGAAAAGATCCCCGAGAAGCAAAAATCTTCCAAAAGTGAGAAGGAAGGGGATCGCAGCCCCCCCTCCATAGATGGAAGCGGCTCTAATTTTTATGGGGAACAGAAACATATTGAAATGGAATTTAATCTAAAGCTATAGTCTGGATAAACCTGAAAAATTGTTAAGATCTTCCCTTTGAAAGAGTATTGATGAAATTACAAGAAAATAAATTTCTGTTTTAAAAGTTGGAAAATGAACAATTACTGACATCTAATGGTGGACTAGAGTATAAAACTATAGCTGCCTTGGCTCAGAAACTGGCAAGATGCCCAGAAATAGATAACAACCTGTCCCTTTGATCCTCAATGACTCTCAGCTAAACAGAGAACACTTGGGAATAGAGGAGAGAGAAAAAATGAGCTATCTACTACAGAGTGAGAACTACAATTGTTATAAAAATTGCTGACTTTCTTGGATTATAAACACTTATTGCACTGTGATCTTTAGGCTCAAGAATTGTTTGCAGAGAAAGAAAAACCTTGACTCTACTTTTCTACGGGAGAAGCTCCTGAATTGTTCTTACGTGGCTGAATATTTTGGACTGCAAATTTTGACTGGTTGAGAATTGTAGGACCCCTGAACAGAAGAACTGCTATAAAATATTGCTTTTAGTGTGGATTGACATTTGGAAATGCATTGGACTATAAAGGCCATACATAAAGATAAGAAATATATAAGACTTTGTAGTTTGGACCTTAAGATTGCTTGGTTGGATAAGACAAATATACGGGGATTGTGGTACTTGTGAAAGATTATTTGGAGGGGGGAGATAAAATGGATGTTGCATACCTAACTATAAATGGTAGGAAACCACACCCAAGATTTCTTTCTGAAGCTCCCAACCTGGAATATCAGAAACCTACAGGAGTAATACTTCAAGACAAGGAAAATATCTTCCAGGAGGAAATGCATGCTATGTTGCAACTAATTCAAATGACAATTGTTTCAAATCATGATGAGATTAAAAACAACTTAGATGACATAAATGAGCACATTTTTAACCATCTTCACAACTAAAAAACTCTCAGAAAATGATGACAAAGAATGAACAAATAAATCAGACAATAGAACAGAAATCAGAGTGACCCAAAGATGGAGGTTACAAGTGAAGGGAATCACAGCTCAGCTCAGACAAAGAAAAATTTGCAAGATTCTACTATAATATTGGAAATGGAAAAGGTATTTTATCTTTTAGGACTTCAAAATAAACCAGAGGATAAGAAAGAAGATCCGATAAAATGGATTATAGAGACACCAGGAGAACTACTAGATTTTGGGGGACAAAAAATGAAAAGAGAAATTGAAGGAGAAGGAAATTGGAAGCTCTTTTATGAATACAAATGGGCAAAACTCCCCCTCACAAGTATGCCACCCAATCTGTCCTCCCCATTCTTAATAACATCCATAAAAATACAGGAAGAATTCCCTGACAAGCTGAATACACTGACCTGGAAAGTTATTGGGCAAGAAGAAGGCTAAAGTTAGATTTAAGAGATCAGATGACCTGACTTACCAAATAGAGTACTATATGACTAAACACTTATTTGAATATAGCTAAAAGAATAGATAATTTTTGGATATAAATGGGTCCTATAGTAAGAGGGATGTGATTTATTAGTATAGTACTTTTTTATGACATGAGAAATGTAAAAATACTGGGATAGCTTATGTGAGCGAAATGTCTGGACATTTTAATGTAATTAATTTTGAGAAAATTAAAATTGACAAGAATGTTTTGAATATTGAGGGGAAATTAAGCTTAAATAAGAACTTCAAAAACAGAACCTATAGCGATTTCATAAAATGATTTTTCGCAAATAGATCTGAAACATAAGCTGATTAGAAAAGATGTTATACACTAATGTTAATGTTATTTATATAAACACTAGAAAAATGTTTACATTCAACTTTGTATGTATTGAAAGTACCAAGAATTGTATTTACTCAATGTTGGCAAAAGGAAAATACTATTGGAAGAAGAGAAGATCAAGGAAATGTATCACTAGCTAATTTGTTGATTATGGAATCATAGAAATTAACTATCATTGATTGTTGTTAAATATATGAACCCAGACAACACGTTGTTTACCAAGCACTAAAGATTGTTATTGTAAAAATTAATAAAATATATTTTTTAAAAAAGAAAGGTGGCACTGAATTTTCTAGATGCTGAGAAAGCTTTCGGTATTTTGAATTGATCATTTTTGTTCAAAATTTTGGAAGGTATAGATTTTTGGGAGAATTGTATTTAAGGGATTAAATCAATGTATACATCTTAGAAGACAAATATTATTGTAATAGCAATTTAACTAAATCATGTAAGATACAGAAGGGGACAAGACAAGAATGTCTTTTATCCTTGTTGCTTTTTATTTTTGTTCTCGAGGTGTTGAACAGAGACAGGATGAGAAAATAATGAGATTGAAAATTTAAAAGAGGTTTACAAATTCATAGCTTTTGCTGATGATTTAGTTTAGTTTATGTTTATGAGAGCCTCAGAATGGGATTGAACACTTAATAAAGAAATTGAAGGCCTTTATTGCATTAGTTGATCTTAAAATAAAAAACAAAAAGCAAATATGTTTAAAAATATGAGTATACAAGATCAAAACAGTCTAAAACATGGCTTTAAAATTGAGAAGAAGGTTAAATATCTGGAGATCAGATGAACTAATATAAATTGTCTGATATTTGGGAATAATTATATTAATGTATGAAACAGTATTAAAAAGACTTATTGAAGAGGGACAAATTACAACTGTCATTGTTGAATAGAATTTCAGTAATTAAGATTAATGTTACGTAGGATATTCTTATTTCAGACAATACTGATATTGACCACTGATGTACCATTTAAACAATAGCAAAAGGATATTTAAAAATCAAGAATTAAATATAAATCGTTGTAACATGCCAAAGAAAGAGGTGGGTTAGGATTATCTGACTTAAAATTGTATTTTGCTGCTTGTTGTCTGATATGGGTGAAAGATTGAGAAACAGGAAGATGTTGGAGTTAGAAGAACATGATTTGAGATTTAGGTGACATGGCTGCTTATGATATAATAAAGTTAAGCTTAATGTAGATTTTAATAATTCCTTTATGAATCTCTTTATTAGGCATGCATTTTGAGGATTTGGAATAGGTATAAAGCAAAGATTGGCTCCAAAATTCTTTTATGGTTATCACTCCAGGAAGCTTTTGTCAGAAATTATAGTTAGAGAAACTTGGTTGACTTATGCTGATTAATTGAATTTTTTTGAAGGAGAACCTAAATTGAAATCAAGTGTATAAGCAATTCTTACTTTCTGATATTAAACCTGAAGAAACATAAAAGGTTTCCATGTTCTGTGTAGTGACATACAAAATTAGACAACAAATAATTAAGAGCAATTGAGCTTGTTTGAGCAGGGAATGGATGATGTACCATTGGTATTAGCACCTAATAAATTGTCAAAGATATATAAAGGAGTATGAAACGTATGTTGGAAATACAATCTTCATTGGTACTTTTTATCATCTTTGGTAAATATGTAATAAAGCTTAGAACTACTGGGACCAGGTATATATCGCAATTCGGATAAAGATTTTTTCCATACAATTTTAATATGCATTTATATTTAATTGAAAGCAGATTTGGAATAGAATAGAGCTGGAAGGGATCTTAGAGGTCCTCTAGTCTAGCCCCCTGCTCAAGCAGGAGAACCTATACGATTTCAGACAAGTGGCTGTCTAGTCTCTTCTTAAAAACCTCCAGTGATGGAGCGCCCACGATTTCTGAAGGCAAGCTGTTCCACTGGTTAATTGTCCTCACTATTAGGAAGTTTCTCCTTAATTCCAGGTTGCTTCTCTGGTCAATTTCCAACCCTTGTTTCTTGTCTTGCCCTCTGGTGCTTTGGAGAATAGTTTGACGCTCTCTTCTTTGTGGCAGCCCCTCAAATACTGGAATACTCAAATACGCCCCTGTTTCTTCTTTTCTTTAGACTAGCCAAACCCAAGTCCTGCAGCCGCTCTTCATATGTTTTAGTCTCCAGGCCTTTGATCATTTTAGTTGCTCTTCTCTGAACTTTTTCCCAAGGTCTCAACATTTTTTTGTAGTATGGTGACCAAAAGTGGTTGCAGTATTCCAGGTGTGGTCTTACTAGGGTTTTATAAGGCGGTACTAATACTTCGCGTGATCTTGATTCTATGCCTCTGTTTATATAACCCAGGATTGTATTAGCTTTTTTGGCTGCTGCTGCATACTGCTGGCTCATAGTCAAGTGATCGTCCACTAGGACTCCAAGGTCCCTCTCACAGTTACTGTTTTTGAGCCAGGTCTCGCCTAATCTGTATTTATACCTTTGATTTTTTTCCTGCCTAAATGTAAAACTTTGCTTTTCTCAAAGCTTGCTTTATTGCTTTTAACTTGCTTTATTGTTCTAATCCCACCTTAGAGATGAAAGCCAGCTGGGTTACTTTAGGCCAGTCATTTTCTCTTAGTTAAATTCGCCTCACAGGCTTGTTATGGGGAAAAAGAGGAGGAGGTATTATGTATGTTCACTTCCTTGAGATACTTATAAAGTAATAAAAGTGGGA
The DNA here is from genome assembly GCA_023970755.1 of Azemiops feae. Taxonomy (NCBI): domain Eukaryota; kingdom Metazoa; phylum Chordata; class Lepidosauria; order Squamata; family Viperidae; genus Azemiops; species Azemiops feae. Next base: position 379,903 of record JALGBA010000454.1, on the reverse strand, counting down.
TAAAAATCTAATAAATATTTCACAAGCACTGCTTATTTTTGTTTTAACTATTTTATTTCCCATTCCTTAGCAAGGATTCTGTCCTGCATATAATATGGCAACAGCAGAGAAAGAAAAACTATACTTATTGCACAGACCCAGAAATGGCATGGCAGGAAGAATATAAAATTGTCTGGAAAATAACAGAATGGCAACATATGTCAACATATTTCAATCCAATTGAGTGCCACCGAGTTGTTCTTTTTGTATTAAAAAGCTACATATTGGTATTGGTATAGAAAAGCTGAGTTTTCATTTAAATCATGCTATCGCTTATATAAGGTTGGTTTATTGCAATGATACTTTAATGGTATGTCACTTTGCCAAAAAAGGCTCATAAAGCAGAGATTATCTTACATACTTTACATGCCATTAAAATTTAGCTTTGTTTTTAATTCCTGCCAGTTTCTCTAAAGGCATTTTTTTATATCTTGGTTCACTCACAAATTTGGCTTGTTACAATAAGGATTTGCATCATTAAATCCAGTGGATTTATGGATAAGGATTTGCATCTTATTGTGGCAATCTATAGCATTCTACAATTATAAGTAGTACCTGCAATTTACACTCTGAAATATGTCTCTAAGAAAAAAAATAACTAAAAAGCCATATTCTTGAAAGTCAAATACAAACGAGAATGTAAACTATAAGCACCATAAAAACAACATTTGAATGTTAAGACATGTTTTTTTTAAAGAATATTAATGTTATTAAAATATAATCTCACATGTGATGCAAGAAACATCCCCCAATCAAATGAAGAGGGTAGGACTAGAAGACCTTCAAGGTCCCCTCCAACATTATTATTATTATTATACCAAGGACCTGGGATAGGCAGATGTGGATGTTTGATGGTTTACAGATATCGTCGCAGGATGGAAGCAGTTCCTAGTAAGGCCACCTTTTGCAATTGACTAATGGCGAATTTGTCAATGCCAGTGGTGTTCAAGTGGTGCTCCAGTTGTTTCGGGATTGCACTCAAGGCGCCTATTACTATTGGTACTACTCTTGCTTGCCTTTGCCACAATCTTTCTATTTCTATTTGTAGGTCTTTGTATTTTGTTATCTTCTCCAGTTCTTTCTCGTCTATTCTGCTATCTCCAGGCACTGCCACGTCCACTATCCAGACTTTTTTGTCTTTCTTATTGACAATTGTTAAGTCCGGGGTGTTATGTTGCAGGTGCTTGTCTTTTGAATTCTGAAGTCCCAGAGCAGTTTAATTTTATCATTTTCTATGACTTTCCCTATTTTATGATCCCACCAGTTCTTACTTACAGGCAAATGATATTTCTTATAGATCTTCCAATGCACCATTGTTGCTACTTTGTCATGCCGCTGCTTGTAGTCGCTCTGTGCGATCTTCTTGCAGCAGCTTACCAGATGGTCCACTGTTTCTTCAGCTTCTTTGCATAGGCGGCACTTACTGTCTGTTGCTGTCTTCAATTTTGACTTTGTATGCATTTGTCCTTAAGGCTTGGTCTTGTGCAGCCAGAATTAGTCCCTCAGTCTCTTTCTTCAATTTTCCTGCTCTTAGCCATTGCCAGGTCTTATTATCTGCTTTCCCAGCTATTTTTTTTAATGTACTGGCCATGTAGTGCTTTGTCTTCCCATGCCTCTATTCTGTTCTTCATTTGGTCTTTCTTGTAGGCCAGTTTGGTCTCTCCAGTAGTCAGTAAGCCTTCCTGATATATTAATTTCAGTGCATCTTCATCATTGTCCTTCAGATATTCTTCCAAAACCATTTTTTCTTCTTCAACCATCTGATGTACTTATTATTATTATTATTATTATTATTATTATTATTATTATTATTATTATTATTATTATTATTATTATTATTATTATTATTATTATTATTATTATTATTATTATTATTATTATTATTATTGTTATTATTGTTATTATTGTTATTGTTGTTATTGTTATTATTATTATTATTATTATTATTATTATTATTATTATTATTATTATTATTATTATTATTATTATTATTATTATTATTATTATTATTATTATTATTATTATTATTATTAAAAACAAACTTTTTCTTCCTAAAATGGCTTCCCCAACCTGGCCCCTTTCAAATCTTTGAAACACAACTTCTTCTATCTCAGTCTGTAGTGTAGGGCAATATATCTCAACCTCAACGCCTGTAGTTTTGGGGAATTCTGGGAGTTGAAGTCCAGACATCTTAAAAGTTGCTGAAATTGAACAAAGCTGCTGTAGGGACACGTATCAAATTGGGAGAAGGAGCAGAATCAGCCTATCCTCACTGGGAAGAACTGCTTCAGTTTAATTTCAAGTGAGGAAGAAAGTTCTTGCAGGGGACCTGATAGCATAGAATTGATATTGAGTCAAAACTACAACAATGGATTATCAAAACTGATTTAGGAATTTAAATATTAAAAATTTAATATTTTAAATTATAACTGAAACTAATTAATAGCCCATACTGTATTTTAGCATGATGGCTACACACTGTACTTGCTGATAAAAAATGGGCTGCTGCATTCTGAATTAAATCTAACCTTACCAATAGCAGAGAACATTTGTAGCTCAAAGTTGAGCTGTGGGTCCATGCTGGTCTCTGAGAGCATCCAGGACCACACAACTGTAACTTTGAAAAACTCTAAAATATGTGCATTAAATAATGAATTCTACAGCATTAATCTTTTGTCAAGTGCTTATTTTAAAGGCTCAACTGGTTCTGTTTTGCACCCTTTTATTTTCTGAGCCAGCAAGGGTAAAGCAACCAATTAAGTTCTATTTCTCAATGAAAGAACAAGTCCAGTGTGTTTTGCCATTGTATTGTCAAGGTGTTCATTCTTTGGAAAAAAAGGAATAGATGGAGCCACTAGATGTCCCCATTTCAGTAATTTTCACTGTTTATCCCTGATTTAAAATTAATCTTCCTGCAGAGTAGTTTATGGGAATGTGTTTATAGCCTGCTGAAAATGTCAACAGAAGGTGAGGCATGCCAAGTTAGTTATTAATGAATGACATTAAATCTCCCACAAATCTCTTAAGACCAACCTCAATCTGATTTCACTTGTAAAACCAGCAATATCACATAAATGTTTCATTCTTAAGTTCATTAAGTACTTTAACTGCAGTTGGGTGTACATTTTATTCACGTACCCAGTTTTGCTGTACTTCATCTGCAATACTGCCCAGAATTATGTCCTCTCTGAACATCTGCAACGAACATCTAAGAGCTGGTTCATTGTCAGCATGGTGCAGTGTTTTGATTCTGCAAATTAAAGGACATTTCTGAGAGAATCAAACCTCCTTACCACAATCTCCCACTGCAAGTTAGATGATATGGTGACTTGTTCTTATCCTTCAGAATATAATTTATCCAGAATATAGTTACTAGGCCCAAATCCTGAGAACTTTAATTATTGCTATTTCATGTGAGGTTTAAGATTCAAATTTCACCAGTTCCATAAAGGAACTGGCTCAAGGATAAGGCTTAATAAGGAACAGGAGGATAATATAGGTTGCAGTATGTCCATCACATTTGTCAATATCTTTGGAACATTGTTGTTAGCTGTTTGACCTGAGCACTGCACATTTTGAAGATGGACTCACTTTAATGATTGTGATCCTCAGAAACCATTATTCTTATAGTCATAGTGCATTGTAGCCTTTTCACTGAAATATAAAGTTTAATTACAGCTCATGAGCTGATGGCTAATTGTTCTTCTCAGAAGTTTAGACTGTAATGTGTTTTAGCTCTCTGCCTGACTATTCACAGCACAGCCTAATTAAAACATACAAAAGTTACTATTTTGATTCAGCATGCATTTGTGAAAGAAGAATATAGTATTCCACTTCTCTTTTTCTTTTCTCCTAAATGTATAGTGTTAACATGCACAGAATTTAAAATATTGAATAAAATATTATTTTAAAAAACTGGTTTTCAAGTGGGATGTTGTGACTCCTTGGAGTGTCAAGAGTAATCTACGGGGGAGATTATAATTTTGATCAGGCTTGTTCAGAAAAAGCAGGAGCAAAAAGCGGGGAACTCATAGTAGGTTTGCACAAGCTAAGTGAAGTAAAGCCTGGAGTTGTTATAAGAAAGAGTTAAATCTGGATGATCCAGACATCTGTGAAAACCACCAACCAGTAACAATGCTTTTATAATTGATTGATTGTTGACTCAATTTTATTAACAAGGATTAATATCACAAAGTTTGGACTAAGGTTCACTTCCACCCTCAGTGATGGAAACTCACTGGGTCCTCTTCTCTCAGCCCAGCCTATCTCACAGAGCTGTTGCTGACATCAATCTTAAACGTTGTGCCCCACCTTATTGGTAGGATGGTGTTCACTGTTTCACCTGAAGCAGAGACTAATACCCTCCTGAAGGAGCTTTAACAAGAGAGACTTTCCCTAGTGGCATCTTACAGGTGGAGCACATGGCCTCTTATTTCATCAGGGTCTATCATGAACAGTTTCTTAAAATGCCCTAGAGACCTATTGATTTTTCTCCCCAAGTTTTTCTCCCAGTGAAGTTTTAGTGTTCCCTTCTGGATATTGGCTGTAACAAAGCCTAATTTTGAGAGCCAGTTGGGATTAGTAGTTAAGGCATTTGGATTAGTGGCTAAGGCAGAGGGCTAGAAATCATGTGGGTTCTAGTCCTGTCATAGGCATGAAGCTGTCTGGGTGACCTTGGGCCATTCACTCTCAGCCTTAGGAAGCAGCCAAGGACAAGCTAATTCTGAAAGTGCTGCATGGTCTTGAGCAGGGAGTCGCCAGGAGTCAACATAGACTTGGAGCTACACCCCCTCCTAATTTTAGCAGTCTGGTATAGGGATGCTAGCTTTAATTGGTGGTGATTGTAAACCTTATTCATACTTCATTTGTTGTAGGTTTTACTATTGTTTATTGTAATCCTGTAAGATACGTCTGGCCTCAAAACAACTTAAACAAGAAAATAATAAAAACTGAATTTCTATTGTTCTTAGAAAAACTAGAGATATGTAGGAAGGCAGTAGAAATCAGTGATATTTACCAGTCAGAGATTAAAATTGCTTCAGAACTGTCTAGCTCAATGTTTTTCAAACTTGGCAAGTCTGGGAGTGAAAGTCCACACATCTTAAAAGGTTTGCCAAGTTTGAAAAACACAGAGCTGTACACAATGGAAAAACAGGATGCGTGTGGGAGAAGGGGGGAGTTTCTGAACTATCCTAGAGCTTCAACCAGGAAGGTTCATGGTCACCTTTAGCCTACCTCTCAGGATTGTTGTGGGGAAAAATTGGAAGAAAAGTGCTATGTACGTTGCCTGGAGCTCCTGAAGGAAAGGTATAAATAAGATACGATACGATACGATACGATACGATACGATACGATACGATATGAATATTTGGCTTCTCCCTCCCACCCCAGAGAAGTTCTATTATTTTACCTCTGAACCGAACACAATGAATGATTTGGAACAGAACATAAATACTTAACTCTGCCATTATCATTTAGGACAAGAGGGGAGGAGGCTTTGGGGGGGGGGAATGTTCTTTCTTTAGACAGAGAAAGTACTGGCTGCTGGGAAACAGCCTGGTTGTTAGGAAAACAGACCAGATTTTGTATATTATTTAGAGCTTAAAATAGGCTGCTACCTTTAGGCATCTTGAGGGATGCTGTCCTCTCATTAGCAGGTTCAATTGCCAATACAGTCAGCTTTCCCACAGGGGTTGGGGGCGTGTCTGTGTCTTGCCCTTCATGGAAAAGATGCCTTGGCTTGGACTGTAGATTTGTCATTTAGTTTGGAACCATGCTTAAGAATGGGCCCAGTTAGATAATAATGATTTATTCTGAATTATTAATTCCAGACATCAGTTCACTTTTGGCAGAAAATCTCAACTTGCATTGACTCTAATCAGACTAAAATTGGCCCTTGGTCTTCCCTTTTTTGCAGGAATGTTAGAAACAATGCATGGACCTGATTCAGCAAAGTACAGCAATCAAGCACATGTTTTAATGGGCTTTTCTATTAATAGTCCCATTGTATACAGTGTTATAAATCTGGCACATGCCTCAGAACCTTTTTGACCTGGTGCCTGTTTATTGTCTAAAATGTCCTAAAAATTTAAAAACTTCCAAAATAATTCAGAAAATGGGTATTCATTATTCAAAAGACAGGATAATGCCCTAAATCATCACCTTCTTAAATAGCGTGGAAGCAAAAAAACCCTAATTTTCTGCCAGAAAAGACATGTTGTCTTTTCTTAAACAAAAATAAACTAAAAAACATCCTCTTGAGAAATGTCCCACTTTTTAATATTTTCTTTCCGTTCTTTTTTCATAACAGGAAAAGGATTGCTGTTCCTTTGTTGAATTTGAAATACCACCAGCTTTATTCCATTTTTTTTTTACCATTTTAACAACAAAATACTATATGCCGAGGCATGTGCTAGGAAGTTTCTGTTTATTTAAAACACATTTATAAGCAAGTAAATGCAAACAATTGTTTCCCGTAACCAAATCAGCCCAACCTATGGCAAAGGATTTGTTAAACATTCTGTCATGGCTTCATATCATTTCAAAGATTCCCCTTGCCTGAGTCAGCCACCCCAACTTCTGTGCAATCTTCATTTTCAGAACTGTAAATAAAGTACATTATTATTTATTTTTAAATAACAATACTTTCGTAGCCTACTAGGGAAAAATATATATTCATGTACACCCAGTTCTTGTCTTCCTAGTTAGACTGTGAGCTGACATATTTTATAAAAACTGTGGAACTGGGTATGTATCAAGGTCATTGTTGCAGCTAAGATGCAAGTTTCAAATAATTCCATTATTAATTAAGATTCATTGGCCTAGAATTAAACCAGCATAACTGATGGCTGTGAATATTTGGCTATCTCTATTGATACTATTTAACCTGAGTTTGGGATGAGGCTCCAACAGCTCCCAGAAATCCTTTGCTGAGCAAAGCTAGAAATGAATCTTTAATTAGAAATGAATCTCCTTCTAACATGCCAGTTCACTCAAGGTGCTTTTCAAGGGAAGAAATGAGTTGCAAATGATTCTGTAAAAGAACTTGTGGACCTCGTGTCATAATTCCTGGAAACTAAATTCTGGTTTGGAGAATTTCTGTTTCCAAAAATGCTGATATTAATCTAAAATAGTGTGATAAATGAAGAGTATTAAGTACTCCTGGTTTTCCAATATCAGTTTCTTTTCCATTCTTTAGGAAAGAAATTTCTGAAATTAGGAAAACTCCCATAATATATATAACAGCGGTGAGACTTCTATATGCTCAAAGGTGGAAGGGCTTTTTAAATACCTACAATGGAAGAATGGCGTGGAAGTAAAGCTGATGGAATTCTTGGAGATGGCAAAATTGCCAGCTTTTATTGAAGTTAAGATTTTGACCAATTTTATTTCTACATGGAAACCACTTGTACTTTTCGCGAGAAACTGAAAGAAATGAAATTTTGATTTTGGGATTTGATGACTAGAATTATAGAAATAATGTAGATTATTGTCAATTTTAGAATAAGGGTTTGATGTATTTTTGTTTATATCTGCACCAAAGAAAGCAAGAAGTCATTCCTTTTCTATTCTCTTTACTTTTTCTTTCTTTTTGCACTTTATCTTGCTTTTTTCCTCACTTTTCCTTTTTTCCCCCCAATTCTTTTTCTCCTTTTATTCTTGTTTTTTTTTAATTTAATAAAGTTACATGTAAAAGGAGAAGTCCGAAAACGTATAACTTGATTTCCACATAGGCATCTCCTTCGATACTGTGGGAAACAGAATGCTGGAATAAATAATTTCTGACCTAATCCAGGAAGACTTTTCTTATGCTTCTTATTCCAGAAAAGTCCATTACATGGCTTCACAACTGAGTCCATTTGACTTTTTTTTCCCCTTCCATCTCTAAAAGCAGAATAATGCATTTGTGATCCAAGATTTAACCTTTTTTTTTCTGTGCTCACAGCAGTCTTCCTTAATCTGATGTGCTCCAAGTATACTGGACTATTTACTTTCAAAATTTCCACTTATTAGCTGAAAATGTTGGAAACCATAGCCTTATGCATTTGGAAAGCAACAAGATGGATAAGGAGAACAAGCGCTGTGCATTGAATCTTATTTCCAGAATACGGTAAGTAAACAAATAAAGTATGTTAAACATCTTCTGAATATTTAAAGGTCATGCTTTCAAAATCTTACAGAATGAGAAGGTATTATTTTTTTTACTATTTTGCAACAGAAAAAGTAAGGCAAAAGAAAATTCAGTATCCTGGTTAAAATCAACCTTCAGTTGCTACAAAAAGAATCCCAAAATCTTCTGACAGAGAATCAATTTTTAAAACATTTTACATGCCACTTATCTTCTTGGGGAGGTAAAGTAAGCAACAACATGATTCTTGTGTCTTGTGTCATAACTGATTCGACTCAAACTTGTGTTCTCAAGTTTGTCACCTATTTTTGCTTATTTTTTATTGAAGGGAATGCATGGGACAGCAAATGTTAGGATATGACATTTTAAATCTATTTGTGCCTCAGTTTTCAGAAAGCAGAGTCCCTAGAACATATCGAAAATACTGAAGTACTGAAAGAAACTGATTTTATTTATATTATGGCTATCCAGAATTTATCAAGGTTGCACACATGATATGTATATATAAAAATTGCTAAGTAATTAGTAGTTATTTACTCTCTGCTTTTCTCAGTAAATGTCTGCTTAGATGGAATAATGCTTGTGTGCCTCAATAAGCTGCTTTTCTATTTTTAAAAATAATAAATTATCTTTCTCACTGGATATTTAAATCATGTTGTTCTAGACCAGCTTATGAAATATGCTCAGTGCTACTTGGCTTCTTCAGTATATGCTGTTTTGAACTTTCCTTGACATTTGTTTGGGAGCCCTATTTGATACCAAAAGGGTGGAGAGAAATCTTCCAATTTTGTATCTCCATTTGCCTTAGCAAACAAACCCATACATGAATGTAGGCATTTTAAAACAAGTTGGTCCTCTTTCCTTAACTTGTTGAATCTCCATAGTCACTAAAACACACTGAAGTTAATAGAACAATTTCTTTAAGGCACAGTGAGTTTGTGATAACTTTGTGATGGTGTCCAGGTATCTTGCGGAACACCACATGCTACAGATGCTTCTGGTAGAGAAAGAGAAGCCAGGTGCAGCTTTCTTACAGCAAATCCAAATGATGAGAGTAGTAGTGGCATACTTGTCACAGAAAATATGGCCTACAGAGGTAGCAGTGGTAAAGGAAAAGCATGTATGTGTTACGGGTCAAATACTTTCCACCTAGATATCCATTGAAAATGAAAATGAAGAGAAAGTCAAACTATTTTCCACAGCACCTAAGAGCAGGACAAGAAGTAACAGATGGAAAATTATCAAGGAGAGAAGCAACCTAGAACTAAGGAGAAATTTCCTGATAGTGAGAACAATTAACCAATGGAACAACTTGCCTCCAGAAGTTTTGGCTTCTCCAACACTGGAGGTTTTTAAGAAGAGGTTGGACAGCCATTTGTCCAGAATGATATAGGGTCTCCTGCTTGGGCAGAGGGTTGGACTAGAATATCCCCAAGTTTCTCTCCAACTCTGTTATTCTCTATTCTGCTATAAATGATTCCTCTTTTACCAAAAGTACTTGTGAATGAATCAATTCTCAAACTGAATTAGTGCAACTCTCTCTAACAGAATCATATCTTGAAATGGATTTTAAAAGACCATTTTAAACACTGGGATTCTAAGATCTGAAAAAGTGAGAAATAATTTAATTATTTAATATAATTAGGCATTTCTGAACAGAAATACTCTACACTGAATCAGCCTCAGACTTCAGAGAGGGTGGGAATGTACATAGCTGCAACTACACGGAGAAGCAGGGAAAATCTTACAGGCTTTTTTTTTTTTTATGCTAAAATTATTTTTCAGCTTTTTTTGCCATATCTAGTGCAGTGAAAATAATGTGTTATTTGCCAGATTGGGAGAGGGGATCCAGAAGAAGGCAAAGTTTACTTCTATTAATAGTTGGTTTAGTTGGCTAACTTTCAGTACTGTCTTACTCTCAGACAGCTTTTGTGAAATGCCCCTATGCATCTTGTATGAATGGCATTAACCTGATATCAACAGTGCATATTAATAAAGCAAAAAGGCAGCCAACTGGTAAATTGTCTACCACAAGTTCTTAATGAGATTGAATAAATTTTTGTAATGTACATGATTCCCCTATCAATATCACATGGCTAATCAGTTACTATACTGCATCCTGTAAATTTTTCCCCTCAGTACCCAAATAGCTTTTGGGGTTATGCAAAGTCACAGCCCATTCCCAGATAGATTTTTGTAAAAACAGTACAAGTCTGACACACACTTAATTGGCTATTTATAGGGAGACAGAGAACTGGGGCAAGTGGAACAACACCCAGAGTGAGTGTTGGACAATTCCATATATCAGTGTGACTGCTGATAACAGAGTAGATTCAAAACAAGTCTCTGATGGATCCTACTTTGCCAAATCCTCCATAAGTTCTATTACTTAGGATCAAGCTATACCATCTTAAGAAGAGCCCTACTTTCCTAAGCCTCAAAGCCAGTACTCAGTTCCTCTCCATAACCTATAAGATCCAACAGATGCCATTGGGAAACCCACAATGCAAGATTGTTTTCCCTTCTATGTCTGCTTCAAGATATTTCCAGTACGTGAGCTTTCCTTACTCGGTCTTGCCTTTCAACAGCTCTCTCCTCTCATCTAACAGACTATATTTGTTCTGAGTGAATTTGGGCTCTCCACTTGTTTGGAAGGAGGAAAGAACCTAAACAGCAAGAATTGCAAGACCTGTGTGTTCACACACACTACTGTGAAGTAGTCCCAAGACCAATTGTATATTCTCCTTACACATTCAGAGACTGTAAGTGGGGATCATATGCATGGTGTGCTTCAAAGAAGAAGAAAAGTTTTAGAAGAGAAGTAGCAAAATCCCAGTGGGAGGAATGAGCAGGACAGAACCTTACAGAGGATGTGGAGTGGTGTTTACAAATTATTGTTTTTAGATGATGATGATGATGATGATGATGATGATGATGATGATGATGATGATGATGATGATGATGATGATGATGATGATAATAATAATAATAATAATAATAATAATAATAATAATAATAATAATAATAATAATAATAATAATAATAATAATAATAATAATAATAATAATAATAATAATAATAATATAATTAAAAAAAGTTGGAAGGTACTTTGGAGGTCATTTAGTCCAACCCCCTACTCAGGCAGGGAAACCCTATACCATTTCAGACAAATGACTGTCCAGTCTCTTCTTTAAAAGGTTTCTTGCCCATGCTGCTAGTGACCTCCAATGAGAGCAACCATTTGTTGAAGAAAGAAACTGACAATGGCTATCTTTAATTCACCTCCTTCCCATCACTGAGGGTGAAGGGTTCCATTGCTTTATTGTTATTCCAGACCTTTGTGATAACATATCACCTTTTATCAACTAGGCAAAGTTCTTAGCCGCTGTGCTATTTTATTACTGATTAAAAAGGGAAAGTAAAAGCAATTAGAATTTAAAATGATTGACAAGAAATTTTTTTTTCTTTAAAGCTGGTTGTTATATCTGCATATATATATATACATTTTGATATTTTAAGCACCAATATATAATTTGACTTTATTCTGTGTGCAGCTGTGTACACATACAGCATGTATATATGCACCCAGACATGAAGTTAAATGATCCCCACACAAGCAGTTGTGAAAGGGGCAAAGCAATAGGGAAATTGTTTAATACGATTATATGGTAGCTTGCATTTTGGATTGAATACCTTATAAACAATTACTGCAGCATCTCAGTCTGGATATGTTTTTCCTAACTCTACTCTTAAGCTGCCAGGAAAGACTTAAACAATAAGTGCAGATGTATCTTTTGCTTGCAGAAAATGTATTTTCATATCAAATTCTATCAAACAATATTAGGAATATATATATAGTAAAAAAGAAATCAGTTTCCATCCCAAATGCCAATTTACAGTGTTTGCAGTTTTCATACAAATTGTTCATCAAATAACAAGTGTCTCTGTATGTCTTCCTGTGTTGAATCATCTCAAATTTGTACATTCTCCCTCTGTACAACGCCAAGTGAACTTTTGGGAAGGGTCTATTGTCCCAGACTATTCTTGAAAATATAATCTGATTTCTTCTCAGAACAGTAAAGTGCCTTGACTCCTCCTTTCCTTTTTTCAAACGAAATTTAAAGGAGTATGAGTTTATCTAAAATTAGGCTTCAACCACTTGGCAAATTTCACCCCACTTTGCTGAAGTATTAGAAAATAGAATATTTTTCAGGTTTCCTATGCTAGTTATTGGGAGGTATCATTCTCACTTTGGATTCATTCCAAGTCTATTTTGACTACTCTCTGAAGTGATGTATTGAGACGGAACAAATTTTATGATCAGTGAGAACATCACTCTTCAATTTGCACCCACATAAGTAAAGGTTGAATGCAACATATTTATTTACAGCATAGTTTCATTTATCATAAAAGTGTCCTCCTCACAAAGCAGGATTGATTGTAGTTCTGTCCTGAAAATTTATAGAGATCATGGCAAGCCCAGGTTTATCTCTACAAAATACATGCTTCTTAAGAGTAGGCTTCCAGAGTGGTTCTTTCCTTATTATGTATGGTGTCCCTAAGGTAGTTGACCATCAAAGGTCATTTAGGCCAATATTTTGACCACACAGAAGATTAATGCTCTTGAAAACACAGATATTTTACATTTCTAGCAGTACTCTTTGCCCCAGTCTTTTCATTTCATTGGCATTTGGAAAAATTTCATAATCATGTGGTCTCTTGGAAAAATAATCTGACTAAATTTCTTGATAAATGACAAGCACTATAGGAATTGTTCTTGGAAAATCACCCCCAGTTGACATTCTGCTTTAAATACCCACCCATAGAGAAACAAAAAGATCATTAGTCCCAACACTGGAATGTAAGGGATACAATACACAGGGAAAAAGTCCTGACACAATGACGGACAGCCAAGTTATCACTCTTCAATCCTAAACTAGACTATGTGGAGACCTTGAAGTGGCTTTCTGGAGATCTGATGGGGACCATGTTTGTTTAATGAAAAACAAGAACATCTGCTAATATAAGCTGAAAATGCTTATCGATCTCTATTGGTTTACATATGTGGAAGAACAAAATAGAAAATTCCATTCCAAAATGACATCCATTATGATGTTGCATAATCAGCAAAGACTTGCATATTTGATGGCAGATGCAGAGAATAATGCTAGCACCCCGCCCCTCCAAATTTACACAAATCCAAATGTTGTTCCGCGACCATAAAGAGATTTCTCATTTACTAACCCAATTTGCCATATAATAAGAAGCTGTTATGGTGGCATCTGTGGATCACCTCCAAATCAAGTAAATAAATCATTTGATTCTTAAAAACAACCACTATAACAAAAAGCATCAAAGTTTGAAACTGCCAGTTGTATTTCACCAGATTGATTGTTAAATTATTAAATAAAGTGACATGGAGGGGAGTGTATTCAGGAGTAAAGAGCCAACAAAACTGATCCGAGAATTCATTTAGTAGCAACCTTAAAATAGAGTAGTGTAGCCTAGAACAACAACCTGGATGGCATCAGATTGTAAAGGCTGCATTAGGCTCTTCTAGAAGCCACGATGGTTTCATTTTGTATCTAAGATTGCAGATAGACCCAAGGCTGATCCCCAGGTTTGTTTTGCAAATATAAACGGTACCAATTGCTTGAATGTATTCCTATTTAGCTGTGGAATTTTCAGACAAAGACATTGTGTCCTCAGTTAAGTAAGAACTCTTTCCCTGATCCCACTCAGCCATCATTGTGCATAGGCAGCCACAGCATGATGTTTCAGAAGTGCTGGATTTTTATACAAAAAGGCATTTTGCAGCAGCAAAAATCTTGATGGAAGAGAAACAATCCACACCTTTACATCCCTGGGAAACTAATGGACGAGGTCTCCTGATTTCCCAACTGTAATTGCACACGAATGTCCTGCTCTTTGTCCACGCAAGAAATGAAAAACATAGTGGGATGAACTCAGAAATAATGGAGCACTAACCCTTTAATTTTTTTTCAGTTTTACTTGGAGAAAGCAGTTTGCCTTCTGGTAATAAGTTGGGGTGGGGGGTGGGGGGGGTGAAGGGATGAAGCCAAGACACCTTGTTGCTTCCTGATGATCAAGTTTAAAGAATTTGGCTACAATCCAAGGCGGATTTTAATTCTTTTTAGGCCAATCAAAATTCAGAGAAGAAAATTTGTCCATTTATCAGCATGTGAAGTTTTAATGATTTAGACAACTTGTATAGGCTCCTAAGAATTATTCTCCCACAATAAGCTAAGTTGGCTAGCAGTACTCAATAGGTTGACACAGAAGCTGTAACTAATAATTGACAAATGACATCTCCACGTGTAGATTTCTATCACAAAGTGATGATAGAAATATGGTGCAATACAACAATGCAATATATAATGCAATAATTACTCCTCCTCTTAGTTGACAAACTTCCAAATATCTCTCAAATAGCCATTTCTCTTCTTGCAGCTATACTTCTATCTTATGTTTAACTGTTGAGTAATCTTGATAGCCTCAATATTTTTTGTGTAAGTTTCTGACTATACTGCTTTGTTCTCTACAGTGATTTTCCTTTTCCTTTTTATGTCTGTTTTGGTCTTTGACCAACAAACAAAGAACAAATAAATAAGCAATAATATGGGTTAAGCTAGATACCTGTAATGAGCAATAGGAATAACCTTGAGGGGCAGGAAGAGGAGCCATTATCAAGGTACCTGTCAGGAAAAGAAATCTGAGGCTGGGGCAGAAATGTAATTTGAGAAAGCGTGTCAGATTTGATGGTTTCTATTTCTCACAAAGATAAAGGGATGGAGAGAAAGAGGGAGAGCACATTCAGACTTGTTTGATTCTGTTATTGTAACGTTAGAATAAAAGTAGTATTTATAACTTTGGTTTCCTAGTCTACTTTACCTCAAATGGCTGACAATGCCTGGAATTAGTTGCATATTTAAAATAAAATTAAATGCATTTAATAATAAAATTAAATGCAATATTTAAAATGATACAATCCATAATATGCGAATACTTGTGAAACTCAGAAATCACTTAAATATCAGGAATATCTATCAGTTCAGGGAGCAGATATTTACTTAAATCATGTTTGGAGTCCAACTGAGAATTTGTCATTGGAAATTTGCAAAATTAAATAAGAGCCTTCACTATCTTAATCAGTTATTCTACAATTGTTGAGTGGTTGCAAGGCACAGTACAGTTTATAATTGCAATAAAAATATTACTGTTTTCATTGTTTATAATTATGTCTTTTTCTGTAGAGAAATGTCAGGTTCACCGAAACATAGGACTAGTCAATGTGATTTAGACTCCAGTCCCAAATAATTTCAGATAATTATGCAGATAATTTCAAAAGTGTTTACTTTGCATAGCAGAAATTCAAGGAAAGATGCACTGTTGAATCTTTGCTATCTTGTGCTATTGTTAAATAATGTAGTGCTCTTACAATCAAGAATAGAAAATAACTGGATAACTGACTACACTGCTAGGGAATTAATGATTTATTATTTGTAAAACATGTATGAAATAGAGTTTGGAGAAGAGAAAATGATTGGTGAAGGCTTAACAAAGTGGTCTTATAAATCCATAGACAAAGCAAAGAGGAGATTTACATATGACCAATTTCCTCCCCTCCCCTCTATATAAACATAGAATAGTATGTTTATGCTATATACACATGAGAGTAGCAATAGACTGATATTCTGGAATAAAAATAAGAAAAATGAATAGATTAGGTAGTAGCCTAGGGTAAAATGACCACAACCAACAATGCACCCTAGACATGGAAAGATTTGTGTGGTAAGAAGGAAAATACCACTTTTACCCTGGAAAAACTAAAGACAACTGCATGAAGGAAGCTGCCAATCCAGGAGATGAGTCAGTTGACAAATTATTGAATAAAGAGCAAGTTAGCCCAGATGGGGAAGTATCTGAGAAAAGTAGTTCAAAGCAAGGCTAGGAAATTCTTCTTACAGTTTCCAAGAGCCTGTAGTTGCTCTTGGGTAGTGGTGGTTTGGTGGGTTTCATGTAGTGGTTAAGGCACCAGACTAGAGACTGAGAGGCTCTGAGTTCTAATCCCACCTAAGGCACAAAGCCAGATTGATGATCTTTGACCAGTCACATCCGCTTAGCCCTAGGAAGGAGGCAAGGGTAAACCATTCTGAAAAACCTTGCCAAGAAAATTGCGGGGACTTGTCCAGGCAGTTGTCAGGTGTCAATGTTGACTCAAAGGGATGGGACAAAAAAAAAAAAGGCTTATGGATTTCCGTCACTGATTTCCATTATTTATACAATATAAATGTTGCCTGACTCCTAATGAGTCTGGGCAGCTTACAATTAAAAAGAAACAAAAGAGATCATGAATGGCCGGAGATGAACATAAACCAAAGAGCCCTTCCGGGCATCATTCTGCCCCAAAGGACGCCATTCTTGCTTTGCAGCTCAGCTGTAGAGGACTTGACAGTGCAGCATCATGTCATTATTTGGAGTTGGGGATAACTGAAGGCATGGTCAAGAAAATCAAGATGGTGACCACAATGGTGTGATTAGAGCTCTGTCTGTTTTTAATGTGCATATGTGCTATCTTGACTTTTTTTCACCACATCCTGAAGACATCCCTGCTTGGAGTGGATGAAGGGAGCCTTTATTTATAGCTGACGAGCTGTGGTGGCGCAGTGGTTAGAATGCAGCATTGCAGGCTAATTCTGTCGACTGCCAGGAGTTCGATCCTGACCAGCTCAAGGTTGACTCAGCCTTCCATCCTCCTGAGGTCGGTAAAAAAGAGGACCCAGCTTGTTGGGGGCAATATGCTGACTCTGTAAATCTCTTAGAGAAGGCTGTAAAGCACTGTGAAGCGGTATACAAGTCTAAATGCTATTGCTATTTCATTTCATTTTGCCCAGGCAGATGGGCTGTGAGTGAAGAGGTTTATGGGTCAGATTGAAAATGCAGGTAATCCTCAAGTTATGACTTTTTGCTTAGCAACAGTCTCAGAAAGGATGCTCTTTAGCCTGTAAAGCACTTTTGATTATTGAAAACAAAGCATATGCCACACACACAGACACACACGGACACACACACACACACACACACACACACCGAAGTCATGTGATCACCATCTGGATGCTTGGCAACCTGTTTACACTTATGGCCAGTTGCCAAGTGTGCTGCAATCATGTGATCGCCATTTGCAATCTTCTCTGCCAGCTTTCCCAGAAACTGAATAAGGAAGATTGCAAACTGCTGCCTCCTCCCTCTCATCTGTGGAGGCTGGTTGAAAGAGCTGCCTGCCCAAGGATTTCAGCTTCCCAGAAACCTAAATGGAACTGAAATCAGAGCAAAAGAGCTACCTGGCTTGTCTTAATGACCTGCAAGTTTGTTTAATGACCACAAGTGGGAGTGCTGGAATTATGGTCATTGAGCTTTAATGATTGCTTCACTAAACGAACAAGATTCTCGTCCCAGTTGTGGGAGGACTACCTGTGCTTTGAAGGGATTGGGAGGGGGGAGTAGAAACTTTGATGGCATGGAAATATATTTTATTTAATTGAACAGCTCTATTAATGTGCCATTTGTTTTTAACTAGAAGTTACCAATGAAGGAAAATATTTGTAGCTTAGGGTTGAAATGAGCGGTCCTTGGTGCTTTCTCAGCTTGCTTGTTTTCTTGCAGACGTTTCATTAGAAACTGCCAAAGAGCCATTAGTAAACAGCCCAACCAAATAATCCCTTAGACCACCCTCACCCACACAGATAGGCAAGACACCAGAATATAAACCGACGGCAAACAACACTCCTTACTAGCACTTATGATGTTGCCTAGTTAGGGTAATGAAACGTCTGCAAGAAAACACGCAAGCTCAGAGAGCATCAAGGACCCTTAACTAGAAGTTCCTAAATATGTACAATCGTGTTTTTCTTTTCTTTTGTATAGCTTTCTGCATCTTGGCACATAGCTAGAATTGGATTTACATTGATGTACTTGGCTAAAACATGAGTTAGCTGTATTCAAATGGGTTCTCTTTGCTCAAACAACAGATTATTCATTTTCTCCTATTATGAAAGTTCCTCAAGATGCCAAAAATGTAATGCTACAATAAATCAAGCGCAGCATGACTGTAAACTATTGCTTCTGTGTAACTCCTTTGTATAGCTACAGGAAAAATAACTTGGCAATCTTATAAATAAGTCCAGATTCCAAAAACTTAATCATATTAATCTTCCTTTATGCCATTTCTAATGTTGGTCTAAAATAGATACAACTCCTGCCAGCCTGTATGGTAGTGTGATTTTCAGTGCTGTGACTCATATTTACATATTTGTTCTGTGTATTAATGGCAAAATCGAGTTTTGGATTCCCTTTTCAGAATTTACTGTGCTTATGTACCTTTCCTCTATGATTATCCCTATATAGCAAAAATGCATAAAGGAAAGCCACACTCCCCACAATAATTTCAGTTTTCTCTTTGTACCTTCAGTATATTATTGCCATGTTGACTTCAGTGCCATTGTGGATGGATTCACTAATGCAGTGTTATCTCTGTTATAGGTATTTGTGTTCCAATTCTACATTTACTACTCCAGTATTTTGGCACATAAGGAAGTCAAACCACACCAGCTAGTAACTTCTCTGATGATTTGGTATGTTCCCTCAGGGTCTATGACAATTCGCCACAGCTAACTCACCGTGGGACAACTCACTGCGGGACAAGAGTTACACTAATATCAAAGAAATGGTGGAATAGAATCATTAAAGAAAGGATGCAAAAGGAGGGACAGAATGTGAATGGCGAATAATTTAATTATATATATATATAATTAAATAGAATTGTTAAATTGTCCTGCAGTAAGTTGTCCCATGGCAAGTTGGCCATGGCAAGTTGTCCAGCAGCGAGTCTGCCACGATGAGTTGGTTGTGGCAAGTTGTCCCATTTAGGTTCTCTCAGCTTTAATGTGTTGATCATGAATATAGGATTGTAGGCCTAGGAAACAAAAGGCAGAAAAACAAAACGATCAACACATTTCATTCATTGTTCTAAACTATTTTCCTGTAAGTTGTCTCATAGAATGATAAAAAGATTAAAGAGAAGAGACATTACTTAAACATTTGGTGCACTGTTTGGCTCATTAAATCAGTAGCTGCTGAATTTCATTCTCCATACAAGATCCATTTTTTTCCTGAAAGTTTCTAATCATTCCTAGCTTCTATTATAGTAATTAACCGAATATGTTGTTGTTTCACACAAGAAGCAGAAGTCTCTACTAACCTGAGAACTCTTTTTGATTAGGTTTGGACTTTTGGAGATTACTCAGAATATTGGGAATGGATAATCCATATCTGGGGATCCTCTTCAATTGGTATTTGGTACAGAGATGTTCTATTCACTGAAGACATTGATACATGCCAGTTTTGGGCCAAGGACAGTGCTTGGCTCTGGGGTGATATGTCAAGGAGACTAAAACAAAAGTCAAGATGATGGTTTAGATCACATGCTTATGTCCACCATCTTGATTTTTTTACCCCGACCCCAAATATTCCTGAAGCCAAGATTAATAGAATTACTATGATGAAGTATAAATAATATGGTTATTCACTAAAAATGTCATAGTATTCTCTGTCAGTGAAATTCAGAAAGAATGCTTAAGGCCACATCCTTCTGTGGACTCTGTGATGCTTGGAGGCATCATTTTGTACTATCCAATCCGAGGTGCAACTAGAAAAGAATGAGGAAAAAACATAACTCCACTTTGCTCTTTGAGTTCCTAGTAATTGTCCCTAGGCAAAGCAACAGTAAAAAGGAGCCCCATTGCCTACTCTGTTTTGTTTTCCACTTCATTGCTCATTGGCATCTTTTAATGGAGAGTCTGTCAAAATATCCAATCAAAGCAGAAATTAAACCCAATAATAATGTCAGTTATAATTCATTCTAACTAATCCCAAAATTAGTTTAGGTTCA
Organism: Azemiops feae; assembly: GCA_023970755.1. NCBI lineage: Eukaryota > Metazoa > Chordata > Lepidosauria > Squamata > Viperidae > Azemiops > Azemiops feae. The sequence continues at coordinate 359,768 of JALGBA010000454.1, read as the reverse complement.
AATTCCTTCCCTGCCTCTGACTCCAACAAAAGGTATGCTTCTTTTCCTTTCTGCTCTCTGTATATTCTTGGTTTCATTCTGAACTTAATTCCTGAAATACTCAAGGGATATATTAAAAAGATATAAAAACCATGTATGGCAAATAATGTTATTAAAACATACTGTTGTTTACACACTTTTGTAATTTTCTGCTCCTTTATTACAACAGCCGGAGGTCATAATGTCCCCAGGATTTCTTAGGAATGAAGGACTCTGTGCACTGGAGAGACATTGTTGAGTTTCAGCCTACCAAGGAGATTGACTAGACTGGACTAGACAAGTGTCTGGTTTCAAAATGCGTTTGAAACATTGCAGATATGTCAGAGGTATTCACTGGACTTGGTAGAGATGGCCCAGTGCTGACCTGCTCTACCCTTTTCAATTGTCCTCTCCAAGAAGTGGGAGGCTTTAAGGGGGAAAGAGGTGGGTGCATCATAGGATCCAATTAGGGATGAATCTCAAATAGCTATAGGGGATGAAAAACAGACCAAGATTAGAGTCAGTCCCTATTTTAGTTCATGTAATTCTTCTGCCCTTCATTAATATGGATTATTTAATGACAACAGCTCATTTCAGCAGCATGTATGGCATATATTAACTTTGAAACTATCCACACTGCAATAGTTCATTAAAAAAGCCATGGCTTGTTTCCAAAAGTAAATGTGAGCATGAAAGTGAAGCTCATGCTTGAGCTTATGCAAAGTGGTTTCTTATTTTTATTAATCTTTGTAATTTTGTCTCCCCCTTCATGGTACTCACTGTTTTTATAGACCCTACCTACTTTATAGGCAGGCAGGCAGAATAATATGGAAATATAATAACATGGGAAGTAGGATTACAAAAATTCAGACAGCCAGTTCTAGTACAGGTTACTCTTGATAAAGTTGAATTTCACTCCTATCATCTTTGCTATTTTAGAAGCCATACCAGAAACCATTTTTACATTTCCTTTAAAACATAATGGAATGTTAATACATTTTGAGGTTTGGTGCTTCAAATTATAGCATTCCATCTGGTTAAGTGTGGGGAAAAAAGGGAGATTCCAATCCATAAGAACATTTTTCTTTTTCTTTATTTTGGGTGGGTATAAAGAGTATTTGAAGATGAGATGGTATTACTTGAATGGTAATGGGAACAATATTAATAATCAAGGCATGATTTTGATAGCTGAGCATTTTAATAGCCAAAAATTCATCTACATGCTGCTAAAATCCTTGTTTTTATGACTTTTAACTGGAGCAGAATGATGCATTATAGGGCTCCAGTTTTTCAGCCAAGGTCTTCAAATGGGCTAATTTACAGAATGTGTCCAAAATCTAGGACACATGACTCCTGAGGAAATGAAATTTGGGGAATTTGTGGCTGCTTTAATGCTACTGGCTGCTGCTGCAAACACATGATCTTAATTTTCAATGTTCTGTGAGAGTTTCTCAGCCAGTCTCACAATCCCTCGCTCCTCCACCCAGCAGCAGCCACTTACCTGCCAGGAAGGAACGAAGGATTTCCTATGCTCCCTGCCAGATTTCTATAAGGAAACTCAATAGGGAAGCTGATAGGAAGTCGAAAGTTGCTCCTGCTTTTTTGCCCACCCTTCTTCACTCTGTTTCTCTGTTTAAGTAGATATTAAGTAATATCTCTGAAACGATGACCCAACTGGACATGGTTATCTAGTTACAAATAACTAGTGGGTGTTCTATCTATCTATCTATCTATCTATCTATCTATCTATCTATCTATCTATCTATCTATCTATCTATCTATCTATCTATCTATCTATCTATCTATCTATCTATCTATCTATCTATCTATCTATCTATCTATCTATCTATCTATCTATCTATCATCTATCCATCCATCCTTTGGGATTCATTCCTTTCCTTACTGTTGGTTTTTTTACTGAAATGAGAAAAATGATTTAGGCATTATGCAGAACAAAACAAACAACCCCTCCCCCTCCAATTGAGATGTTGTCAAAGTTCAAGATACAGTACCTGCCTCTGAGAACAAATTTGCAGTTAGGAATCTTTGACACTATTCCAAATGGACTATCATTTCCCTAAATTGTTCCCACTGTGCATGGAAATAAAGCATTCTTTTGGTTTAACCCTTTATTTTCTTTTTGAAAATCAAGTCAGCAGATATCAAGCACTGTTTGGACAAAACTAAACTACCCCCACAAATTGGTGGTTTTTATGCTCCAGGGAATTATGGACAAATTCTGAAAAGCTGTGTGGCCTTGATAAATTCTGTTGAAATACAGGAAAGCTCACAAAAGTCAGTGCTATAATATTGTAGCAGTGGTCCCCAAGGTTTTCCTTTTCTACACCAATAAGATTCTGGCTTTTGAGAATTACAGTATATAAACTAATGATTAGCAATATGGTACCGGTGGGCACCAGTATGTGCACATACTGAAAAATCCCAACTGGGATTGGCAAAATGCCCAACTGAATAGAATCTAAGCATTGGAAGAATCTACCTGGATTCCTTTGTAGCACACAATTCCCAATAAATCTATTTCAGCAATTGACCTTGAAGGTAACACTCTATTCTATTAATTGTAACCTTTCTAGATTGTGTTTGCAGATTGAAAGCAAATTGGTATATAATATTATCTTTGTTAGCAGGGTTAAGATTCCCTTGAAATCTGCTGTGGTTTCTGTCCATATCTGTAAGACAAACATATAGGTCATATAAAATGAAATATATTTTTAACTGAGATACTCAATTGTTTGGGAAACTGTTGTGGTTAAAATTTTAGATGACAAAAAGGGCTGTTAAAAAAACCCTAATGTATAAGTATATATGTTTGTATTTTTCCTTAAGCTTATGTGTCTATGAATGGGTATGTGTTTGTGTGTGTACATCTTCTATTTTCAAATTACCTAATACTCAAGCCTCCTATTTTCCTCACAAAAGCAACTCTGTGAGGTGGGTTGGGCTGAGAGAGAGTTATTAGCCCAAAGTCACCCAGCTGGCTTTAGTCCCTGAGGGAAACCTAGAACTCACCATCTCTAAACCAGGACCTTAACCACTACATCAGGGGTCTTCAAACTTGGCCCTTTTATGACTTATGGACTTCAACTCCCAGAATTCCTCAGCCAGTGTGCCTGGCTGAGGAATTCTGGGAGTTGAAGTCCACAAGTCATAAAAGGGCCAAGTTTGAAGACCCCTGCACTACATCAAATTCTTTTCACTTTTATATTGATGTTTTGTTTCTCCCATAAGAACCTAAATAAGAACAACCAATTTAAAAGCAAAAAAAAAAAAAACCACCAAGAAAAAACCTGATGAAATAGATATACCAACATGTTATTTTTTAATGTTGAAAACTTGTGAAAGTATGAATCCTACTGAGATTTAAAACATTCATTCCTGAAATCTTGCAACATTTTGAATGAGAATATGAACATCTTGCATTATTGGTGATCTCATGAGATTTTAGCCATTATTTATTTATTTGGACGCCCGTGCAATATCTTTGCGGTTCATGAATGTTTTCCACACCAAACATTAGAAACTCTTGAGCAAAGCCAGGCTGGACCGCCATGTATTGAACTAAAACTTCTGTGAAACCAAGAAATTTGTAGTTTACATAATGTGAATTTGAGATACATTGAAGACACAAACAGAAAAGGCCATTTTGCACAACTTAGAAAGTGCTTCCGGTAAAAAAGGTCTCTTTGTGCGGAGTCACAGAGATGATCTTGAAGAAACTGGATGGAGGTAATGTTTGGAAAAGATTTGTTAAGCAGAGGAAATGGAGCCTGAATATGAATTCAGACTAACTCCTTCCTAATTTCCTAGGGTGTAAAAAGGAGGGAAAATTCAGTTAGGCTTTTAAGATTCTATTACTCTAGTCCATAACAGTAAAGGAAAGTTCCTTCTGATATGTTTCTTGACCAAAGTATATCTAGTTTAATGTCTAGTTTAATGAAGAGAAGGATTAGGGGTGACATGATAGCAGTGTTCCAGTATCTGAGGGGTTGCCACAAAGAAGAGTCAAGCTAATCTCCAAAGCACCTGAAGGCAAGACAGGAAGCAATGGATGGAAACTAACCAAAGAGAGAAGCAAACTGGAATTAAGGAGAAATTTCCTGATAGTTAGAACAATTAATCAGTGGAACAACCTGCCTCCAGAAGTTGTGGGTGCTTCAACCCTGGAAGTTTTTAAGAAGAGACTGGACAATCATTTGTCTGAAATGGTATAGGGTTTCCTGCCTGGACTAGAAGACCTCCAAGGTCCCTTCCAACTCTTCTATTATTATTATTATTATTATTATTATTATTATTATTATTATTATTATTATTATTATTATTATTATTATTATTATTATTATTATTATTATTATTATTATTCATCGCAGTCAGCCAGATGTTCACACTGGATTTGACATTTTTGTCTACCTATCGAGTCCTTACCAAGGATCTGGGATAGGCAGATGTGGATATTTGAATTGATGGTATTACAGATAGCGTCACAGGATGGAAGCAGTTCCTAATAAGGCCGCCTTTTGCAATTGACTAATGGCGAATTTGTCAATGCCAATGGTGTTCAAGTGGTGCTCCAGTTATTTTGTGATTTCACCTAAGGCAGGCATGTCAAACTCCCGGCCCGCAGGCCGGATGCGTCATGCCGAAACCGCGCCCACCCCATTGCTGACAATGGGGAAAAAGTCGCGATACGTCACGCGACGTCACGTGATGTTGCGAGTTTGACATGCCTGACCTAAGGCATCTATTACTATTGGTACTACCCTTGTTTGCCTTTGCCGCAGTCGTTCTATTTCTATTTGTAGGTCTTTGTATTTTGTTATCTTCTCCAGTTCTTTCTCGTCTATTCTGCTGTCTCCAGGCACTGCCACGTCCACTATCCAGACTTTTTTGTCTTTCTTATCGACAATTGTTACGTCCAGGGTGTTATGTGGCAGGTGCATGTCTGTTTGAATTCTAAAGTCCCAGAGCAATTTAACATTTTCATTTTCTATGACTTTCTCTATTTTATGATCCCACCAGTTCTTGCTTACAGGCAAATGATATTTCTTGCAGATCTTCCAATGCACCATTGTTGCTACTTTGTCATGCCATTGCTTGTAGTCACTCTGTGTGATCTTCTTGCAGTAGCTTACCAGGTGGTCCACTGTTTCTTCAGCTTCTTTGCATAGGCGGCAGTTACTATCTGTTGCTGTCAGTAAGCCTTGCTGATATACTAATTTCAGTGCATCTTCATCATTGTCCTTCAGATATTCTTCCAAAGCCATTTTTCCTTCTTCAACCATCTGATGTACTTGCAACATTCCATGTCCACCTATTTGCCTTAGTAGATAGAGTCTGTCAATGTCACTGCGTGGATGAAGGACATGATTCATTGTCATTATTTTTCTGGTCTTCCTATCCATTGCTTTTAGTTCTGCTTGAGTCCAGTCCACTATTCCAGCTGTGTATCTAATGACTGGAATTGCCTAGGTGTTGATTGCCTTCATGGTATTTCCTCCACTGAGTTTGGACTTTAAGATCTTCTTCACCCTCTTGATGTATTCACCTCTGATCTTTTTCTTGACTTCAGTGTGCTTGATGGTGTCAGCTTGAAGGATACCCAAGTATTATTACTATTACTACTACTACCACTACTACTACTACTACTATTGTTGTTGTTGTTGTTTATTGTTATTGTTATTGTTGTTGTTGTTATTGTTGTTATTGTTGTTATTATTATTATTATTATTATTAATAATTATTATTATTATTATTAATTATTATTATTATTATTATTATTATTATTATTATTATTATTATTATTATTATTATTATTATTATTATTATTATTATTATTATTATTATTATTATTATTATTATTATTATTGGAAGAGCAAGAGTACATTCTAGGGCAGAGGATGTCCAGGGCTACAAGTGACTGCTGAGAGCTCAACAATTGATAGTGAATGTGACAGAAGGAGGACATTGTTGACTGGAGGTTGGAGAAGACTTTAGACTGATTGGAATGAATGCTTTGGATCTCACAAGTACAGCATCCCTCTGTTACTCATCAGAGCCCTTCTTTCTCCAGGCTTCTGCAAGAAAGCTGCTGTAAGCAGTCAGTTGGGTAGCGTTAAAACAGCTCTCCAAGCAGCTGCAGCCCTTTTCCTCCAGGCTCTGGCAGGGCACTGGAGACAAGCAGAGAGGTGCTGGTCATGAGTGAGCTCTGAGACACTTCTTCCAAATTATTCTGAAATATAGGCAGCCCTAGGCACTAGATCAATGGTAAGTAAAGGCCATGCATCAATTTTGGAATTTACCCCCATCCATCACTTGGGATTTGGGGTAGTGAGGAAGGTGCTAGCCTAGGAAACCGGGGTGTGTTTGTGTGTGTGTGAGTCCTAATCCTCTCTAAGGCAAAAAAGCTGACCAGGTGACTTTGGGCCATCACTTGCTCTCAGCCCAATTCCCCTCACAGGGTTGTTGTTGTGAGGAAAATAAGAAGGCCAAAGTATGAGATATGTTCCCCGCCTTAAATTAGCTGGGAGGCTAATCAAAATAATTGGAGCCCCATATTGTCTAAGCAGGCTTTCAGATGAATGGAGCCTCTTGATTTCTCCTCACCAGCTCCTGTTTCCCTTCCCTTAAGTACATGGCCGTTTGGCTTGTCCACATCTTTTTTTTTTTTAATCTTTCAGGAAATATTTCCACAGCAAAATGCAGCCTCATTTGTTATATTTAAGGCTGCATTTTTGTTAAGCCTGTTTGGCAGGCTTCCTTCACTCTTTCTGGCAAGCAATGGCCAGCTGAGATTTAACACTAACAAACTGAGGATACGCTGACACAACAGAACGGGTTTAATCATTTTTGCTGCACGAAGGACAAGATACTCCAGTACATTGCCAGCTCTTCCCATTGCAAGAGCCAATGAGGCTCCTGCTTCACCTTCCCTCCCCTGTCTCTGGAGAATGCCCTTTTTTTTTTCCTTGAAATTTCCACTGAGCTCGAGAGGTCTCTTGGGTAACCATGTTCTATGGAATGAGCCATAAATGTTCAGCATTGCCACACAAGAGTATGAAAAATGGCCCATTAACATGAAAACAAGGCCTTTAAAACCTCAAACTCCACATATGTTCTTATGCCTTCTCATTCTTTTAAATGTCTGTAATCTATCTAACTCTCCTCTAAAAGAAGGTACCTTTACATTAAGCCCAGATGAATGTAAGTGCAGTATGATAAATAAATAATATATTATTCAATTTTGGGGCACCATCATTTATCTAACTAGCTCACCTTTCCTCTAAGGAAAGCAAGACCTCATGCATGATTGTCACTTTTCCCTGTCCTTGTACCTATGCTGGGAGGAGGCTGATATGAAACAAGATGCTTCATCCAGGTCACCCAGTAACTAGTGATAAATGGAGGATTTGAAGGTGAGATTTTTCTGGGCTAGTCTTCCATATTTGGAATGGAGATGGAGTTTAGCCTTTCAAACACTTTACTGATATAGATCAGGGCTTTTCAACCTTTTCACCGATTGTACCACTTTTAGGATATGGCAATATTCGAGTACCACCTAGCAAGGTGTCAAAAACGTGATGACCAAAAAAAAACCCTGTTCAAAGTTGCAATTGCACTGAAATGACTTATGACCATTTTTCACACTTATGACCATTGCAGCATGCCCAGGGTCATGTGATTTATATTTGGACACTTGGCAACTGATTCGTATTTATGATGGTCACTGTCCCAGGGTCATGTGATCCCCTTTTGCAGCCTTTTGACAAGCAAAGTCAATGGCAGGGCTGCTGGTGGCCAAGTGCTAAGTTCCCTCCTTCCCTGCCTCCCTCTTTCTCATGCCCACCTCCTTCTGAAGGAAGAATTTGAACCCCCCCCATATTTTCTCTCTTCCATATATTCATCAAACAAGGAAAAGCCTCCAGAAACAGAAAAGACAAACTGCTGAGTGAACTAGCTTAAAAAGGCACATTCCCCTTTAAGAATTAGCTACTGGCTAGAAAGGAAAGTAAGGAAGAAAAAAAATGTAATAAGTATTGGCTGCCGGCTAAGGCAGCCTCCCCAAATGGCTCCATTCATAAGTAAAGGAATCTACAGGAAAAATCCATTCAGGAGAAAAATACTTCAAAATCCCTTGCAGCAAAACTTACAGCTAACAATAGGAGAGCAATAGAAGCTAACACGAGACATCAGCCATTGCCAAACACTCTTTAAGAACACAAAGCCCACATTGCACAAATCCCAGAACTTCAAAGTCACAAAAGCACATAAGAATCCTTCCATTCTCCATCTCCCTCCCTCTCTTCTCCGTGCCTCACCTCCAGCCATTGCTGCTTTTCATTCCTCTTGGAGGGCGACCCCTCCCCCACTGCATTTCTTGCGTTTGCTGCTGCCAGCACAGGTGGCTGCCACAGCAGTTGCAAATCAGCTCATGGCCGGCCTGCTTGATTTGATCTCCTCTCCCCCCCCCTCCTCCTTCTTCCCATTCGGTGCAGCTAGAGCTGACTCCGTCTCCTCCCAAGGCTGCTGCTTTTTTCTCTCTCTCCCTCTCCCGCCCAAACTGCCTCCTTTTATAGGTCTCCACCTCCCTCCTCCTCCTTTCTCATGGGGGAGGGTGAGCCAGAAGTGAGCCTGGGCCCTTTGTCTCTCCCCAGCCACTGCAGCTCCAGAGGACTCTCTCACTGTAAGTCCTTGCCTGTGCTGGCTCTTTCCCTCCCCCACTACACTTGGCTAGGCAGGGCTGCGTACCACCTGCCACTTGTTAATGTACCACAAGTGGTACGCGTACCACAGGTTGAAAAGCCCTGATATAGATTACTTAGTGAGCATTATCATAGCACACAGGTCATAAGAGAATACAAATTCGCTATCTGGGCTGCAAAAAATCAAGGCAACCACTAGAGGGCAACAATGGGCTACAATTTTCTGTATTTCTTTGTTTCCAGCTAGTGGTCATTTGAAAGTTTACAGTCCAGGTATTGTTGTCAATTGTACTTTTTAATAAAATTACTATAAAAATGAAAGCGTATAAAATCTGTAAAATTTTGGCATCTAGTATATGGGTCTGGTATGTTGTAGTTGTGTCGAATTCCAATTGGGACAACATCATTTGAAACACACAGATAAACATTAAGGCAGAACATGTCTTTTGGAGCACCTACACCCAGGGTAAAGGATAACCTATGTTGTCCCATTCTCTATTTACATGAAACCTTTGGAAGACCTCAAGATAATGAATTTGGTGAATCCTGTTTTAGATTTTGAAAAAAGTCAGCCCTCCTTTTTGACCCAAAGGTTGGATGATTTGTTCATATTCAAACATATGTCATATTTTATATAGAAGATGGGAAGAGCTATAGCCAAAATTAAAAGTTGTATTTCAATAGATTGGACTGTTTACTAGCTACACTCACTTAGAGGAGAATTATTTTTTTTTACTGACTTCATATGTACTGAGTTCACCCGATGAACTGTTTATTGGGGCTTTTAGAAATACAGATAGTCCTCAACTTATGACCACAATTCAGCCCAAAATTATGCTGCTAAGCAAGACATTCCTTAAGTGAGTTTTGCTTTATTTTATGACCTTTCTTGTCACAGATGTTAAGTGAATCACTTCAGTTGTTAGGTTAGTAACACGGTTGTTAATTCAATGTGGCTTCCCCATTGAGTTTGCTTGTCAGAAGGTTGCAAAAGGGGACCACGGGACTCCAGGACACAGCAACCATCACAAATATGAACAAGTTGCCAAGCATCTGAATTTTGATCATGTGACCATGGGGATGCTACAGTGGTCATGTGAAAAACAGTCATAAGTCACTTTTTCAATGCTGTGGTAACTTTGAACGGCCATTAAACAAATGGTTGTAAGTTGAGGACTACCTGTATCAAATAAACTCTGTAAATTCAGAGATGTAAAGCCAAAACTATGCAAACTTCATTAGAGTTTATCACAGTGCCTTTGCAATCAGCAGAACAATCAATGATTAGTGATTTGTATATTTGTAATCTATGGAAGACTAGCTGGTAAAGAACAACAGATATCGTAAGTAGCTGTTTTAATCTTTCTTAATTGAGACTCTGCAGGATTAACTTCATTTGACCTGAACCCAAAATATCCTTTTTTATTTACATTTGACTTTGCTCTGCATCTTGTTTGAAGAATTACCTGGTGACTCTCTTCCAGGGCTTTCCTTTCTCTCTGAAGCAGAAAGGCCACATCTGCACCTTTTCCCTGAACTATTTTGCAGTTTGGCTCAATCCCAGATTTATTGCTAAAATCTGGAAATCTTAACAGGCATGAAGAGGCATTGAGGATGGACGGGTTGGGCAGCCTCCTTGTGAAAACCTCAGTTGTGGTGTAAGAGAATTCCCAGGTCTTTATCTTAGGTTTGCAATAATTCAAGGGTGTCTGCAGAGTATAGTCAAAAAGCCACGATAGCAGCCAAAATGGTGTGATTGAAGCAGTGCTGCCATCGTAATCCTTTTAACTGTGCCCTGAGGTGTCCCCTGTATGCATTTATCTGCTTTGATAGTCCTGCATCCATGAAAAGCAACAAATTTTGAAAAAAATTACAATGATAGAGCTTCATTTTGGAGTTGTAGGGTAAATGAGATAACCAGAAAAAAAGGAGGGCGTGCATCAGATGGGTAATCTGAATGTCATAAAAAAAAGTAGTAAAATCTTAATTATTCAACACTTAGCAGGAAATGCCATTTGCCATTCCACTTCAGGTAGCAAAATAAATTCATAAACTTGTCAGTTGGCTTATCTGTGAAATGATTGTTCAGTTTTTACTGCTATCCAAAGTGTATGCAAGTGGGATTTTTTAAAAGTAAGTCAGTTCACAATGTGCTTATATTTCGTTTCCTTTCCCCCCCCTCCCACCATGTTTTATTGCCTCTATTCCCATTTTTGTTTGATGTTAATTGTATTGGAATGGGCACAAATATCCTAATTGTTATACCACAAGAGTCATATGATTCACAAGACAGTTAAGTCCAAAATTTTGGAATTTCTTATCCTGAGTGGAAGGCTTTTCATAGCACATTCAGTCCGTTTTCATGTAGTTTCTGTTCTATCTTGTGTACTCAAACCCACTTCATTTGCTTTGAGCAGTGATTCTCAACCTTGACAACTTTTAAGATGTGTGGACTTCAGTTACCAGAATTCCCCAGCCAGGGTGGTATAAGGATATCTGGGAGTTGAAGTCCACACAGCTTAAAAGTTGCCAAGGTTGAGGAACACTGCTTTAGAGTATTGCTTGAGGATTATATCATGTAGATCAAGATTGGAGAACTTGCAGCCTACCAGATATTACAGAATTACAACTCCCATCATCTGTCATCATTGGCTATGGTCCTGAGTGCTGTCAGCTGTAGTTCAGCAATTGCTGAACCCAGTGGTGGGATTCAGCCAGTTCGTACCAGTTTGGCAGAACCAGTAGCTAATTTTTTGTTGTCCAGGCCCAGAATGGACTTTCTGAAGCGGCATCTACACAGAGAACAGGTTGTTCACATATTTGAATTCCACCACTGGCTGAACCCCATATTTCACTGTTTTTACTGTAGGGTGTTGTGATTATGAAGAGAACAATTTCTCAGTGAAATGGTTTTGTCATGCTTTTGCACACAAGGCACATTATATTCAGATATGTTAAATCTGGACAGTAGCTATTAAAATACTTACCTGTGTAGCCTGAGAGTAAGATTTAGCAACAGTTTTATTTTAGCTGTTGTGTGTTTGCCTACTTTATCAAGGCAGAATATTATATGTATGCTCTTCACATAGGTCCACAGCGCAGTGACTATAAGGAGTATATACTTACTTTGTGATGACATCTGTATACATTATTTTTGTGCTTTTATAGCATTTTAGTTTTCAGAAAAATAATTCAAGAAATAGTCCAACAGGGCCTTTAAATCAAATCTTATGGAATAGAAAGCATGGACTAGAGGTGAGAATGTGTAATTCAATCTTTGCTGTTTTACTACCCCCTCAACAATTCTTATTCCATAACGTTTAAGGAGAGATTTCGCAACCTTCCATCCAATGAGCATTTTCCAGATGTGTTGAACTTCAGCTCCCATAACATGTAGGTTGTCTAGTCTTCAATAGATTTGCAGAGTGCAAGGGTGGTGAAAGGTGGCTCCTGTGATTACAGGCGTGCTCTCTACAAGAATAGTTTCAGTCACAATTTATCACTTTGCTTTAGTATCCTAGAAGTGAATAGTACAATGACTGCCACTGCTATATAAAAAAAAAATACTGTTCTCTGAAAAGGTTACATATTATACAGGAGACAACTTTTTAACAAATTGTTAAAATATTTTCACAGTTGTGAACTGGAGATACTTCAGTCCTTTTCAGTTTTATCTGAAACTCCCTTAACTGTTTTAGGTCGGTGGTCCTCAACCTTTCTGGCTCTGTGGACCTACAGCGGTGGCAGGGTGGAGAGGAGATGATTTCATGCACGTGCCCGCCACTTAGACAAATGGAGCTTCCTGTGTTCACCCACTTGCGGGACCCGGTTCCCAATAGGCTGCGGCCTGGTACTGGGCTGCCGACTGGGGGTTGGGGACCCCTGTTTTAGGTTTACAAATGTAATTCATTACCATTAATGGATTCAATCTGTGATCAGCAATGACTAATAGATCTAGTAATATGAATTATATTTACTAAAAATAATAAGAGTTTGGAAATTCTACAAAGTTTTCAATGTATTACAGTTGTGAAATTAAAGACTGCCTTTCTTTCTGAAACATGCTACTGAATTTTTAGCATCTGAAGACAATAAATTAATTTTAAACAAACTATATCCATTAGTATTCAACAAACACAACTGGTATCTTCAGTGGTTTATGATATTCCTAAAAATGTGCATATGCCAGAAGTTTAAGGGTGTGTATGTTTGTGCATGCACGCATGTGTGTATTCAAATGAGGGAGGGAACATATTGCCCATGACAGAATCAAATGAATTGAACTGAATTGAATTGCCCAATCAAAATCTTGCCCATTTATGTAACAACTATTCTAAAAAAGAAGAGGATAATACAAATTGGAAAAATATTTCTCCTTACTTGTTTTACAATATATACCTGCTAAGATTCAGAAAAAAAAGGAAAGGAAAGGAAACAGAAAAGAAAAGAAAAGAACACACATGTTAATTTCAAGTTAACAAATGTTTTGGGTTATAGTCATATTTTCAAAAAGCAGTGAGTGATTTATGATTTGGAATATTTTCACCAAAGCCCTCGAGGTTCTGAAAATAACACAGCCTACATAAATTGACATGAGCAAGCTTTTTTTAATAAATAAAATCCCATAGAAGCAGAATATATTTAAACTCAAACCAAAATTATAATTATAATTCACATGAGAAAATACTAGGACTTTAGAAAAAGGGTTTTTCCCTGAAGTGGCTGAATGGTTTAATTAAGTACAGAACCCATGATGAAAATCTTCTTTTTTCTTATTTCAAACCCTGACACATGCTAAAAAGGTTATATATTCTTCTACCTCATTCATAATTCTGCTTATCACTTTTAAACAGATAAACGCCTAGATTCTGGAACACCATTTTTGCAAGAAAAAGCAGTTTTAATATGAAAAATGTAATATGTTATCTAAGCTATAATATAAATTTTATTTATCACTTTACATTTTCAATTTTTCTCAAGCTACTAGCACCAGTTGAAATCAAAATCTGAAATAGGTCATTTCCTTATTTTCAGTAAGGAAATTAAAAATGGCGTTTTATTTGAGGCACATTGGATTGCTACTCTGACTTGATCTAGAAGCTCTCATTAAATTCTTAAATATTGTGCTTCCCACTTGTAAATCATTCACAGAAAGCAGAAGTGAGAAACAGCTGGAAATCAATGTCATCAAATCTCCTTTGCAGATATTCTAGAATCCCAATTTACTATTTGCCAAGTATTGAATACACATTTCCACATAGAATAAATATCCTGCCAAACCAACTCATCAGAATGGAATCAGTGTTAGCCAATTCTATCTAGCAACATGTCACAAGTTGCAAGATTTAAGAATACACTTTATGTTCAAGCTTTGTACCTTGATTAAATATACAATATATAAACCATGGGAAATCGGTGTAGTGAATAACTTTCCTTTTCAGTTTTGATAATAAATACAATTCACATTTGAATTGCTTTAGATATGCAGTCCTATTGGTTTGATTCACCAATGTACACGTCTCCATATCTCCTGGTATGGTTTTCTTTATTGTGTTTAAATGTATAAGACTCTTATGCTTGATCCCTGGCAGTACCATTCTAGGAGCAGCCAATCGATAGTTATATCCTTCTGGAGGGAACCATAATTGTGTTCAAGGCAGAGATTAGCAAGTTCAACCCTCTTTAGAAGCATGGCTGCTGATAGGCTAACTCCCCATGACCTGTAATGGTATTTCCAACTATTCTCCTTAGAGAATTTTTGAGAGAAGATTTGACGATCCACAGTGGATCAAAGACTATTGGTTTATTCACAGTTTATAGCAAGGACAGGTAACTTACTTCATTCAGACGTTGCTACGCTATCACTCCTAGCATCCCTCACCACTGGCCTTGGGAGACTGGAAACTCTAATTCAGCAATATCTGAACTACCACTTTCTTATCTACCTCTGATTTAATTCACTCTCACTATGGAGAATTTCCCTGAGCCATAGTGTTTAGATCATGGTTATCGGTACTTTGCCTGCAATGGTGTAATTTTCAGGCCATTTATACCATTCTAAATCTTCAAGCATTAGCAGCATATTTACTTAGGGGGGACAGAGGGGATAAAGATGCTTTCTACATTTCCATTTTGGCTCGGCTCCCATACTCCCAGCATACCAAAAGCAGGACAGATGCACCATCTGTCTGAACAGGGATGCCAGTGGACCTTCCAAAGTCACCAAGCATTTCCAGTGAAGAACAATTTCCTTTCTCAGTCAGAAGTTGATGAATGCTATCTTGTTCCAACTTGCTGCCCTATAAATACTAATCCAAACAGCAGTCCCATAAAATCTGCCCTGTTGCTTTGCAACGGTTTGGCTTGCTTGAGGGCAATCACATGAGGGATCTCGCTGCCAGCTTTGCCAAGATCAAAAGAGCCTGCTGCTGCCACCTCCACCACCACACACACACACACAGGGAGTGTTTTACATCTCAGGGCAAATCCAATTTTCTGGTCCTGTGCCAAACTACCGCTAGAGGCAGCAGAGAACGGCTGTGCAGCTCACATTTGAAATCAGCATACAATATAAATGTAGCATTAAAAAAAAAGCATAAAACTAATTTTGGACGATGTATCCTAAGCACCTTGAAATGTACATATATTATTTAATATAAATGTAAATCATAAATATTCATTCTTCTGGCAGTCTCTTTCAAACCCAGCTAAATGTCAAGAATGTTTTAACAACACCCCCTCGCAAGCTAATTATATTTTTAAAATTGGGCCCTTTTTGCCCCTTTCTGAAAAAACCTATTTCAAAGTTAGATATATGTAATTTGAGCACTGTAAAATAATTCAGTGACCTGTATAATTGTTTTGATTCACAACCACATCAAGATCCAGAAAACTTCCCTCGAGGGGGAAATTACTCTTCTTTGCAGTGAAGCCGATCTATACTTTTATTCCAATGTTATTTTTAAGGTTGAAAAAGCAGTGCTATTATATCAAACAAGTTAGGAAAAAAAGAATCTGGTAAATACGGTCAACATTTTGATGATATAGACATTTTAATATTAAAAGCAAATTGTAAATGTATCTTTATAAACAATATGCATAAAATAGATCTATAATAGTAAAGCTCTGTCTCTTTTTAAATGTTTTTTTTTTCACAGTAATTTCTTAGGTATGTAATATTTTCCCTCTTAAAGAAATAGTGCAATTTGATGAACGTACTTAGGTAAATGAATTAGAAATCTGATGACCCTTAATACAAATCCTTGTAAATTTCTTGTAGGAGTGGATGAAGGCTCATATCTGTCTCCGTCTTCTTTATAATTTGCAACAGCTGCACATGTTCTGTTACAATCTGTCTGAGGTCTGTCATTTTCTGCAACAATTTTGCAAACAGCTGTGATGATTCTGGGTGATTCAGCTTTAACTGGAGTTCTAGTGATTGCAGCAAACTATCTTGAATATCTTCAATAGGCTTCACATTCAGTAATCCAGGGCGATCTAGAAGCAAATAAAACCATTTGTTTTAAAATGTGTGTAGCTACATGACCCATCGGTATAGCTGAATGATAAAGGTGTCTGCAGCAGTTCTAGCACTGCGGAAACTATCTGAACTGGAATTACCGTAAGTTTTTGACTGCCACAAAAGTCTGCTTTAGGGTCAGAGATATTTTCTAGTCTCAGTTCAGTAGTTACTCTCCCTTCACACACAATTTTACCTGTACCTCTCTTTCCATTCTATTTTTCTTGCCATTTGTTTATGATTTTTATTTAACATGTAGTTGTTGACGACATTCAGCTAACTCTCCATCAGGGTAGACACCAGGTCCACAGCTTAATTGCATTCCTGTCTTTGTGTTGAACTTTTGGACAAATGGAGAAACTCTACAATTCTATAAGCAAAAGGGATGAAAATACAGCCAAATGTTGCTAATAATTGTGCACAATGTTCCTATTTTGACAACATCTGCAAGTGACCATTGCTGCCTCTCTTGATAATATATAATCTCCTAAACTCACTTGGCAATGTGAAACCACATCTTAATAACCAGAATCCACTGGTTTCATGCTGCAAGGCAAAAGTTAATAAGTAAAACAACTGCTAAGTCATTCAAGTAAGTGGACAAGCTGGGTGTCATCTTGTTATGTATGAGGGCATCGGGTACAGGCTCAGATGTCTGGATAAGGTGTACTGTACAGCTTTCACTAATCTAGTGCCCTCCAGCTGTGCTGTAAGAAATTTCCATTTGTCCCATTCAGAATACTCATGGGGACAATGATAATGATGATGCAAGTCACACAACACCAACAAAAGGCGGCTGATCTGTTGTTCTCTGGGAGCAAATGACACCCTCACATGACAAAGTTCCTGCATCGTCAAAGAATAAAGGGAAGAAGACCGAAATCAACAAAGGATGACTTTAGGAGTTGTGCAAGTCTTTGGATACCTAACAAAAAACCCAATGTCATTCCCCAGGTTTGGCTTATATATACCAGATATTTCATGGTGGCCATTCCTGCAGTTTTTATAGAACAACTCTTATACACGAAAGGGTAACTTCCTTGATCAATTAAGCCTGCAGCTCAAACTCCAGAGGCCCAAATTGACTGCTATTAAGTTATTTAAATAAAGCTGTTGATTACATTGCCAGATTTAAGTTCTCAGTTTTGTCACTGGAATTTGATTTTATTCAAGGTCATAGAAATTGTATGGTGTTAAGTGAAGGAAGTTAAAACAATAACAGACAAGAAAGCAAGAAATCAGCTCTGTGTCTGTTTAAAGGAGTTCGTGTAGGCTGAACTAGTTCTTGTAAGGATTTACAACCTGATTATATAAACCACAAAATGACTTATTTACCCTAGGTGTCAAAAAAAAAGGCAGCATTCCATATAAACTGGAACTGAATTACTCGATAGTACCTTCATAACTTGGGTTTTTACATTATAATTCACACTGACTAACTAGACCTAATGTTATAGGAAATTTTATAACCCGCCTAAATATTTACATAACAAGAATATAGAACCATTTTTCTCAAATGTTTTATTTTTTTTCAGAAATCATAAGGTTATCGCTACCACTACAGAATTCTAAACCCAATCCATAAGTTAGTTAAAAAAAAAGCAATACTAATATTCTACTTTTAAAAAATGAGGAAGGAATAACACGTAAAAAAGGACCCACAGAAAAGCTGTGTCAAAAAGAGTAGGCATACTGGGCTTACATTATTTTAAGAGTTATATCCTATGGTGCCTTTCTGCTAGCAAAACAGATTCTGCAGTTAGAACAGACTTCCCCCTCTCTCTTTCCTCCTTCCAGTTCCAAATTTGCTCAAGAAGCTTGGAAGAGCACAACATATTTTTTTTTCAGGAAAAAAAAAGGAGAAAAGAAATGAGAGACAAACTCTGTTCATGTAATATTGCACAAACAGAAGCCTACTCATGTGACACTCAAGGTCATTTATTCAAAACTTTTAGATCTGTCTGCTATGTATAGAGGATATGTGTGCGTAAACATTTTAGAGATGTGGCAGTTAATATTTTTTAAAAATGTTACTTGTCTGGTTTTTGGGAGATCACATAGGTTTTAATAGTATTCTGATAATCTGCAAATCCTAAAACATCTGGGTATGACTCATTGTGCATAAACATAAAATTTAAGCAAATGTAAAGTCTGCAGCATCTTTTCCCACTGTTTTTGAAAACCTAGAAAATCCCTTGCTTGCTTCACTAATAGTTAGTCTTTAATGTTGTTAGCAATATAGTACTATTCAACTTGTCTAAAAGTAACTTCCTTGCATCCCAAGCAAATACAAAAACAGACTGAATTGTAGAGATCCTTTCTACAATAAAAAAAGATTTTTTTGTCAGACATAATTTTTGTTTCCTGAGTTTATCAAGAGATCCAGATATCTTCTTTGATTTGAGGCCCTTACTTATTTTCTCACTGTTTTGCTTGTTTATCATGATAAAGAACCCCCCCCCCCCCAAAGCAGAAAACCTACATAATGCTTTCTCCAAGAATCTTCCCTCTTAAAGTATCCCCAAATCAAGGCCAAGCTTATGATGCTGAAGCATTTTTTTAAAATTATGAAGCCTAATTGGAATTTGAATAGTTGGACTCTTCAACGCATTTAAAGATAAATTCCAGATAAACTTTAGGACAAAGTCCTAACATAGGGTGGCACACATGCCTGTGTCCCCAAATAGTCATGGATTCTCCTTTTAGGAAACGTTAAACAGAAAAGATAAAAACGAACTTCTATAGTTCTTTTAGTTTAAAATTAAACTGCAGTTTAGTTAACTACAGATAAACTTTAATAATACTGCTACTGTAATATCAATAATATCAAAGTTATTTTTGAAAGACTGATAATTACGTAAAATATAAAGCTGAAACAATGTTCCCAAAGTAGATGACCATATTTAGAGATAGGCTTTTATCCAATGTGGAAGTCTCTTTTATTCTTCAACATTCTCAAAGAGAACCATACTTTCTGTTAATCATTCACTTACAAAATGTTCATAACAATTATTTTATGTTCTATGTACACTTGCAAAATTCCTATGTATTCTTATCTCTTAAGAGCAATTGCTACTGAAGCTCATTTAGAACAAGAATAAGCATTTGGCTGGGAACTCTTATCATAATGTCAGTGTGACTCAGCAGTTGCGTGCCTGATTTTAATGAGTACAGAATAAATCAGGTTTTAAATCCAAAGAAACTAGCACTGGCTGCACATATCTTACAAGTTATATAAAAAAGATTCTTAATAGGTGGAGTATCCCTCAAAATTGTTGACTGGTTTGTTCTTTTTAATGAGAGTTTGTCTTTTTCAGTCTGTAAGCAGCAATTCCTATACTGATAAAACAGTTCAAACCCTGAAAAAAATGTATTTTCAACTAGATTGGATCCAACAGAAGTATTTAGCAGATGGCTTTTTTCTACAGGAGACTGTTAATGTAGTATGGGAATCCTCCAGTGGAAAGGGGGAAGTAATCTCTTCTGATCCCCTCTCTCCTACTGTAAACTATTCCACTTTTCCTTGAAATTCCCAGAACAACAGGGAAGATGGTGATGAAGCTTCAGTGAAATGAAACTGGCAAGGATTATCTCATTCCATTTTGGACAGAATTCTGGTAGCAGAATTAAAACTGGATCAAACTATGAAGGAAACTACGACTTAATGCTCATCTTCAAAATCATTTATTCCTAGACTGTACATTTGTCAATAGTTTCAATTATTCAAACCACAGTGGATTTATTACTTGATAACCTTTAATCTGTACAACTTCAGGTACAATTATTGGGAATATGTAATATCTTGAATGTACTTTCTGTTGGATTATGCCTGAAGAAGATTTAAAAGACTGGTAAAAACAACAGATTGTATTGTCCATTTTGTGGGAGCTTTATTTTGGGGTATTCTATAGGCAAATACATATTAAATCCTTCTGAAAACTTAATTTACAATTGATCTGATTATAAATTTGTTGCCAAGTTCATCTTCAGTGAATATTTATACAAAAACACCGAAAAAACAAAATAGGAAGAGTATTGATGCTTTTGGTGTTGGAGAAGACTCCAGTTTGGTCCAGTGGTTAAGGCACCCAGCTAGAAAGCAGGAGAATGTGAGTTCTAGTCCCACCTTAGGCATGAAAGGCAGCTGGGTGACATTGGGCCAGTTACTCTCTCTCAGCCCAATCCACTTTACAGGTTTGTTATTGTGAGAAAATAAGAGGAAGAAAGAGAATTAGGTGTGTTCATCATCTTGAGTTATTTATAAAAATAATAAGTGTGGAATAAAAAAAATCCAAAATCTAAAAAAAAACCCTCCTGAGAATACTGTGGACATCCAAGAAAACAAACCATTGAACAAATCAACCCAGAGTTCCCACTTAAGACACAAATGACTAGACTCAAATTACTCTACTTTGGAGACATGCAAAGACCTAGCTCTCTGGAGATGGCTTTAATATTGGGAAAGGTAGAAGGAAAGAAAAGAGGACGATGAGTAGCAAAGTGGATAGATTCAGTTACAGAGATGATAGGGGTTGCTGCTGGAAGAGCTAAGAGTTGACATCAACTTGATGGCATGTAATCAATCAATTAGGGAAAAATTTTCTCATGCAAGAATCTCACAGGCACTAAATGAGGCCTTGCCAGAAATGTCTACTAGTTAATTCAGCCCAGTTTGCAAAACCTACTTGGTAAATTTTACCACAAGTTACAGCTGCACCAAAACTTCACAGGGATCAATAAAAGCTTGGAATATCTGTAACAAGGATTGGACTTTGCACATCCAGGCTAAGTTAGAGTCCTAGGAGATCCTATTCTAGAGTTTCCAGGCGGACAGAAGAACGGGAAAGGATGTGAATTTATACCTTAGCCCTACTTGCATTGAAAATATATGGATTTAAGCACACCTAATGAAGAAATTAATTTCCATGGATTCCTTTTCAGCAGAACTCAATGTGTATAATATTGGCTTATGGATTTGAATTTTCTCTTGTTTTTTAATTGTAAACACTCCCCCACTCACACAGAGTCAATTTTTGGATAGAAAATTATACTATATCAATCAAGTTCAACCAGAAGTGTTTTGCCATCATGTTCAGAAATGCAGCTATTTCCTCTTATCTAGGGCAACCTTTAAAACTCTTTTAACTATCTATCTAGCTATTAGCAATATTAAAAGAAGGATGGGTTGCAGTTAGATAACAGTAACAATTGTCTTTTGTTACAATAAGGATAAAGTTTCTTAATTCATAAACTAATATTTCTGATTTGCTTTTAATAATAGTTAGAATTATCTTTAAAGGTGTTACTAATATTACTTTGAAAATTCTTATCCAATTTTTTACAACCTAGAAATCTTTATATCCTTGTTTCCCTCCCTTGCATTTCTAAATATCTGTTAAAATAAAATAAAAAAGGTTAAAAAGTATTCATATTTGAAACATCCATACTTGAGATGTATACAGGTTTATTTTTTCCTTATGTGTTCAGTGTTTTGAGGAAAGCAAGCAGGAGGACATTTTCTAATCTTTATTATCAAAAAGTACCATCCAACTCAAAGGAATTTCTTGAGATAGAAGGTGATTTTTTTCCCCTGACAATCTTGCATTCCAAGACACTGTACTTCTCAAAGCGTTCAATTTAGCTTTTGTTGAATTGTATTATTTAGAGTAGATTCTTGAATTTGTCATATCAAGTTGAAGACAGAGCCACTCAGGAATCCACTTATCCCAACATCTTTCTCAAGAATTTTTACAGTGTATATTCTTGCTAAATGAGATTTTAGTTTAACTAACAACATGCTTTAATGCTGCAGTACCAAGTGAAAAGTGCCAAATAGTAATTAAGCTCCTTTAATCCCGACACTTGTTGAATCATGCAATTCTCAAATGTGGTTGAGAGAAAGAAGCAGTCAGAGAAGTGAAATTATGTAAGAGTGGTGGTGGTGGTGTCTGGTTCTGTATAAGGAAAACATATGGTGACAAACAGCAGCAACTCAACTCAGTAGGGTCACACTGGGGATGTAAAGAATAACAAAGAAACACATAGGTCCATCTGACACTTGTTTGTTTATAGGTGGCCCCATGTTCAGTCTCAAGACTTCTGCTGCAGACTCTGACAAACAACTATTTAACAGAACCAATAATATTGGGTTCCATGGTTTGTTTTGGCATAAGATAGTTTTCCGGGCCTTAGTTTTGTGATTGAATGCCAGGGCTGCACAGAGACAGCAGTCTGAAGGCAATCAGGAGACAAGGGACAAATCAGTTTGCTGGGACCAAAGAACAAGTACTGAAGGACAAGCAGAGGTTCAGATTGAAGGGCGATCAATGGGTATAGAAAGAAACCAGGGCTCCAAAAGATCTGATTGGTCAAGCAAGGATTGCTTCACAAGGATTCTTGTATCTTTCTTCCCAAGGGGATCCAATCCAATGACCAGCATGAGTAGAGTTAGTCCAGAGTCTAAAATGAATCAACTGGCTAATATGCAGTCACTGGATATGGAGCAGCTGCACACACATCCAAAAATTGAGACCGTGAGAACTCCTAGGACTCCTGATACATATTTTTTGGAGGATATTTAAACTCTTTCATGAAGAGCAATTATTCATTTCATTTATCTTCCACACTGCATATAATAGGATGAGAAAAATTGCCTCAAGAATGTTTGTCCTATCAGGATCATTGCACATATGTAAATTAGGCCTCAGGAGACAAGAGCCTATCCATAATACAGTAGTATAGTTTTCAAATCAGGACCACCCAATTTATGAAAGCAGTTCAGGAAGCATTTCTAACTATGCCAGGGATTCAGTCAAATTCTCTGTTTTAATGTTCTGAGTGGAAAAGGTACAGTATGCCGAAGACCAAAGTACAAGGCTGGTGTGCTAAGTATGGGATGTTTGGGGGGCTCAGAAGTCATGCACCCTGGCTAAATTCTTTGCAAATCAAGGAGAACTATGAAACGTTTTCACACTTACCTCCACTGAGAATAATGACAGCTATAAATATTGCCAAGTCGCTGTCGTCTAATTCCAGTGCATTGAATTTGACAGCAAACTCAAATTTTGGCTCCATAAAGTCACAGAAAGGTTTCCGCAGACTCTTTAGGAACTCCCGAGTCATGAATCCTTGTCCATTGGATATGAGAACACCATCTTTATTCATCATGGAGGCTAGGAGCGTATAGATGATCTCATGCACTCCATATTTCAGGAGAGTTACTTGGTCATTGAGGTCTAAACTCACAAAACCTGGAATGCTTTTGGCAAATTCAGTGATTTCCTGAACAGCTTCCACCGAGCGAAACTGGCAGCGCTGGAAAATACGTATGGCCACTTCTTTGTTTTGCTCTTGCATGGGGCCCAAATGTTTACATTTGATCTGGTCTTCTCCCATCATTAAGGAATTCATGTCATAAATGACGAATGGCTAAAAAAAAAAAGATACAGTTGATGATCAGAATTTTTGCAACACGAAACACAGTGACTTAACGTAAAAACAGGTTGGAGAAGACAGATTTAAGTGTATGAATGTGAAGAACTCAGCTGCACTAGGTCTCTCAGTTTTCAAGGACATGTTTTGAAGAAAACCATTTTGTTTTGGTAAATAAAGCCCTATGTTTTCCCCTCAAGGTAAACTGCTAAGAAACAGCAATCATTTAAAACCAATAGCATATTTGCTTTATCATTTTGGAAACTTGTTACACCAGCATAATACTGCCATTGCAATTAGGCTCCTACATTTTATTACTAAACCTAAACTGTATTTTTATGGTTTTCTGAATTTCCTTGCCATAGATTTGTAATGGGCAATAAAACCCATGGAAAATGTATTACATGGGATTGGGATATTGTCAGCTGATTCCCTCCACTTCCCATGATCATACACACATTTACTGAATGTTCTTAACCCAGGACTGGAATGTAACACCATCATCCTCAATGACAGGGAAGAGAAGCTGAAATAGAAAAGCTTACTTGTACCTTAGTTCTAAAACTCATCAAGCAACATGGAAGATAAGCCATTACTCCCATAGAAATAGAAGACAGTAGTATTGTGCAGCAAATCCCTTTACAATATTTTATTGAATTTATCCCTACATCAATAATACTTATGATGAGTCATTGATTCTTTAAAACAAAAACAGGTAAACAATTGTGATTGATGAACTGCCGATAGATAGATAGATAGATAGATAGATAGATAGATAGATAGATAGATAGATAGATAGATAGATAGATAGATAGATAGATAGATAGATAGATAGATAGATAGATAGATAGATTGTTGTTGTTGTTAGTTGCGAAGTCGTGTCCGACCCATCGCGACCCCATGGACAACGTTCCTCCAGGCCTTCCTGTCCTCTACCATCTTCTGGAGTCCATTTAAGCTCACGCCTACTTCTTCAGTGACTCCATCCAGCCACCTCATTCTCTGTCGTCCCCTTCTTCTATTGCCCTCAATCTTTCCCAGCATTAGGCTCTTCTCCAGTGAGTCCTTCCTTCTCATTAGGTGGCCAAAGTACTGAGTTTCAACTTCAGTATCTGGCCTTCTAAGGAGACTCAGGGTTGATCTCCTCTAGGACTGACCGGTTTGATCGCCTTGCAGTCCAAGGGACTCGCAGGAGTCTTCTCCAGCACCATAGTTCAAAGGCCTCAATTCTTTGCGTTCAGCCTTTCTTATGGTCCAACTTTCACAGCCATACATTGCAACTGGGAAAACCATGGCCTTGACTATACGTACTTTTGTTGGCAGGGTGATGTCTCTGCTTTTTAGTATGCTGTCTAAATTTGCCATAGCTTTCCTCCCCAGGAGCAAGCGTCTTTGAATTTCTTGGCTGCAGTCCCCATCTGTGGTGATCTTAGAGCCCAGGAAGATAAAATCTGTCACTACCTCCATTTCTTCCCCATCTATTTGCCAGGAATTGAGAGGGCCGGATGCCATGATTTTGGTTTTCTTAATATTGAGTTTCAAGCCAACTTTTGCACTCTCCTTCTTCACCCGCATCAAGAGGCTCTTTAGTTCCTCTTCACTTTCTGCCATTAGAGTGGTATCATCTGCATATCTTAGGTTGTTGATATTTCTCCCGGCAATCTTAATTCCAACTTTTGATTCATCTAGCCCTGCCTTTCTCATGATGTGCTCTGCATATAAGTTAAATAGGCAGGGCGACAGAATACAGCCTTGCCGGACTCCTTTCCCAATTTTGAACCAATCAGTGGTTCCGTAGATAGATAGATAGATAGATATAAACAGACAGACAGACATATCTAGAAGGCTGTTTCATTGTGATCACTTCATAAAGAATGTGTTTCCTCAGAACGTATTCTAAAGTCATCACAATGAACCAGGTAGCTACGTGGATAAAAAGTAGAAGATGCTGGAGCATTATTTGCTTCAACTGGACTTTGAAGAACTGTTTTTAAAATCAAAGGAATGTCAGACATGGAAAATGATATATAGGACGAAAGGTGGAGGATCTGATTTCTGCTTTTCTTCCTTACCCATTGAAATCTCTTAAAAATGGGAGGGTTGGAGAACTCCCCAAAAGAGTATGGACCTGTTGCTACAGAGGATAAGAGGATTGTCAAAATTCAGATCTGTTGCCTCTATAAGTATTAGATTAAAGGCACCACATGATACTGCAATGTGCACTATCCAAACATTTTTTCCTTTCTTATCCAGAGTTAAGTCTGCGATATTATCTAGCCAGTGCCTATCTGTTTGAATTCTGCACTTTAGTTTTTTCATTTTCTATTATTTTGTTGAGCCACCAGTTCTTGCTGGCAGGCAAATGGTATTTTTTGCAGATATTCCAGTACACCATTGTTGCTTTGTCATGCCGTTGTTTAGAGTGAGTCTGTGTAGTCTTCTGTTGCGATCAACTAAGTTTTTCTTCAACTTCTTTGCAGAGGCCTGCATTTACTATCTGTTGCTGTCCTCTCAATTTTGGCTTTGTATGCATTTGTTCTTAAGGCTTCATCTTATGCAGCCAGAATTTGCCCCTCTGTCTTCAATTTTCCTACTCTTAGGCATTGCCAAGTCTTGTTATCTGCTTTGCCTGCTATTTTTAATGTAATACTTTGCCTTGTCATGTCTCTTAACTATCTTTCATTTGGTCTTTCTTGAAGGCCAGTTTGGTCTATACAGTACTCAGTGAACCTTCCTAGTGTACTAGATTCAGTGTATCTTCTTCACTGTCCTTCAGATATTCTTCCAATGTCCTTTCTTCTTCTTCAACTGTCTGGTATACTTGCAACATTCCACACCCACCTATTTTCCTTGGTAAGTAGAGTCTGTCAACATTACTGCGCTGATAAAGGGCATAATTCAATGTCATTATTTTTCTGTTCTTCCTATCCAGAGGTTTTAGTTCAGTTTTAGTCCAGTTTACTATTCCAGCTATGTATTTAATGACTGGAATTGCCCAAGTATTAATTGCCTTAACAGTGAGGTATTAATTTCTAACAGTGAGTTTGAACTCTAAGATCTTGTTCATTCTTCTGATGATCTATTATTAACCTTCTTCTTGACTTTAGTGTGCTTGTGTCTGAAGTATGCTCAGGTATTTGTAGTGATCTTCTTCATCTAGACCAGGGGTAGGCAACCTTGGCTCTTTTATGACTCGTGGACTTCAACTCCCAGAATTCCTGAGCCAGCCATGCTGAGGGGAAAGGGAGAGGTTTCCAAGCTGAGCCATGCTGGCTCAGGAATTCTGGGAGTTGAAGTCCACAAGTCACAAAAGAGCCAAGGTTGCCTACCCCTGATCTAGACTCTTGATGTTATTTCTGTAGGGCATCCTTCAGCTCTCACTATTTTTCTCCTACTGATGGTGAGGGCAATACATTTGTCCAGTGCAAACTCCATTGCAATACCTTGGACAGTGTTGAGTAGTGATTCAATTTCAGATAGTATTTTTCCATACAGCTTCAGATCATCCATGTAAAAGATGTGAGATTGCCTGGCATATGTTTTTGATGTTTGATAATCATAGGGCAACTTTTTCAGTATTATTGACAGAAGAATCAGTGCAATGGCAAACAGTAGTAATGATAGTGAGTCGCCTTGTAAAATTCCTCTTTTGATATTAATTTGATATCTATCACCATTGACTAGCAATATTGTTTTCCATTGTGCCATTGATCTTTGCACAAAGCTGCAGATATTTCTACTGACTCATGTTATTTCTAGACACTTGATTATCCAAACATGTGGCAGGATGTCAAATGCCTTTTGTAGTCAATCCATACTACTGTACATTCAGGTTGGTCTTCCTTCTCTTGCAGTTTTCCCAAATCATCTGGTCAATTAGGAGTTGATCTTTTGTTCCTCTGCTGTTTGGGAGGATTCCTTTCTGCTCAGGTGGAAAGAGCTTGTTTTCAATTAGATGCTATTGGACTTCATCAGTTACCACACTAGTCAGCAATTTGAAAGTTGTTGGTAAGCAGGTAATTGGCCTATAGCTGCCTGGTGCTGCCCCTTTTGCTGGATCCTTCATTATCAGGTATATTTTGCCAGATGTTAGTCACTTTTCAATTTCACCTCCTTGCAGTATGTTGTTAAACTGCTCGGCAACAAGTGTGTGTAGACCAGTCAGATGTTTCAACCAGTTCATTTTCACCTGGTGCTGATCAATTCTTGATCTTCCTTGCTCTTTTCTCTACCATTTCTGCTGTTATTACTAATTCTTTCATTTCAACTGCTTTTTTATTCTTATCCACCTCCTTTAACCAAGCTGCATTGTTGTTGTATTTCTTTGGGTTATTCCATATCTGGCCCCAGAACTACACGGTTTCTTCCTTATCAAGTAGTGTCTGATTCACTCCAGCCTCTCTATTGATGATTTTGAAATTGAAAATTCTGCCTATAATTTGTATTTCACGCTTTGTGTCTGCTGATCTTTTTGGCTATAACTGTTATTTGCTGCTTTATTATTTTCAATGCTTCCTTGATCTTCCTTATTTCTAAGTGGTATTTCTTAGAAAATTGCAGAAAATACTAACTGTTGAAAACTAGAGAACCTGAAATAGATTTAACAAAGTATATTTTGCAAAGGCTAGTGAGCACTATATGTCTCAGAAAAAAATTGTCTACATAATTATTTTAAACTGTACAACCCATTTAAGCATTACCAGTCATTTACACATTTACACATTATGAAGTGTTGCCCACAATTCTGAGAAGGAACATAGTTGAGAATTGTGTCCACAATAAACATGTTAATGTTTGGGAACCCAAAGTCCATCACATAATAAAATTGTTTTACACATTATTTACTGAATGAGCACATTTATTCTCATTCTTTTTAAAGGAAAGGCTAAGAAAGAATTGGCCTTTTATACAGAGTTTTCGTTTCTAGTTTTTATCCCAGTAACACTATCCTTATAGTTGGAATTTAATTAGGGATAGGTGAACATTGTCACAAGAACGCACACAAAAGTTCCAGTTTAGATGCAATTCTTAGCACATCAGACTCGGAATGTGAAAGCCCAGTTTCAAAGAGTTTCCAATCTCAAGATTTTCTTTATTCAGGGAATAAATAGAAAACTGCTGCCTAGTATAATGTTTACTCTGAAGTCACACATTTTAAAATATTATTTAATGCTTATCAAAATGTGATCTTTTATAGGCAACCATAAAAATATCTGATTTTATGCAGGATTACTGATGGAAAGGAAATTGCTAAACAACATTCTATTTTTGAAGGGCCCTCTTTCATCCTTGCTCCTCCCATTTCATACGTTCTTCATACAGCAGTTCCATAACCCAAAGTTTGGCAGAGCAGAACTCAGTAAGAGGTATTGCATATCAGCAGATTTGGATATGTGGTTGTGTTTGAAGGAGTGTGCTTGTGTGTGTGTGTATGTGTGTGTGAGAGAGAGAGGGGGGGAAAGGGATGGAGAGAGAGAGAGAGATAGATAGATAGATAGAGAGAATGTTTACGTATGTGTACAGATTGCTTTTACCCATGTGTAAAGTCTGGTTTTTTGTTAAGTCTCCAGATTTCCATCCCTTAAATGATGCCATTAGAGGTACCAAGGACACGTGACTTTTCCATAGCAGCCCATGCCCTATAGAACACCCTTCCCTCTGGGAACTGCCAGGACCCCACACTTTTAGCCATGCAGAAAGCTGTAAAGGGCTGGCTTTCCCCCTGAGTGCTGGGATATACCAAGATTGGAACTCAAGGACTGTATAGAATGATGGACTGGAGATGGTGGGTCAGGTACCTGGTATACTTGTTTTTTATTGTTTGTGGTTTTATTATTGTTGTGAGCTGCCCACAGTTGTGTTTTATAAGATGGGTGGCCACATGGGGTTAACAAACAATAAAATAATCCTTGTTTCATTATCCACAGTTGTTAGGCTGGAATGGACCTCCGCAAATAACAGGGGCCACATCTACACACAGCCCACCAAGTATGCAGACAGCGTATCTATAAATCACACAGATCCTGTAAAAATATTTGGAAGTAGCAGTCCAACCTTTTCTCAATATATCAGTTGTGGATAGTGGGAACCTGTTCACGTCTTACAAAATAGTATATTTGGTTATATACAGCCAAATCCTGAACATCTTGTGAAGATTGCCCAATATTCTATTTGAGACGGGCATTTTGCAGGGTGGCCACTCTTTTGTGTGTTTTGTGGATATAATCGTGTCTTCTCCTTCAGAAAAACAAACTAAGATTTCTTTCAATGCATTTCTTTCAATGGGAGAGCAGCATCAACTCCATAAATTTTATGGAGCGTCTGGAGAAGCCAAGCCGATTAAATATCAACTTAACTCCTGTTCCAGAGGAAATGCTCCAAAGACAATTTGGCAGTACTTCCTTGGGAGTTGCAGAGCAGACAGTCTTACTGGCAAAAACTCCTGCCTTGTTTTGTTTTCTGAAACTTCTCCCTTCACCTAGGTGTTAAGGCCTCTTTGTCCTTCCTGCTAACCCCTACCTTCCACCATCAACCAGCTCAAGAAGAAGAGGGGGAGGGCATCTGTGAGATGCTGTGAAAATGCAACTTATGATTGACAGAGCTGGTGGCCTTCTAGAGATACTGAGGCTGAACATACCCATTAGAGACAAGTGGACATGTGCAAAGTCATCACATAGCATCAAGGAAGTACAAGAGTTATTTTTGACCAAGGAAATCTTATTCAAATGAGAATAAAAGAAAAAAAGTAAATTTGCTCAGATCTAATTACAAGTCGGCAATAAAGGATGTAAACAAGGATTTTCATGAGCATACAACTAGTAAAATTATGAATTGTTAAACAGGTAGCGTATAAAGAAGTAAAGTAAATACTGGAAGTACTGAACACTAGACATTTGTTGACAACTGAAAATAATAAGATCAGTGGGACTAGATGGATTAGTTTTAAAACAACAAAAATGTGAATTTGCTGTTCTTCTAACACAGAGTTTCATAAGATGTATGGATTTCAACTACTACAATTCTCCAACAAGCATGCTGGCTGGAGAATTCTGGGAATTGAATCCACATATCTATTGTCAAGGCTGAGAAACCTTAGCAAAAGGATGTGACTGGTCCTTGAATTATCCTTTCTACCAGAGACCTAAAAACATCCAGTCTAATGCCAGGAAAGGAATTGAACCATAGCTCAACATGGATGCTTTAAGACATACAGTAGCTTCATTGGATAATGTAAGTCAGGGGTCTTCAAACTTGGCCCTTTTATGACTTGTGGACTTCAACTCCCAGAATTCCTCAGCCAGGCATGCTGGCTGAGGAATTCTGGGAGTTGAAGTCCACAAGTCATAAAAGGGCCAAGTTTGAAGACCCCTGATGTAGGTGATTCCTATAGAAAAAGGGATAACTATACAGGAAGGCAAGTTGTGTTGACCTTCACATAGTTGTAAGGGATTCAAATATTTTATTTGATTTTTTCCAAATAATATTTACTTATCCCATTTAAACCATTTCCTGTGTTCCAGCTTTGGTTTGAAATATGTTAAGTACCAAACACATTTAAAAAAAAAAATGAAAACAAAACAATACAGTCGATTAGAATGGTAGAGCTTTTGTCCAAAGAAGAAAAGAGCAACTGGATGGCACTTACTGATTGGTCTGTTGTCTTTCCTGTCAAGATTGCCCTTGCCTTGGCTTTGGTCAGGGGGAAAGACTTTATGTAGGAATCGTAGAGCAGCTTGGCCAGGGCTCGCAGATCAGCAGACTCAGGGTTCAGCTGGTCGATGTCACTTGAAATCTCTGCCAAGAGTTTCTCCTTCTCAGCTTGTGGCATTCGCCCAAATCTAATAGCTGAAAGGAAAAAAGGCAACAGTCATAAACTGCACCTAGCTGATCTCTATTGTGCTGTAATTGCATTTTCCCTCCACCACCTTTTACAACTTCACAGGATGGATTTCTTTTATGAAAAAAGGGCATTGAAAATAATTATCAGCTCATAAAATGTACCAACAATGAAGAGGGAACGAGGGCATCCCAGTTTGGTGGCACTAAACTTTGACTCTGACAGTCTGTTTGGTTGGCTTATTTATGACATTTGGCTAATTCAGGAGAAGTTAGTGGCATTTTGATGGAAACCAGACCACTGATTTTCAGTGGTCATAGTAGCGTGGCCCATGTGACCCGAACTGTAATATAAATATAATGAATGAATGAATGTACTGTTACATAAGAAGCATCATTTTCTGACAGTCCAATATAGCTCTATGCTATAAGACAGAACCCACTTCCATTACAGTTTCCAATATATTCTGCTATAAAGCAGTTAAAATATTCTATCTTATTTCAAATTTCTTCGCCCATTATCAGAGAGAGAGAGAAAAGAAAACTAGCATATCCATAGAGAGCAGAAGTATATAGCGTGAACTACTTTCCTTTTCCCTCTCTACTACTCCTTGCAATGGAAGTCATGAAAAATTGCTTATGTTTGCTTTGGATTCTAACTGCAATATAATGTTTCCTCTCAGTTTCACTGATTTCAAAAGAACGTTTCTAGATTAAAGCCAGAAATAAACATATTGACACGTAATATTAGAAATTAAAAGTTATCTGTATGTGTGTTTGTGTTCATGTGCGTCTTTTGTCTATCTCTGTGTAGTACGCTGCAATCAGTTTTTCTGTATAGAACTCAAATTATTCTACCATAGAAAAGATAAAAGTGATTTGGTTTCAGCAGAATATTTTACTTCGTTCTTTCTATTAGCTGAATGTTAAAAGCATGAAAGAAGGAAAGTTCAAAATTGTCAAAGCACCAAATAAGTGTACTAAATTGTATGTTTCAGGAATAAGTGATTTTATGTGGTGTAGTGATTATGGTGCTGGCCTAGAAACCAGCAGATGATGAGCTCTATGCATCCCTTGGCTATGAAAGCCGGCTGGGTGATTTTGGGCCACTCTCTCTCAACTCAACCCAATTCACAACATTCTTGTGAGGAATACAGGAGGCAGGAAAATTAGGTATGTTTGCTGCCTTGATAAAAAGGCAGGATAAAAATACAGATATAATAATAATAAAAAAAGATATAAAAAGGCAGGATAAAAATCTAACAAGTTCTTCAAAGAAGGCATGAATCAAAGCTTCCATGGTGATCCTTTGTGTAAGCAATCCACACAGATAAATAGTCCTTTACTTAGCATTGTTCATTTAATGATGGTCTAAAGTTACATCAGCTTTGGAAAAAGTGACTTAAGACCTATATTTGAGCTTACGACGGTTAGACCATCCCCTCCCACTCCCTCGCAATGATGTGACTGCAATTCTGGCACTTGACACTTGCATTTATAGCTGGTTATAGTGTACTGTGGTCACACAATTGTGATTTGTGGTGATTTCTGGCAAAAAATATGGCCATTGGAGAAGCTGCATTCGCTTAACAACCACACGATTTTCCATTGTGATTTGCCTAATGCCCATCATAAAAATTGTTGTAAAATTGTGTCTGACTTGACTTACAGCCAAATGACATCACAGAAATTTTGGTCCCAATTGTGGTCATAAGGTGAGAACTACAAGTACATTTTGTAATGAAAATAATTCTAACAATATTCATGTATTTAGAAACTGGGGCAAAGGATCCAAATTGCCCATGTTTAAAAATGCATGTAGTACAGTGGAGACAATCCAATTGAAAGATGTTGGTGGTAATATATGAATTAGAATGAAATGGATTATTCTTTGCAAGATCAAAGACTCTCTGCTTCCTATGGAGGGAGGCAGAATTATTTATAATCCTCATTTGTACAGCATGTTTCCATGGATGCCAAGCTTTATAGCCCTTAACATGCATCGCTGTCATATTTACTTACAATAAACTCAAGCAAAGCACACAGTACCTTTAACAATCTGAGAATTTCTAGATTAGTGCTATAAACCATAAATTCTGGAGTTCAACAAAAGCTATACCTCCAAAACATGCGATTTTTCTTCTGTATATGTAGGCAGCAAGTATATACATTGGAAAAGGAATTGCCTAAAATAACTGATGGAACTTTGCAACAATCCAAACTCTAGATTTTTTTACTTTCAACATGTAAAGTAAGATTGTTGTGTAGGAGAAGCTTAAGGAGTTTGGTGGTCCAGTGCAATACTAAGTATGAAACTTACTCATAGCCCTAGTTAATATTACAGATGGTTTCTTGCTAAAGCAGATAAAAATTATGCATCCAAAATAGAATATCCACAGCACCTGAACTAAATATATACTGTATCTGGAAGAATTGTACTGGATCATTACTGAGTAAAATCCTGTTTAACAGAATACTTAATTGGCCAATATAACCTTTGGGTAATAAAAAGCTGCATTTACTAATGGTTAGACCATCTTCCTCAAACATCCAGTCAATCCTTTCTATTCAATGGCTAAGTAGGCCTATGGGTGTCGTTGCCTCATCCAAAATTCCAACAGTCTGAGGAGAACACAAGAATGGAACAATAGAGGAAGGTCCTGAAGTAGTTGAATTATGGGTTATTTGCTTTTGCACCCTTGCTCACCCATACAACAGTCTATTTCAGCCTGCTGCTTTGCTTATGGGGACCCCTTACTTTGCAAAGTAAGTAAACAGATACAATTCCTTAAGCAAATGCTGCTGTGTGGTTATGTGTACGCATCTGCCTACATGCATAAATAACAGCAGACTGGATCTGATGTCATTGAAAATACAACAGCAATAGCACTTATATACTGCTTCATAGTGTTTTACAGCCCTCTCTAAGCAGTTTACATAGTCTATACGTTCTCTAAAATGCATGTAAAAATCTTTATTTTTGTCAGTAAACTGTAGTCTCAGTCTTATGCAATTTCAGAAGGTCCTTGAACTGTTTTACTGGGAGGTAGTCTGATCTTTAAGCTCTGATATATATCTTTTGCTAAATAAATCTGTTTGTGAGAACTATTTCTCACATTGATAAAAGCACTGAGAGTTATCAACACAGGAAATGCCTACTGTCCCATCTTCACAAGACTTATTTCTTTTCTACATCAACAAAACAGGAGAAACAGACAAGACTCTTACTGTTGAATTGTTAATATATACTATAGGCATCTTATCTAAAGTGTTATAACTTTCTAATAAATTCTAATACAAATATTATTAATTATTCCTCTTGGAATTTTGTTTCTTGAATTAATTCTTTCCAGTCAAGGCTGCAAAGAGGAAAGTTTGACTAGTCTTTTCCAATTTCACTTCAAGTGCCTTTAGCCATCTTGGTTGGAAATTAATTGGAAATCAAATCCAATATTTCTGGAGAAAACAAGATTATGCAAAGCTATGCTAACTTAATCCATAGAATTATTAAGGATGGATCCTTTATCATTCATGGTATGGAATCTGATATCTCAAAAAGTTCAGGTCACTGGATTCAGTTCTATATTAGAGCCCCATGTCATTCTATTCTGTCTTAAGAAATCCCATACATTTCACTATTCTTCCATAACAGATAATATATATACTGTTCAGAATGGGCTTAACTAACAAAGTATGTGTGTCCATATGAGGTTCTATAAAAATATTTTCACAGCAATATTTTTTCCTTTAAAATAACATCAGGTTTGAGAAAATACTTCTCATAACAATTTATTTGTTGGTAATAAAAAACAAGTTAAGAGTTTCTTCTGGCGTCAGGAAACTAAATTTTATACTGAGAAAATAAAAACCACAGAAAAGATATTTTCCCAGTAATGTTTGCAATTCTTTAGTTTTTTAATTACATAAGACTCTGTTATGACATTCTATTCCTGTTTTCGTTTGGCTTTGCCAGGGGAGAGAACAGAATCTTCACTAGAATTCATTCTCTCAAGAATTATAACATTAAATATTTTCTCATAAATTTATAGCATGAACTTAAATGGTCTTTAAATTGTCCCATATCATACATTCATCTCCTAAATCTATCAACCTCATTCTTTCAAACTGTGTTAGGGCCAAACCATATGCTATACTCAAATATATTCTTTTAAAAGTCAATGGGGACTCCTTTAAGGAAATAGAAGAATAAATGTGCAGCCCAGAAGAACTAGGCAAGATTGACACTGAACATGTCAAAAACCTGAGCAAGAAGGAAGTAGAAATAGGGTGTTGTTGTTTTTTACTGATTTTTTTGCTCATTAAAAATTGCAAGTATAAAAGTTGGCTTCGGAGAACATAAAATGTAATCTGGAAAAGAAAGGAAATATACATCTTCAGTCTTTTGTGGCAATTTACGACCATGCTATTTTTTCCTTTGCTTTGTTTTGTTTTGTTTTGTTCTGTTCTGTTTTGTTGGCATCCTCTTCTCTCCCTACTGAGTAGAATCATTTAATGAGTGTACTAATATCACAATGCTTTGGAGTAAATGAGACCTGGCTTTGTTGGACTGCCAATGAGGATACATGAAACAACATTAACCTCCCTTAGCAGAAATACTTCTCTACATTGCCAACGCTTCCAGCAGAAGAGGTCTGTTATGGACCCTGTCTGCTATGCAATTCTGGCAGGCGGGGTCAGAGAAAAGAGCTTTTTCCTCTCTGACCTGTGGAACACTCTACCACTGAAAATGAGAACTGCTCCCACTCTTTAGGGCTCTCAGAAGGATATTAAAACTTGATTTTGCCAGTTGGCTTGGGATCACAAGGGAAGCACTCAAATTGATTGACGGGATCATCCCCATCCTATCTGTCTCCTTGGTTCTGGTTTTCTGCATACTTTTAAAATTTTAGTGTGCATAGTTTTAAAACTTTTAATTCCTTTTCTGTTTATCCTTTTCTGTTCTATTAGCCACCCAGAATTGTCCTATTGGAAGGATAGGCGGCATATAAGTTTAATAAATAAATAAGTAGCAGCAAATAAACTACTTCATGAAAAGTACTCTCATAACAAGGTCAAATTCAGATAATTCAAACCCGGACCACATAATTTTGAGACTACTTGCCAAAGAACGTTATAGCAAGTACTTCTAGCTTAGAGCCATTGTAATCATATTGCAAAGCCTGTTTCGCCTCTCCTGGATAATCAGGGGACACCAGAGGGCTTTTCTGATGCCACCAATTAGTATAAAGCCATCAGATGTTCTTTCTTTCCTCAGACTAGATGAAATGGCATTAGTGTGCAACTTTCTTCCTCTGAGAATGGCACTAACTGTAAGCCCATGAAACTGTAGGATTTAAATTGGGGGTGGAAAGCTAAGCCAAGTAGCTGCTAACTCAGCTCCAATTGAAGCAGAAATGCTGTGAAGATCATTTAACTGCATTTCCTCTGGAGCTGTAGGATGAGTGGTTTTCCAATGGCAAGGATTCCAGTCTTGACCTGTCTTGTGACACTATGGATTTCAATATTCCCTCCCACAATGAAGATCCCCTCTGCCCTCTCCCCTGCACAATAGTAGTCATTTGTACTGTATTCTGCACTCTTTCAGTGGCCAGATAGAGGCATCGGCCAATTATCTAGGTTATTCATGAAGTCACACAAAAATGCCAAAAAACCTATGGAAGATGGGGCTGATGGTTCTGTAGAAATGCCATTCATTTCTTTATCAGTCAATTCCTTGGAAGAAAAAAAATCTTATTCGGCCAAAAGCTAGGCACTTCATTAATAATTATGCATAAAAAAAGGCTTCCGGTTTGCCATCATGGCCACCACGGACGCTGGAAGATGAGCTCCGTCCTCCACGTTCGGTTTCGCTCTGCTGGGGGACCCTGGAAAGGGTCAAAAGTCGCCCTATAGGGGCGACGAGCAAGGAGGCAGCTTGATCCGGGGCAGCCCTCCAAACCGGCAGAGGAAAGACTGGCCATAGCAATATGGCTCATCACTAGGCTGCAGACAGCTGAAGTCAAACTTACCACCAGGCACTTCTAAAGCAACGCAGATAAAAATGGGTGAGATCCGATTTTCTCTCTAAGATCCTAAGTATTTTTCTTCCTGTAAAAGCTGCCCAAAGTATCTTTCTCCCTGTGAGGAGAGAGGGAAGGAAATTTCTATCCCACCCTCTAAGAATAGCGGCGACTGACTACCCAGGGGAGTTAAACACTAAACTAATAACTTTAATCTAATTGGATTTATATGTTTCTGAAACTTGGGGACCAAAAGTTTTCTTATTTTCACCTTAGACTTTTGTTTTTATCTATAAAAAAGAAATAAAATTGGAAAAAGGACTATAAAAATTTTGGACTTAAAAAACCTTAAGCGGCATCGGTGACATCTTGTGGTGAAGCTTGGTATAACAACTTGTTATTGCCTAAAGGAGACTTGGCTTGAAGCCCAGACTACAGATAAGACTCTTTTAACTTTGATAAACACCACCTGTGAGAAGTTCAGCTGTAAAGAGAACTTCTGGGTGGCATGGCTGGCCTCCTTGAACTATGAATGTAAACCTTTATTGATTTTTAGAGCTGTATGTGGGAAATTGCCTTCCTACTTTTTTATCTGAGGAATATTGGTCATTATTTGAGATGATCTTGGATTATAAAATCTTACTTGACAAATGACTTTTACTATAAAGACTACCTACAAACACGTGAAATAGAGGTCCCATAGCCAGCTATAAAATTATTTTCATCGTCTGATTTCAAAGTCCTCAACTTAATGTACCATTAAGAGAAGATGGATGAAGACCAGGAAAAGATTCTTTCCATGTTGAAAACAATACATGAAACCATCCTTTCATCTTGTGATGAAATAAGATGTTACAGAAAAGAACAAGATGTCAGCTTAGATATACAAACCCAAATTCCGACTACAACTAAAAACTAACAACGCAGAAGGTAACAGAAGAAGTGGAACAATCAAATACTAAGACAGAGGACTCAATTGACCAACAAATACAGTCAATGGAGTATCCAGAAAAGGGACTAACAACACTGAAAATGGAAAAGACTTTCTATATAAATCAGAAGAAATTTGAGGAGCAAGAAGAACAGACTGAATGGAAAATAAACATACCAGGACAATTATGAGGATTTGGAATAATAGGGTGATGGTTTAAGGAATACAAATGGGCTAGCCCTTCAAAAAATGGCAACTAAATGGTCTCTCTTATCCAAACAATATATATAATAATAGAGGGAGATCTATTTGATGATTTAAAAGCGTTGACATGGAAGACTAGTTGGCAAAGAAAGAAAGCCAGAATAAGGCTGAAGAAAATTGGGGTTTGATTTATCAGAGGGGATTTCATATTACTAATTAGAGGGTCCAAGGAAGAAGTTGAGATAAGGGAAATTTTGGTCATTAAATTTAAAACATTTGAAAATTAGTTGAAAATAAGGATGCTATTTGTTTAATACTTAAAACTTAGACCCAAAAGAAAAAAATATTATGAATATGTTTGATTTATTGATTAACTCAGATAATATATATAATGGGCTTTGATTTATTAAAGGGGATACTGTATTATTAATTAGATGATATAAGATGGGGGGAAATAGATAACTTTTAGGAAATAAAACAAGATTATACCCAAATAGATAAGATGTGTATTTTGAATATTAGATTCTGTTATGAATTGAGATAAAAGAAATTTTGGTTACCTAAAACCTGGAAATTATAAATATCAAATGTTAAATTTGAATATTGATGGGAAACTAAAAATTGGGAAAAACCAATAACAAGACATTGATTGAATGTAAAGATTGAATGTAAAAGTAATTAAGATATGTATAAGCTAAAAAATTATTGATAAATGTAATAATGATGTTTTTATTTAGTTGATATAATAAGAACTGTATTAGCTTAAATATGAGATAGTAGATAGTAAGGGAAAAAGAGGAAATATTTGAGGTTGTAGTTTGAGATTTGTACTAAAGATTTTTGTATGTTACTGAACTATTGATTAACTCAGCCACCACGTTGCTTTTTAAATAACTAAATGTAAAATTAGAAAATTAATAAAAATATTATTAAAAAAAATAATTATGCGTAAAAAAGATAAAAGGAAAAAACTTTTCATCTCACCATAGTTAAAACGATTAATATTGATCCAGCCTTAACATAGAAGTGAAATAAGTTTCAAGAAGGAAGGAAGGAAGGAAGGAAGGAAGGAAGGAAGGAAGGAAGGAAGGAAGGAAGGAAGGAAGGAAGGAAGGAAGGAAGGATCACACCCATAATATTAATTTTTAAATGAAATAAATATGTAAGTAAGTAAGTAAGTAAGTAAGTAAGTAAGTAAGTAAGTAAAGAAAGAAAGAAAGAAAGAAAGAAAGAAAGAAAGAAAGAAAGAAAGAAAGAAAGAAAGAAAGAAAGAAAGAAAGAAAGAAAGAACACACCTGATTTTGGAAGTGTTAATGTTATTGCACTTGAATGATGTAATTAG
This sequence comes from Azemiops feae, assembly GCA_023970755.1. Lineage (NCBI taxonomy): Eukaryota > Metazoa > Chordata > Lepidosauria > Squamata > Viperidae > Azemiops > Azemiops feae. Next base: position 319,750 of record JALGBA010000454.1, on the reverse strand, counting down.
TATATGATGCAAAACAATAGATGAGTCAGAAACAAAAAGGGTTTTCAGACTCACAGGCAGAAAAACCTATGATTATATAATCTCAATTAATAAAATTGTATGTAAATAACCAAATGAGACAAGCCTAATAGCATAATAAGATGTAGCAATGGAAGAGGAACTAATAGGGGCAGGGAAGTAAAATAAGCAATTCAAAGCCAAATATTTACTGAATAACCTACATAAGCCAAATATTCACTGTTTGAAAAAAACCTACATAAAGCCTATGCCTCAAGAGGATATTTATATTTTATTGTGAACTTTCTTATTTTCCAAAAAGTATAGGAAGAATTAAGTGCTAGAATATAAGCTCCCAACAATCAAGAAATACATTACCGTATTGGACAATATTGTCATGGAATTTTATTTTGTATCCAGATGGATATAAAATAAGTTCATATGTTATCAATCACTTCATAAGTTACCGATAGTATCATATTCTACATATTACACGGACACTTGAACAATGTTTCTCAATCTTGGCAAATTTAAGATGTGTGGACTCCCAGAATTCCCCAGCCAGCCATTGAAGTTGAAATCCACATATCTTAAAGATAGCAAGGTTTGGAAACACCGCACTAGAAGGGTATGATTTCTTTCTAAAGTATGGCTAGGATACCAAAAGGCATAGTGAAGTAAAGGAGAACAGAAAATAATTTATGGAAAACTAAGTGACAGTTAATGGGAATACAAAGATAGATAACTATTGTGTGCAACAGACACAGCAACCAAAATACCAACTAACATCTTGCTAATAAATGCAGATCTCTTCAAGCTGTACTGCTGGGTGAACATGCTTCTTCATTCCTGCCAAATCATTTTGCTTGAGCTATCATAGAAACAAGCACTCAGGACTGGAAGAGCCTTTGTTCACATACAGCAGCCCTGAGGTCTTAACAAAATATTTTACATTGAGTAGGAAGGATTGCCATGGTTTGTAGCTGCTGGCATTATTAAACATCTTTCTATGGGTATTGAACTGGTACTGCATCTAAGTGCCAAACTCAAAGGACTATACGCTTAGATCTTCCAATACATTCTCAGTATTTTCAGGCTGGTGTTCCATTTTGGGGTTGTTGTTTTTTAATCTGGTTGAATTTGGGTTTGGCAAGACAGGATATACAGGCACAAGGTTCCATCGATCATCCAGGTTACATTTAAAAATATATTTTTAATTACTCTTTTTTGCATTTCATGAGACGTCTATGTTTCTATGTGATATAATGGAAGCGAGATTACTGAAACATTTGAAATTTCACAAATTTTCAAGCAACTGTTAAAGAGTAGTTATGTGTGCAGGTTGCACAGATTGTCACATTCCATATAGAGAATGTGTGCTGAACCCTTTATAAACTCTGTATATTCAAAATGCCCAGAGCCTCATGATTGCAGAAGAGGAGAAAGTTTACATAGACAACAGATGCAATTCATCCCCTTGATACACCATTACCAATTAACTAACCAGAAATTCAGATGCTTACCATTATGCGACATTCCGACTGCAAGGCACTTTTGGAATCGGCAATATTGACATTTATTTCTACTTTTTTTATGAATGCGGCAGTTGAGGTCACATCGATCATATATTAATTTTAAACGGATTGTTCTGCGAAAGAAACCCTTCAATAAAATAGAGGAATACAGAAAATATTAGCCAAAAGGAATTTCCCACTATATCATATTTAATTTGAAAGCCAACCATGTATTTTTGGCCAGAAATATTTTCCTTTTATTGTGGATTTGATCACAATCTGTAATATTTTTTGAAATTTGATTTCTCAGTACTCATTCAGAGCAGATCAATATGGTGTGTATGTGTGTTTTAAATATTAAAGGTACTCTTTTTAATTCCAGTGTAATTTACTTTATGGTAAGTTCATTGTACTTAGTTAAGATAATCTACAAGAGTTAAGTATACTAAATAGAGAACTTGTGTGTGCACATGCATGGAATAATTTTCTAGCTTCTTATTTATATTTGCAAAACATTTTAAATACTCATGTAATAAATTGTATTAAATTATAGTTTCTGGGAAAGTGATGTGTTTAACAGAGAAAGCTTTTTAATAAATTTATTTATTTAATAAATAAATTTTAATAAATAAATTAATAAATATGACAAAATGTTAAGATTGAACATGCTTTGGGGGTCTACAGTGACATATCTCAAAGGGTTGTATTTATCTCATAGCTTGGAGTGCATGAGAAACACTTTTTTACTTTGTCTTACTTCCTGTTTGAAATATATTTGTCTAATTAGAATATTACACTTCAGCTTTTTTCTGCCCTTTAGTATACCCTGAAACAGCAAGCACAATTACCAATTTAGCTTTTTTGTAACAATTCTAAAAATGTGATTAACAACAGAAAGTTAGCTTGTGAAATACACTTTTAGAAAAGTATGTCCCTTACTTCATTTGCCCATTAGTTAAAACAGACAAGGAATTTTTAGTTAAAACTAACTCAGATGATGTTTTAGGCTCTATTAATACAAAATAATCAGAAGCAGCATGTTCTAACATGTCTTAGAAAAGAAATAAACTGAATTTGTTGAATTAGAATTCTTATCTTTGATTATTGATATAATGGTGAGGGCTGATAGCAGTTGGGTGATTCAGCTGGTTCGCACCAGTTCAATAGAACCAGTAGCTAATTTTTTGTTGAGTTCGGCGAACTGGCTGAATTCCACTACTGGATGGCGCCCACTGAAGCCCTAGCCCTTTTTCGCAAGGCCCAGAACGGCCCACCAGAAGTGCGTGAACGCCGCTTCCAGAAGTCCCTTCTGGGCCTTGGAGGCCCAGGCCCAGAACGGACTTCCGGAAGCAGCATCCACACAGAGAACTGGTTGTTCACATATTTGAATCCCACCACTGGCTGATAGTATTTTAAAGTAATAAAGAAATATATTTTTAAAAGAATCATGCATTATTATAACTACCTACCTTGCAACCTTCGCATGCATGCACTCCATAATGAAACCCAGAAGCTTTGTCCCCACACACTCTGCATTCAATAGCCATGAGAGAACTAGAGGCTTCTTCATGAGGTTTACTGTACATCTGAAGTTTTTCTGAGAAATATGGTGGAGACGGAGGTTCCAATTTAATTGCATCTAAATAAGAGGAAGATTTCAAAAGAAGGATTAACCAAACCCCTGATTATTACCAATTATCTCTAATAAGTATTACCAATCTGAATGTATTCAAGATTCAGATGTTTTAAAAAATATATAAAAGATAGATATACATAGTTACTGACATCACCAACTGGGAATCTGAATTATTAACTAACCTTGTTGGATAGATATCTCAGGTATGAACTCCCAAAAGACCTTAAACAATTCACTGACCAGACTATGGCCTAATTTTCATAAATGAGATTTAACCCCCACCCCCCCTCCCAACCTTCCTTTTCTCTTCCCCAAATGCATTCTGAGTCCATTTTATATTTCTTCATGTATCATATGCAGAACTTTTTTTTATGCCATTCTAGTGGAAGAAGCTAAAATAAAACATTGGTGGCCGCCAATTATATTATCTTTCTAAAGCATAATTTGAAATCCTATTCAAAACATAGTTTCAGCTATAGTAAACACAATATTTTCATTTTTTTTAAACTATAATACTGAAAAGGCAAGTGTCCAGGGGAAGGGGCTACAAGTTGAGATTTGCCCACATATCTTGCTGATACTTCTCAGGCTAGTTCCTTATACTAAAACATGGGAATAATATCCTTTAGAATTTCTATACACTATGAATATACATAGTATATTTCATAGTATATACTATATACTATGAAAGTATGAATAGGACTTTTCAAAATGAATAATTACATCTGTATAACTGGTACAGGCTTCTATATAAAGTGCTATGAAATAATTGTCTAGCATGATAGACGTATTGGTGTCAATTAAGCATCTTATACATGCCTCAGTTCATAAAATCAAGCGTGGGCTTTCAAAAGGAGCATGCCATTAGCTGTTGATTTGGGTTACTATTTAAAAATCCCATGGCAAATTCTAAGCCATTATGCCTCCAAAGTCATATTAAAGATTAAGCGGCATCTAATACTTTGGAACATCTGTGTTGCCCCAGATGTTAACATGCTCTACTAAATTATTCTTCTCTAAAAGTTGTGCTGAGTGAAAAAAAAACCCTACAGTTCTTCAACCATGAAGTAGAAAGCAGACTGTTAGTTCTCCCAACCCTGCTTCATGTATTACACAGATTTGTTACACAATCTTTGCTTTAGTGCACATTAATTCCAAGAATAAAAAGTATTTGTTGTATTCTTTATATTTTTATTGCACTACTAATTTTGAAATTCAGTTAGTGAGCCATAAAAAATAAATAAAAAAGAATTATAATTCTAATGCTGCTTCTTAGTGTATCTTTCAACAGGCAAGTACTACATTAGTTTCCTGTGAATTCTATACTGTCAGATCTATAATGTCAGATCTTTTGTATTTCATCTTTTCTCTTGCCAGAATTGAAACCACTTCAGACATTTAGAGAGGGCCTGCTGATAAGCATTTGAAATATGTGGGTGACAGGCTTTGTGGCAGCACCCACTGTTTGGAACAATCGCCCCATCAGAGATAAACATGGCCAGTACCTTGTTAGCCTTTCCCAAAACAACTAAATGGGGTGAAGTCTCAGGAGGCTACAGCGCCAATTGATTAAAGGATGGTGGCTACCATAGGTATAGATTAAAGATTTGTACTCTTGATTGTCTTTGATTTTTGTATTTGTGTCCCATCCACAGTATTCCGACTGGGGTGGGATATGAATATTGTGAATCAATCTTAGTTAAAATTACCAACTTATGAATTAGTATTTACTTATTTGTTTGTTTGTTAAATGTATTTTCTGCTCATTTTGTCAAGGGGCTACTCTGGGCAGCTTACAACAGTAAAAATAGAGAAATGAAGAGTAAAAATAATAGTATTAAAGTAATGAAATAATAAAGATAAACAATGGAATAAACAATGAAAGTACAGTAATATCAGATTAAAAATGAATGGGGGGGGGAACTCAAGGAGCACAGAAGAGAGATGGGTTTATCTTTGATATACTTTACAGCCCACTTAAATGTACATAATTTTAGAATAATAAAAATTGCTTTCCCAAACTTTTAAATTGATTAATTAACTATCACAAAGTGATAGTTTTATTCTTTTGTTGCAAAGGCCGCCAAGCAACAGATTTTTTATTCTTCAAGCTTAAAATATGTATTGATTGTACCACAGAGTCTTTTTTGTAGGTCCTACTGGCCTCAAATTCATGGTATAGCAACAAAACAAGAGTTTACAACATGGTATAAATTATCAACCCCCCTATCAATCAATCAGTGGCCTTCTGCCATGGAAGAATATATTTATATTTATCTGTATCCCAGGCTATATAAAGCAAAATTTTTCAAACTGTGTTCAGTTGATGGAGTTTTGTGAAAGACTTAAGGGGGGGAAAAACCCACTTCAGTGCAGCCATTTTTTTTTTATCATTTGAGGTTTGCCTCCAGATCAGGAGGGTTTTGGGGAATTTTTTTTAAACTAAGGTTTCACAACCTGAAAACCCCTGATTTAAAGCTATTTGCTAGTTAATTTATAAGCTGTGGTGTTTGATACCAACTAAAGCTGAACACTCTTCCAATAATTACAATGATCAAGTCATAAAAAGCTTACATACTTTGACAATCTTGAAATTTCACATCATATTTATAGTCAAGGGCTCTCTGGTCAGTTCTTGCAAGAGGGAGGTCCTCATAATGTGGAGAAGAAAGGCTGGAAAAATCAACGGTGCTGAAGGGCTTTATGTCAAATGCATGGGAGTGTTCATCCATTGTAGAAAGATCAACTGGGCTAATACCAAAGTTCATGGGCCAAAACGGCATTTCGGTATCAACCATTGTAAAGCCTGAAATTAAAAAGAAAGAGGGGAAAAAAGTGAGACTCAGTATTTATAAAATAAAAAGTTACATCACTACAATTACATTTACATCCTGGAAAAATAATGAACAGAGCCACAAATACTCAGAAGTCCTGGTGTGACAGTTCTGTAAAGATTTTTAAAAGCAACACTTATCAACAGTGTATGAATGTTTGCAAATCTTCTGTTTTTTTAGTGGTTTTTTTTATTTTATTAATATCAGGAGTGGTTATGTTAGATTTTTTTCCCCCTGGGGGAAGGGAATCCAATAAATTTAGGGAGGGAATAAATAATCAACAAATGTATAATCTACCAGGAAGTTTATTATCATTAGTACGACAACATTAATTTTAGTGGGAATTGTGTGGGAGAGCTTCCTGTAGATTACATTCAATGTGGATATTATTTAATTGCTTATTTGAAAGTCATACTTTATAAGCTGGAAAATCAGCCCCTAAAACAAGGTGCAGTTATGACTGATTGTGGGTGTATACTTTACATATGTTCAAAACCTTCAAATATCACTTAAATTAATTCTTCTACAAATGCATTATTGCTGTTGTCACTCTATAAACCATGATCCCTTTGACCTTTGCTTGAGATCCTCAATATGATGCTTTTGCAGTTAAAAAAATATCAAGTAGAAAAAGGTGTGATATAAGATGGTGATAGTTATGCCAAGACAGCTATGGAGAATTGGATCTGGTTAAAGACATGGTTAATGGTTAAGAATCCTAAGTCTGTAGACTAGATTAGAAAGTAGAAACATCACCACAGAAGGTGGCCATGGCTCACGAATTCTGTACAGTTGTCAAGAAAACTACATAGATGTCCCAGATACTAATTAGGGGGTGACTTGTTATTGCAGTATTTAAACCATTTTGCTCAGCAGAATTAAGAAGTGCCCATAGAACATAGCACAACTATTCTTTCATACAAGAATTACTTTTTAAGACAGAATGCTGCCTACAACTGTAAAGAGAAGTCAACTTTGGACTTCAAGACAAATGAACAGACTCCACATAATGCAGCAACAACCACTATATTTTTGTATTTGCCCAAGTCTGGTCTGGTCCCCAAGTCTGGAATGGTAAAGTACTCATATCTAAATTAGAATCAGATTAGATCTTATTAATAATCCTAAAAAAATAAGAAAACACATACTGTATACCAGTTTGAAAAGAGGAGAGACAGAGGCAAGAAAGCAATGTGTTTTCCAAGACCACAAGTGAACACTTACTTTTAGGAATATATAATACCAGCTTTGAAGTAGGCAACTGAATAATTAGTACCAGAGATATATGATATGATATGCACACACACACACACATAGGTGTGTGCAAGACTAGAACCGTACATCACAGAGCCATATATACATGCCTACATAAACATAGAAAGCTGGCTGTATTTGGCTTGATATTTCATTTGAAACTTGGAATACTAGCATGCATGGACTTTACACCTTTATGTAATAAAAACTGGTTTGGCTCTGTTTACTTTGAACCAGCCAGCACTACCCTGCCTTCCTTCCCAAAAATGGTTTTTAAAACAGCAGCAATGGTCTATCGACTGTAAGCACATTAGACTCAGGAGGAGAGGCTTTTGTCAACGTTTAACTTCCTCGGTGACATATGCAAACATATCACCGGCCCTGGGTGTCCCAACTCTGGTAAAAGATGTACCCTGTGACCTGGGTGAGTCTGGACATGTCTTAAAGTTGCACACTTCTTTGAAAATTCTCCTCCTCCCCCCCCCCTCCTCCTCCTCCATCAGTATTTTCTGCTGAACAAATAATTTTCTCAGCAGGGTGGAAAACTCCTTTTAAAAAAGTGATTTCAATATTTTCAATTGAAAAAAAAACCTTCTGTTGATGCAGATATAAAAATAAAAAAAGCGGAGGAATATATGGGTAGTCAGTCTCTCTCAGCCCCACCTACTTCTCCTCATAGGGTTGTTGAGGCCAACTTGTCTGGCCAACTTGTCCCAGCTGATTCGCCCTGGCCAACTTGCCACAGGACAACTTGCCGTGGGACAATTCAACACAGGATAACTTAAGAGAGGGACAGGTTAATTGCAGTGGGCGTTGTCTTGCTTTAGATTTGAACCTTCTCAAGTTAGAAGTCCTCAAGGCTGGGGGTGAGCTGCAATTCTACTTGTCCCTCTCTTGAGTTATCCAGTGTTGAATTGTCCCATGGTGAGTTGTCTTGTGGCGAGTTGGCCATGACAAGTTGGCTGGGAACAGTTGTCCTATTCTGGGGTGGTTGTGGGGAAAAATGTGCAGAGGGAACTTTAACTATGCTTCTGGAGCTCTTGAGGAATGGGGGCGATATAAATATACAGTACATACATTATACTTCAACAAAATGATACATCAGATCCAGGATCCCTAGAAATTCTATGACTGATAAATTGCGCCACTCAGTCTTTGTGCTGTCAACATTCAGCAGTGCAATTTCCTGGGGCTAAAATTCCTGAAGGAGGAATTTCAAGGCTGCATATAGTCAACGGACAAAGGATTGCCAACTCCTAGTTTAAGCAAAACCCCTCAGTATGGTGTCAACTTTAATTTGTGAATAGAGGAAAATGGGGAAGGAGGGTTAGGGCTATCCTGCCATTTTTCCAACACCCAAATCTACATTAATTTTGTATTGCTCCTGGGAAGCCATTAATCAAAGATAAAGACTCCTAATCACCACATTGCCATCTCCATTGGAAGCCACCATGTGAGACCAATAATTATAGTTTTGAGTCTGATGTTCCTTCCATATCAGGTTTTATCCAGATTTTGCAGAAAATAATTACAAATGATTGAATTTACATAAAGGTCAGAAGTATTAAAAGTGACCGATACTGTCCTTTTGGTTTGAGGAAATGCTGCATGTGGCATAACTATGGCCCAAAATGGCAGCCTAGTCTATACTTTATCTTATGAAAGCATTATAAGAAAGCTCAGGTGACCAAAGACCTGACAGGCAAAAGAAAATGTCAGTGTCAAAGTTCATCCTGATTAGAAAAAGGGCTGTTTCAAATACAAGGTTTAATGATAAGTCTATCTACATGGACACATGGCAATGGAATGAATATAAATTTAAAAGCATGATTGATTTGAGGGATTATGATGAAAAAAAATGCCTATAAGAAGAGAGGAAAGAAGTGAAAGAAACAAGAGTAAAAGTAGAATGGTAGGAAGAGAACATATATATCCTACATTAGTGGTTAAAGTACCAGGCTAGCAACCCAAAACTGTGAGTTCCAGTCCTGCGTTAGGCACAAAGTCAATTGGGTGACCTTGAATCAGTCACTCTTTCTTAGCTCTAGAAAGCAGGCAATGGCAAACCTCTTCTGAAAATCTTGTCAAGAAAATGGCAGGACAGGCAGTCATCAGGAGTCAAAACTGACTTGAAAGCACATACACATGCATAAAAATTCCTGGATCATAACCACTGGACATAAGAAAAAAAATGTAGAAACTGGAATAGAGTGAAAAGAATGATTTTACAGTGAGCTACAGAAGTGTGTGGAGCTACAGTATATAAAAGGCCAGTGTGGATAAGGATGCTCAGAACACCTGTTGCAATAAAAGAGGCCCTGGGTGAGAAAGAATTTCATATGAGTGCATAACTGAGGTTAAAAAATAGAAAAAGATAGTCCCATGCAATGTAGCTAAGAGAACGAAACTGCTAAATTTAAAAGTGACCAATAAAATGCAGAGTGATTTTGAAAGAAAAAAAATATGGGTTTGGAAATGGCTGAAAAGTCAAAAGAAAGAGTTCTAGCAGGATGGATGGACCTAAAAATAATAAAAGTGATGAAATGATCTGGGATGAAACTAAAATGAATGGATGGTAGACAGAGTGCATTAGAGATTTTACAAGAATTATAGTGATGTGTTGAAAATAAAAATGTTTGGGAATATTAGTGTTCAAGAAAAATAGATAAAAAGAAATGCAGTGAGAATGTTAGAAAACTCTAAGCTTGGAAAAAATGCTGAATGGTGCTGATATAAACCAGTTATAGGTGTGTTTCCTTTCCTCATCTCATACCTTAATTCCTTTGGCTTATGATTTCTTACTCGTTATTTGTGCTGTATATAATGTTGCTTATCCCAGAAAAGAACACAATTAATATGTAAGAATTTATGTGTGAATTTACCAGCTGCTGCAATTGTTTGAGACTGTAAACCTTCCTGTTGTGTTAAAAAAGCTAAGTCAAATATTAATGAGATTTGCTCTTATGATACATATTTATTTAATATACAATGGACTGTGATATATATATATATATTAAAAAAACCATATTTATTTATTTGTTTGTTTACTTAAATTTTATTTCAGTTAGCTGATATTAAAGACAGGCAACTAGAGTCAAATTCAGTGCTTCAGAATTACCCAACTGATCCCAAGGGCAATTATTTGGCTCAGAAACTTTTCAAACTATCCCCCCAGCCACTGTCTCCCAATTATAGTGGGTGGATATATTTATTCATTTATTGCATTTATATCAGAGTTCCCCAACATTTCTGGCTTTCTGGACCGGCGGGAGAGAGAGGAAGAGGGCATGGTTCAGGGCAAGTGATTGGCAAACGTGTGTGTGCATGCGCAGTACCATTTGCAGGAGCGGTGTGCATGCATGCCTGCCACTCACTTAAATGGAGCATGCACATGCGTTTATCTTCTGCTTGCACAAATGAGACATGCGCTCACCGACAGTTTCCACGGCCCAGTTGCAAACCCCATACGGCCCACGGGACCCCTGATTTATATGGCCAGTTATCTAATGGATAATGACTCTGGGCGGCATACAACAATTCAATGGTGCATTATTCATGATCTTAAGGCACAACTTGTCTTGCTTAGGTTTAGCTTGACAAGATCAACAAAGTTATCTGTTCTGATTTATTAACCATGTTTTATAGCTTAGGATTGTGTGACTCAGGCCACCATGCCTTATTAAAAAACAAACCACAGTTTGTGCAATGTCTGAATCCAGCCAAAGAACCCTTTAATCCCTCTCTTTTCCAATATACTGAAACTGCATCAGAAACGGATCTTGGTACAACCCAAGAGGCAGGCAAATGCTTTTTAGAATGATACATCAAAACCTCCACTGTTCTTTTTCACACAGAGGAAGATAGGATTAAATAGTTATTTGCCTAAGGTTTTGCATCAGTAAGAGAACTAGCTGTATGGCTCCAACCTTGCAGCTCCTCAAAACCTTGATCAGAACAAAAAGAGCTAGTGTTTAAAATAAGTAAGCAACCTAGAACTTTAGGCTTAATTTTTTTCTCAGATTACGATGTGAAAACTAAGAATTATCTATGATGACAATACAGTAAACATTATTGGAACACCATGCCCTCTTTGACACATTTTGGAGAAATTGGTAAGAGAATTTTCCTTGATATCTTCCGAATAAACTCTTTCAGTTTACATTTCCTACGTATTTCAGACTGAAGAAGTAATCTTTTTTAAAAAACAACAACACTGTACTGAAGAAACAGTATTCCTATCTTTTCCATTCCTCTGGTTTATTTTGTCTGTAATACTGTCTAGTCTGTATGAAAGGTGCTTTGGAGACATTTATCAATTTTTTTCAGAAATAAAATCTACTAATTGTGGCTAGAAGAGGAAAACGTTGTTGGATTTTGTTATGAAACTGTTGTGCTATGTAGAATAATCAAACACAAGAATAAGAGATGCCTTTTTATGTCTACAATATCTGAGCCTTTGTAAAGAAATGATGCAGGATATTATGGGTAAAAGACTGGCATAAGATGATCCAGTATCCTTTGGCAACAAAAAAGAAAGAAAGCTTTACTATGATTAACAATCACTTCACTACCATTTTAAAATGTTGATACAAGTAATAACCACACTCCCCCAATTTAGCCACGCAATGAATGTATGGGTGTGCAAATCATTTCATTTCATGAAAATTGTTCCCTTTTGAATTTGAAACAATTTCTCTAATTTGAAACAGATGTTTCAAACTGAGCTGTTTTAATCACTTACAAAGTGTCTCGATCTTGAAAGAAGCTTTTCTGAACTTAAAACACTTTTAAAAGGACTGAAGTAGCACAAAACAACTGTTTCTAACTGAAAATGAGGCATTTCTAATTCAAAACATACATCTCGCCATTCATAGGAAGGACCAGAATTTACAGTGATAGATGGAATAGGCACATGACAGCATCCTGGTGAGTACATTCACATCACTGTTGGGTTCCTAAGCTTACAGCTTATTCTTTCCCAGTCACACCCTCAACTCAAATGAAAAGGAAATGGGCAAGTAGATCCCAAAGATCGTCCAGGAGTCTTTAACTCAATTGCAGTATCATTTATTCCACACTCTCACCATTAATTAAAGTATACTCAGCGCAAATGAATTGGTAGCCATGGGAGGCAACGAGTTTCATTTCTTTTTATTTTACTTTCAAGGAATAGAAAAACGGCAATGAACAGGACAGCACTGTGCATTACTAACTGCATAAGGGGAATACAGAATATGACAAAAAATAGGAGATGGGTCTCCAGTGCCCTCCTGAGAAAGTGTACATGGGACTGGATAAGGCAAGCCTATCCTATTGGCCACACACACTTCTTGTTTTGTCTTGTTTTCACTTCTGCAGCCCTCAGAAAAAATCAGTAGATTATTAGCTGCTTCACAAAATGCTGAGGGTAAGAATAAAAATTACTGTCTCTATTGCCAAAGATGATGCAGAGCCACAGGACTGCCACAACAAAAAAAATATATTTTCACTCCACGTTAAAGAGGAACTAAACTAATAATTTAAGATTGGTGCTTTCCATGGCTGTTCCTAGCTAACTTTAGTCAATTTCACCAATGCTCCTTTTAGTTGGGTTTCTGAGGAAGACAGTAAAGTCATTGGGCTAGCATTTCCCTTACAAGAACTGAAACTAAGGAAGAGAGAGGCGGTGGAGATAATAGCTCCTTCCATTGGGAAATGGAGCCATGGTGTCTCAGAAGAAACAACTACCACCTAACTTTGCAATGGTTTCAACTGCTCCACAGCCAATTGGGAAATAAATTATTTCATGGAATCACAGAACTCTGGAATATCTTTAAACAACAGTAATTTAAAATGCTTCGGCCAAAGTGCCCTGAGCTTACATAGGAAGAAAACTTCCCACAATCCCTTAGACTCCCATATTTTGTCTTCTAGAATTTGTCTCCTCCAGATGTGTGGTTCTACCACTCCTTAATTGTGTGGCTAAATTAAAAAAAACAGCTAGGAATCAAGGGAACTGTCATTCAATATATCTGGTGGGCATTATGCTACGGCAATAAATAATAAATAGGCTAACAACATTTTGTTCAGCATTTACCCCATACAATGAAGAAGCTTCCTTCTGTTAACCTGATTGTCCTGTTGTACTGCATTCTAGACATAACTTCTTTTCACCAAACAGAACATTATCACTAGACCTGTGAACATGGGCAGCTATATCCCTAATTTCACTCTGGTTGTACAAAATCTATGACATTGAAAGAAAGAATGGTAGAATACGGAAGATTCTATCAGAAGGCATAGAGGGTTGATTGATCAATTCTTTGGCCTTTTAAACGGCCATGTGTGGATTTGAATGATGTACATGGACCTCACGTCACACAATAGTTAGTGGTGCCAGGCCAAAGTCTAGTTCTAATCACCTTTTAAAAATGCAATTTAAGTTAGATTTAGTTAACTGCGCTGTACAGTGCTTTCAATTTGAAGAGAAAAACAGTATTCTTACACTTGCTACATGTATAATTGCCCCAAAGCACCTTGTCCTCTTCAATTCCAAGCTGTTGCACAGCCATGATAGTTAATATAGTAACATTTCAAGACAGGTATCTTCAGCAAAGATCGTGTCAAGATGACAACAGCACCTGACACCATGTTCACAGGTATTTTCATCCAAACATCTGAGGCAAATATGTTATAATTGTTGTATTGTGACAAATATTTTGCCTCTTGTCCTCCTGTATGGATGCCTACACTCATCATTTTCATCTTCTGTCTTATTAGAAATTTGATAACAAACTTTGGAGGTCTTTGGGAACCAAACCTAGGGGTGCAGGTAGTCCTAGCACCTTAGGTTGTATACCTTCTCCTAACACATAGCATCTTCTTCTGGGCATTCATTTCAGCGAGACAATTCCCTTTCACAGCTATTCTTTTACGGTACTGTAAAATCAGCAGAGGGAGCACAGCATTACACAAACCTTACCTGATGCATTCAATTACATAGGAAGAGGAGATGTGTGTATTTTTAGTCAGTTTATTGAAGTTCAAAGGGCAGGTAAAAATAAAATGGTAGCATTTTACAATAGTTTTTGGAGTACTTTTCTTCCTAAATATAATACTATTTAGGAAACACCACTCATTTGATTATGGCTTTGTAGACTCCCATCAAGTAAAATCACCGATTAACATGGCTTGCATTAATAAACAGCCATAAAAATCTATTACATTGTGTAAATCTAGACTCACAGATTTCCCATTATCAAAATATAATCTGGACTTTGTATCATTTTTTTTAACCAAATATTATTTTCTGTTAGTACTTTTTGACCCACTTCCTAGCAATTTTACATTACCATTATCTCATAACTGTAATAAGATTGCTTGGACTGTAAGCAATTGTTTCCAATTTGTATAAAAACTCTGAATCTACAAGAGCTCTGGAAGGCCTTGGGAGGTCTTTAGTTTAATTGATCACCAGCAGTTAGTACTGAGAAGACCTCTGTTAGTACTGAGAAGACCTCAAGGACAGAGCATTTGCTTTGCACTAAAAAACACACTGAAATACCCCAAATTAAGTGCATGCCATTCAGATGACAGCATCTTGTTTTCCGGTTTTAAAGCAAGCTCACAGTCCCTTAAAGAAAAAAGTGGAAAACTTGGTCAAAAATTTACATAATACAACGACAGACAAAATTTGTCATTCAGGCCATTCAAGTTCTAACAGGTACTTCCTCCAAAGCCAACACACTTCTTTACTTTTGAAATACATCCTTTTCCCTCCATTCTTTACAGTAAACATGGAAATCTGCTTCCAGCCAAGGTTGTTACATATATAAATACTTTAATAGAAAACAGATGTAAAAAAATTATAAATTTGATTTTGAGTTAAATTAGCATGTAAAAGCAATTTTCTGAATTAAAAATGTAGTAGAGGAAAGTGCAAGACAGAACTAAATGAAAGCTCTTTTTTTGGCTAGAGGAACATACTTAAATACAGATCTGAAAATAAATGATTTTTTTCATTTAAGCTCACTTTTATATTCTTGTTAACCACACACAACACACAAACAGAAATTTCCACTTTCTTCCAGGAAACTGTGAGTATTATTCATGGGGTTATTTTACCATTTTAGGTATGTAAACATTTTTAAGATGCATTAGACTGATATGCAAAGTTTACTCAGTGATTTTCACTGGTATAAATTATTCTTCGCCAACTTTAATTCCTTTCTGATATGTGAACTTCAGAATTCTCTGAGTATATATATCTGTACAGGACTGCGGTATTCAAGTAGTTTAAAATCAATCAAATTTAATCATGTTTGGACATGCACTGGATGGCAGTCAGATGTCCCTCACCTAAGCACAGTGAATTCTCAAGATACAAAACTCTAATATGTTTGCAGGTGGAATTATAAACTGATTTAAAAAAACAATAGTTCTGCTGCCAAAGGCTACTCATAGTCATCTTCTTTTCGGAAACAGAGCTGGGAAATGTTTGCAGTTTAATCCAATGTACTTGAAAGTGAACTAGTAACAAGAGAGGAAAAAAAGTTTGCGAAATGGCTTTTCCAAATTTGTTCTTATTAGTTTAACAGAAATTTCAGCATGTTAATTTGAGAGTAAGTTTCAGTGAATCTTAGGCTGCCTATAGTGTCATTGCTAGTATTTAGATTTCTACCTCATCTACCAAAAACACAACATGGGACAACTTTGAAACAACAGCAGCTTTTGAATAGGTAATTTTCAAGTTATTTCACCATGAAGATAATCTACATCAGCCATTATTATGAAGCAGCTCCAGTATGCTATCATTTCAAACTTTCTTTCTATTAGAATCATTTCTATTTTTCTACCTTTCCACGATTACTATTTTTGTATTGTTCCTACTTTTTTTTAACTCCAGGTTGCTCAGAATTTTCAGAAATTAGGCAGCTTCTAAATTGTTTAAATAAACAATAAATAATCAGTGTAAGAGTTTTGGTAAAGCAATTTCAAGTACATTCATGTAGCACTGCGCCACCATAAACCCCTTTAAATATTTAAACCTCTCTTCTATTTAAATATTCTATTTCAGTACCGATGATACTACACTATTACAAATGTCCTATCCAATATTCAGACCTTTAAACTGAAAACATAGGCTGCTAGATCATCATTTCCATGGTCACAGAATATATTCTGTTCTTGTATAACTTAATTCTTCTCTGTTTTCATAATCATATTAATGCATTTTTAAAAACACATCATGGTTCAAAATGGCTAGAAAAGGATAAGCATCTTTTTGGGTTGGCCAGCTTTGGACTCTTCTTTAAGGGGCTGCCCTCCAAATGTCTTGTTTTCCAATATGGTAAATTTGAGACATACAAGCAATTCACTGAGAGGGGAAACATCTTGTGATCTTGTACAGGACATCAAAGAGGAGAAAGTGTATGTGAGAGAATATGAGTGTTATTTGGAACTTATTTAATCAGAATGTGTTAAGTAAAACACACACACACCTACAGAGGTATACACAGACATTGATGTAATTTACTTTTTTCCCCTCTAGGCCCTACATGTTTTTAAATATTAGCATATCTTTAAAGTTAATTGCAGCAGTTGGCTGAAATAGTCACATACACCTTCTGTAATTAATATAGCACAGATATAAACTTTAGGTCATAGTAACCTACTTGTAAAAGAAAAAAAATCCTTGTTAACTTCTAGTCAGTCCTTACTGGAAAACACTTAAAAGGATTTAAATTATACTGTAAATTATTTCACTGCCCCAAATTTTATTAGGAAATCTACTCATTCAGGGTCAGATTGAATGGACTTCCACACAGAGAAGTGATGGTGGAAAGGAAAAGCAACTAAAAACCCCTTCAAGTGAATCGTGTGACAGCCTTTATTTTTGTACAAGGATAGAGGAGTAGCCCATTGGACTTCATTATAGGATGTGTTGGGTCTATTGGTAGCCCGATGGATCATCAGATATAGTGCACATTATCTTTTTATAGGTCTATTCTACTTTTCAGTGGATATTGGTTTGTAATCTGTAAATAGATTCTAGTGGAAAGGAGGATTGATCCTCCACAAATATTAGCCCAGTTAAGATAATCTTATCCTTTTATTTGCTAGATTAAGAATTACACTGCACAAATATATTTTCTTAAAGAAGACTGTGTAAATAGATCTTCCTTAGCTCTTGAGTTTTCTTTCCTCTTAATGCACAGGCTTGAAATGGATATTAACTTGTGTGCTCTTAAGGATGGAATTCTTAGTTGCCAGTACTTACTAAGTCACTGCATCAATCAGTGTATCCAGCCCTGGGCATAAAATTTAGGAAGGCCACAGACAAAGTGAAATATGTCTGCTGGTAACCAAGATCTTAGAAGGTCTTAGAAGTGGACACACTTTTGCTGGAGGTGTTTAAAAGATGCTGGGCGGCCATCTATCAGGGATCTGCAATGGTGGATTTTGGTATTGGGCAGGGGTTAGGTGACCACCACGCTTTATGTTGTATGAATAATAAGACAAAATTCATTTATGGAATGTAAACTTGACATTTTTTCATGCTTACAATTTCTTCCTACTAATATCTATTATCTCACAAAATGGAAATACCCTTTCCCCCCACTGAATTAAGTATAAGACATAACTACAGCATTAATAATATAATGATGCAATAGATTGGGTAATCCTCATGCTTATGCTTCTCTAGTAACAAAAACATAATATGATTCTGATATCTTTAGGAATATTTCAGGGTATTTGGAAAAGTTTCCATTTATTAAAACATATTTTCCACTAGATAAGAACCAATATGAGATCTCTGATTATTAGAAAATAGAAGCTCATGTTCTAATATGTTTGTTACATACATAGTTTAGATAGCATGTTATGTATGTTATGTGGCTGTGGGTAAGCCCCTCTATATTACTGCAGCAAGCTCTACATGGAGCTATTTAATAATACTGAAAATATCTGGAAGCTTCAGCTGGTGCAGTGTACGGCTGCATGAGCTATACTGGGTGCCCGAAGAAGGGCACATATAACACTCTTGCTCTGCAGATTGCTCTAGGTACCAGTTTGCTTCTGGGTCCAATTCAAGGTGTTGGTTATCACTTATAAAGTCCTACATGGCATAGGACCAGATTACCTGCAGAACTGACTTTACCCCATCTCATAAGCCCATCACTTGATCAGGCAGGGAAGATAAGCTATAGACACTGTCAGTCAAACAATTTCAACTGGCGGGGTCTAAGGAAGAGAGCCCTCTGTCCCACTTTCTGGAACACCTTACCCTCAGAGGTGAAGGAAAACCCCAATCTTTTGGCTTCCACAAACAGGTCAAAACCTGGCTCTATGGTTTTGCGTGGGGGGCATAGAGGACCACACAACCATGGGGTTGGCTAGTCTGTTGAGAGCTGCCCCCGCTTGTAATAATACGATGTTAAATGGCAATCTTAGGATTTCCCCCCCTTTTTGATATTATATTGAACACTGCCCAGAACTTCTCTTTGAAGGAGAACAACAATTTAGACATATGAAATATAAACAAATAAATAAAATGTGACATGTGAATAGGCTAGGGACAAGTTGGCAGATGGGCATGTCCAACCCTTACAAAAGGCAATGCTAAACCTTCAAAACAATAATAAAATAATTAAACATGATAGAAATTTGATATGAATTTCAGGATCTGTGAGAGCTCTAATGAGGTTTTGTTTTGTTTTTTAATAGTTTTCCAATGTGTATGTGTGCGTCTTGGCCATCCATAAGTGAAACCAAATAAGGACATCCAGGTCTAAACAGAGGGTTCAGTTTATAAATCTCCAGAAGGTACCGGTTGAAATAGGTAATTCGTCTGCAGATAAAACAAGTTCATGGCTAGGGCAAAGGCCATAATTTCTCCACTGTTTTGTAGCCTAGTTTATTAAGAGAGCCAGTTTGGCCTAGAGTCTGACTCAGAAACCAGAAGATTGTGAGGTCTCTCTTAGGCCTGGAAGCTGGCTGGATGATTTGGGGCCAGTCATTCTCGCTTAGTCCAACCCAACTTACAGAGCGGTTATTGTGCAGATAACAGGAAGAGGGAGCATGTTGCAAATTCATAAAGGTGGGATATACATCTAATAAAATACTCTTCTCTGTTGGAAAAAATAGAGTTTAAAAGAAATTAATATAAGAAAAATGCCCTGGTGAAAGTTCAGCTTCTCTATTCCCTCCTCTCACGAAACATCACATACAACCTTCTCCATTAAAAATTGTTCCGAAAATTTTAATGTTCTGTCTCAAGAAAAAGTGCGGCTTTATTTCTTGAGGAGATAAACTTTGCTCGCCCCCCTCCCATTTTTTTCAAATATTGCATGTCTATGGGGAAATAGTGGTGACCACAGTTATGGATGTCTGCGGGGGGGGGGGGGGGGGAGAAATGACATTGTGTCACTAATGCTAATAATACAATTTTTATTAGATTTAGCAATTATATAATGACCCAACTAACATTAACACTTACTTCATTTGCATAATAATGCCAGGTTGCCCAGATTTGTTGGCAAGTGGATAGCCTTAGAAATAAAAATGATAGATAGACTGATAGCCAGATAATGCACATGACTTCCTCATGACCTATACTAGACACAAATGGAAATCAAAAGTATAAATAGCTTGGAGTCAGGCTTAAAATTCAGTTTGGGGGGGATTGGAGCTCTGAACAGCATTTTCATTCAAAGTAATATAAACAGGCACCTGGAGGCTGAAAAAATATGCATCATCAAAATGGCCATATAGCTGAATTTCAGAGATGTGATCATCAAGACACAAAAATATGACTCGGGCAGAATGCAGCTTGTGTATTGGCTACCTTAGTCTAGTCATTAAAAAAGTTTCCCTGTGAAGTTTTACTATAGTTATAGAAATAACTTGGTTTGCAATGCAGTGCGATTTTTAGAGATGGGTAACAAAATGCAACAGATAGTGAATGTCATATTTAATTGCTTGGCACAATGAGTTCTAAGCATTTGCCAGCAGGAGCAAAGGTCTCTGCTAAAAGGCCTTTTCCCCCCCTGATTACGTAACTGTGACACAGCAGACATCTACTAATAGTTAATGAAATGATTCATGGAAAGTAGCACCTACAACTTTTATCCTGCGATAGATTCTGTCTCAATCTCATCTGATGCAAGATGAAAGCAATGTTGGGTGTCTTTTTCTCTGTGGAACAAATTTAACAAAACAAAATGATGTGCATGTTTACTTAGAAGCAAGACTTGCTATGTTCAGTAGGCTTTATTGTTTAGTATGAATATTTCAGATTGTAGCTTGAAACGTTTATTGGTTTGTATTAGGAGTCCACACCCTGTTTAGGTAGTGCTATATAAGGTGCTTTTAGTGTTTTCACTAAGAATGGATAAAGTATGTTGCAAAGAATGAGTACTGCTTATTCACAAAATGGCAGACATGGAGGGGGACTTGACCAATGCCATAACACCTATTTTTCAGAAGGCATTTGAATGAGGTTATAATAGGCTCAGGAAAGTCAGTACAAATCTAAATCCTACATGTCAAATCACTTTATTTAACCATTGCACAAGAGAACTGCACACAGATACACAAGTAAAATCCTCCTTCTTGCCTATAAAGTCAGAAAAGCTCTCCTCTTTCTCCATACAATTCTCTTCGATTTCCATGGATGATCTCCATAATTCCCTAAACCAGGGGTAGGGAACCTTGGCTCTTTTATGACTTGTGGACTTCAACTCCAAGAATTCCTGAATCAGCATGGCTGGTTCAGGAATTCTGGGTATTGAAGTCCACAAGTCATAAAAGAGTCAAGGTTCCCTACCCCTGCCCTAAACCATTACCCCTTGTTTACTCGAGCTTAGTTTTAAAACTTTTACTTCCTCTTATGATAAAAAATTAGAGCACATTTATTGATCTACTTGCATTTAAAAAGTCCCAAGTCAGAAAAAATTTGGGGAGCAATACTAAAGCAGACTTGATCAACTGAAGTTTTTCTTTCCTATAATTTATGTTTATGTATAATAAGTAGGAACTATGCAAATGGAACAAACGTTTGGTACTGCAGAGTTTTTACATTATTTCAGCAACTCATAAAAATAGAAACTTTTACATTCTTATCATAAATAAAGTTCATCAACTGGTAATCCAATATTTGCATTGGAGTACAACCCATAATCCCCAGCTGAAAAATCTAGGAATGCCAGGATGGGACAGCTGAATTAGCATAGCTATACATATTTATTTACTATTTCTATAGATAATCATCATGTGACCAGTTTCACATTTTTACTGCATTCATTAAGCGAATCACGTGGTCATTATGAATCATATAGTCATTAAACAAATCTGGCTTCCCCAATTTACATTGACTGCCAGAAACTGTCTGGGAAGGTCGCAAATCACAATCAGGTGACCATTGGATGCTGCAACTGGTTTTAAATACGAGTTGGTTGCCAAGTGCCTAAATTGTGATCACATGAGCAGCCATGGGGCTGGTGCAATGGTTTAACTTGAAAGACAGGTCATAAATCACTTCTTCCAAGACCATCATAACTTTGAACCATCATTAAACAAACAGTCATAAGTCAAGGATTACCTGTATTTGCAAACAGTCCCATTCAAATCAGTGGAACATGACTATACTCATGCTTAGGAATTATATTCTTAAATTTTTATCAATGAGCTAGATTTTTAATATTGCAATCATAACCATATCTTTTTTAGTGGCAGACATTATAGATAGTCCTCACTTTATGATGGTAACTAGGATCAGCAACATCACCACTAAGGAACACAATCATAAAGTGCTATGCCATGTGATCATGCCGAATTACGATCACTGTTGCAGTAGGTGCAGTTGCCATTCTTAATTGAACCCTGCAGGGTCATAAGTTGTGACATCACGAAATTTCTGACTTCCTGTTGGCTTCCCCATTGATTTTGCCTATGGGAAGACAGCAGTGAAGACTGCAAATGGTGATACCGTGACTGAGGGATTTGTGACCATCATAATTGTGTGCCAGTTGCCAAGCATCCAAATTGCGATTATATATAATCATGGGGATGCTTGACAGCAACAACTAGAAGGACTTATCGTAAGTTTCCTCTTTTAGCACAGTTGTAACTTCAAATACTCACTGAATAAGCAGTTGTTAAAAAAGGACTAGTTGTACATTTATGGTTAACAGGCTTTTAATACCACTTCCTATTATAGTATATACACACACATCACAAAACATATGGCCCTAAAGCAGTTTGCAGAACAGATATTATAAATACAATAACCAGAATTGTAATACATTCTGGCACAACACCAGAAATTCATCTACAACCCTTATTTAAAACATTTACAAAAGTTTACATGAGATAAAACATACCTAATAATATCCAGAGCCAACAATATCAATATTAAGCAACTCATTCAAGAGCTTGTATGTAACTCTCTGAAACCCAAAGCAGAGAAACAGATAAGCCTAAACAACTATAATGAAACAACCCCTCCTTTCACTCACAAAAAGTTACAATACTTTCGTCCTCATAGCAATTCCTTTTTCACTGTTTAAGAGACCCAAAGCAGGAAAAAAATCAAGAGGGAATAAATCACTCTCTTTTGGGGCAGATGATCTAGAAAAAAATATATGCTAAGGTTGGGAAATGTATGGTTAATATACTGGTGTATCCCGGCTATCTAAACCACAGTTGCTAAACCCTGAAGCTCAATATTGCCTAAGCATCTATGGATGTTCCAATGTTACTAAACTAGAAAGCCTCTTCTCCTAATGTTTTCATCATGGCTACCTGGAGTTGCTGAGCACTTCAGTATTTTTGGAAGGCCTCAAATTTCTTCATTCCTAAAAGTTGACCATGATGGAGTCCCACATGTCCAAAATAATTCTGAGGCTGACAGTAGTAGACCCAATAACTCTCCATAAAGCTAGTTTTATAGCTATACCAAACAGGTTCCTCATCCCCTGCTAGAGGTGAAACAAGGCATAAGGAAATAACCACACCAGATCGATCTCTCTTTCTCACCTCCATGTAAATGTCTGTACCACTTTATGTGCAACATTTGCCATGTGACTTTCTCTTACTGCCCAGATGGGAAACACTTTCCCTGATTGATGTGTCATTGATCACCAGACTTATATAGATACATGTAGGGAATGTGAACAATTTGTCTATGTAATGCATATGGTAATAATACATATGTGGGAGTCTACTTAGCAAATCTTTATTCTACTTGCGCTATTTCAAGGAAATATAATCTATCATTTTTTTGTTGATAAGCCTAGCTTTCTTCAGCCAACCACACTTTTGAACTAAAGAAATCACATCTAAAGAATGCCAACTTGTATTAACATGTATCTGCCTACAACACTGCATTTATTGCTTCAAGAAGCATAATGTGTGTGCACTTCTGTATGTGGGTGTAATTCAATTACTTCTGTTGAGATTTTTTCTTCAGTACAATGAATCTGAACTGCAACCATTTTTCTCGTGTTACTAAATTAAAAAAAAAGACACATTCGGTATGTTGGTACAGTTAACCAGTGCTTTTTTTGTATGAAAAAAGGTGCCGGAACTCACATCTTGTTGATCTTTTATTAAAAAATATATATATTCAGTTCTTAACCTAAATTTAATTTATTGTATTTAAGGCAAAAGACTTTCAATTCACCAACAATTTTTTAAAATAAAGAAATTATTTACCTTTCGCATGTAGTCAATCACTGTACACACACCCACACACATCAGTTGTGTAACGAAACATAACGGTCGTCGCCTGCAGTAAGCACTCAGCGCACGACCCCATGACCAATCACAAGCCGAGCAGTGCCACAAGCCGAGCAGCCCATCACAACCAGTGCGGACGAAGTACGCATGCATCGGACTCGACACACAAGCAGCCTGCATGCACCGTTTTAATGATTTTGCCGCCGACCTACTACGCTTGACAGGGCGATTCAAGTCCACATGGACCAAACATCAAATTTTCAAAAGTTACTTTTAAAACTTGGAAAATCTGTTGAAAAAAGGTGCCGGAACACCATTCCGGTGCATTCTATGACAAAAAAAGCACTGCAGTTAACACTAAAAAGCTATGGAAGGTACGTGTTGATTAGTGTTCATTCCATCAGAAGCAGGACATGGTATAATTAGCAGGCAAATTTAAATACAAAGTTTCTGGACAAAAAGGTAGCTATCCTTCATTTTGTAGGATGGGGGGAAGTGGCTGGCCACCAGAAAATATGGCCCAGTGAGTCCATTATTCTCCTAGTGACTCAGCTTATTTGGCAAATGTCTGTTTCTCTAAGAATACTCCATACTCAAGTGTATATTTCATATGATTAAAACAAGAGCAAACCAACAGCTGACAAATGCTTGCTGAGGATTTATCTAAGGCAAAGCTCATTTTGCTTGCAAATTATTTGTTCTCTTCTGTCATTCTGATATTATTTATTTCATTTTATCCTCTCCCTTGTCTAAAAGAAGAAGTGTTGTAATTTGTAGCTGGGGAGTGAGGGGAATATATGCAGGGGAGTTGACTGTTCATGACAGATTGTACCTTTTTCATAAAAAAAAGGACATATGAATCTCATTCTATCAGAAATTATTTAAATTTGTATGCCAAACATTAAATATTAAACATTTCATACAGACAGAAAAAATATTGATTGCTCTTTTTTGTGAGGATTATATAATAAAGTAATTTGAAGATTTTAGTATATGTATCAAGCAGGATGTAAATGCGTAAGCAAAAGTTAAAATTTCTAATGTCAATATCCTGAGTCATCTTTCAGATCAGATTTCTCAAACAAGGCAGAAGTCGAAGTGTCTTCTTTAAAAAAGGCAAAAGGAGGAAGTCTGTGATTTTTGCTGTTTTTATTTAGCATGTTGACATTCAAAATATGGTTTAAAAGTCTAGGATCAGTCATTTAAATGGAATAAGTAGTAGCATTTTGCATACTTTATGGTTATACAATGCCCAGATATCTGAAAAATATTTTAATGTGCACCCTCTAAGCTATTTCATGGTCTGTTCATAGTTACATTTCATGTACCTAAATTTAGAGCCGGCTGACCAGTATTGTAGAGTCTGACAATAAAATTGTAATATAAAAGGTTATGTGTAACTATATCGAAGAAGAAACTATTAATGAGAAACATGATAATGGCTTTAAATATATGAAACTCCACACAGGAATAGATACATCTATTACATTGAGAGGGAATTGGATCTGATGGCATCCAAAGCTTTTTCCAATTCTATGACTTGATGCAATCTCAAAAATGTCTGTCACCACCCAGTTTATGAATTGATAAGCTACACAGTGAGTATAGTTCTAGTGAATAACTGAAGTATTTGCCATTATGCACAGGTCATCCTTGTGTCACACATCACTGCCAAGTTAACTGCTTCTATATTACAGATTATGCCTTTCCCTCCACTACATACATTTAATTTGTATTACTATACTAAACTTAAAAAGCTTCTAAGCTAAGGCCTCAACTGCTACAGTCAAATCTTTCATAGTATTTGTTAACATTTTGGAATATTTCAACATTATTTTCCATATAAATCACAATTCAACATACAGATATGGAATTTTTGAACTAGGTATCTATAATCTAGGGATAATGAAAAATATAAGGTTGATAAATCCTTTAAGGAAGGCATGTTTAAGGAATTGAGACTTTCTCATGGTGACTTTTTGTTACTTCTGCAACATGCCAGATGCTGCTACCAAAAAAGATCATGTGGCTGTAGTGGGTTGTATTACGTAACTGGAAAGTGATTGTGCATTTTATTATTTGAAAGTATTAAAATTTCAAATTACATCTCTCAGATCATTCAGTGGCACTTTAGAGGGAACAAAGTTTACTGAAGAACTGAAAACACAGAAAGCAAACTCACTTTTAAAAGAATAGAGTGATGGGGCCCCATATATTTAGACAGTAAAGGCAGGTCAGGGCTGATGTGATTCTTCCCACATTCCTTTTATATTCAAAGTTCCAACTGGAAAAAAAATTATATCCAACATGGGTCCTTAGAGGCAACATCATTTCATATCCTGCCCTTCCTGTCCTGTGAAGTAAGTCAAATGCAAGCATTCTAATATTATTTCCAAGAAGCAAACTGTTTCCAACCATGGTCATCCATTACTGGAATGTCAACTTGGGATAGAAACCGGACGTTTAGCCAGATAGACGTACAGACAGAACTTTTAAAACCTGACTTGGTATCTGTAATGTAGACAAAAGAATTTATGCCCACAGAAACTGAGATGAAATTTCAGCCTTAAATGACATCTTATTAGGAGTATTATAAATTCCCAGGTAATAAAATTGAATGTTAACATTCTGAGTAAATTACTAATTATGTGCAGACATAATGAATCTAGCAGAGTTTATTTCATTTTTATTATAATGGCATTATATTAAATAAAAAAAGTGGAGGAAATGAGAGCCAGATTTGGAGACATGAGGGATTAGATGTTTAAGGATAATTAACAGAGCATATAGTCGCAGATAAGGAAAACAGTTCCTTTGGTCTAATTATTGAAAATATAATTCAGATATTTTAAAAAGTTTCCTTGCTTTTTGGCACATCTAGACAATCAGTTCATGATTTTATAATTGCAATGAAGGTACAGTAGTGATCAACCTCTGGCATGACCTGCAACTTCAAGTGATAAAAATAGGTACTTTTAATTTTAATTATTGAGATTATGCCAGAAAGAAAGGCAATCACATCAATTTATTGACTAATAAATTGCATGCTAGACTATGATAACATATCCCAATCTTTGTTGAAATTGGAAATTATGGCACTATTCCCGAAGAGTATATATTGTGATGTATTATGTAAAACAGTATGTCCAGTTTTATTTTATTCATCCTCTTGTGTGCCTGTTGTTCAGGAAAAGAAAATCATACCCATGGTGTAGATTTGAAGTTTTCTTCAGAATTTAGTGTTTCTTATGTATCAGTTCATAATAATTTACTAATTACATTTAAATTTGTTGCTTTCAGATTTCTGAAATCTGAGAGTAACAAATAAAACAAAATACCCACTTAAAATAATTTTCATAAAAAGGCATACATAAATTTGATCCCTTGTGAATGTTTATAATATTGAAATATAACTTTCATTCAGCTATGTGTTCAATAAATCAATGAAAAAAATTAGCGTATTACTTTACTAGCTACAAGTAGTCATGTTTCTTAACCATGATCAAACAGCCTACAGAGGAATGCAAGTGGAAAAAAGTCATTTCCACATCAGAGAGGAAAAAAGTGAGTGGGAAGAGATGAGTTTGCTTATTTCATGAGCACATGAAGACAGTATGATACATATTGGAAACAAATTGCGAAACTGTGGTGGGCATAGAGAGACATCCCAAAGCATGCACAGAAACCTTGACAATGAACTCACTACAACTAATTTTAGCAGGCCTGAGCTTATGGTTTAACAAGTTTCTTCAAGCATGGCTGATTATGGTTTAATAAGTAGCACAGAGAACTAGTGTAGCATAGTGTAGCATAGTGTAGAATAGTACTTAAGGGACCATGAGGCAGGAAATAAATTTGGCAATCCACTCTTTCTATTTGCAATATGGCAATACACCACTGATCAATTTTACAGGCTGTTATAAGAATATAGTCCTTATGCGTCACATGCATAAGGTAAGCCTCCCAGAGTCACTTGATAATGAGATGGGCAGTATATAAATTTAATGATAAATAAATGCACATACATTAATTACATTAAAGCAGGGGTCTTCAAACTTGGCCCTTTTATGACTTGTGGACTTCAACTCCCAGAATTCCTCAGCCATGCAAGTCATAAAAGGGCCAAGTCTGAAGACCCCTACAATAATAATAATAATAATAATAATAATAACAACAATAATAATAAAGTTGGGAGGGACCTTGAAGGTCATCTAGTCCAACCCCCTGCTCAGGCAGAAAACCCTATACCATTTCGGACAAATGGCTGTCCAGTCTCTTCTTAAAAACTTCCAGTGTTGGAGCATTCACCGCTTCTGGAGGCAGGTTGTTCCACTGGTTAATTGTTCTAACCGTCAGGAAGTTTCGCCTTAGTTCTAGGTTGCTTCTCTCCTTGATTACTTTCCATCCGTTGCTTCTTGTCCTGCCTTCAGGCGCTTTGGAAAATAGCTTTAAAGTATTAACTATTTTTATTACTTCCAAGACTAAGTTACAAATATAAAAATCCAACTTAGAGACAGATGTCATTCTAGTTTATGGTCAGCAAACAAAAACTAGAGAACTTCAAGAATACTTCTAGTACTACCTCTCTACTCTTCCTATGAGCTTACCATATTATTTAAGCTCAGCATAGTCCTATGGTGTAGATCAGGGGTCTTCAAACTTGGCCCTTTTATGACTTGTGGACTTCAACTCCCAGAATTCCTCAGCCAGTGTGCCTGGCTGAGGAATTCTGGGACTTGAAATCCACAAGTCATAAACGGGCCAAGTTTGAAGATCTCTGGTGTAGATTAAGCTGAGACAGCTTCTTTATCAGTTTCATGTCAGATGGACAAACTAGGTTCTAGTTTAATAAGAAAAAACAGCTTTTTTAATTATTAAAATATGAAGTCAAAGGGGATGTAATTTTTTATTTGCAGGGTACCAATGTTTAAAGTTTCCTTTTCTGGACACAATGAAAATGTCCCCACAGATAAGAAGAAAAAGTTTCATTTATTTTAGCAGGAATGTTCAATCTGAGAACAGCTCATATAACTTATTTTTCCATATCTGTAACCTCTGAATATATGATACACTGACAGTTCCAGGTTTAATTAATTAGTAAATTAATAACTTCCTTATTTTTTTCCACAAAGGAAAAACAAGAATATGTCCACTCCATTCCTATCAATGCTAGAGTCCTCTTGCTGTGAACACCTTTGGTTCCTGTTCCCACAGATAAAACATGTTTCTTCTTGACTTTACATCAACTCTTGACGCAAATGACCAGGAGCTTTGGCCAACAGCACTATCACAAGAGAACTTTAAAGACCAATGAGAAATTGCAAATGTTAATCTAAGAAAAAAAAATGACCCACTATGTATCATTTGCTTGTATTGTATTCCACTACTGTAATTCTGCTTCAGTGCAAATAACTTTCCCTGGCAGCATTCCAGCAACCTATTACTGGAAAGCTGTCAGTGCCGTGGTCTGCAGCATCATTCTCAAACTCCCTGGGAATTTAGATTGTCATAGTTATTAGGATATGACCTTTCCCTCAGATTTTTTTTTAAGAACTTTATTTTAAGACCAAGCTAGCATAAAATTTCTCCATTGGGAGTAACTGAGCTTCCTTCACAGATAAGGAAAACAGCAGTGACAAAATTCTGGAAAAAGCAATAGCATATATTTCTGCAGTACATCAACACTGAGGTCTTGATAGATATCTAAAGAATGGATCCCTGGGGATCAAGAGGAAAGTCATATGATGTGTTGAAAAAAGAAAGCAAAAATGTACAAAGACATTTTTTTTAACTCTTCTAGTTGTAGGATGGTGACATAAATTTTAATTTTTATTCAAACCATATAATTTTGTCAATATTTTATTAATAAACTCAAGAGCTTCAATTTCAATAAAGTAAATTCTACTTAGGTTCCATCAAAATAAATGAAATAATGTTAGGTGTACCTCATTTCAACAGGATGGGAGTATGATTTTCTTTGAAAACAGCCTAAACCTGAAACCCCATTTACAGAATTAGTCCTAATTATTCCCCACAGTACTAATGGTAATATTATAAATGTGTTTGTGCTGTCCTATCATTACTGAATCATGAGACCATAAGGATCTCTTTAAAAATGACTCCTTTTCTAAGGAGATAACCTAAAGTTTGGTAACAGAAGTTAATGCATAGTTAGTAAACCTTAATGTGTTTTAAATAAATAAAGCAAAAGCCATATTAAATAATCCCACCTGAGCAGAACAAAGAACCCAGGCAATACATGCATAGAATTGGATGCAATTTACCTGCAACATTATTTGTGTCCTTTGCCTTGTAAGCACTAATTATTGTGAGGCCTATAGAAGCAAAATGCTGCCAATGCAATCAAATATTTCTCTAAAGGAAAAATCAATTGATTTAGTTTATTGTACTTAATGCTAGGCTTTATATCAGTAAGTAGGTTTGAAAAATGGTTCAGCTGAACCATTCAGTTTCAGCAGAGTTGCCCAGTGCAGCTGCAAGGAATTAATTTACGGGAGGATAGATTGAACTTTGCAGCATATGAATACATGTAGAATTTGATAAAGATATTTGTGCCCCATTAATTTAGAGAACTGTGATTTGCTGTGCTCAACACACCTATAATTGAATTCCTTGGTCATAAAATCACTGGGATCAAACAGGTTCAGATAGCCCTTATCTACCCTTCTTTTCTCTTGACTTACTTATGTAACTGTTCTTCTTTTTATAGATTCATTTGTTTTAGTTATAAATTAACTCTAGTGCTGACTCTCCCATAGACTAAATACTACAGCACTTTTTTTTTTTTTTTTTTACAAAAAAGAATCCTGTGTAAAAGAATTCAGGACTTTTTATCCTTGATTTAGGGCAGATTTTAAATGATTTCTAGTATATTAAAAACCACCACTAATAACTACATCTAGTCTCAGATGTGTTTAGATGTTTCCCAAGATATACAGTTAAAATTAATAAAAAAGCAATGCAAAAATGAATCACAGATTTATTCGTTTGGCCAGTGCAAAATATACACTGATCTTAGGGATGTGTTAGTTTCATCTAGAATTGCATGTACGCAGAGTCCTGTTCTAGCTAGTAGACCACATCCAGAGCAGCTCTTTTTCAATCATGTCCTTTTACATGAGAGGTTGGAAACCTGCATCTGCCCTAGGCCTGTGCATATACATCACTGCAGTGCTACTCCTGGTCCATGCCTCCCCCCTCTACACAAGGATAGCTGGAAGGAGCTGCCGAAGCAGCTATTCAAACCTGGAAAAAGACATACTGCTTTAACTATTAAAAAAGAGATGCTTCATACATACTCTCATATATTTTCAAGAATTTCTGCCAAAGGACTTGCACAACCTTGTCTTGTCTGTTATTCTTATAAGCCATGCATTTTGAAAAGATATTGGTCACATGGCATTCAGGAGAGAATCTTTTATTTTCACTTGATGCTCTTCAAAATGTCAAATATTGGCAGAAGCAAGTTGGCACAAAAAACGCAAACCTGATCTATTCATTAATGAAATCTGACTCTGATTCGGAACGTCTAACTTGCAGACATGGTTTATAAGACTAGGAACAGTAATTTAAATGTTAACCAATGTGCAACTGCTATGAACAAAAGGCTGTAGGAAGGGAAGTAAAATAAAACTGTTGATGAAACAAGATCCTTAACAGAATTCTATGGTGGGATTGCATTATGTATGGTCATGTTAAAAAGGATTTTACAGAGTTTTAAAAGAGGTAAAAAGGGTCAGTTGAAATCATTAGAATTATGAGAAAAGGTTACATTGGGCATCTTTGAGTCAAAATAGATGAAGGGAAACAAGATTAGATATACAGACTCATGTGTGACACAGGTAACATGAAGAGAGAAATAAAGGCTTTCTTTCTCCCTGTCACAATCAAGCAGTTGTAGCAACAGCAGCCCATTTGGATAGTTTGAAGCAGGGCCCTGGACAGATTTATGTGTCCAGGTCATTAATATCTATCAATGTCAGTGGATGTTTACTACCTTCTGCAGGCTTTCTGTATAGATTGCTGGGAAGTGACTGTGCAAGAGGGCTATCATTCTCCAGGAGCTTCCCAAATGCATCCAGTTGGCTACATGACTGCTAAACTAGAATGTCCTTGATGGATTCAGCACAGTTCCCATATTGCCAGAGGGCAACAAAGCAGGGTACTGAAGGATAACATTTGGCACAGCAATGCTATTTAGTAACATTATGAAGATTTAAGAAATACCCAAACACATGACAGAAGGATCAGAATGGGACTTGCAGGTTAATTTCTTAATTTGTTTATGACTAAAAGCAATAATGCTTTACTTCCTTACTGGCTGCATTTGGAACAGTCACAGTCCAGAGAAGCACGTCTAAAAGTATACTTTTTTTTACATGCTCTAGCTCCTATCATGGTCATTTGCATAATTTTTCCAGGAAGGGTGTATAGGTGTGGGAAACTGCAACATAGAACGTGGTTGTCATAATATGGATAGCTAAAACACTGGTCTTTGCTTCTCTATTGGATATTTTTTGGCTGCGCCTTCTGTAACAATAATAATTATCTACAAAGGACATTCCTTTAACCTGCTTGATCCCGAGTCAGAGTCAAATCTGTTTAGCTCAGTAATGTTTACAATGACTGGCAGCAGTTCTTTGAGGTTTCAAATGAAAAATTTTCATTTTCATACTCTACCTAGAAAGATCAAGGATTAAACACCTTAGACTTTCTGCATACAAAGAAAAGGCTCTGCAACATTATCACAATTTTCCTTCAGTCCTGGGAACATTATAAGATATTGTTTGAGATATGAGCTTTTCACATGGTGTCTGTGGAACCCCAGGGTTCCATGAGAATTGCATGAGGGTTCCAATGGTGGGATTCAGCCAGTTCACACCACTTCGGCAGAACCGGTAGCTAATTTTTTGTTGCCCAAGCCCAGAATGGACTTCCGGAAGCAGCATCCACACAAAGAACCGGTTGTTCACATATTTGAATCCCACCACTGGAGGGTTCCATGAGAGACTAAAAAAAAAAGAGTTTACTTGAATGCATCCATGCATCCAAAGCAAGTTTTCTAAGGCAGAGATCCCCAACCTTTCTAGCTCGGTGGACTACCGGCAGCAGCGGAGGCAGCAGAGGGGAGAGAGGGGATGGTTTCATGCATGTGTGTTGCTTTCACAAATGCAGCTTCGGGCGTGCACTCACCCACCACTTCCACAGCCAAGTTCCGAATGGGCTGTGGCCTGGTACCAAGCCACGGCCAGGGATTGGGGACCCCTGTTCTAAGGAAAAGCAACCACATTCCAATCATTGAGCATTGATTTGTTAGAAGAAACCATCCAAGTAATTGTGGAATATTAGGTTTAATGGAAATAATAATAGTTAATTACAATTAACAATTTATTTTTATACAGAGGAACTTTCTGGAACAGAAAGAACCTATTTTTGTAAAATTTAAATACCTTTAATATATAAATATGCATGCATAAATTATAATAAATAGTTTATACATTTTAAAAATAACTTTTATTTTATTACAAATTTTCTACTATTAGTTTTGCCTCTTGATCAGGGATTCTAGAAATTTCTATTATTATTTAATTAACATGTTCCATAGTCTGAAAGAATTTGAAAATCTATGTTGTGGAGAATAGCAGTGGAGTTGGTGGGAAATGTTTTCTTCAATAGAGGTGTGGAAAAATACTTGTATGACTTTTGGAACTTAATTCCATAAAATTGCCCAATTATTTTTCATCAGTTTATATGAACGTTTGATTTTGCAGTACCGATTTGGGCACTATTTTTCACTGACAGATGGAACTGCAACCCTGCCCCCCATCCCTTATGGTCACTTTCCGGCACTATCCAATTAAATTTCTCACTCACCTTAATATAGATGAGTGTATTCTTGCAAATCTTTTTAATATAATTTTTATTAAAGATTTTTTTAAAAAAGGAAGATAAACCAATACAACTAATATAAAGTGAGAAAAAGAAAATAAAAAGAAAGAAGTCAGAGAGAAAGCTGCAAGTGCAAGAAGAAAAAAGAAAAATCAAAGAAAGGAAAAAAAATACAAAGTAGAAGTTTCCAATCTGTTTTTACAGCAGTTACTGTATAAATACCATTATAAATTTACCTCTTACTCTACCATTATACATTTATCTCTTACTCTTATTCTATAGTTATAACATAACTTTCTTTCTATAATTCTTAATCATCAAACCCATAACTCTTAAGTTCATTTTTTTTCGCTTTCACGCAAAATGTCTATAAGTGGTGTCCACACAGCAATAAATGTAGGTATTTTCTTTTCTCTGTTCAAAGAAATCAATTAAGCCATCTTGGCAAGTTCCATCATCTTCACCAACCACTCCTCCATCTTTGTGCATACCATAATCTTGCTGCAGTTATCATGTACAAAAACAGATTTCTATATATTTTTTTCCAATAGTTTTATCCATCAATCCCCAACAATAAATATATGCTTTCAAGTCATTACAATCCTCTGAATCAGTGTATGCATTTGAACCCAAAATTATATAGCTTTTTTACATGTCCACTATATATGATAAAATGGCCCTTTTTGTTATTCACATTTCCAAAATAAATTTGAAGTGCCTATATATATTCTTAAAAATTTGCCTGGTACATATACCAATGTACTATATTTTATTTAAAAAATCTCTAGTGTAAAATTTCAGTCCTTTCAGTCACTTATTTTCCCATTGTTCCATCTGCTTAAGTATTTCTCACAAGTATTTCTTAACAAATTAAGAACAACTTTTTACGACAACAATTAACTATGTTAGGAGCAAGAAACAGAAATAAAAATGAATTTGTGTAAAGCAAAAAAAAAAAAAGAGTTTGCAAATAAACCAGGAAAGTGGGTAGTATATAAATTACAAAAACGAAGATAAAATATTGAAATTACAAGACAGAGATACTGTATCAATGGACAACACAGCCATACAAAAAACATTTCATTATTGAATATTATTCCCATTGTATAAAGGAAGTGACATCTTTATAGAAAATAGATGAATATTTAAAGAAATAAAATTTACTCAGGATTACAGAGAAGCAGAGACCTATAATAATAAGGGAAGTTTCTGAAGCCATAAAAAAAGATTAAACCAGGAAAGGTGCCTGGACATATGGATTAAGAAATGTTTTGAGGATGAACTTTTACAACCTTTACAAAACATGATAAACTCTATCCTATAGGGAGGAAAATTGCCAGAGAATTGGAAAGAAGCCAGAGGCATATATTATACTATCTATCTAAAGAGGGATAAGATTTGACTTTAACAGGAAAGTATAGGCCAATATCATTATTGAATAATGACTACAAGTTGCTCACAATTATTCTTTCTGATAGACTGAAAATAATTTTGCAAGAATTTATTCATGAGGATTTTTTAAAATCTAAAATACAGTTGAAGGATAATATTAGAAATTTGGATATTTTGGAATACTTGGAGCAATACAATGAAAAGCAAGCTGTATTGATCTTCTCATATGCAGAGAATGCCTTTCACGATTGAATTGGGCTTTCTTGTTCAAAGTTCTGGAAGAAATGAATTTTGTACAGAACTTTATAAAACAGGTAAGACATCTATATTTCACAGAAAGCAGAAATAATTGTTAGTGGACATCTAACAAAACCCTGTGTGATACAAAAAGAAACGAGACAGGAATGCCCACTGTCTCCTCTTGTTTATTTTGGTTCTTGAAATACTGAATAGATATAGAGCAAGATGAGAGGATTGTGGGATTAAATCAAAACTTTGTAAGTTAAGGGTTTTTGCAGATGACTTAGTGTTGGTTCTGGACGATCCTTTAAATGAAATTGAAATATTAATGAGCAAATTAAAAGAAGATGGTGTATTAGCAGGTTTCAAGATGAATAAAGAAAAGGTGAAGATATTACCCAAAAATATGAAAATTCAAACTGTGGTAAAGGATATATATATAAATTTGTGTGTTAGTGGGAAAAAAACCACAAGTTAAATATAAAGGGTTACTAGATGCAAAGGAAAGAGGAAGATTTGAAATTGCATTTTTTGCAACTTTTGTTTGATTTTGATAAAAGAGAATGGATGTTGCTGAGAAACAGAAGGCTTTTTGAGTTAGAAGGACATGACCTGAGTTTTTTTATGGCATGGGTATTTGTGATAAAGTCAAGGTTAATGTGGATTTTAAAAATCATTATGTCAGACGTACCATATTGAGAATATGAAATAAATACAAATCCAAGTTTTGTCTAAAAACAGCTTTGTGGCTCTCAGCACAAGAAGCATTTTATAGACAAGAAATAATAGGTAAACAGAAAAGTTAACTTACTGTAAGATACTAGATTTTTCTCAAGGGAAATATAAAATTAATTCAAAAAAAATAATAAGTAGAAGAGGAATATAGTGTCAATAATTCTCTTATTTCCAATTATTAATTTAAAATAGACAAAAGAATTTTGGTTTTGACCAAAGTTTAAAACAGAATTGTGCACAAATGGTGAACGTGTAATTGCTAGAAAGTATAAACGTTTATTGAAATTTCAAACAGAAGAAGAGCAAGTGAAAGCATTATAATAAAGTGAGCTACATTTGCAAATCTGAATTGGATTACAAGCTACAGGAAGGCAATGCAGAGTGGTGAGGATGGCTGAAAAGATCATTGGCAGTTCCCTCCCTCCCATCCAGGACATAACACAAAGCGTTGTTTGAGCAGGGTCCGTAAAATTGTCTGGGACACTACACATCCTCTTCACAACCTGTTTTCCTTGTTACCTTCTGGGAGGAGGCTCCATGGTATCTGAAGCAGAACATCCAGATTCAGCCATAGTTTCATTCCATACAGCATTAACCTTGCGAACTCTCAAGCTTCCTCCTTCCATTATATATTCAAGATGGACAGTGTTTAATATTCATATGTTATATATATGTAAGGGTGTAGGTCTATACATATGTTGTATATAGTATGTTTAGTTGTGTGTCATGTATGTGTTCATTTTGAGAGTGGGCGACTAAATTTCATTTTTGATATGTGTCGTGCCCACAGTAAAAAAATGACAAGAAAGGTTATCTTATCTTATCTTATCTATTTATAATGGCACTGAAAAGGAGGACTTATGACCAGTTTTCACACTTACGACCTTTGTAGTGTCTCCATTCAGACGCTTGGTAACTGGCTCATATTTATGACAGTCGCAGTGTCCCAGGATCATGTGATCTTCTTTTGTGACTTCTGATAAGCAAAGTCAATGGGGAAGCCAGATTCACTTAAAAACCGTTTTGCTAACTTAACAACTGCAGTGATTCACTTAAAAACTGTGGCAAGGAAGGTCCTAAAATGGGGCAAAACTCACTTAACAACTGTTTCCCTTAGCAACAAAAATGTTGGGCTTAATTGTGGTTGTAAGTTGAGAACTACCTGTATATCCATTTCACTCTCTCCATATAAATTGATCCAAGCTGGAAAACAGAAGCTGCAATTTTTACCAACAACAGATTGTTATTACCATATAAACAAATGGTCATTATGAATTCAAGCAGAAGCAGCAAGTTCTTTTTCATTAAGAAAAATAAAATGTTTAAATAAAACTCTATCTAAATTGCCTAATTATGTGATCAGTTTGAAATTTAAACAAGGCTATCCAAAAAAATGAAGTGATTTTGAATCTTCAGGAAGACTTAGTTGGTAAGGCAAGACTAGAACCAATGGATGGAAAGTACTGTAATGAAGGAGAGAAGCAACCTAGAACTCAGGAGAAATTTCCTAACAGTGAGAACAATCAACCAGTGGAATGCCTTGCCTTCAGAAGTTGTGGGTGCCCTATCACTGGAGGCTTTCAAGAAGAGATTGGACAGCCACTTGTATGAAATGATATAGCTTCTCCTTGCTCACGCAGGGGGTTGGACTAGATGACCTCCAAGGTACCTTCCAACTGTTATTCTATATTCCCTATTTACATGTTCAAAAAGTAAAGAAAATATACTCATGAACAGAATGAACAGAAAAGTGATTGAGGCTGACATCTACGTAGCATCAGAATTATCAAAAGTAACTTCAAATACATCCCCTTGGCTGTTAACCATACTAGATAAAATTAATGGGAGCTATCATTCAACATCTCCACAGCCACAGCTTATCCACATCTGTGGAATGAGAAGTGAGGACTCAGGAATGAGTTCCAATGATTCTGCAGTTGTTTTCAGATGAATAAACATTTTAGTAGCAGCAAAAACAAAAAAATAAATTGGCGGTGACTAATTTATTATGGCATAAATTGCTATTTTTAAGATCCTACAAGACTTTCTGTTATTGTTATTGTCGTAGTTTGATTTTACCATAACTTTACTAGTATATATGGACTAGGGATTATATTACAGGTTATCTCATACTGAAAGTCAGTGCACGGCTTAACATTGTCCTTATTTAATCCGAGTCCTTTAAAATGTTTTGTCTACCCTTGTTACAGATTGTAACAGGGGCAGTGAATGTTTGGGCTTATGTGCACAGCACAAATTAGCAAAAGGAAGGAAGGAAAAAAAGGAATAAGTACAAGAATGTACAGACTTCTCCAACTTGCAAACCTTGCTTGAGAATTATTACAAAGAAGCACTGGTGGATTCACAATGCAATCCAGTGCTGAAAATCTTAATTTTGTCTTCTTCAGTTAAATCCTGAGAATATGGACTGAGAATTAAAAATTAACAGCTAACTCTATTGTGATGTTATTTTTTAATAAAAAGTCTCCAAATAGATACCAAAAGTCACATATCAGTTCAACAGAAGTATGTATGCAATCTTTTGCCAGATACATATTGTATTTTTATTGTACTATGAGTAAAACGTTAGCTAATCGCAGTTCCAGATTATGTTCAAATTCAAATCAATGGCAAATCCCTAGCTTTCATTTTTTAAAAAGATTTAATCTCAAACCTAGGTTGCAAATGAGAAAAAAGTAGCATTACATGGTTAAAGGAAGTCAAGGAAAGCATTTGTTAGATTAATTTTCCCTTTTTTTCTGAAATAGGACAATTTCAATAGATTATGAACGATATTAAACCAATTTTAAAACATTCTTTGGATGCCCTAGCTTGCAAATTAATAGGGAATTATGGAAGACTTCTTTATTTGGTGTTGCTTTCACTAGTGAGAAAACAGCAATCCCAAAACATTTTCTTTTCTTTAAAAGAAAGCAATCACAAAACATTTTCCACCATATTAATCTGTATCCTTGCTTCACCATTAAACTTGTTTTATCTATTCGAATGTGAATCCTTCTAGCAATCAGAAACATTTTCAGTTTATGCTTCTATCATAATGTTCACCAGAAAATTAGCCTAGCATCCCAAAATTCTTAACTTACCCTTACTTTGTTTTACAAAAACAATTTATGTGACATATCTTGAACCCATCCCCATTTTAATATTCCCGAACAAAATACTGTAAATATTCCAAATACAGTGAATATAGAGCATTTCTGCTAACTTTTCAAACTGCCCTGTGCATTCTTCCATATATAAAGATGACTTTCATTTTTGGGAAAGTTACATTTTATTTTATTTTTATTATTTTTATTTATCAATCAAAACAAGATAATACATTTGAAGTGACTTCTTAATGAAATGACTTTTACTTGAACTTTTGCCCACCAGATTGAGCATCCTGTCACTCAAAAGGGAATGGAAAGATGTGCACATGACTTTCACAACCACAAGGTTACACCACATTAAGGTTGAAACAGTGCATGAGGCATAGGGTGAGCTGTTTGATGTGACTTTGGTGACATTAGAGAAACTGCCTCCATAGACAAAATAGGGAAATAGAAATAAATGGTCAGAAATGACATTTCCATTAAGGTTCATTCCAGCAATGTAAATTTTAACTATGTCCTATAAGACAGTTTACTA
Organism: Azemiops feae; assembly: GCA_023970755.1. Classification (NCBI taxonomy): domain Eukaryota; kingdom Metazoa; phylum Chordata; class Lepidosauria; order Squamata; family Viperidae; genus Azemiops; species Azemiops feae. The sequence continues at coordinate 279,872 of JALGBA010000454.1, read as the reverse complement.
CTTTAATACAGCAACTTCCAGATATGTGCTGGATTCCAACAGAAGCATAAGCAAGCCGTTTGCTTTGTTGGAGATGATACAGCCCATTCCATCATGTCTAGAGAGCACCAGAGCTCCTTTAAAGTATGCCATACAGAAAACTAATAGTCAAAAGACCACAGGATTTTATTCAGTGTTGAATTAATTGTAACATATTTTTAGAAGTAGAAAAGAATTCATGTGTGCTGATTATAACCCTTCAAATATTCTACATGGGGCTACCATTGGTTTTAGGGTTCCGGAAGCTTCACCTCAATGCAGAATGAGGCAGTTACCCCTCTGCTCCATCAACTATCTTGGTGACCAGTTTGCTTCCATGTCCAATTGTTGGTGCTGGTTTTAACTTTTAAAACTCTACAGACATGGGCTGGCTTATTTGGGGGATAGACTTCCTGATTACATCTATCCCACCCATCAGGTCTGGCTAGAGCAGGGGTAGGCAACCTTGGCTCTTTTATGACTCGTGGACTTCAACTCCCAGAATTCCTGAGCCAGCATGGCTGGCTCAGGAATTCTGGGAGTTGAAGTTCATGAGTCATAAAAGAGCCAAGGTTGCCTATCCCTGGGCTAGAGGGACATACTGCAAGTCCCATCTGCGAAAGAATTCCATCTCCCCGGACTTAGGAGGTGAGCCTTTTCAGCCCTCTGGAACATCATCCCTCTGGTGGTGAGGTTAGCCCCAAACTTAGACCTTCCAGAAAGCCCTCAAAACATGGTTCAGGGAAGCCAGGAGATCTCCTGGCAATTAGGGAGCCTCATGTTGGGTATATTTTATATAATACTTTCCCCATTATAATCTTATTTTATCCATATTTATTGTTTTAATTGGTTTGTAGAACATTTTTAATTGTTGATTTTATTGTATGCCACCCAGAGTCACTTTGTGTGAGATAGGCGGCCATATAAATTTGGCAAATAAATAGAATTACTCTTCTATTTTAACTTTTTTTTCAGTCTCAGCCATTGAAGTCTAAAATATAACATTTGCATCTCAGATTCAAAGATTCTTAAGTGCCATTGAAGAACCTGTGGAATTAGTTAGCCCCAATTAACTGAAACGTTATTCATTGTAATAAACTCCACTAGTTCTCTCATGTTCCCAAGTATAAGTAATTGGATTAATAAATATTAACAAATCAATGTTGCCTTTCTTTAAATTTCCTGATTGGGGTAATCAAAGTTGATTTACTGCCCTTAGGAAGTAAAACCTGTTCTTCTGACCATTATTGCTTAATGACCAGCAAGTTTCCAAACCCTATAATTAACATTTTTCTCTGCATATTAGCTTGTTTGAAGTAACAAATAACACATCCCTGTGACATTAAAACTGGGGTATCTTTTGCTTAATTTAGTTGCAGCAATACCCACAAAAAGTGTTTGAAGTGATAATTTAAAACTTATATAGAATACTTAGAAATTATAAAATGCAAATTATGTCCAAAAAGGATAACATTCTTGTCAAGATGCTAAAGGAAGCCTTTGCCATACCGAATTCTCCTAAAATCTGTACCGCAGCTTTGTTATCTTGAAAAAGCCAAATATAAGCAGAGATTCTCACCATCATTTTCAATTTTGGTTAAAAGCATCAGAGGTAAGAACGTCACTAGAACATTAGAGATCTGTGTCAGATGAAAAAACTAATTACCTGACTCTATTAACCATTTCCTAATGTTCTTCTTGCACTATTTCTACTTTGTATTAGAGCTTAATCTAAAGCATTTATTTTAAGGTACTTTTATTCAAAAATAAATCCTATTTGCAAACATTTAATATGCTTTTCTCCTGAATGGAATTCCAGCCTTCAGGGCCGTTTATATTTTCAGAAGAATCAAAATGATAGAATCCAAAGAAAGTGTTATCATTCCAAACAGAGAGATGTGTGTTGGGATTATGCATGTCTGTCTGTTTTCCTATTATTAAAAAAAAAAAAAAAATACAATCCAACCACCTGCATAGCAAAATGGTAAAGCATGTTGACATTTTTAATGATTAAATGATTTGAAAGATTAAAGAAAAAGAATGTTCAACTTCTACAAGATTCTGTTTACAAGACGAAATGAAATAGCTGAAGAAAAAAGTTTTATCGTGTTTAAACCTGGCCTTGCTTCCTGGAAAAAGAGTTGCTCAAGTGATAGTAACTAAAATATATAAGTAGCTGAATATTTTCTTGTTTAACAGGAATAAAGATCAAGAGCAATCTATAGTTGTTCCAGGCATGGGAAAAGAAAAAAGAATCCTGACTCCTCGGGCTATTTGTTATCATAACCGCTTAGTTGTAAAATGGCATGAGGAAATGTATTTTTACTATCCTCAACAGCTAAGAGAATATTCAAAAGCTGTAATGTTGCAGGCTGCAGTTAAGATGTCCAACATACAACAGAGCCTCTGCTGAAAATATATTTTCATATGTTAATTAAGCTCTTTTACACTTCAGTTAGGAATACCATAAGCAACACAATGCCTCTGGCCACCAATTCCTTTGCAGTCTTGATCAATCTGGGCATCAATCCATTGGTTTATTTTACTTTAATATTTTAGATCCTTTTAGTTAAAAACAAGTAGATGAGAAGTTAGTATGTTCTCAAGAAAATTCATCGGGGTTATTGTGGGTGAAGGCGAATAAAGTCCTGCCTTCTGAAAAAACGGGGTTTTTATGATTGGCCATATCCACAACTGGCAGTCATTTTGTAAAGACTACACCTACGCCTGCTTCCTACACCTGCTCTTATGTGAGGGTGCTCAAAGCATTCTTAAAATCCCAAGTGAGTCCACCAATCAAAAACTTTCCTTACCCTATCACAAACTATTTTCATACCTCAAAATCCATATTTAAAAAACTTTCAAATGATGGAATATTTGAATAGTGACATTCCTCACTAAACATTTTCATATTATATAAATATGGAAATAACTTATTGCATCCTTGCCTCTAATGTTCTTTCTGCATGTTGATTTGTGAAGATATCTCTTAAAATGTAGCCTAAAGTTTTAGTTTAAAAATATGTGTGTGCAGCTTGGTGTACATAAGATATTAGAGGAAAGCAATGGACTATATTTACAGTGACCATATTTTCTTGGAAAACATGAAGGACAAACATGAAAAAGGGACAAATCTGACAAGAGGCTTGTAAGGATAAAAAAAGTTAATTGTTTATGTTTAAAACTTTGATTTACAAGGGAAAATTCAAGAGCAAAATCCAGTAATACAAAGCATATATTCTAATAAAAATATCTAAAACCAAAGTATTTTATTTTTAAAATAAATTTTTAAAACCAAAAAGTTTATTTTAAAAAGACAATTCAATTCCTGTATTTTTCACAGCAATGTGAAAGACTGTGTATTAAGTGTTACCACTTGCATGCTGGCTGGGGAATTCTGGGAGTTGATGTCCACAAATCTTAAAAGTTGCCAATTTTTGAAAAATGCTGGCTTATATGAAGTGGGTAAAACCACAGGTCACAAGAACCATTTGTTGTCTACAGAAATATTTAAAAGTGTAGATTACAAGTAGTCTAGAACCACAAGTGGAAACAGAATTTCTGTTGCTAAGCAAGGCAATAAAGTGAGTTGTGTGCAATTTTATGACCTTTTTGCCATGTTTGTTAAATGAATCACTGCAGTTGTTAAGTGAATCTAGCTTCCCCCATTAACTTTGCTTGTCGGAAGCTGGCTAGGAATGTCAGAAATGACGATCAAATGACCCTGGGACACTGCAACTGTTGTAAATCCAGTTGCCAAGTGCCCAAATTTTGTTCGTGTGACCATGGGGATACTGCGATGGTTGTAAGTCCAAGGACCAGTCACAAGTCACTTTTTTCAATGCTATTGTAACCTAGAACAGTCACAAAATGAATAGTTGTACGTCAAGAACTACTTGTACACTGGAAAACTACATGGTCCCTGGTGATTTCTAGGAATTTAGCAAAATCCAATATCACATCTTTAGAATCCTATCACTACGAAACAAACTAGAAAAGACAAAAAGTCGCAAGATTCTTTCTTTCAATACTGTTTTAGGTGAAGCACAATCACAGCAGGGTTGAAATTTCTCCTCCTTTTAAGTATGTCTGCTCAAATCCTCATATCCCAAGCTGTTCTGAACTGTCTTATGAAGAAGAAAAGTTTCATTTTTCTTCCTGGGGGAACACTTCAAGCAGACCAAATGCAAGGAAAAAAACCTTCTCTACCTCCCCATCTATACCTCCTAGAAGTTCTAGGATTACATTGTAAATTAAAAACTGATAATCCTGAAGTTTGATTTTATGAAATTCGGGTATCCAATATTTGTTAAGGGAAAATATGCCAGGGTTAGGAAAGGCTCCATCCAATCCTGTACATTAAAAGATTAAAGCAGACACATAAGTAATCGCTGAGAGCTAAAGCCGAAAATCAGATAAACTGCAGGCTACGGCTAATCTGAATTCCTATTAGAGTATTGTACTCTGAAATTAACACAACTCTCAAATCATTGTTGCCATAATTGTAGATGCCAAAGTAATTTTGATGGCAATGTTTCATTTGAAATATTAAATAAAAAGCAGATGGCTTTTTCAAAACTTTGATGTACTACACTGATGAGTTTTTCAAGAGTCATGCTTCTTTTTCCTATTGAAACTCAATTCACACCTCCAAGTCATTGACTTGGCAATTTCAATATCAAATGATAGCTTCTACATCTGAAACAGCCGACACGGACCAATAATTACAAATAGATATAATCTAAGACGCAGTAAGTGAAAGCAGAACGGTGCCAAACATTCCTTCTTTTTTACTTAGAATTTATTTCCCATTCCCTCCTTCCTTCAAATCCTGCTAATTTTCAACTAGTAAAACTGCAAATAGTTGTTGCTTTGTAAGGCGGGCCTATGGGATTCACAGTATTAAATTCATAGACTTTGTTCTATGCAAATAATATGCTTAGACATAAGAGAATGAGGTGGCGTTTGTATTTCTGGGGAGCATCACCAGTTTCTTTATTCCAACAGCTACTCACTCATACACTGTCATGTACAATTTGCAGCTTGAAATAATGCAAGCTGGCTGGCAAAAATAAGATGTGACCTATGATTGCTAGATCTTTCTTAGTGAGTCTCATCCACAACACATTCTATAATGGCATAATCATATAGCTATAAACAAGGACATTTTCTTTAAAAAAAAAACCTGCATTTTCTCAGTAGTGCAATGGTTCAAATTGGTGCAATTGGTGCAATTTCTTAAGTATTAATTATGAGTCATTAGCAAGGAAGCACTTATAGTACTGAATACAGTTTCAGATCAAAAGTCCAGCTAATCTAGCATTCTGGTCCCACATAGTCTAACCATGTGTTTGTGAGAAGGTATTAGGTAGCATGTGAACAGCAATAGCAATAGCACTTAGATTTATATACCGCTTCACAGTGCTTTCCAGCCCTCTCCAAGCAGTTTACAGAGTCAGCATATTGCCCACCCACCCCCAAACAATCTTGGTCATCATTTTACCGACCTTGGAAGGATGGAAGGCTTAGTCAAGCTTGAGCCGGTGAGAATCAAACTGCAGAACTGCTGGAAGCTGGCAGTCAGCAGTAGCCTGCAGTACTGCATTCTAACCACTGCGCCACCACGGCTCCCTTTTGCTTATATTGCCTAGCAGCCCTAGCCGATACTATGAAGAAGTATGTTGACAGTACTTTACAGCCATCTTGACCAGTAGCTATGATAGGTTTATAGTATCTCCCATGACTTTGTCTAGACCTCTTTTAAAACTGTTTGAGTTCATAGCTCTTACACCTTGTGTTAATTAATCACATAACTTTACGACAAACTATATGAAAAAGCACTTCTTTTGATCGATTCTGAATTTTCCACCTTCAGGTTAATTTTAACATTTAAGACTCTTTCACCGCACCTTGCCTACAGTAATTGTATATATTCTATTCTATTCTATTCTATTCTATTCTATTCTATTCTATTCTATTCTATTCTATTCTATTCTATTCTATTCTATCCTATCCTATCCTATCCTATCCTATCCTATTCTGTCTTTATGAGATTCCCCCTTATTTTTTTCCTCATCCAAAAATGTCTTGAGTGTTCTGACTTCACTAATTCCAAGTATGGCTGTAGTATAGATTTTTTATAAAAGAATTAAGATATTGCAGTTTTATTTTGAACTTATCCTAATTTCCAATATCAAAGCAGAGCAACAACACAGAAACTATGTTTTATCAATCTATTCACCACAGCCCTTATGCTATATGTTCATTATTACTCCTAATGCATACTTTAAGGAATCATATGACTGGCCATCCAACTACTTTTTGGTGGCAAATTGTTACTTCTAGATTGTTTAAAATGATAGCAGCACATAATCATCTGCAATGCTGGCAAGCAAAACCTTTAAAACATAGGCCACAATCTTAAATGAGCTTACTGGGAGTAAATGGATATTATGAATTTTCTTGTCATATTTATTGCATTGTTTTCTTAGACGCTCAAGATAGTGCCTTTAACACTCTGCTCATTTTATTTTCATAATCAATCAGTGAAACAGATTGGGCTGATATTGTATAGGACTAAACTATATATGACTTCACTATTATAGATTTTGAATTGGGAGTTTATGGCAATTTATTAGTATCACTAATGACAAAAGGCTTTTTTGTATATACAGTATATGAAAAAAATATTGAAAAGAGGTATGGAATCTGACAGATATACTGAAAATTCATATAATGCATTTCATTTATTGAAAAACACTAGGTAAATATTAGTAAAATCAGAAGTTTTTCTATCTCTGGTTATTCTATGTAATCTATGGCATATTATTGTTTCCACTGATTTTGGAAAAAATTAAGCATGGTTCTTTGGATGAATAAAAGAATCAAAGTAACTTTTTAGGGATTCTGAAGACCAGGCTCATCCATGTATCAACTAGACTTTTATTCAAGTTTAAAACAAGTAGCTTTAGATTTTAGCTTCTGCAAACCATAGAATGAATGTCTTACAATCCCTTCTTCTACAAAGTGTTGTAGTTATTTAACAAAGTTACCGCAGATACCAGGAAATTTTTTTCACAAAAAATTGATTTGTGCTAAAAATAAAATAAAAACTAACATAATTGGTGTTCAATGTCATGGAACATCATCCATCCCATATTGATGGTAAGGAAAGAGACCCAATTTTAAAGATGATCTGATTATCTAAACCAGATGATAACTAAACACTGGGAATTATACTAAGAAACAACCAAGTTCTTTAGCCTAGATCTGAAATCTTGCATGTCTTTTGAGACTAACTTCTAAAAAAATATAGAGAAGACTAAATTATAACAAGGATTGGGATTAGGATATATGGAACATAAAAAAAAAAAAAATTAATTCAAGATACCTATTTTTGCTGCCAAAACTGCATACAGCATTTTTTCCGTGCAAAGCTAACCTAAGTACAGAGAGGAAAAATCTAAAACAATGCACGCTCATGTATAAAAAAATTCACAAGTGTCTATTTTTCCATTAATAACCGTGCTTGACTTAATTACATTATACTTACATTTCTTTTATTGCAGACATGCACTTAATTTTTTTAAAAATTAAATATTAGGTTTTATCAATATGGTAGTTTAGATACAAACATCTCTGGAAATCAGAATACTTTTAAGCAATACATCAGAATGATTACTCCATAGAACGAACTTAATAAAAATGAGTTGAAAAGAAGCACTTTAACTGATGGGATAAGAGTCAGAATTATGTCCTAATAAACCTTTTTCACAGGCAACTTTAACATATACATTAAATACTTACAATTTAAATTGCCTTTTTCTTATAAAGGTCACTGTGTAATAATGCACCCACCTCGGCAATTTAATGTCCAGAAGCATTGGGATTTCAACTCTCTGGTAAGTCCCACTTCAACTGGAGTACACCAGATTGAGTATCACTAATCTTTATGATCAAGATAACAACCTACACAACCTGTAATCACTGTCTGATTTTCCTTTCCCTTTTTCCCTCTTAAAAATAGCTTTCACTCATTGTACCACACACAGGAAAATAGCTAATCTTTTAAGTTTCACAAGTAAAAATTGCCGTTGTGGGTGTTATTAACATTTGACACTTATATCAAAAAGATGCTTCAAAGTTCACTATACAAAGGAAGTAGCTGTACCTTATATCATCACTTTCTAGTCCAATCCCATCTCAGAACATTACTAAATTGGCTCTTTTATGACTTTCAGATATATTTGGTAAATTATTATCATTTTTGATATACCTCTATATATGATTTGGCTAGGGATGGAAATATTTATTTTATTTCAAACTATCACTGAAAGCAAGTATGTGGAAATCCACACTCCATGAAAAGTGTTTCCTCAACTGATCACCAAAATGCTATGGCAGTATTAAATTATGACCCTGTTACCATACTGGATCATAACTCACACATATTGCCTCAAAGTTACGACACTAACAGGAACTTGCAGTCTCTTAATGTTTAATGCCCTAAGGGAGAAATGTCAGTGGGAAACTTACAAAACACTCCTGCAGACTTGGGATATGACACCAAGGCATCATATATATTTCACAATCTATAATCTCTGTTGTGGAATGATTACACTTGAAACACTATTTATATTCCCTGTTGTGATTAGGAAGGCTAAGAGAAAAAGCATGATTTATTTAAAATAAATTATCAGCACTTTTGGATTACTAAGTAAGTGTAACCCCCTGCCCATCATCTTGTCTTCATCCTGGCTACAGGTGCTTAAAGTTTTCCTACTACTAATATTCACAGCAGGCAATTTACCTAGGAAAAGCTAAAAGCTTAAGGGGATCTAGAGTACAACAAAGCTCTATGAAACTACTCCAGCAAACCCAGAAGGCGCCTGTTAATGCCCATTCCTGCCCACTGGATTTTATTAGAAACTCAAATATAATTCCAGTTACTATCAACTTCTCCTTCCTCAAGATGTATTACTCAGACCTGATGCAAAGCAAACTGCACACCCATGCCTAAAGAGGCCGGGAAGCGTTTATCTCATTTTTTTTTTTTTTACTAAAGACTTTCAAGTCAATATACATTTTTTTAAAAAACCTGCATATCACAAAAACCCTTTGCACCCCTTATCTGCATTCAGGCCTACTGGATTCCTTTTACCTGGGCAGAATTTTCCTCGTCTAGAGTCCAACTCCCCAGACTGACATATCCATTAACTACGAGTTAATAAGTTGTTGCGCGTGTGCTCACACGGGCATGGCTTTCGTACAGATGTCTCTCCTTCTCCCCTCACCGTCCCCACCCCCAGACAGTAAGTCTTATCTTTCCACAGAGTTCGCGCAGGGTAACCCCGTCCGGAAAGACTTCAGCTCCTTCTCCCGACCGCTCTCACAACCCCTATTCTGGAGAGGAACTCTCAAGAGGAAACCCAGCGCCTCCGACTCTGATAGGGAAGAAGACCTGTTCTTGCCTGGCCCGGCCCTCCTAGAGGTCCGTCCCCCAAAACAAACTTTCTTCTGCCTTTTTTGCAGCGCCAGCTCCCCTATTCCGATAGTCCCCCCCCCCCGGTCCCGGCGCCCCTCCTGCAGCCTCCCCACTGCCGCTGGACCCAGACACGTGCCTCCCCGGACCGAGTTCCCCGAACGCCTCCTAGAGTTGCAGCGAGTGGCAGCCGCTACTGAGGCGGGCGGGCACTCTGGAACGCAGCCCGTGGCTCTCCCCTGTCCCGACGCGCCGCAAGAGGCTCCCGCTGCCACTTTCGCTCCCGCACTGACCTGACGCTGTCAACGCGGCCGGAGCAACGCTTCGCCTCTAGTGGCATGGGCTCCCCGCCCGGCCCGTCCTATGGACAGGCCCCGCCCCCTCGGCTCCACTTCCCCGCCCTCCAGCCAGCCTCCGCTTCCCACCCACCCGGGAGCGCCCCGAGCGCCGCGCTGGAGCCCGCCGGAGCCGCTTTCTGCCTGTCCGCTGGCCCCGGGCGGGGGCCGAGCCGGTCTCTGGGAAGTTGCGCCGTGAGCAAACGAGGGCATCAGGTGTCCAGCTCTCTGGATGCGCCGGGCGATTAATAACAGAGGGAGTCTCTTTTTCCAGAAAGAAAGTTCCACGTGCTGGCGAGGAACCCGGGAGAAAATGCGCGCAATTTGAATACAGTCCGGTCAAAGGATAGGAAGCGTGTGGGGGGAGGGGGGGCTCCACGGCTGGTCTTGGGTTTGTGTGTGTGTGTGCGCGCGCGCGCGCGCTCAGAGCGCAACCTTTAAGGAACCAGCCCATCTCTCGCTTTCCCACGTGCACATTTTCTCCACGGACTAGTTTTCCCATGGACAATCTTGCTTTCTGCCCCCATAAATGTCGGAGTCAGTTTTAGGGTTGTCCCAGTTAATCTACCCCAGATTTAGACGATCCGTCAATTTTGTAATTGCTTTCCTCTCAATAGAAAATGAAAAAAGAAAATAGGGAATACAATATGTACTAATTTGCAAGTCAGTCAGTCCTACTGACTTTGTGGTCTTGTTCATCAGTAATTATATGACAAGTTTAGTCAGAGGAGTTCTAAATAAATCTGAGGAGGATTGTTTTTTTAAAATCCATTAAAATTAGTTCAATTAATCAGCCATATAAATCACTTTGTTCTGTTGGTTTCAATTGGTGATTATAAACAAAAGTCTGCTTTTAATGGGAAGTAACTTCCAGTGAATATTACTCCTAAATAAGTGTACCTTGAATTACAGTTTTAGTCAAAATCATCTTTTCTTGATTATAGCTATTTTGTTATGAAGAGAAGTCATTATTTTATACATTGCTAATGAGTAATGTGTAAAATACAGGACTGAATTGTTTAACGAATTAATCATTTAAATTAATTGGTTGAAAAACTTATAAAAAATCAGGATCAGGAGTCCCTGCGCTTATTCAAGTCCTGGGCATCTCACGTCTGGACTACTGCAATGTGCTCTACATGGGGCTATCCTTGAAGAGTATTCAGAAGCTGCAATGGTGCAGAGTGCAGTGGTGTGGCCAGCCTTTGGGTCCCTTAGAATGGCCCAGGTTATACTGCTGTTCCATAAGTTGAACTGGTGCTTCTTGGTGCAATTGAAGGTGTTGTTGATTATTACCTATAAAGCCCTGCATGGCATGGGTCCAGGTTATCTGAGGAACCGTCTCATCCCAATGGGATGGGCCTGTTCCACCCACACTGGCAGAGGAGGCCTGTTGCAGATCCCATCAGTCAAGGAATTTTGGCTGGCAGGGTCCAGGAGAAGAGCCTTCTCTGCTGTGGCTCCCGTCCTTTGGAACATCTTAACATCAGCGGTGAGACCTGCTCCCACCCTCCTGGCCTTCCATAAGGGCCTGAAACTCTGGCTCTGCTAACTGGCTTGGAGCCTCAACGGGTTGTGCCTAATAGCAGATCCCACCTCATCCTCTGCACACCTTGTTCTTTCCCTCCCCATCTTTTTATCATAGCTTATAATTTTATTGCTATATATATATATATATATGTCTTTAATAATTTTAAATATTGGAATCCCAGGTATGGACATTTAAAGTCAATTAAATAAAATAATGAACTCTGGGATATTAGAAAAAGGCTTCTTTATTGCTGAGCTTTCGTTAACAACCTGTTAACATCATCAGAGCAAAGGGCTAAATGGCAAGGGAGCATGTGCATAAATTCACATAACAGTTGGAAAACGGTTACATTGTGGCATGTGCACATAGCGTGCTTAGGAAGCTCGTTTAGAAAAAATCACATTGACGGTAGTAGGTATACAGTAGAAAGTCTCCCGACAAGATTTAAAAGTCGCGCTTGACAGCTGTCAGGCGCGCAAGCCGGAGCGTGCCTGTCAGTTGGGCGAGGTTAGAGCGAGTCTTGTGCCAAGCTACTCTCCACTAAAAGAATCCAGCCGGCACAAGACTCCGCGCGGCTCCCTGTTAACCTCGCGCCGAACAACTGACAGGCACGCTCCGGCTTGCGCGCCTGACAGCTGTCAAGCGCGACTTTTAAATCTTGTCGGGAGACTTTCTACTGTATACCTACTACCGTCAATGTGATTTTTTCTAAACGAGCTTCCTAAGCACGCTATGTGCACATGCCACAATGTAACCGTTTTCCAACTGTTATGTGAATTTATGCACATGCTCCCTTGCCATTTAGCCCTTTGCTCTGATGATGTTAACAGGTTGTTAACGAAAGCTCAGCAATAAAGAAGCCTTTTTCTAATATCCCAGAGTTCATTATTTTATTTAATTGACTTTAAATATATATATATATATATATATATATATATATATATATATATATATATATATATATATATATATATATTCGTATTGTTTTATTGCTTTTAACTTTGTAAACCACCCAGAATCACCTTGTGGAGAGATGGGCAGCATAGAAATAAATGAATACTTCCAATGAATTTATGCAAGGGCTTTGTTTTGATGGTCTCTGCAAATGTCTCCTTTTACATTCTTGTAGGATGAATGGAATTTTCTAAGGTAATATTTTTATGGCATGTCTGAATTAGATGAAAAAATGGGGCGATTGGCTTCCTAAATATTGGTTTTTATAGAAATGTATGTAAATGAGAGCCAATGTGATACAATGTTAAGGGGAATGATGACATGGAAGTTGTCGCCTACTCACAACCAGAGAAACTCTCTGGATGACTCCTACTCTTATCAGTCCAACCTACAGTATCTCACAATCTACCTATTGGGGAAACTAGGAGGAGGAGCATTGTACATGCTGCCTTGAGCAGTTGAATGAAAGATGGAATATAAAAATATGGTCCAAATGAATGGAATATACCACTTAAGGAATTTGCTTCAAAATCATGATGAATTGTTTCAGATCTCTTCACCAACTGGCAGGAATGCAAGTAAAATAACTCTACAAAATTTGGAAATGTCTATCCAATGGCCCCTGACATGGACCAAAAAGGTCCATTATTTGAAAATATTTTTCTTAATTAAACTTTAGAGATTGTTAAAATCCAAATGTTTTCGTAATGCAAAATTGGATGAATTAAGATTAGCTCTTTTCCTCTGAAACGTTAAGATTAGCACATCAAATCTTGGTAAAATTGTAGTTGCTGTGTTAGAGTGGTCACTGACTGCATTGTTTTTACTTAGACCATGCTTACTTAGTTTCATAGCACTTGTTGCAAATTAATGAAAAAGGTTGCAGATTTATAGTGCAATCTTATAGATGTGGAAGTAAGCTTCTTTGTGTCGAATGGCTAAGTATGGGCCATTGTTTCCTAGTTGACTCAGTATTTTTTTTAAAAAAAATTCTTTATCATAAAGACTTATTAATAAGGAAATTAGAAAGAAAATTGATTTTTTTAACTAAGTAAAGGCTTTTAAAAATTAGTTTCAGTGTTATAAATACTATTATATCTGAGCTAAATATGGATTTATAAATTTACTAACATTTTAAGACAAATAAATATGATCCATGTGAAACCTTATATCAATAGAAAATAAATTTAATTTCTCATTTACTCCCATAATTCTTGGGAGTAAATAAATATTCTGAAAATTGATTACTGTATTAAACTATATTTTCAATAAATTATGATAGGCAGAGAATCAATAATTTAAAGACCATAAAGGTAATAAGCAGGTAGATATGAGCACCTTTGCAACCTTGTATTTACTAAAGATTTTCACTTGATGCAATAAATAAAATGCACTTGGTGTTTGTATCTGATGGAATTGTAAGTAGCTGAAGTGAAATCCTATATTTTTAGAAAGACCCATTAAATTCAATGTGATTTTCTTCCAATGCTGTAACTATGTACGTTGGAATAGGCATGTGTATACATTTGCCATGTGTAGGGTTGCATAGAAATCCAACTGATCTTTAGAAATCAACTTTACATAGCATAATGTAGCAGGATTGTGCTAAGCAGCCACCATCTTTTATATGCAGTCACTTAGGCACATTTTTTTTATCATTTACCTAGTTATTTAGCTGAATTAACAGAACATAGAGCAACGTACATTTTAAAAGTTATGTTTTTGTTTTCCAATTCCTACTTATGTTGTCGCTGCTCCTTTTCTTGTAGGTTTCAATAAATTTAATAAAACTGGCAGATACTATATTTTATAGGTCTTATTCTTTTACACTTTGATTTGTATTTCACATAGATTCTATGACTGTATTTTGCAGCTAAAAAATTATGCTCCTCAGAATCACCTTACTCATGGAAGTAAGCTTCTTCTATTAACCATTTGGTAATGGTTATGGTATGGTATGGTAATGGTATGGAAATTCACCTCAAGAATATTGGGGGGGGGGAACCCTTGATTGATGGATAATTTCTTGCCACTAATTTCAATATTTTCAAGCTATTCCACATACATGTGTATCCAAGTTCATAAAATTCTCTAGAAGAATCAAAACATTTTCCCATCCCTTGTTTTTCTCCTGATCAAAGATCACAAATTAGGATGGCTGCAGTAATCTCAGTACCAAATCCAGTTAAGAATTACACTGATATAAACTGAGACCATCATTCCATCTAGAAGCTTGAATGAAATCTGGAAAGTTTATTTAAGGGATTTGTATTTTATAAATAATGACTCTGTGACCTAAGATTAAAAACACAGAATAAAATAATGTTGCTTACTGATTGTCTCATTCAGCCACTGTTTGAATTTATAGTGGTGCTGAAAAAATAACTTTATTACCAATATCCACATTTAAGATCTTCACTTTATCCCTCAGTCTTACAGTCTACACATCCTGTGCCTGATCTGTTGTTTTTCTCCTTCCATCTTGCAGTGAGGAGAGGAAGGAATTACAAGAGAGTAAGCAGGCACACAATGGGAAAATCACATCAAAAGCAATGTGCTGGTCTTGACAACTGCAAATGCATTATGCAAACAGATTGATGTTTTCCCAATTATTTGCCTGCTTACTCTCTTGTAATCTCTTTCTCTCAATCTGCATTCTGTGAGGGTATGTAGAAAATAGATCAGATAGGAAAGATTGCCTACAGAAATCACTTGTTTTTTTTTCTCCTAACCCCTCTCACAGAGCAGAAAGATTGGATCGGGAAGGATTACAAGAGAGTAAGCAGGCACACAATGGGGAATACACATTAAAAGAAATGCATTGGTGCCAACAGCTACAAACATACTTTGCAAATATGTATTAGTGTATTAGTTTCTTCTTCAGTTAGTGACAGAGTTGCCAGTCCCTGTAATATGAAAAACAATATAATAAACCAAGGCTAAATCATAATTGCATTTAAATTCTCAGTATGATTTCAAGATAGGCTCCAATGTCTTGGATATAATGATCAGGGAAAAAAGTACCTGCTTTTCAAGTCCTTACAGCAGGTCAACAGGTCAGAGCATGCTGTGGAAGGCATGTAGTTCTAAAAGGTGGGCACAACAGGAAAGATATGTCTCCTGGATCTGTCTAACTGAAATTGTATCACAGAAAGGACCCCAAGCATTCCCTTTCTGTCAGATCTTGTAAGAATGGCAACTGGAGGTAAGCAGTCTGACAAATATCCCGACCCTATGCCATGAAGGGCTTTACAGATCATAAACATTTCCTAGAATTGCACCCAAGGAAACCAATGCAGCCTGCAGATCGCTTGAGTAGTTATGGGTCTACCATAGGACATCAATGCAACACCACTTACTTTACAAACTGTACCAGCTTCCTACAGGCATGTGGTGCATTTCACAGTGCTGGGTATCAGCTTTTAAGTTCTAAAAATGTTGAAGCATTTTTGATGCTCCAGTACATTTTTCCCTTTCCGTACATTTTGGAAATGTACTACATGCACCCCCTTTGAGATTATTGATGCCCAAATGCATTCACATAAACTTAGCTAATGTGGAAATCAATGTTGCTTTTCGTCAGCCCACAATCTAATAGGTTACTAGAGAATTATAAGCAGGCAAATCAGGGAGTGGTAACCATGAGATAACAGCAAAGACAACCGATTCTTCAGGTTCAGGCTTTACAGCTCTAGCTCAAAGAAAGTCCATAGCCACAGGGCTGGGAGCCCCTCCTTTCTTTGCACAACCCTCTTATCAAGAAAACTAACTGTGTGCATTGCAACTGGTAATGCACTATCCAAAATGGGAGTGCACTGCAGAAATGAACTGGTTAACTTACATAATACCTTAAGCTATGAAACTATTTCTTTATAAAGAAATAAGTAAGTAATAAAAAAAAAAGAAAAGAAAAGGCCAGATCCAGTTTTGACATGCTGCAAAGAAGCCATCTCACCCAAGCCCAGTGGGCTCTGTTTTACATGTATTTACATCCTTGGGCTAGGTTCAGCCTATCAAGCAACCTGTATGAAAAGCTAAACTCTCCTAGATGTGCTAACATTCATAGCTAATGGGAATGGCCTTTTAAAAGAAATCCATAAATTGTTTCATTGTCCAAACAAAAGAAAAGCTCTAGATATTTTGAATGGAACTAGAACGGCTTCTTGTGTAGATGTATTAAAATAAACAGATGAGAGAGGGTTTTTTTATTACAGAAACATGAACTAACTAATAAAAGATTTCTACTTTGAAATAGATAGAGAATGGATGTGGCTGTAAGTTATAAAAGAATGACTGCTCTATTCTTGGCTGGGAAAAAAGCAGTGGATTGATTTACCAGATGCTTCAATGGAAGCTGGTTGAATTCATTGGGAATTGTTTACAACATTTCTGGCCACCATAATAATGCAAGAGACTCTGGAAAATTACGTAGCTGTGCAACTGTGCGCAGTCCAACTTTTAGCAACAATGAGCTTTGTGTATAATTATTTCCCATAGTGTAACCATGATTAGTTCATCCTAAAAAAACAGACTTATTGGAGATTTGGAACACTATAATCCACTTTCACAGCAACTAAATAAAAAAGCTATAATTATGGAATTATTATGCCTCGGACAAAAATAAGTCTGATGATGGCTTTTGGATGGACTAGAGTGCAATATATGTTTGGTAATTTAATTAAATTATGTTTTTTCTAGCTCCTCCTGCACCAACCCTCACTTGCATAGTGTGGAAGCTGCACAGCATTCCAAAAAACGGAGGTAGGGTTAGAAGACTATCATAGAAGCACAGGAAACTCTTGAATGAGTTAAAAATATAAGCACAACAATCAACAAAAGAAAGAATTGGCAATCCAATTGGCACCTGGTTCCTGGACCAGACGTCCAGGTCCAAATTACATTTCAGTGTTTAAAAGAAACTTGTAGATATTTCAGATCCCTTTCCTGAATCTTTCATAAAATATTGGGGACTGGGTACAATATAGTATCAGAAAATTAGAGAAGAGCAAATGTTCTTATCGTCCAAAAAGGAGAAAAGGATGACCTGGGTAATTAGAGTATCCACTCCGAATGGCTCTTGAATGGTTTATTAAGCAATCTGAATATTTAGAAAATAGTATTGTTTGACATGAATAAGGATAGGTTTATGCTGTTTATAAGTTTGGTAATAAATCATGCCAAATCAACCTGATTACCTTTTTTTTTGATAGAGTGACCTCAGCAAAATAGTAAAGCCTTAATTTCAAGAAAGCATTTGACAAAATTTCCCATGAAGAAGAGAAGTTGGTGAAATCAGGGCAACACTACGCTACCATTGTGTGTTTGAGAAAACTTGAGAATACCATAGAGAACCAAGAAAACAAGCAAATGGATCATTAAATAAATCAACTAGAGTTTTCATTTGAAGAACAAATTACCAGCTTCACTTTATCCTATTTTAGACTTACTATGTAAAGACCTAAGTCTCTGGACAAGACCTTAATGCTGGGAAAGATAGAAAGAAAGTGAAGAAATGACCAGCAGCAAGGTAGACACACTCAGTTACAGTGACATAGGAGCACCGTTGGAAAACCTGAAATTTAGGGACAGATCATTATGAAGAAAATATATCTAGGTGGTTGTTGAAAATACTCAGCATGTGGTCCTCAATGGAACCGCATCTACATGGAGGGAAGTGTGTAGTGGGGTGCCCCAGGGCTCTGTTCTGGGCCCAGTGCTCTTCAACATCTTCATCAACGATTTGGACGAGGGGATAGATGGGGAACTCATCAAATTTGCAGACGACACCAAGCTGGCAGGAATAGCCAATACTCCAGAAGACAGGCTTAAGATACAGAAGGATCTGGACAGACTTGAACACTAATATCTAACAAAATGAAATTCAATGGTGAAAAAAGCAAGGTTCTACATTTAGATAAGAAAAACCAAATGTACAGGTATAGTATAGGGAGTACCTTGCTCAATAGTAGTAACTGTGAGAGGGACCTCGGAGTCCTAGTGGACAATCACTTAAATATGAGCCAGCAGTGTGCTGCAGCTGCCAAAAAGGCCAACACAGTGCTAGGCTGCTTTAACAGAGGGATAGAATCAAGATCACGAGAAGTGTTAATACCACTTTACAATGCCTTGGTAAGGCCACACTTGGAATACTGCATCCAGTTTTGGTCACCACGATGTAAAAAAGATGTCGAGACTCTAGAAAGAATACAGAGAAGAGCAACAAAGATGATTAGGGGACTGGAGGCTAAAGCATATAAGGAACGGCTGCTGGAATTGGGTATGTCTAGTTTAATGAAGAGAAGGACGAGGTGGGATATGATAGCAGTGTTCCAATATCTCAGGGGCTGCCACAAAGAAGACGGAGTCAAGCTATTCTCCAAAGCGCCTGAAGGCCAGACAAGAAGCAACGGATGGAAACTAATCAAGGAGAGAACTAAGGAGAAACATCCTGACAGTTAGAACAATTAACCAGTGGAACAACCTGCCTCCAGAAGTGGTGAATGCTCCAACACTGGAAGTTTTTAAGAAGAGACTGGACAGCCATTTGTCCGAAATGGTATAGGGTTTCCTGCCTGAGCAGGGGGTTGGACTAGATGACCTCCAAGGTCCCTTCCAACTTTATTATTATTATTATTATTATTATTATTATTATTATTATTATTATTATTATTATTATTATTATTATTATTATTATTATTATTATTATTATTATTATTATTATTATTGTTATTGTTATTATTATTGTTATTGTTATTATTATTGTTATTGTTGTTGTTGTTGTTGTTGTTGGTTTTGTTGTTTTGTTGTTTTGTTTTGTTGTTGTTATTGTTGTTGTTGTTGTTGTTGTTGTTGTTGTTATTATTATTATTATTATTATTATTATTATTATTATTATTATTATTATTATTATTATTATTATTATTATTATTATTATTATTATTATTATTGTTAACACAAACTTGAGGGCACATAATCCTCAACCAATGCTTATTTTCTTGCAATCCCTTCTTCTCCAATCTCTCTGCTTTGTGAGGGGGAAGAAGAAAAAACTGGATGAGGCAAAGGAGAGATGGCCTATAGAGATTGCTTATGTTTTTTTCTTTTCCCTTCTTACAAAGGACAAAATTTGCTTAAACTAAAAAGTGGTGGTTGGGGGAAACAAGCATACGCAATCTCTTCTGTGCCTGACCTGTTTTTTAAAAAGTTTTTTATTGATTTTTTAATACAATTCAAAAGTACTTATTCAACAAGCGTGTTGTCTGAGTTTATCATTCACTAATACAAATTGAATTCCTAATCCTTTATTCTTTTTTCCAGCCATTGATAAAATAAGTCCCAAGTTTGAAAATATTCTGTTTCTTCTTTTTCTTTCAACCTCAGAGTAAGTCTGTCCATTTCTGCACAATCTAGTATTTTTTTAATTATTTCTTCCTCTGGTAGTATTTCTTCATTTTTCCCATATTGTGCAAATATGATTCTTGCTGCTGTTATCACATGTAAAATCAAGTATATACTTTGTTTGCCAAGCTTTTCTGGCATTATACCTAATAAAAAAAGTTCAGGTTTAAAATCTACATGTTTTCCGAAGATCTTTTCTAGCCAAGTACTGTATGTATTTTTGTCCAATATCTCGTTGCTGTAACACATGTCCACCATACATGATAATAAGTACCTGACTTGTGATTACATTTTCAATATCTATCTGACATATTTTAAACATTTTTGCTAGTCTTGTTGGTGGCAAGTGCTATCTATAAAACATTTTATATAAGTTTTCTTTGTAAGAAGTTGACAATGTCAATTTATAATTTCTTTCCCATAAGTTTTGCCATTTCTCTAAATCTATATTGTATCCAAAATTCTTTGCCCATGTTATCATTGTTTCTTTTACTTGTTCATTTTCCATTTTCAAATTCAATAAAAAGTTATACATTTTCTTAATTAGTTTCTCATCAGAGATTAAAAATATCTGATCAAACAAGATCTGCTCTTTATAAAATCCATACAGTTTAACATCTTTGTCATATCTCACTTGCATTTGTAAATATGCGCATCATGATAGATCAATAACCTGATTTTCCATCTCTTGTATAGATTTTAAATTCCTTTCAGAATTTAAAATATCTTTATATGTCTATATTTTCTAAAGATTGACTAAATTTGGATGTACAAATGCTTCCTTTGTTGAGAGCTATCCTGGAATTTTCAAGTATATTTTACATTTTATTTTTTTCAAGTTAATAATAATACATTTCTAATATAGTAGTTTTGAAAATATTTATGAATTTTATTTTCCCCATACCATAAGAAAGCATGCCAACCGAATTGTAAGTCATGTCCCTCCAAGAACAATAATCTTTTATTTCTAAGAGTTATCCATTCTTTTACCCATGTTAGCACTGATGCTTGATAATATAAAACCCACTCTGGTAAGCCAAAACCTCCATTTTCCTTAGCTTCTTGTAACATTTTCAATTTAATTCTAGCTTTCTTTCCTTGGCAAATGAATTTTAAAATGAGAGAATTTAGATCATCAAAGAATTTTTTCTCCAGTTTTATAGATATCGTTTGAAATAAAAACAATATTTTTGGTAATATATTCATTTTCACCATAGCAATTCTTCCTAACATCAACAGTTGCAAGTTTTTCCATTTTTCCAAGTCAAGTTTTATTTGATTCAGTAATTTTATATAATTATCTTCCTTTATCATTGAACATCTTGCTGTCAGGTATATTCCCAAATATTTATCCTTTTTGACTATTTGTAATTCTATTTTTTCTGACATTTTTTTGTTTGTTTATCTGTAAGATTTTTAACTATCACTTTGGTTTTTTCTCTGTTTATCTTCAGTCCTACTATCTCTCCAAACTATCTTTTCTAATAATTTAGGAATCATCTCTAAAGGTTTCTCTAGGATGAATACCAAGTCATCTGCAAATGCTTGCAATTTATAAGTTTCACCTTTTATTTCTAGTCCTTTAATTTCTGGGTCTTGTCTAATATTTCTATTTAAAACTTCCAAAGTTAAAATAAATAACAATGGAGATAGTGGACATCCTTGTCTTATACTTTTTCTTATGTTGAAATTCTCTGTATAATCTCCATTTACAATCACTTTTGCTGTTTGTTTGTGATATATTGTTGTAATCATATTTATAAAGTTTTGTCCAAAGTCCATTGTTTTTAGTTGTTGGGTCATAAATTGCCAGGAAACATTATCAAATGCCTTTTAAGCATCTAGAAATACTAATGCCAATTGTTTCCTGGATGCATTTCATAATATTCCAATATGTCCATTATAACTCTTAAGAGTTATAATGTGCCTGACCTGTTTTTTCTGCCTCCCTTTGCAAAGTGGAGAAATTGGATAGGAAGGGATTACAAGAGAGTAAGCAGACAAAGGGGAACACATCATTTGTATAACACACTCATGGCTCCCATACCTGAGTACGCCTCTAGCTACTGGTGCCACTACATCCTTTTCAATGTGTTTCAATGTATTCCCCATTGTCTGCTTGCATACTCTTTTGTAATCCCTTTCTCTCTAAGAATATAAATACTGTACAAATATTATTTCTCTTCTTACTAGTTATCCCAGTGCTGGAGAGAGGCTTCCAAATGGCAGGGGAGTTGCTGTCTGTGACGACTTCCCCAGATGCTTCCCCAGATGCCTCTCCCGATATCATTTTGGAGGAGGATGAACCAGTCCTAGGCACATCAGGAGGGAAGTTGCTCCAAAGCAGGGGCTGCAAGTCCAAGTGAGGGGGAGTGGTTGATGGGAGAGAAATTGGGCAAGTAGCCAGCTGAGATTGATTTGGCTGAAGCACAGCTGTAGTAGGACAGTCCCAAGGCGTCAGGTGGGAAAAGCACACAGCTGCAGCTGATGAGGAAGAACTCCTTCTGCACCTGATCCTAGAACACATAGGGCAGAGGAAAGGCAGGAGGAGCGAAGCTCAGCCTGACTACTTGTGAGGAGGCAGCCTCATCCCTCTTAATGGGCTGCATCAGAAGTTGGCTATTTAGCACATCAGACAGATGGAGATGATGCTGGGTAGAATGTGTTCATTTCCTAACTACATGTTTTCTGGTTGTTGTGATTCCTATCTTGCTTTGGATTGAAACTGGGCCTTGATTTTGGATTATGCCTTGTGAACTCTGGACTTTTCTTGTCTCGTGAACCCTCTTATGCTGTGGATTTAATTTTGCCTGGTAGATTTATCTTGTTTGGGAAACTTTCAAGTGCCTTGTGGACTCATTGGCCATTGCTCTGTAGATTAGCATTGGCCTGCTTTTGGTTAGACTTAATTGGGACAGTTCTGGGTTTCTGGTGAAGGGAATTGCTGGGGAATATTAATAAACCCACTAAACCACTGTTATGTGTGTGAGTGGGATAGCACACAGTCACATGATTTTCCATTTAGTAACCACTTTGCTTAAGGACAGCTACTGATTCCAGTTATGGTTGTTAAAAGAGAACTACCTGTAATGTAGTTGCAAATGAAGCAAGCACAGTCTGAAACTGCATAAAACTAGATTCAAGATAATTCATTACCCCTGTCTATTCCACATTAGACAGGGGTAATGAATTATCTTGAATCTAGTTTTATGCAGTTTCAGACTGTGCTTGCTTCATTTGCAACTACATTACAGGTAGTTCTCTTTTAACAACCATAACTGGAATCAGTAGCTGTCATTAAGCAAAGTGGTTACTAAATGGAAAATCATGTCCTATCTAGAATTGTCTGTCCAATGTTGGGCACTGTATTTTAGGTAGGACAGTGACAAACCAGAGCATGCACAGAAGAGCGAGCAACTAAAGCAATTTGAAACCTGGAAGGAAAAAATTATGAGAAACAATTGGAGGGAGAGAATATGTTTAACCTGGAGTAAAGACCACTGTGAAGATATATGATAGCACATGTCACAAGGGAGACAAGGTTTAGAGTTGTTCTAGAGCAGGAGTGTCAAACTGCTGGCCCGCGGGCCGGTTGCATCATGCGGAGGCCACGCCCACCCCAGCTCTGGCAATGCAAAAAAAGTTCCGATACATCGCAACACATCACGTGACGTGGCGAGTTTGACACCCATGTTCTAGAGGACAGACCAAGAATCAGTGAGCTTAAATGCTACAGAATCAATTTTCAGTTGCAGATGGAAAAAAAGTTCTGAATAATAAAAGATGTTCAAGCATGGAAGAGAAAGATAGTGGACTCTCCTTAAATGGAGATGGATGGCAAACTGTAGTAATTGATTCCTGGACTTGGCAGGGTTTGGACTAGATGATTTGGGTACAATTTTATTACTCTAAATGGGTAAATCTGAATAGAGCTGCTGTAGTCAGTTGCTGTGGGAAAATCAAGTTTAATGCACATCAACAACATCTGTACACTATATTCATCCTAGCTGAACAAGCAGTATTTTTTATAAAGAGATAGTTTACAGATATTGAACAAAAGTTCATGATGACTCTGGGTATCTAAAGATAAGTATTTCTAAATTTGGATTAGTTTCATGTAGAAAATGAAAGTAAAAAACTGTCTTTTTCCTTCTTAAATACCCTACTTCCATTTTCTAATTAATCACTCTGATATTTCCCATTGTGTCTTCCTATAAATTTTCTTCTTACAGCCTGCAAATTTAATAGGTATAAATCATTGAGCACCTCATTCTCTGTATTTTGGAAAGAATAGGAAATTATCTAGCCAAAATCCTAGCACCCAGAGAACAATCTTACATTCTAGTAGGCGAACAGTAAATCAAATAAAATCATTCCGGCTGTGGAATACGTGCTGTTCTTAAAGGGAGGTGGTTTACTTTAGACATTGAACAAATGGTTGTTGCTTTTACTCTCTGTATTGACACTGTTAGGGTATCTTCACAATTTCCTTCTGTTCTTGGGAGTAGATTTGTTAGTGTACTTTTCACACCTCAGAAATTGGCACAGGATAAGGACAGAGTCTATTTTGTTACATATAAAAGGACATAAATGAGGCAAATAAACTCTTGCTTTATTTCCTGATAAAGCAAGACTTCAGAAAAGGAAATAAGTCGCTTTGACATCTCATGCAACAGGTCTACCTTTGCCAAGCAGGTGATTTTGATAACCTGCTTCTTCCTTTTTTTTCTGTTTTCTGTTAACAAGACAAAAGCATTACATAGACTGCAGTTCACAGCTGAATTGATGGCATACGAGCAACATTATTAGCAAATGATGTGAGCTAATTTTTCCATAGAAAATATTGCAGTAATTTGCAGGAAGTAAACTTTTTGTTCCAAAACAGCTGTTGTCGCTGAACACCATTATACCTACAACAATTCTAATTATCTTTGGTAACTTTCATGCATTTGGCATAGTTCCATTATTGTTCATTTAACAGCTTTTAAAATGCATTAGGATATTGGTCCATAATGTGCTTGCAGCCTCTGCCTTTGACCTTGGTGTTCAGATTAGTGATATTATATGCATTCTGTATTCGTTGAGCTGTGGTTTATGAGAGTTATTGATAACAAAATAATTTGGTGAGTTTTGCTTTAATCCACGGTTCTGAAAATCAAAATGGAGTCCTTTAAAAGAAACATGGTTATCTGCTTTTACTATAAACCTGATCCCTTTTAATAATTATACAAAGGAAGTGAAGGAATAAGGTAAATTAAAATACACCTTAAAATATTTTTTTACTTATGGATGCACTTACCTCTGAAAATTCCGATTTTGTTATCAGAAACAATTACCTCTCTATAAAATGATATGATGGTGTCTTGTCCAAGAATAGATTTGGCATAGTTAACCCACATACAGAAGAGACATCATGCTCCCAAAATGGATTTTTCAAAGAAATCTCTAATAGCTCTGAATGCATTAAGAATGCCATATTATGGAAGTAAAGCACACATGAGAACAAACGTTTAGCAAAGAGTTCATATCAGAGCAAGGAGTAAGACAAGGATATGAAATGTTTCCTTGGTTATTTAATGTATTTATGGATAGATTTATCAATAATGCTTTGGGGCGACAATGCAGGTGTTTTGATTGAAGATGTCAACTTGTATGTTTGTATGCAGATAATAGTGTATTGTTGACTGAGACCTCAAATGATTTGCAGTAAATGCTTGATAGATTGTATAATTCAATAAAAAGTATTTCCTGAAAATTAATGCATTAAACCCCAAGATAGTCATTTTCCACAATGAAAATGGAGTCAATCATTATGAAGGTGCAAAACTAAAGCAAGTGTCTTGTTTGAATATCTTGGTAGATTTGTCTATCTAGGCTTTATTAGATATGAGAAAATGGAGAAATGCTGGTGCATAGCTAGTGCATAGTATTGCACATGGTCTATATTTAGGAATGTATATAAGAGCATGCTCCTACCCATTTTGCTATATGCATGAATACTTTAGGGAAAAATAAATATTAAATGAATGCATTGGAAATAGAATGGTGGGAAGAGTGTGCTGTAAAATACAGTAAGAGGAGAAGAGAATTGATGGGTAATGAATTAATGTGTAATAAACATTTTGTTTATTTTAAAAATATTTTTATATGCTTATTAAATATCAGTAAAAGTATAGTGTATAATCTGATTCATCATCCATTCATTTTATGCTTTTTTGATATTCGAACAATGAGGTTGTCTCAAGATGATAAATAATTATGTATTAATTGGACAAACGATAAAAATTCAATAGTATATCCATTGCATCCCTGTTCATAAGTCCTGTTCCTCTACAGTACAGCTATCATGCAGAATCTACATTATTGATAATATTTTGTAATCCACTCTCAGTGCTAGTGTGTTTTACAACTACATTAGTTTTATGAATGTATCTGAATTGCAAACAGAAAAGTAGGTGATTCAGGTATGAAGAATCTGGATCACATGTAAGTTCCAGTTCAGAATATTTATTGCACAAGTTTACACACAAGAATCTAGCCAACTAAATTTCAGTACTAAATTGGTGCCAGATGAGGGTCAACCGAATTCAAGAGAAGTTGGGCATGGATCATTTGTGGGAACTTTAGGCTGATGACACACATATCTCTATCCCCCAACTCTGCCTGTTCTTTTCCTACAGTAGAACATGTCCTATAAGCTTTAGTTCACCTGACCACAGCACAGAGGCACATTAAAACTGGAATGTGCAAAATCTGCCCAGAGGTGGAGGAACAAAATAAAAAAATGTTCTTCTGTAGTGCTATAATAAGCAGTGGACTATATAATCTATAAACATATACAGGTAGTCCTCAACTTATGACCACAGTTGAGCCCAAAATTTATGTTGCTAAGTGAAATATTTGTTAAATGAGTTTTGCCCCATTCTACAATCATTCTTGCTACAGTTGTTAAGTGAATTATTACAGTTGTTAAGTTAGTAACATTATTGTTAAGTGAATCTGGCTTCCCCATTGACTTTGCTTGACCCCTGCACACAGCAACTGTCATAAATATTAGTTGCCAAGCATCTGAATTTTGATCACATGGCCACGAGGATGCTGCAATGGTCGTAAGTGTGAAAAATGGTCATAACTCACTTTTTCAGTGCTGTTGTAACTTTGAATGTTCACAAAATGAACTGTTGTTAGTCAAGGACTACCTGTAGTATGTTTAATATTATACAGTATATATATAATATTACATAATATATAAATATAACTATTTAAACGTTGAACTGCTGATGCTTAAGGCCCATTAGTATTGAAAATAAGGAAACCAAGCTCCGTTCTTTTGGGGGCTCCATGCCCCTCACTATTTCCTTTTAAAAACACTTAAAATCTTTAAATCTTAAAGAATCATCCTTTCATTCACAGAATGGATATGAAGGGCCTGAGACTTCATCAACACTGTTAGCATTATAGATATCTGACAGGTAAATACACACTTTAATGTCTATGGAGATTCTCAATCATGTGGTAGAACTGCAGTAACTGCTTCGATGAGAGGCAAAATGTTTTCAAAGGAAAAAACCCCCAAGAAAGTCCAGTTTCCTTTTGGAAAACCACTTTTGGTACATGCTTCAATGAAAATTGACAATGTGCAGAATAATTTAGAACTCTATAATCTGTATTTTAACACAATTTTAAAAACTGCAAAAATAAAAGGAAAATAACATTTGAATGTTTAAGTATAATGCTGGTTATCTTGGCCCTGTACACAGATGGAGCCTTCCAAATATGCATTATAGACAAAATAACATTTGGTTTCTGCTCCTGGAGGCAAGGCCTCTCTGATTAGATAACCATGGACATAGTCTTGCTAAAAATGTATAAACAAAGAAGATTGAAATGAATAATGTGATCACTACATCACTATCACTGAGAAACAGGAATTCCAAACCTATTTAAGCATTTCCTATGAGAACAGACCCAATCTTCCCTACCATAGGAATGGTTTGAAGGTTTTTTTTTCTGCTTAAAGGAAACCTGGACTGGTATTGTTTCAGGAGCCCAGGGGCAGAAGTCTATAGAATCTCATCTCTGAAAAATGCTTTGCATAGAGCAGGGGTAGGCAACCTTGGCTCTTTTATGACTCGTGGACTTCAACTCCCAGAATTCCTGAGCCAGCAGGAATTCTGGGAGTTGAAGTCCACGAGTCATAAAAGAGCCAAGGTTGCCTACCCCTGGCATAGAGTGATTAATTCCCTCAAAGGCAAGCAAATCACTTCAAAATGTGAAATCCTGATGATTTACAAAATGTGTAATAATAATGGAAACAATTGTTGGTTATCCATACTTGATGCAAATGCGTAAGATTGTGAGGACTGGCAGAATTCCACCCTCAGAAGTAGTATTAGCTAACCTTTAATTTACTTAGTGAAAAAGTAAAGTCTCATTTTGGTCAAGCTGAGCTCTGGCGTAGTTCATGAATGCAGCCATATAATTTCCTTAGCAGCAATAGGGAGATGCCTTTCCACTGTCTTCACTCAGCACTATGTTCTTCAACTTCCCCATCCAGTTTGTGGCTCTAGAATGTCCTGATAACGTGTGATTTAAGAACTAGCCAAATCTGATCTTGTTTCAATTTGTAGAGAACAGCCCTGGTCAGCTGGATGATCTCTTGACTGAGCTATATGCTTCATAATAAATACAGTTCCCTTGCTAAACAATGTTTCAAATACTTTTTAAAAAAAACCTTGGACTCTATTTATTTTATTCACGGCTAATAGTTTTAGCTTTAATATTCTTTTCATTATTATAAATTTTATAATAATTTATTTAATTCTTTCATTTTTAACTTCCCATGTTGCCCTTGAGGATAGGCTTTCCCAGGTCATCTTACAATACTGTAATGCATAGTGATTAATTTATTCATTGAGTCAAGGTCTGAATTCAAGTGAATTTCATGAAGTTTACAGGAAGTGTTGGTTTTTACCTGACACAGATCTGCCGAGCTTCAATTTGCTGACTACAACATGAACAATTTACACTTTTGTGCTTTTGTAAGATAAACCTTAGAAAAGATTTGTATAGTTTATTTATCTCTACATAATGTAACACCAGTTTTCTGACCATAATATGCATGTTTTTTAAGTAGAGTTGAAAAACCCATTTCATTATATGAAACTACTTTTTGCTTGATGAACTGTCAAAAGGCAACTTAAAGACACAGCTCCCATTAATCCAAATCTCAAAAATCGCAACCAATGGACAAAGCTTTTCTGGCAGTTCAGATAAAAGATGGTGTTTGCGTTTCATAGAGGAATATGCTTTGACAAAGTATTTCCAGATGGTACATTAGCTTGTTACACAATTTGGGTGGAACAAGTCACCCATTTCACAATATGGAAGAATAGAATTATCTACTTTAAACAAACACCCCAGTCACATGCTGAAACTTCTGTAAGAAATGTATTACGTGGAAAAATATGGCCTCCTTTTCATGAAATGAAGAGAAAGTTTGTCAATCGCTGAATTTTAAAAAAAGTGTTATAATGCCAAGTCCTTCATTTCATGAAGGTTTTACTTCCATTCTCCATGTTATTTAAAAGGTTTTAAAACATACTAATTCAACTTATGGAATAATCAAAAGTTATAGTGATGGCTATTAGCTTTGATAATATTTTTAAAATCTGCTAGATTTGGGAGCCACTCCCTATTTTAAATGCATAGAAGGACTTAGTTAGATATGGTAACTAACAAACAGTTGCTAACACAGCCACTTCACTTCTCATTTCTCTGTGGATCTACAAGAGTTATATGGATAGTCATTATTTAATACCAAATTAGATGGACTTTTGGTCCAATCAAGCAAACATAACTCTTATATTTTTTATCTCAAATGAATTATGATATGTGTATGAGTAGAGTGCTGACATTTTCTTGCACCATCTTAGCAATAGTGATGAAACAGCAACACCCTTCTTTTCATTTGTTCATACAATATACGAGGTTTGTGACACATGTCTCTTATATGTTTTATAGTTTAAGGTTCCTTTTATGATCACCTGGCAGAAAAAAGTGATGGATAGGATTTTACAGATTTGTTAAACATCATAGTGCCATGAATTTATTTTATTTCATTTATTTTTATTTGCTTGGTTATTGGGATGCATATTCTTATTATGTGATGCAACAGAACCTTGATTGAATAACCACAATTATCTAGATAGTAAACTGAGTTTAATGAGCTTTCATTATAGAATAATGAAAAGGCTGATACAGTTGCACAGCATTGCAAATTCTCAATGCAACTAAGATATTAGAATCCACGGCTTGCGTGCTTGCTTGCTTGCTTGCTTGCTTGCTTGCTTGCTTGCTTGCTTGCTTGCTTGCTTGCTTCCTTCCTTCCTCCTAGATGTTATTCTAAATGAGGTATAATGGAATGATCATGGGAGAGAGGAGTAAGATTGTCTAACACAGAAAACAGTAAATGCTGCCTTTTAAAATGGTAGGAAGCTACGGCTGCAGTCCTGGGTGATGTTTTTGACATGTTAGATGTTGCTTTCTGAGTTCAGAGGCAAATTTAAAGCATTCTAAACCTCATTAATAATGTAGACTAGTTATGTTAAAGCAGTTTGCTCTCACTGCTTTCAAAAAGAGGTAACTTTTTTTTTAAGATATAGTAATTTGAATTCCATCCTCTTCATCTGCAGCTGGTAGGACACTTGGAGTACTCCAAAATGTGTGGCAGGATTGCCCTGCTAAAAGTTTAAATTTGTAAGTTGAGAGCAATTATGGGATTATTGCTCCACATGCTGGAATGGAAATACTGTAAGGCATTTGAATCAAATCTTATGTTTCAAGAACATCTGATATTCGAAAGGAATACCACAAACTAATTAGAATGAACTGGCTTTTCTCAAAACTACTATCATGTACATAAGCACAAAGTATTGGAACAGAATTGGCCAACAAAACTTCAGATCTGTAGGCAGAGAATCCAAATTATATACCACAGTCAGAAGAGAATAATAAAAGCAATATGGATGAATAAAATGTAATCAGCTATACACAAACTCATGATTCTGGGGAAGGCTTGGGTAAACGTTCGTGGATTTCTTTAGTTCAAGTGCTTGGCTGTTCTAAAATAAACCTTCATCCCATATTTTTATTGCTTATCAGGTACCACTTCTTGCACCTGCATAGATTCTTTAAAAATATTACGCTCTTGTTCCTTTTTGTTCCTCACTAGTATTAAAATCTCACACACACCCCAAATTGCTGCTCATTATGGACCTAATCAATGGTGAAATATTCTTGCTATGTTTACAGTTTACAGTGGGGTACATAAGTTGGCAAAAGTAACGATTAAACATCAATTGATAACTCTAATCCTAACCCATTTGTGGGGGGGGAGCCCAAGACAGCTGAAATACAGCAGTGCAATTGACTGTTGCACAAAACTCACCAGTGGGCAAAAGATTTTGATGGGCACAAAAGGATTAAGAGATGAATATTATATTTAACAAAAAAAAATCCATGGCAGGAAAACATGATATCAAATAGGTTATCATCTAATGCTACTAGCTGAGACACAAAGACAACTCTCCATTGGCAGAATACTAGTATGAGCGTATTATTTATGTTCTACTTTTTATAGTTGTTGTCTTGTTTTCATGCTGTGAGCTGCCAAAAGTCAGTTTTAGTTGGGTGATGTCTAAGGCAAATAAAATAGATTTGGGGACAGAGAGATAATTTAGTTGCATAAAGCAGCAACACTGCAAAGTGATCCAAATTGCCATTAATTGATTGCAAATTCACAAACATCCTACAATTGTCTTAGGAGTTACATTTTTTTTTTTAAAAAAAGAGTAGCTTCCACATGACATTTCCCCTCTCATCTTGTAATTCCTTAACTTTGTTGCAGTAACTAGCCTGGGAGTTGAACCACTTGTCCCTTAACAAAGTAATGAAAAGAACAAAAAATGCTTTCCCCATAATTAATTTCCCAAAGAAATATGTCCTTTGGCCTATATTTTTAAAGCAAAGTCACACTGGATAAATTCCAGCCCTCAGGAATCTATTACCAATAAACTCAAATGCTTTACTGTATTAGTTTTCCTTCATCCAAGCTATTTGGGGAAGTGATGCAGCTATGCATCTTCCTTCCTTTCCCCATTCTCACCTCCCTTCCCTCCAAGAGTTAGGCTTCTTCTAGCTATATGTCAATGAACAATGAACATTATTTTACATTTGTGTCATAAAGTATTAGAATAGAATAGAGTAGAGCTGGAAGAGACTTTGGAGGTCTTCTAGTCCACCCCTCTGCTCAAACAGGAGAACCTATACCATCTCAGACAAGTGGCTGTTGTCAATGCTGCTAACATCGGATGTTCTTGCTCTGACAACAGATGAAAATGCAGCCATTTTCTCTATGCTTTTAGAATCAGTTGGTGCTGGGAGGGGAGATTGGGATGAGAGTTCAGTTAGCCATAATAATAATAACTCTGCCGTGGGAATCCAAGGACAAACTGGGTCCAGAGCTGATAACATTTGGCGGGCTGGAGAGCTGGGAAGAAAGCCCGCATTTTAAGCTAATTGGGGAATGTGATTTATGACTGTTTATTGGGGGTGGGAATTGTACTTTGTTACTTTGTATCCAGGGGAGGGGAATTTAGTTTTTGGGTTCAACTATGTAGTGCCAATACTTTGTTTCCTGAATAAAAGATTCTTTAAGGAAAACAATGCCTCGAAGTTCTTTTGAAGGGTTTCATCTGTCGGAACCATGACAGCTGTCTAGTCTCTTCTTAAAAATCTCCAGTGATGGAGCGGCCATGATTTCTGGAGGCAAGCTGTTCCACTGGTTAATTGTCCTCACTGTCAGGAAGTTTCTCCTTAATTCCAGGTTGCTTCTCTCTTTGATCAGTTTCCAACCATTGTTTCTCGTCCTGCCCTCTGGTGCTTTGGTGAATAACGTGACTCTCTCTTCTTTGTGGCAGCCCCTCAAGTACTGGAATACTGCAATCATGTCTCCCCTATTTCTTCTTTTCTTTAGACTAGCCAGACCCAAGTCCTGCAGCCGTTTTTCGTATGTTTTAGTCTCCAGGCCTTTGATCATCTTAGTTGCTCTTCTCTGAATTTTTTCCAAATTCTCAACATCTTTTTTGCGATATGGTGACCAAAATTGGCTGCAGTATTCCAGGTGTAGTCTTACTAAGGTTTTATAAAATGGTACTAATTACATTTTTAGCCTGTCCTTCCAAGGATTTCAATGTTCCTTTTTTATTTCCCCAAACTGGGAGGCAGCTTAAGCTGAGAGAAAGTATAGTATGATCTAAAGGTCAACCAGGCTGGGATTGGAATCAAAAGTTTTCTATCTGCTCAGGCCAATTACAATATGCTATAGTAGGCTTTCTTGAAGTGTGGGTTGAGGATTCCTGAGGGTCTCCCAAGACTCCTAAAGGGATCCATGAAATCAAAATTATTTGCCACATATTAAAGATATTTTCAAAAAAATTAAAATGTCACTCTTATCATTATTAGTTTTTATATGTTAAAAATATTTGGGAAGGTTTATGATTAGCTATTGAAGATTTGATAGTATCACAACAAAGGTTAGTTTTCTCCTTTTTTTCTCTTAGAATAGTTTGCACTAATCCTGTTCTGATTTTGCTGTGTGAGGATTATAAGTGTTAAATTTGAGGATATCCAAAGTGCATTGAGTTGATGAAGAATAAAAAAGTGAGAAAAGTGCCCAGTAGGGTTATGAGGAACAAAATACATTGCATGCAGGATAAGACTTCCTGAGGAGATCGTGCTTAACTTTAAACTGCTTCGCTTAAGCTTGGTAAGACAAATGTGAAGACCAGCAAATATGAAATATGAAAAAGACAGAACAGATATTAGTTTGAGTGGAAAAACAACTGTAGGCAGAAGGGTGAAAACATTTGGCCATCTCTCCATGTAGAGATTGAAAGTGTAGATACCTCAGTCTAATTTTAATATAACAAACCTACACTTCTTAAAATCTCCAGGGTGGGAAACAATGATCAACAGTGTGGGAGTGTATATTCCATGTCAAGCAGGTTGGAAGGGGTTTGTACAAGTTCAGTTTTCTCAGAATGCCTGGACTTGACTACCCTGGAAGGTAGAATTTTTTCCTCCCCAAAAGGACTTCTAAATAAATAAGCCCACATTCTTCTGCAGCACATGGCATTTATTGTGCTCAGTTTTAAACTGAGTTTATTGACAATAGTATCAACACGGTTTAATATGATTTAATAACAGGGTAGAATCCACAACACATTTTTATTGGAGGCAACATATTGTGAAATATATAAAATGTATTTCCTCAACAGTGGATGTATGCAGGTGAGTAAAATCAGGAACTTGAGATTTTTCCTTTTAGCTTTATTGCCAGAAAGATTTTATACAGAACACCTAGACAGGAAATTAAAAAAAACAAAACAAAACAAAGTAGCAACAACGCTTAAAAAAAATCCTTTGGCTTCTCCGAGAAAAAATACAGGGCAATTTATAAATTTAGTACAAGTATTCTTAGCTTCTTAGATAGGTAGTTCATTGTCTTAATTTTCTAATGGGTGGCATCCATGTCACCCACCTGACTTGGCTAGACCATTCTTTCGTCTTCTGTTTTGTGGAGGCCAAGAACACTTCGAGCCAGGACTGTGAATTACTCCCGTTGTGGCTTTTGACTCCTGGATTCTCACACCAGTGTCCCACAAGGGCAGGACAATTAAGCCCATTTTTTTTCCAGCCCACTTTTTCCCAGTTGCCCACTTTGAATTGCAGTCCTTGTTTGCAATTTAATGCCCTGGAATTTTAGGTGGGAGAAATTCTCTCCAGCCCCTTACTCTGAGACTCCCTTCTATTCCTTGGATATGAAGACAACTCAGCATCTGATACAGCCTTTTCTAACTAACTAGGCTGGTTTTCTTCTCCTGCTGCCATAAGCATGGTGAGTCAAAGGTAGGGACTGGAGGAGGAAGCTGACTGTTCCTGCAATGGTTGTGGTCAGGACTAGCCCAGGCAGCTACAAGGATATTTTAGGGTTTGGGGAGTGTGGATCCTGCCCTTGCTTTCCTGTCAGTCTTAGAGCATTACCCCCCCCCACACACACACACACACAAACACACCATTTTACACTTATAAAGAAGGCTGACCGATGTGTGTTAAAGTCCTCACATAGAGGAAAAATCATACAGCGTAGGGGCATTTTTTAAATTGTTTTTGAAAAAAAGAGTGATGATTGATGTGTGCTTTCTAAAAATTGCCACACTGCATATCTCCCATGACTCAAGAGTCCTCAGATATTCGTTTTTATTATTGTGCTTAATAGTTTACACTTTCTTTAGAAAGATTCTAAAGAAAAGTAGCTCTCATGTGGGATTAGAAAAGAAACTAAAAAAAAAAAAGCCATTTTGGTGTAGTGGTCAAAGGTGTCAAGCTAATAAGCAGGAGACTCTGAGTTCTAGTCTTACCTTGACATAAAGCCCACTGAGTGACTTTGGGTCAGTCACACCCTCCAAGCCAGGGGTCCTCAACCTTGGCAACTTTAAGACTTGTGGACTTCAACTCCCAGAATTCCTCAGCCTCAGCAAAGCTGGCTGAGGAATTCTGAGAGTTGAAGTCCACAAGTCTTAAAGTTGCCAAGGTTGAGGACCCCTGTTGTAAGCCCTAGGAAGGAGGCAAGGGCAAACCACTTCTGAAAATCTTACCAAGAAAATTGCAGGGACCTGTCTAGGAAGTTGCCTGGAGTCAAGACTAATTTGAAGGCATCCACACATATATACATACACAAACATATATAATTGCAGGTAAAACTTTTCTAGATATAGAAGCAATTGTTCTTGCTCACTTGCTATGGTTTTAATGGTTAACATTCAGAGGTTCTATACTGCATACTGAAAAGTAGCCAAACTTTTAGCTACTCTAAGTTTCTCATCTGTGCAAATATATGAAGGTTGTCAAACTTGAGAATTTTTTAAATACTTGGTTTCTATTCAGACCTTGTAAATCCTTTGCCCTTTTACTAAAAAAAAACCCTGTGTTTTTAAAGTGTGCATTAATGTTTCTTTTTAGTCTTGTGCATATTTTTACTGATTTATTTATTAACAGTTTTATATAGTTGCCTGTCTCACAAAAAGCAACTGTGGGCAGCATACAAGAGTACTTTCATGTATACTTCAATCTAGAATTTCTTTTTAAATTGGCTAAAGTATATAGTTTTTATGACTATGTATTTTGTACATATGTTTGCCTGTTAGCCTTCTGAAAACTGTTCACAATCTGCTTTACAAATGATGGACAACCTTATGTATTTACGGTAACTAGGTTTGATTTATATCTTGATTCATACATGATGAATTAGATTGGCATTTCAAGGTGACCTGCAGTAAATAAATTTATTTCCCATGCCTAGTATATATGTACTTAGAACACGGGTGTCAAACTCGCCACATCACGTGACATGTCATGACATATCGTGACTTTTTTTGCATTGCCGGAGCTGGGGTGGGCGTGGCCTCCATATGATGCAACCGGCCCACGGGCCGGCAGTTTGACACCCCTGACTTAGAACTACATTTCATTGAAAGTAATGCATAGGGTCACATGGTTAGCCTTTTAAATATACATGACATCTTCACATCCTGCCCTATTGAGGGGCTAGATTTCGAAGATCTGAATTTCCTGTACAGGTGCTGGAATTGCAAAGATCACAAAGCCCTTTGGCTGGAGAGATGGTCAGGAAGACCTGGATTTGAAAAACAGTTTATTAAGAAGTTACACATGCAATTATAGAACCAGATACCATATCTGATGAGGAGCAGAATTATGCTGTGAACTAGGGAAGTCTCCAATTATTAGTTTTATTTCAAACCTGCCAGGGAGTTGATGTCCTTCATTTCACTGACTGTTCAAAATAGAGGGACAGCAAGATGCATTGCAGATTCTTATTGACACGATTCCATTAATTTTAAGAAGCAAGCTCACATAGCTAACTATGAAGGTGTACGAACATCATTTTAAATTTAACTAATATTTGTGAACACAGGAAACGTGACTTTCTTGTATTTCCTCCTACATGACGTCTAAAGCCTCTCTTCTTACTCCCCCTTATGCTGGGAATAATTTCTGCAAGGTCACCAACTATTAGTATCTGGAATTGCCTCTCTGGGAGTGAATAAGCTTGACTTACTTAACTCGCTTGATTCACAATAAAGTGGAAGTTTGATACAAAAACTTAATTGTTCTGATTTTTCCCCAGCAATAAATGTCCTTGGTTTTATCCAAGTCTTTTCTTTTTCTTTATTCTTTTTTTTTTACAGTATATGCTTTATCTAAGTGCTGAGAATCACCTGGCTATAACCCAAAGGTGCTTTCCCCCCCCCCCTAAAAGGCAATTGGACTTTCTTAGTTCTTTGTTTGAAAAAATTTCGCTTCTCATCCAAGAAGCTTCTTCAGTTTAAAAACAAAAAACAAAAACCCAAGAGAGTCCAGTTGCCTTTTGGAAAAAAGCGCCTTTGGGACAACCATGACCTGGATGATCGAGAATTTCCATAAACATTCACCTGGCTAGAACATCCAAAGATGAATGGGATCAATGGTCACATCCAGGGATACTCAATTGGGGGGAG
Source organism: Azemiops feae (assembly GCA_023970755.1). Classification (NCBI taxonomy): domain Eukaryota; kingdom Metazoa; phylum Chordata; class Lepidosauria; order Squamata; family Viperidae; genus Azemiops; species Azemiops feae. The sequence goes on along the minus strand of JALGBA010000454.1, from coordinate 242,516 downwards.
GGGTAGTCAAAATGGGGCTGTGACAGCCATAAAAAGGAATGGGGCTTCCATTGCTTTGGTGCGCCCACCATCTTGATTTCTTTGATCACATCCAGACTGGAGATATGGTCTGAATCATGAAGTCCATTTCTTGTCTCCAGGCACACTAAATGTTCTATTTACAGCTGCTCTCACAATAGCTTTTGGCGAATGTGCATTCTGAGATTACAATTGTGTACCCCTAGAAACGATGCCAAGTGTGCAAAACTTGGCTTTCTTTATAGGCAGCAATTGGTTATAGGTAAGCCTGAATAAAGGTCTCTTATCTCATTACAGAGCAGTAGAATACTTTGTTCCTAGTGTAGACAATAGGAAACAGTTCTTCCTTTAAAAAAAAAAATTGACTGATTGGACATGCTGTGTATGGAAAAAAAATGAAGTCAGGTATTTCTTTGTTATGTGGAGAAATTACACAATAATCATTTCTTAAGCTTCAATTGATTACAACATAATTGGGATAAACTTGTTATGAGTTATAGCCAAATAAATTTATGTACTTGAGAAGGATGCAGTGCCAAATTATACAAGATAAATAACCCGCCCAATCTATGGAAATATAGATTTCTACCCCATATTTAGTAACATCATTATACTTGAGTAAACTGGGATTTAAATATGAAATAGTTTGTTGATATCACCAAGTCTTGGCAATACAATTCTAGGCATAGTAAGGGAGAAATGGAGAAATTTGCTGCACTCAGGTCCTCCTTAGTTTTTCAAAATATATTTTGAGTGTATGCCTATACTTGTTGATTATATTTTTCTGTTCCCAAACAGACTGGCCGATCTATCTTCTTATCATCAACAGTTACAACAACACTTCGGATAGAGGTTCTGTCCAGCCCTAATTGGATTCTTAGATCCTGTAAATATTATTATTAACACCACCAATAACAGGGGCATTTCTAGTTCTTACCTTCTCAATGGGATAGAAAATAAATCTGCAGTTCTTTCATGATTGCATTTTTGAGAGTAAAACGGGAGAATAATTTCTCTGAAAATCCATAGTTATATGCATAGTAGAGCAAATTCTTCCTTCCTCTACAACTTCTCAATCTCTTCTGAAGGATTAGGAAACTAGAAATTTAAGGTTCATAGAGGATGAGCTTGGGGAAGAATTGGAGGACAAGACAGCTTTTGAAAGTCAGCAGGGGTTCAGTTGGAAACAATCCTTAATCATTAATTTTATTCCAAGCAAAAGAGACATAATTTTATAGCTTAAATTAAACATCTCTGAACAATTTCTGTTTGAGGCATGCATACGGGAAAATTAAATCAGCAACAGAATTGCAATGCAACACGTCTCCAACTGTTTTTCTCAAACAAATGTCAATATTGCAAATAGTATTTGTTCTGTTTCAGCCGAAGAGACATCGAGGCGAGGCAGGAGTAACAAACACAAGTAATAATAATAATAATAATAATAATAATAATAATAATAATAATAATAATAATAATAATAATAAAGTTGGAAGGGACCTTGGAGGTCATCGAGTCCAACCCCCTGCTCAGGCAGGAAACCCTATACCATTTTGGACAAATGGCTTTTTTTGGACAAACGTTTTTATTGAGATCACGAACAGAACAGAAGACAAAATGGCGCCATGGCCTTTTATAGCCCCTTGCAAGGGACAGCATCAACCAATCAATGCAAGGCTAGTCTCCCGCCTTGCGCATGCGCACAAGGCTGGAGACAGCCTGTCTGGTCCCGGGCAACCACGTGGATTGCCCGGGCCTTCTGCAGCCTCCTGAGCCTGCTGAGTCATTCAGCAGTCCCAGGACATAACACCTCTCCCCCCCTTGGATAAAACAATAAGTGAATACTTATAGTTTTAAAGCAACCTACATATACATGTTTTTTTGTTCAATTATCATGTTATTAATTCTAACACAATTATGCCTGCACACAGGCAGACCCTTATACCTCATATTGTTTCAGGTTATCAATAGAACACCCTTCTATGAGTGTCCAGAGTTCTAGAGAACTAGTAAGCTTCCCAAATACTTGACAGGAACCTCACATAGTCCTTTAGATGCTTGGGTGGACCTTTGGCCCTCTCTGACCTTCTTGGAGCCAGCATTGGTGCCTGGCGTGCCACCTTGTCTGTTGGGCTAGGCAAGCCAGGACTTTGATGCCCCCAAGACCCAAGCAACCCTCCAGACTGCTGACTGGCTGGATCCGCTAAACCCAAACCAGAGTTCCTTGCTGGGGTGGAATTCCCCAAGTCCAGTGGTGGGGTGGAATTCCCCAAATCCACAATGGACCCCTCTTGGGAACACTGCCCTTCGAGCCCAAGATCAGCAGCTGGAGTGGCCTGAGGAACTGATTGACTGCCATATCCCAACAACCCGGTGCCTGTGCCAGAGTCAGGAGCCGCCTCCATGGCAAAACCCTCTTCAGGAACATGTGCAGGAACATTTGAAGGTCCACCTTGCGGAGAGACTGTGGTCCACAATCATAATTGTGGTCCTCCTCCCCCCCCAGAGCAGAGCCAGGGGCGGAAGAGTGGCTGGACAGCCTCCAGCGCAGTTGGTCAATGTGACATCTGATCACACAACCATCATCCAAGGCCACCTCGTATGACAGTGGCCCAGAGACCTTGCATACCACTGCTGTCACCCAGAGATGTCCAGGTCCATAGTTCCTTGCCCAGACCAGATCGCCCACCTGTAGTCTCCTAGGTGCCCACGGTTGTGACACCTGTGAAGCCACCCGGTCAGGGTGCAACCTGTCTAGCTTAGTGATGAGTCTGCAACACCAGCGGAGTTCAGCTGGGCTTTTCCCAGTGGCAGTGCAAGGTGTGGTGCGGTGACAAAGAAGAAAGTCAGCTAACCTGTGATGCCAGTTTCCATGAGTGATTCTCTTCAAAGCATCTTTGGTAGTACGCACCATACGCTCAGCTTGACCGTTGGAAGCTGGATGAAACGATGCAGATGTGGCATGCCGGATCATGTTGGCTTGAAGGAAACCCTGAAACTCAGAAGATGTGAATTGGGGTCCGTTGTCTGAGACAAGGACATCTGGAAGACCATGTGAGGCGAAGATGCCTCTCAGCACCTGGATGGTCCTGGCAGTAGAAGTGGAGGAAACAGGAACAACCTCTAGCCACTTGGAATGGCTTCCCATGAGGAGAAGGAAGAATTGCCCCTGAAAGAGCCCAGCGTAGTCGATGCGTATCCTCGACCGTGGTGTTTGTGTCTCCTCCCATCTATGTACAGGGGCCTGGGGCATTTCTGGCCTTAACTGTTGGCAGACTTGGCACCCATGCACCTGGGCCTCGATCTCTTTATCAAGCCCAGGCCACCAGAGGTGGCTACATGCTAGCGCCTTCATCTGGACTATTCCCGGATGTCCCTCATGCAGAGAGAGCAAGACTCTAGTCCTCAATGAGGCTGGGATGACTACGCGGCTACTGCACAGGAGACACCCCTTGAAAGTAGAAAGCTCGTGCTTCCTTTGCCAGAACCCTTGGAATTCTGCACCCGGGCATGTGTCAGGCCATCCTGACAACACCCATGTCAGCACGCGTGTAAGCAGCGTGTGATCAGTGGCAGTTTCTGCAGCCACGTCCCTAGCATTGAGGGGAGATTCAGGCAATTCCTGAATGGAAAGAATGTGAAGAGCAGGAGCAGGATCTGCCTCTATCTGCTGTAGAGGTAATCTGCTGAGACCATCTGCATGGCCCATTTCTTTACCTGGTTTGTGAACCAGGGTGTAGTCATATGCTGACAAGAAAATTGATCATCTCAGCATTCTAGGAGATATAATGTGTGGGGTTTGTTTTGTTGTTGTAAACAAACCCATCAAAGGTTTATGGTCTGTGTAAACCGTGAAATGGCGGCCATAGAAGAAATCGTGGAATTTCTTTATTCCAGCCACTATTGCCAAAGCTTCTCTATCAATCTGTGCATAATTACGCTCTGCAGATGAGAGAGTCCTAGAGTAGTAGGCCACAGGGACTTGTGTCCCATCGGCCTTGAGATGGCTCAGTACAGCCCCAACCCCATAAGGAGATGCATCACAGGCTATGCACACAAGCAATTGCTCATTAAAATGGGCTAATACCACATTTGAAGAGAGCAAGGCCTTGACCTCTGTGAAACTCCTTTCATGGACCTCCATCCATTTCCATGGAGCCTGTTTGTCCAAGAGCCGGTGTAATGGCTCAGCCACTGCAGCCTTGTGGGGAAGGAATGAATGGTAAAAAATTAACAGCCCCAGGAAGGCTTAAAGCTCACTCTTCGACTGGGGGCTTGGGGCCTGCTGAATCGCTTGAAGCTTGGATTCCAAAGGATGGATGCCTTCAGCATCGATACGGAATCCCAAGAACTCAGTGGAGGTGACTCCAATTTTACATTTGTTTTGCTTCAGCTTCAGCCCTGCTTGGTGGAAACGCAGCAAAACAGCTCTCAGCCTTTCAGCTAAGTTCACAGATGACTCCCCAGCGATGAGGACGTCATCACAATAGGGACAGACCCCCGGAATACCACGGAGCGTTCGCTCCATCACACTTTGGAATATGCCAGGGGCTACATTAACCCCAAACTGCAGCATTTTTACCTTAAAGGCTCCCTGGTGCGCCACAATTGTTTGGGCCTCAGCCGTTGCCTCATCAACAGGTAACTGTTGATAGGCCTGAGCCAAATCCAACTTTGCAAAGATCCGCCCCCCCTTGAGGGAGGCCAAAATGTGGCTCACCACTGGCACCGGATAGGCATGCTGCTGCAATGCTCTATTAAGTGTACATTTATAGTTTGCACAAATCCGGACCTCTCCATTGGCTTTCAGTGGCATGACTATAGGGGTTTCCCATGGACTAGAGTCCACAGGCTCTAAAATGCCTTGCTGGATCAGCTTGTCCAGCTCTGTATCTATTTTGCTTTTCAAGGCAAAAGGTACCCTTCTGGGCTTGATTCTAATGGGTGTGATGGCTGGGTCCAAACGTAAGGCAATGGGAGGCCCCTTGCACGAACCAAGCTCTGCACTGAACACATCCACAAACTCCTTGCAAACATCTGCAAGGCCTGACGTTTGCAGATTGTGCAGCCCAGTCACTTGGATCCCAAGGGCCTCGAACCAATCGAGTCCTATAAGACTCGTGCGATCTACCACCACGTCTAGCAGTCCTTGAAAACTCTTACACTGCACTCTGACTGTGGCCTCCCCCTTCACGCTGACCCTCGAATTTTGAAAGTCAGTGAGGATTAAATTTGAAGGCCTGAGTTTGACTCGAAGGCCACTTCTGTGGCAAGCCTTATTAAAGGTGTCTAAGGAGATGATTGATAGAGCGGACCCGGTGTCCAGCTCCATCGACAAGGGAACCCCTTGCAACTTCACGTCAAGGCGAAGTTTCTTTTTTAGAGGCCTGTGAACCCCAGTTTTGAAAATGCCCCTACGGGACGCGCAGAAGCCCACCCTATTTTGGCTGGGGACCTTGGTACCTTTCAGAGGCAATTCTACTGTAGACCATTCCTTCTGGTGACCCAAACAGACGGATGCAATGTGGCCTTGTCTGCCACATGCCCAGCAGGTAGCGGAGCGAAACCAGCAATCAGCTCGCTTGTGGCTCCTCCACAGCCGAAACACCGAAGGGATGCTGCCGCTCTTTCTCTGTGCCCTTGAGGCTTCTTCACTTCGGCCTGTTGAAGCCTGTCCACCTCTTCCTCTGGATCCGATTCGGATGCCTCTCGAGCAACATCTTGATGGATTGATGTTGGGGGGGTTTCCAACCCCGCTGGGGGGTTCCGGGCGAGCCGCAGGGCCTTCACAATGCCGCCTCCTGCTTCTTCAGCTGCAATCTCTCTCAGAGCATCTTGGAATGATACATCTTCCTTTGCAAAAAGTTTCTGTTGTAGCTCACGACTTCGCAGTCCGCAAACCAACCGATCCCGGAGTCTCTCTTCCAGATCCGTAAAAGCACACTGCCTAGCTGCTTGTCTTAAAGCAGCAACAAAGTCCGCGGCAGACTCACCAGGCCTTTGATCTCTCTGCTCAAATGCATGCCTCCAAGCAATTACTGATAGCTTGGGTTCGAAGTGCCCACGCAGCATCCTCTTCAAATCGGTGTATGCAATTGATTCCAATGGTGCTGGGGCTACAAGATTGTCTGCAATGTCAAAAGTCTCTTGCCCACAGACACACAGCAATGTAGCAGCTTTGAGGCCGTCTTCCTGGATCTTATTAACTCTAAAGTAATTCTCCACCTGAGCCACGTAAGAACTCCAGCGCTCAGGGTGAGACTTGTCAAAATCTGACAAACGGCCCACCTTTGGCATCTTTACGGCCTGTAACCTCTTCGATGCCTCTCGCTGCAAGGAATGAGAAGGGGTCCCTTGAAGCCGAGCTCACCTCCAGCGTCTTCATACTGGCAGGCAATCGCTTCCCCCGGACGCTGAACTTCTCAGCGCTTCAGGCCTCCTTTGGTAAGTCAGCCTAGCTTCTCCTGTTTCTTCTTGCAGCGGATCCCACCTTCGTCGCCAATGTTCTGTTTCAGCCGAAGAGACATCGAGGCGAGGCAGGAGTAACAAACACAAGTCTTTATTGAGATCACGAACAGAACAGAAGACAAAATGGTGCCATGGCCTTTTATAGCTCCTTGCAAGGGACAGCATCAACCAATCAATGCAAGGCTAGTCTCCCGACTTGTGCATGCGCACAAGGCTGGAGACAGGCTGTCTGGTCCCGGGCAACCACGTGGATTGCCCGGGCCTTCTGCAGCCTCCTGAGCCTGCTGAGTCATTCAGCAGTCCCAGGACATAACAGTATTGGTACATTTTGTATCTAATATTAAAGTCATTTAGAGCCAACATAGGTGTGGACCATATAGATCTGTAGGGACTATAGTTTTAGAGAGTAGGAACTATGACAGAGAAAGCATATTTCCTGCATCCCATCATATAATTCTGTTCAATCAATGGGCTGTCCTTACTCAGCAACCTTGTGTAGAAGTTAGGCAGGAAGGGCAAAAGCATTTCAGGGTCTCTGTTCTACCTTTTCTTCCTGCCCAGACTAACCCTGGGACATCCTCCTCCCATTCCTTCTCCCCATAGAAGGATACAGTGTTAACATGAGAGCAGCATCAAATTACTACTATGAGACAGCCTCTTTTTGGCAAGCAGCTTACTGCAAAATGAGCAACAATGGCCAAGCACAACAGATTTGATTGATTATATTAAATTATATTTGATTATTGTAAAAGTTGTGAGCTAGACTATAGGACATATCAGGTGGCCGATCAGAGTCCAAGCAGGGTTGGATCAAGTGAAATTGGTACTTGGATGGGACACCACTAGGAAATTCCAGGGGTCTTGGCTAAACTGGGTAGCTAAAAAACATCCCAGAAGAAGGCAGTGACAAACCAACACATTGTTGCTAACAATGGATGTAGCCATGTGGTTATCAAGAGTGAACTCATGTCAATTTTTGATATATTACACTCTGAACTATACCATCCTGCAAGTATATTATTGATATACAATTACCAATCTAGTTAGGACAATGTGATTTCCCAAGGAGAGTGTGTTGTTGTTGGTAAAATCTCTAGGATTGAATTGGTGACTAAAGGTGACTGATAAAAGACACCGAGTTTAAGGAAGTCTCTCTTACAGGGTAGATTTGATAGAAACAACATGGTAATATGGAGAGCAATGTATCCCACCTTGAGCTCATGAAGATAAGCCAGGATATATTGAATGAAGAAATATTCTGCAGGACCCATGTGAATTCTAACCAAAATGATGGTTCTTACATTTCTTGACAAACACTGGAAAGCCAACTGCATGCTTTTTCTGGCCTTGGCTTCAGGTTTTAAAAATGTTATGTTAGTTTATCCTGCTTTTTGCAAAGATACTGTAAGGACAAGGGGACCTAAATATCAAGCTGAAATGAGAGCAAATCGTGGTGCCAGAGCAGTCCATCTGAAGGGCAGGTATGTCCCATGTTGCTAGGCTGGATACGTTTTGGGCCTGGTAAGCCAGAAGCAGTGGTTTCTCTGGGGAAGGGGAGGATGAGAGCAGGCGTGTGGGCGGTGCAGTGGAATTCACTTTGGTTGGCTGATAGCTGAGCTCTCCGGAAAAATATGCTGACTTGATTGCTGTGTTTTAAGAACAACAGTGATTTCTTAACCCAGCATTTTTTGCCCAGCACAATGACAATGACTTATAGCAGTGTTTCTCAACCATAGCAACTTGAAGATGTGTGGACTTCAACTCCCAGAATTCCCCAGCAGCAATTCTGGGAGCTGAAGTCCACACATCTTCTAGTTGCTAAGGTTGAGAAACATTGACTTACAGATTTAACTACTGCAGAGATTCCAGGTTTTTTGGTCACCTTGGAATCAACAGCTACCTTCCAAAAGTTTTTGGCCAGGAGGAGTCGTCTCATTGCTGAAGTATGGAACCGAGTCCTCCTCAATTGTCTGCTCACCAGATAGGCTGGAAAAAAGTTCCCACTTAGCAGTTGTCTGGAAATTACGGGAGCTATAATGCTATATCAGAAGGATATCATGTTTTGGAAGAATCATTCAGTTAACAGAATGAAATTGAAGTTGTTGCATGAATACCAAATACCTTAATGCAGTGGTGCCCAACCTTTCTGGCTCCACGGACTGGCAGTGGCAGTGGCAGCGGGGGGAGGGGATAGTTTTGTGCGCGCACTCCCATTACTTGTGCAAATGGAGCTTTGTGTGCTCATCCACTACTTGCACGGTTCAGTTACCGATGGTCCACAGATTGGGGGTTGGGAATCCCTGCCTTAATGGAGACCAATTTTCTATAACCTAGCAATAATGTGCGAGAATTGCAATTCCTAGAATCTCCAATCTGGGTGGGCCGTGCTGGTTGTAAATTCTAGGAACTAATATCCCAATACATTAGGATGGCATCCAGTCAAGTAAAAGAGCCAGGATGTTTAGATCCTATAGGTTGTTGATGAATCTTCACAATGTAAGATAAAGCAATTCTGTATCAAACTTTTAAAAAGCTAAATTGAAGCTCCTTTTCGTGGACTACTGTAAGGTCTGGGGAGACTGGAATTATTGTGTGTATAACTGATGTATGCTAATGAGAAACAATCATGTTCCTTTTTCATCCAACTAAAATTAAGTACATACATGACATGATATATGGAATGGATTACCTAATTTTGAATGGGCCTGGTGCCAATAAGAATTTCCTTGTAAGGATTCTGCAGTTATAAAAAAAAGCAGCTCTGGACTTCTGTGTCTCCATGAAGTCTGCATTATTGGAGACTATGATTGATTTATTTGAGGCTCAGCTGTGGGTTTAGTTGAAACTGCTGCCAAACTAAGTTGGTTCATTTTTGGGTGATGTAGCTTTATTTTTCCTTTCCTTGTCCTGGCTCCAGAGCTTAGGGCCCCATAATGGCAAGATCTTAAACAGTACAGTAGCTTGTTGGCATTGTAGCTGTTTTTAGGAGCAAAGAGGAATAAAAGAACTTTGTTGTTTTTCCTCTTCTCTAGATAGCGGATCAGCTGATATGGAAAGCACTGAGTTCTGCGTTTTGCTTGTAATTCTTTCCACTCTGTAATGAGTGGTGATGAGCAGATTTTTATTGCTTCAAGACTTGCAGTAGCTCAGGGTGGGGCAATGATTTTTGCTCTTTGCTCTCAGCTTTTCTGAGCTGGCATAAATGAATATATTCCCAGTTGCTTTAAACTACTCCTAAAGGTTTGGTGAATCAAAACAAAAGCAGTTTAGAAAGGCATAATTTTGACTGCCTGTAAGTGTGTTTATATGATAAGTGCATGCACGCACAAGAGCATGCATGCATGTACAACAGATTTTCTTTATTGGCGATGTAAAAAAAATGAAGGTTCATTAACGCATATGATATGGTCCTGTGAACATTTAACACTTTTTTAGAATGGTATTTTTTTGTTAAAGATGTTGATGTAATGTTGATTTGTATACCAAAGCTTTGGAGATTAACTGTTTATTAGGAATTGAAGCCTGAGGGGTGGCTAAAAGAATGATATTGAGAAATTGGAAAAGTGATATTATGGCTTTTGGAAAAGTGTAACTTACCTGTTTTGGAAAAGGCAATATTTTCCACTAATCTGGAAAATGATGATGAAGCAAGATATTTTTCTTTGGCAAATATGATATTTTAACAATAATTGTTAAATGATAGCAGAAGCAGCCCCTAGGGTGAGAGCAGAGGGGTTGCTGGTGTGAATGTAGGAGGGGATGTTTGGCTTGCTCCTCTCTGAGTGAGACTCAGGGATAGGGAGACTGTCTGTGTATGCTTGCAGCTCCCCTCACCTCCTGCTAGTCAGTGAGAGAGACCAGTCCTGGGATGGGGTAAACTGGGTGTGAAAGGGGATGAGGGAGATGTCCTTCTGGGGCTGAGAGCTAACACTGAAGTGCTGCAGGAGCTTCTCCCCTCACATTCCCCTCACCGGATGATTGTGTTTCAGTGGATAGTGGATAGTTGAAGGATGGTTGAATGGATGGTTCAAGGAAAGGCAGGAACTCTGCCTCAGAGGAAAGGGATACCTTGAGCTCAATCACTCATTCCCTGGTTATCTCCTGCTTGGAGTATTGCAACATGTTCTACATGGGGCTACTCTTGAAGAATATTTGGAAGCTGCAATGGATCCAAAATACAGCGGCATGGACAGTTTTGGAGGGCTTGCACATGTAACAGCACTTTACAACGTTTTTGTAAACCATACTTTTGTTCAATGCTTATAACAAACAATACACCATTAACAAAGGATAACACCGCAAAAACTGTGGTATCGTTTTCGTTTTCCCCACATACATATTGAAACTTGCATATTCATTATGAATGATTTGATATACACAGCTCTTTCATTGTTCTAGATAACACAGCAGTACTTGGACCTTATCACCCTCCCTTTGACTTTTTCCATTTTAAAAAATGTTTTTTTAAAATATGCACACACAACACACTTCTTAGAAATAAGCTCTTTGCCAGGTAGGTGGATATAGGGTTGCAGCCTAAAAATAGTATAAAAAAACCACTTGAATGGTAGGACCTGAAACCTTAGAGACAAGGAGAACTATTTTAAAATTATTCATTTGGAAACAAGTGCTCCTGAATTCAGTGGGCTTTACTGTATATCTATCCTTCCTGGGAGGATATTGATACCACAAATACTCCTCCTGGGGTGTGTTTTCTTTGCTTTTGTCCTGATTGGTTTGTAATATCGCTTCAGTATTTTTCTTTTAATATAGCCAGATGACAAAACTCTCCTTCAGCTATAGCCTTCTTTCTTATCCACTCTGGATTTTCAATTTATAGTTCTTCACATGTACCATCTTCCTCTCTTAAACTGTCCAAATAAAAAAGAATCTTTGGTTACAATTTTTTTGTTTATCAAAATATAAAATACAGAAATACAAGAAAAATGAGAATAATGGGGAAAAGGGGGAAGACAAGGGAAAGATGAAAAAATGTAGGATAAAAGGGAAAAGAGAAAGTAGCATTGACTTTCAACTCTTTTTGGAGCAGTAGAATAAGGTAATAACATACAACCTCAATTTTTTATTTTTACATAATAATATATACTAGCCATTGCTATAACAACAAACCTATCTGATCAGCAAAACCCCAAATCAAAGTTTCATTTTTTTTTCACCTCAAGCACAAAGTCCAGAAGCGGTTTCCAAATAGAAACAAAATTAATTGTATTCTTTTTTTAAATCAAAATAGTCAAGTTATCCATCTCTGCTAACTCCATCAATTTTTGCAGCCATTCATCTATTGTGGGAATCAAAGTATCCTTCCATTTTTGTGCATAGGTATTCTTGCTGCTGTCAGCATATACTATATAATGTCAACGTTTCATTTTTTTTTTCAATTTCTGTCTCTGTTTTTATCTTTATATTCACTTCAAGAATCTTCTGTATTAAGATGTGAATCTTGCTCCAATATTTCTTTGCTGTGTCACAAGTCCATCATAAATTACATTTATATTTCCAACATTTGTTTGAAGTACCTTTTATACATTTATGACAATTTATCTGGCGTTAGATAGCAATGGTACATCATTTTATAAAAGTTTTCTTTTAATTATAGTTTAATGTAAATGTTAAGGAAGAAAGAATCTCTGGCATTTAAAAACTAACAGGGAGAAGCTGTAGGGAAAATCATGAAATGTTCTCCAAAACTGGTGTGCAGGTATGGGGAGACAAATGTCATCCATGAAGTCAGAGGTTAAAGAAAGGTAAAGGAAGCAGATTTTTATGATTATATTCAATAATATACTTTAAAATTAAAATAAATTTGCTATTTTAAAATCTGGATGAATATAAAATGTATGCATCTTTTTGTGATGTTTTGATTCTAATAAAGATGCTATCTAGCTTTGAGTGTTGGATTTTTTTTCACATGGACTAACAAAGCTATGATTTTTTTAAAAATTAAATTTAAAAATTTTTAATTTTAAAAATTAAATCTCAGGCATGTAAAATATTTGCAGCACTATATCTATTCAATTTCGTCACTTTTCTCTCATTTAATTGTTGGGGTTTTTGTGGATTGGGTCAAAAATATCAAACTAGTGACTATCCCATGTGATCAAAGCCCTGGTCCTTCTTACATGCATTGAAAAATAAGGGTTGTGTGTGTCCTTGGTGCTCTCTGAGTTTTCTTGTTTTCTTGTAGATGTTTCATTACTCAAACTAGGTAACATCATCAGTGCTAGTCATTGCAAAATAAATTTTAAAGAATAGCCAGATTACATGATTGTGGCTGTCACCCTGATTTTTTTTAAACTCCCCTCCTCCCAGGCTTCAAAGTGCCTTAATACTGTCTCCTCCTGTTGCAGCAGAAGAGTAACACAACCATTGCTGGGAAAGATTGAAGGCTCATTTCAGTTTGCTGTTGGGGGCTTATTCACTGGAGAGTTTAAAAACAAACTTTTGCAAGTGTGGTTGAAGATATTCAGATTGAAAAGAATCTGGATGCAGGACAAAACTAGCTGAGGAATAAAGGAAACACAATATATATATATGACGATGTTACCTGGTTGGGTAACCATGAGCCAAGCTCAGAGAGGACCAAGCACTCCCTAACCCTAACCCTCAGCTACACATATTCTCTTTTATTGATTAGCTTTAGTTTAAAAGGTAAAGGTAAAGGTTTCCCTGTCAGTCGAGTCTGACTCTAGAGGGTGGTGCTGTTCTCCATTTCTGAGCCAGCATTGTCCAAAGACTATACTTGACTATGTGCCAAGGTGCACTGAACACTGTTACCTTCCCACAGAAGTGGTACCTATTTATCTACTTGCATTTGCATGCTTTCAAACTGCTAGGTGGGCAGGAGTTGGGGTGAGTTAACAGAAGCTCGCCCTGTCATGCGGAACTCGGGTCTTGAACCCATGCTGTCAGCTTTCCACTGTGCCCTTTTAAAGATCGTATTATTCCATTTTAGCTCACATTGGCAAAGATTTATTCAGAATGAAATACTTCTAGAATTCAGATTATTTCAACATCATATCAGAGAGAAAGTGACATTTGGAGGATGCACAGTGCAAGTTCATTCAGATAAGGAGCCATATGATTGCTGCTAAAATGCTGAGTGTTATCACTATTATAGTTGAAACATTTCCAGATCACAGCAATGAATCCAGAGGACAGCCAAGTTTCTCTTCCTCACTATAGTCTTATGTCTCCCAGAAGCCCCACTTATACTCTGGAATGGGGATGCAGCACTGGGCTTTAGCTGGTTGAGGGTTTTGCTCAAATTCAGAGCAGCTGCCTTCTGATTAGCCATTGGAGGAAGTAACCTCCCAACAGCTCTCTTGCCAATTAGCAACAAGAAAACTAACCAATGATAATGGCCCATTTTTGAATGCATAAAGGCATTGCATTTCCTTCTCTAAATGAAAGAAGTTAGGTATAGTGAATTTTCATTTTCTCAGCATCAGTAACAGAAGACCAGGCAAATGCAACATTTACCACAAAGTGTAGCTTAAAGAAAAAGCATATGACTCCTTCCCTCAGTTTTAACCCACCAAACTGAACAAAACTCAATGCTAGTATAATATCATTAGGTAGGTATTTGGCAATTCCAGGCAAGTACCGTGTTTTCCTGAAAATAAGACCCAACCAGAAAATAAGCCCTAGCATGATTTTTCAGGACGTTTGTAATATAAGCTCTACCCCCAAAATAAGCCCCAGTTAAGATTGTCAGCCAGAGGAACGCATTTAGTACCGTATTTCCCCAAAATAAGACCTAACCAGACAAACAAGCCCTAATGCATCTTTTGGAGTAAAAATTAATATAAGACAAATATAAGTAGCACAAATAGAAAAGTCATAGATACTCTGCCCCTTATATGGCTGGTTTGTAGTACTCAGCCTGGTATGTGAACAATTGAGCAGGTTGGACTTTAAGAAGCCATACCCGAACAATTATTATACATTGATATGTTTATTTAACCAAAGCGACTTGAATATGAAATTTAATATCAAACCTGACATTGTTCAATAGAAAGATGCAAGGATTTAATGCAAATGTGCTGTGATATTGTCTAGACCTTGTCTCCCAAATTTTTGTCCAACGTTCAGCCTTCTCAGTTAACATTTTTGGTAAGTGAATTTTGTTATCTGGTATGTATGCTACGGATATCCGGTTTACTGTTCTTGCAAAGCAACATTATTGGTAATCGCTAACCGTACCTGCCTTGCAGGATTTTTTGTCAAGACACTAACATTTACTGGCAATAGCAGTTTGAAATATGTCCCAATAGTTCAGGCAAGAGAGATTCTAGTGACAATGCTTGTTTTTCAGATTCTATTTATATGCTGAAAGTCTTCTGCAGTGTCTCATCTGGCCAACGGCATTGATAATAATCTCTCCGGTATGAAGAAGAGAAAACTTGCTCAGCAGATAGAAAACTTGAAAAGGCCAACTTTACAAGATATCATAAAAGTCAAGCCCAAACTATAGGTCTTTTTGGATTGAATGAGTGGGCTAGCTTCTGCGGTAAGAGGAATCATGGAGTCCTAGTGGACAATCATTTAAATATGAGCCAGCAATATGAGTCGGAGTCAAAAAAGCCAACACAATCCTAGGTTGCATTAACAGAGGGATAGAATCAAGATCATGTGAAGAACCACTTTTTAAAACCTTAATAATACCATACTTAGAATACTGAATCCAGTTTTGGTCACCATATTATAAAAAAGATGTAGAGACTCTGGAAAGAGTGCAGAAAAGAGCACCAAATATGATTAGAGGGTTGGAGGATAAAACATATGAAGAACAGTTGCAGGAATTATTTGTCTAGTCTAGTGAAAAGAAGGACTAGGGGTTACATGACAGGAGTTGCCACAAAGAAAAGGGGGTCAACCTATTTAGCAAAGCACTAGAAGGCAAGACAAGAAACAACTAATCAAGGATCAATCAACCTATAATCAACCTATAACTAATCAACCTATAACTAAGAAGAAATTTCCTAACAGTGAGAATGATTAATCATAATCACTGGAATGGGTTGCGTTCAGAAGCTGTGGATGCTCTATCACTGGAGGCTTTTAAGAAGAGACTGGACAGTCACATGTCTGGAATGGTATAGGGCAGGGGTCTTCAAACCTGACTCTTTTATGACTTGTGG
This sequence comes from Azemiops feae, assembly GCA_023970755.1. NCBI lineage: Eukaryota > Metazoa > Chordata > Lepidosauria > Squamata > Viperidae > Azemiops > Azemiops feae. Next base: position 226,869 of record JALGBA010000454.1, on the reverse strand, counting down.
ACTTCAACTCCCAGAATTCCTCAGCCTGAGGAATTCTGGAAGTTGAAATCCACAAGTCATAAAAGGGCCAAGTTTGAAGATCCCTGGTATAGGGTCTCCTGGTTGAGCAGGGGATTGGACTGGAAGACTTCCGAGCTCCCTTTCAACTTTGTTATTCTTTTGTGTTCTGCTTGTGAAACTCCAGCCCTGCTCTCAATCACAAGTGAATACAAATGCACATGCTGGCTTTGAAACCTGTTGTAGTGTCAACTCATCTGAAAGGCTCCAGATTGAGGAAGCTACATATTATAAGGTAAAATTATAAGGAATTTTGTCTCTGCAGTGGAAAACATACAAATCTGTAAAACTTGCATGTGTGAAGACTCTCTATTCACATATTTGTCTGGAGGCTATGTGAATAGATATTTTTCTGTTGAAGTTGGCCTTGCATTTTAGATCCCAAACCTATTTTTCAAAGAAAATGTTTCCTGTGGCAGGAAGTTGTCATGATTTTTAGAGATCTTGATAGCTTTCTTTGCCACCAAACCTCGATTGGGCTCTTGTTCCTTGGACAATGTAGCCAGAGCCAGACATTATCCTTGTTTCATTGGGAATGGAGCCACCTTTCCCATCTGAAGGCCATGTCCACCATGCATAGGGTACGACAATGTGGGAAGCCACTGGAATCCAGAATCCACTGGAGCTGGATAGCTAATAAATTTAGACAGACAAACCAGGATGGGAATCCTTGCACCATTCTGGAGCATCTGGTTGATCTGGTTAACTGGCTCTACTGGAAACAGAGTGCACTGCTTCTAATTGTATGCTCTTAACCATTTAGCCAAAGGGAAACATCATCTTCAGTTGCCTAGGTGCTAAAAACAGGTAATGCCATCACTGGTTTTATCCTGTTTCTAGTGAGGGAAAGCTATGCTTTTGTAATTTGGCCTGATGTGTCAAATACAAAACATGTGTAAGAGACTGTACTTTAGTTCAGGAGAATAGTTGTAGTGCCTTGGCGTAATGTTTTATTACTGGTCTGTGACAACAGTTTCATTAAATAAGAAAAACTCTGCATTTGAGAGAAAGAGAGGAAAGAAGCCAAAAGAAATCTTATGAAACAAGTTGGTGTACAATATAAAGCCTGGATTTATTTTGATTTTGGTTTGGGCTGATGTCATGTTTCAATGATGCTTGAATGTGATGGAAGCCATTTATAAATTAAATGTGAATATCTCCATATTCTAAAGTAGAATCTAGTGAATTCACTCAAACTGTCCTGGGAAAAATGTATTTTTGGTTCACTTTTATAACACATATGTGCTTTATATTTTTCCTGTAGTGTATAATTGGATGCTTATTTAATTTTAATTTTTTAAAAATGGCATTACACAAACCCACAAGGAAACATTATAAATTAAATGAGGTTTTCTTACTTCTGTTTTAGTTGCAGTGACTTCAACTAAAGGGCATCATGACTTCAGATCAAACAAACAGCCTTCAATAGCTGTGGTTATTGGAAATGTATACAGAGCAATATTTTGCTCATAAGCAAAGTTTGTCATCTCATAATTTGCACAGCTTAATAATGACAGTAAGTTGGCAGCCATATAATATTTCTTTAAAAAAATAAAATAAAAAATAAACCTACAGGATCACCTAAAAACATTGACCAATTTTCATTTGAGTACTGATGAATAGACTCTTTCTTACACAATGCCCAATTACAGAATGGGTTAGATGTGGTGATGATGATGATGATGATGATGATTTAGTTAGATGTCTTTTAGAAAATACATCTATACAGGCAATTAATAAAAATAATATTTAGTTATGATAGCTGCATAGATCCACCTTATTTCAAGGCTTCTTTGAACTTTGGGGACTCTTAGCTGGGCTGCCAAACACATATAATAATAGTCTTCAAAAACTGGCTCTGTTGCCTTAGGATTTACTTCTGATTGCTTTGTATCATTGGAAAGCTGTGTGAGATCTCTTAAAATGCTCTCTAGAGTTTTTTGCATTCACATAAGGAGAAAAAGGAGGAGGGGAGAAATTGCAGTTTAAAGGCTGAACTGGCATTGCTTACTGCACATTGCTTCTATCTGAACTACTCACAGGCGGGAAGGGGGAAGAGGCAAGAAAACACTGATGGAGATTTCACATCCTGATTGGCCAATAGAATGATCTTTGTTAGGTGGAGTTGAATGGATTAAAAAAAAGGAGATTTCCCTAAGTAACTAAAATTAAGCAAAGCAAAGAAGAAGCTGCTTAACTTATGGAAGCACAGAACACCCAGCAGCATCTCATGGTTGTATGAATATGATGCACTCTGTGAAGTATTGTGCTACCCATTAAGTCACCTGTTGTCAGATTTTTTCTTTTATACTTATTTATTCACAGAGCTGCACTGCATAACAGGTTGGATCTTATTTTAGAGAAAAAAAGAATGATATATTTCCTTCTCGTTTGTTTAATCATCAGCTTTTCCTAGCTTGAATCCTTTTAGGCTACAGGTAGAAGGGTGCTCTAATTCAGGGCTTTTCAACCTTTTCGCCCATTGTACCACTTTTAGGATATGGCAATATCCGAGTACCACCAGTCGCCTAGCAAGGTGTCAAAAACTTGACAAAAAAAAAAAAAAAAAAAAGGAAAAAAGTGATAAAGTACAGGTAGTCCTTGACTCACAACAGTTCGCTTAGTGACTGTTCGAAGTTACAATGGCACTGAAAAAAGTGCCCCCCAAGGCACAGCCGAGCAAGACACCTGCCTGCCCGCCTGGCGGCGCTCTCATTCCCCTTCCCCACTACCACTTTTCTAGGATGGTCGCGTACCACCTGCCAGGTGCCAATGTACCACAGGTGGTACCTGTACCACTGGTTGAAAAGCCCTGCTCTAATTCAAATGTTGCCTCTCAATTTCCAAGCATTTCAGGTGTTATGAAGCAAATTATAGAACTCAAGTCAATTTCACCCAGTCCTGAGCATAATCATTTTCTACTCTAAGAATCAGAGCTGCAAACACAGACTTGGCTTTACCGAAACTTAATATGGATATTGTCAAGAGCTAAACATTTGCCCAGCTGAGGAAAGCAAAATTCCACATAGGCCAAAATACAGACATCTACGGAAACGAAAACAAATGGAGCAGAAGGCATGTAGGAAGAGGGGGACTGCGTGCTCTAGCACTCATCTACAAATTACATTTGCAATTCTAAGGAACAGAGACATCTACCAAGAAGAAAATGTACAAATATGTCATTTGCCCTATATCAATTTTGTAACTCGGCATTTACCTTTTTAGCAAAACACTTTTTTACACAATAAACAACAGAAAGAAATAACATTTTAAGGTTGCCTTCTCAAATCTGGGAAACAAGAACTTGGTGGTTGATGGCAGTTTTAAAGCAGGTTTTGAATCTTCCTGAGAATTGGGACTACAGTTCCCAGACAAGCAGATAATCTCTTCCCAGTCAGACAGATAATCAACAAAGATTATTATTTAAATATTCAAATGACCCACTATATGACAAATAAGGATTGTTGTAAATGCAGTGAGATTTGCACATGATTATGGGGAATATAGTTGAGTTCCAGTAACATATATTCCTTAGAGAAAGCATAAAATATTAGTACTGTCTAATCACTAGTGTATCTAATTCTTTGAAACAACTTTTCTCCATATTCAAGGTTTATGTATAAAACAAAACTTATATGTTAGACTCCTTGTGTTTTAAGCACAGGGTGCTGTCGAGTTTGCTGGAGATCTTCCTTTTGTGTAGATCCAGTTTTATTCATTTTTTAAATTTAAGCAAGATGTCCTTGCAAAAATGGCTTCTGGGAATTGTCTATTCACAAAATAGTTGTTATGGCCTACAACTACTCACAAAACATTGCCTTCCCAGACTGTCAACTCCTCGCTCACCCAACTCCCAGCCCTTACTCATTGTTACCCCACCTCAACTCTGCCTTCTTCCTGGATTGAGATTAGAGGCATTCTTGGAAGTAGAGATATTGGCATATATGCGGTAGGCTAAGTTCCATATTTTTAACAAATAAATTATGTTAAAAATATATAAAATACCAAAGGTCAAATGTAATAAGGAGCCTGGTGGGCACCAAAGGAAGTATGTGTGGGCAGGTGGGATCCTTCAGTTGTCTTCTTATAAGGTGACCAACTTTTTTACAATGAAAAGGAGGACACAAATAAATTGAAGAAAAAAATATTGCTAATAATAATAATAATAATAATAATAATAATAATAATAATAATAATAATAATAATAATAATAATAATAATAATAATAATAATAATAATAATAATAATAATAAAAGTTGGAAGGGACCTTGGAGGTCATCTAGTCCAACCCCCTGCTCAGGCAGGAAACCCTATACCATTTTGGACAAATGGCTGTCCAGTCTCTTCTTAAAAACTTCCGGTGTTGGAGCATTCACCGCTTCTGGAGGCAGGTTGTTCCATTGGTTAATTGTTCTAACTGTCAGGAAGTTTCTCCTTAGTTCTCTCCTTGATTAGTTTCCATCCGTTGCTTCTTGTCCTGCCTTCAGGCGCTTTGAAAAATAGCTTGACTCCCTCTTCTTTGTGGCAGCCCCTGAGATACTGGAAGACTGCTATCATGTCCCCCCTCGTCCTTCTCTTCATTAAACTAGACATACCCAATTCCAGCAGCCGTTCCTTATATGCTTTAGCCTCCAGTCCCCTAATCATCTTTGTTGCTCTTCTCTGTACTCTTTCTAGAGTCTCGACATCTTTTTTACATCGCGGTGACCAAAACTGGATGCAGTATTCCAAGTGTGGCCTTACCAAGGCATTGTAAAGTGGTATTAACACTTCTCATGATCTTGATTCTATCCCTCTGTTAATGCAGACTAGCAGTGTGTTGGCCTTTTTGGCAGCTGCAGCACACTGCTGGCTCATATTTAAGTGATTGTCCACTAGGACTCAGAGGTCCCTCTCACAGTTACTACTATTGAGCAAGGTACTCCCTATACTATACCTGTACATTTGGTTTTTCTTGCCTAAATGTAGAAGAACCTTGCTTTTTTCACCATTGAATTTCATTTTGTTAGATAGTGTCCAGTGTTCAAGTCTGTGCAGACTTGAAACATTTTATTCGCAACAATAATACAGAATACACTATAATATGATAAATGCTTAATAAAAAACATTTGTAACAATAACATTTTATATTGTAATTATGCTTACATGCCTATTAATTATTATTTAAATGAGTGAATATTTTTGAATGAATATTTTTTGTCAATGTACCATCTTCTAACAATATATTGGAAATATCTGAACAAGAAATATCCTTCATATTGAATTTTACGGCAAGTGCTGCAGCTAGAGTATCAACATTCAATCTTGATTTCTCACTTTTCCAAAAATCATTAGCAATTGAAAAAACCCTTTCAACTGCTGCATTAGTTCCAGGGCAGCACAACGTAAATTGAACAAGAATAAATAAATTTTCACATGGAATATGTTCATTTTTGAAATGGCCGAATATTTCCACCCATCTTTTATCAATTTCAATGTGTTTATTTTCCCATTGTATTAATTTTTCAGAATTTAAAAATACATTCAGTCTTCTAATTTCTTCAAAGAGACAATTGTCGTCTATTTTAATGTCTGGCATTTCTTTAGATAAAAACTCAACTCAAGATTCAATATCTGTCCAATATACTTGCGATGAAGTCAAAAAACACCATTGAAAACGGTTATTTCCTGTGATGTTTGTTTCAGACCATATTGAAAACATGTTTGGTAAAAATTCTGCGCTTCTTTGATAAACTTTTCCGTTATGCCCGGATTTGATTCCTCTAAGTCTGACAATTTTCTTTTTATAACTAAAGGAAGAAATTTTTCTTCAAATCGAGTTTTATATTGAAGGATAAAGTCATTCAAAATAAGACTAACTTCTGTAGCTGAAATGTGTTCACCTTCAATCTTTTGAATCGTTTTGTGAAAAATAGATGCTTGATTATGTACAAAATACATTAATATCTCAGATATTTCATTATTGAAAAACGATTCCAGGATTTTAGGACATTTGTCTAAACTTAAAAAATATGAATGGAGAGGCTCAAATAATTGTAGAACACGCTCTATAGCAGGTGTTAGAGCAAGCCATCTAACTTTTGAATATCCTAAAAGTTTTTTGTATTGAACATTCGCTTCTTCACAAAATTGTTTTAAAGTAGCCACACGAACGGTAAAACAACTAAAATACAAATAAATTGTAGTTATTATTACTTCTACATCAATTGGCATGGCACATGATGCCGTGTTGATTGCATTTGACAAAATATGTGCATTACAACCTATTCCTAGTATTTTCTTTTGGAGTAAATCTTGTAATTTTACATACACATTATTCACCCCTTTGCGCCTTCGCCGACCAAAATTTGTGTTTGTATTATCAGCTGTTAGTGCAACAACTTTGGATTTCAAATTGTTTTCATTTATTACTCTGTATAGATGGTTTGACAAAGTTTCAGCAGTTTCACCCTCAATGGATTCTAAATTTAAAATTTTTACTTGAATGCCCTTGGTAACATTAAAATATCTTACTAGTATTGGATACAATTTAGTTTCATTATGATTGGATGCATCAGATAAAACCGTTACAAATGCTGCAGTTTCCAAGTCTTCTGTAAGTATTTTGTCACAGTAATTTTTAAATACTGATTTAATAATAGCCTTGCATTTTGTCCTGGCGCATGAAAATTTAGCATCTTGAAACTTTTTCAATAATTTAGTTGTACAATCCATACTACGAAAACTTTGATTGTGAATTATGGTATGAAATGGAAATGTTCCCTCCATTGCAGCTAACTGTTTTTCATCTTCAGAATAATTTGAAATTTAAAAAAAACTTTTTACTTTACAACTGGAAGCAGATGCATCTGATGTTTGCTTATGTTTCTTGGTGGTCAAGTGTTTCGTAATAGCTGCTCTGCCCCCAACTGCAATACAAAATTATCCGCTGCAAATATTGCAGAAAACAATGTTATCCTTCTTTGATGTGAGGAATGGAAATTCCTTATTTAATTTATCGTTGAAATGGCATTTCCTCTTTTTTGATTTTTCCATCCCTAAATGAAATTTAAAATTAAAAATAAAATATAGAGCTACACGAATGATGCAAGCACATTCATTATGAATAAATAAAATTAATTATTACAACTGAAACAATAACATAAGCAAATAAACTTGTAAATAAAATTATACATATTTGGAAATTATTAAATAGATAATGAATTAATAAAACATGAATTATTGTGCTCACCTGTGTATGACTGAATATTCACTGAGAAAGAAGTGATTCTAATATGTGTTTGTGTGCCTTATCGTGTCGTGTTTCGGTAAGAAGTAAACAAAGCCACTTGCACGCGGTGCACTCTTGCGTGCGGTGCACGGCGCACTCTCTCAAAACAATTTTCCTATGCGGAGCGCATGTGTCTCATAATCGCGTCTCACCGCACTGTACCGAGCCTTGACGAATCGTCATGTCAAATACAAATACGTCACATCACATGCAACGGATCGGATCGGCATCGATCGAATAAGGAGATTTACAGATTAGCAGTGCTTTTTTTCTTTAAAAAAAGGTGCCGGAACTCTCATCTTGTTAATCTTTTATTTATATAATTTTATTTATATATTTATTTATATAATTAAAAATTATATATTCATTTCTTAACATAAATTTAATTTATTGTATTTAAGGCAAATGTTCATAGTAAATTGCAAAGTTTTGTCCAATGTTCCTGCCAGAATAAGAACATTGAATTTATTGCAGATGGTTTGTAATTTCACCCTTGGGACATTCTTATTAATGCTGCATCTTAAAGATTTGAGCCAAGTTTAATTCATAATTGCCTTTAGTTTTTTTCATCTGTTTTTGGCTTAGATGAAGTAATGCATCTTTCAGGCATTCACCAAATAAACTAGAATTTGTTGTGAGCATCTCCTTAAATACAAACAGCTCATAAGCCGGACCTACCTATATTAGCAACCACATTATTGATGGCTTGTACATACCATTTTAAAGATATGATCACATTGGTTCAAGTGAATGAGATGCTCCTATAACCCAAAATGCATGCTATTAATTCATCCCTGCCAAAATAGTTATTTTCATCAGACTTACTGTAGTTCATGATGAACTTAGAATACTAAGTTCTGTTTTATCAAATTAATCATGAAGACAGCATAGTAGGCTGCCATAGGGGTGAAAAATTGTGGGATAGCTCCCCCATGTTTATATACTGCAGGTGAGTATAGTAAAGATGGAATATTATTTTTTTTGTCTACTTGGGAAATGATGTGTTGCACTTTAATAGAGGAGGAGACAACTTTTGCATATATAGTATGACATATATTGAGTTCCTTTTGGAAGGACTAGCAGTGGGAGATAAATGTCTAATACAAGTGCATATGCTGCCTTCAACATATATGTGTTTAATTGATGGAATCATATTAATGACAAGATAATGAATTGCAAAGAAATTGTTATTAATACATAAGTTAAACATTTTGTTTCTATTTCTTTACAACTGCTGATAAAAAACGGCCTGGCTATGTTCAAAGTATACACAGAAGAGAATAGGCTTAAGTGAGGGGGAAAGCGTTACAATTCAATCTATTTATGAATATGAATGAATATGTCCATAATTGCCCAGTGTATTTTAACAATGATATAGAACTGTGCTATGAGGAGCTTACAATTTACATTTCTTATTCTTGGGGAATTAATGACAGAAAGAAAATGGATTGAAAAAAGTAGATGCAAAAGTAACATTAGATAAATATGAGGGTGCAAAGTTCCTGCCAATTCGCCTTCGCTGCAGACAACTTGCATGTGCAAAGTTTGCCGGCCGGGTGTTTTGGTGCGCTCAGCAGCAATTCCTATTGGCTTTCGAAAGCCAATAGTGGGAGTAGCATAGCTCATGCAAAAGTTGAAAAAAAGCCATAAAAAAAAGGTGCCGGAATGCCGTTCTGAGCGTTCTATGAGGAAAAAAAAAGCCCTGAAGATTAATCTTCAAATATCAAAAAGGAGGACATGTAGGAGGACACTTTTCGAGGGAGGACAGAACTTACAAAAGGAGGACTGTCCTCCCTAAAGGAGGACGGTTGGTCACCTTACTTCTTAGCTCTAGACTGCTCAGGACCGTGTCATGATGATGCTTTTGAAGATTTTACTCTTAGCTTTTCTTGGAGATGTAAAACAATAAAACTCTTAACACTATATTGTATTTTAATAATTTGCTATTTGTCAACCTGTCAGTAATTTTTTAAATAACTATAGCCCTGGTGAATGAGTTGAACATTACATTTAAAGCAGACTCCATCCCAGTGATGCCTTTGAAATGAAAAAAAAAAGGTGTTTTATTTTGCATTGCCAATGGAAAGCAAACTAGCAGAACGATGAAGGTTTTCTCAGGTTCAATGTGGGTATATCATGACTGACAGATGCTGACTCCAATGGAATTAATTGTGAGATAAATTGCCTCAGATTTAAGGAACTGAAATCCAGCACAGAATCACCACCGCATACCACTTCATGAAAATAGAATCAAAACTAGTAAAGTTTCATTTTAACACTTCACATTATTAAATGTACTAATATGAATCATATTCATTCGATATTCTGACCTGCTAAAAATAGCTACTCTTTCACGGTATGGGGAAATTATCTTTAATCATTCTGTACCGGTAAAGTACAAGAAGTGAAATTGATTTCAGAAATGCTGAATCATGCTGATGCCGTCAGCAAATAGATTATGCAATTCCTTCACTATCACGGGAATAGTTCAGGGAGTTGTACAGTAGACACACCTTTAGTTTCAATAATGCACCATTGAGAACATCATCATTAGAACAGCTTTAGAAATGAACATTTTGAAAAAGTACAGTGAAGCATCTTGGGATTGCATGCCATGCAAGGCATATACAAAAAGAGGAGCAGGTCAAAGAACATGAGGCAGACCCAGAAGAAGATGGAGAGACATCAAAACACATTACAACACCATCAAATAACAACGATTGAGGCCACTTTGTATCGCCCTTGACATCTGAAGTGGTAAAAGAGGAAGTAAAGAAGAAGAAGACAATGAAGTGAAACCAGCTTGTTAGTGGTTTTATCTTTGTTAAATCATTGGCAATAAAATTCATATGTAGAAAGCAGTTTTCGCTACTCTAAGGCCTTACGTGAGCATCAAAAAAACCTCTGCATAGCTGGAGGCAAAAGATTTATCAGAACAATGGGTTCTAATCCAACAAAAAATGTCACTGATGTCAGGAAATTTATATTTAATTCCTGCCTGGATACAGAATTTCATGAGGAGCATTCCACCAGTTCTTCCTGACAGAGAATCCACTTTTTCATTTATTATTCCTTCAGTCTGCTATACTTCTTTCATAAAATTGTTCCTAAGGGTTAAGGGAGTGCTCCATAATAATATAATTTACTTATTATATATTTATTTATGTAAAATGTTTATGTTCCATAGTTTAACCTAAAAAAATCATTTTCTTCTTCCTCCTCCTCATCCCATGCCTCCTCCTCCCACTCCTCCTGCCTTTCCTGCAACATGAAGAAATCAAATAATCCTCAGGGATACAATAAAAAAAGATGCCAGACAAAAAGAAAACAATTCAAGAAAGAAAAGAAAAAGAAGAACAGTACACATGATCGAGGCCTAGAAACTCCTAAGAAGAGACACAGAGAATAGTAGATATCCTTAGCTTTTAGAAAAGTTTACTCAAAAGGGATGTGATAAAAGAAAGCCTAAACCAGTAATGTTTCATTTCAGATTGCAGGACATGGAATAATGGATGTAGGATCCAGGCAGGCAGATTTTGATGGAATGTAAGTAAGAGTGGTTGGATGGTGGAAGATACTCAGGAATGAAGTGAAGTGTCATTCACTGGATGTGTTCAAGCAAAGGTCAAATAGCCATCTACTGGAGATGTTTCAGTTTGATTTCCTTCCCTGAGTATGGAGATGGACTCTATGGTTCCATGATCCTGTTTAAAATACTTTCATTCTGCTTTTCTATTTAAAAACTTATCAAGCTCTAGTTTTTAATTTTCTATCATTTCTATAAGAAGCAGTATGTAGTACCTAATCAATTGCCCACAAACACCAGAGCTGGTGGCATTACTGTTCTTCCACATCAGAACAACAGAGGGATATAATCAAGATCACGTGAAGTGTTAATACCACTTTACAATGCCTTGGTAAGGCCACACTTGGAATACTGCATCCAGTTTTGGTCACCACGATGTAAAAAAGATGTCGAGACTCTAGAAAGAGTACAGAGAAGAGCAACAAAGATGATTAGGGGACTGGAGGCTAAAGCATATAAGGAACGGCTGCTGGAATTGGGTATGTCTAGTTTAATGAAGAGAAAGGACGAGGGGGGACATGATAGCAGTGTTCCAATATCTCAGGGCTGTGACAAAGAAGAGGGAGTCAAGCTATTCTCCAAGCGCCTGAAGCAGGACAGAAGCAACGGATGGAAACTAATCAAGGAGAGAAGCAACCTAGAACTAAGGAGAAACTTCCTGACAGTTAGAACAATTAACCAGTGGAACAACCTGCCTCCAGAAGCGGTGAATGCTCCAACACTGGAAGTTTTTAAGAAGGACTGGACAGCCATTTGTCCGAAATGGTATAGGGTTTCCTCCTGAGCAGGGGCTGGACTAGATGACCTCCAAGGTCCCTTCCAACTTTTATTATTATTATTATTATTATTATTATTTATTATTATTATTATTATTTATTATTATTATTATTATTATTATTTTATTATTATTATTATTATTATTATTATTATTATTATTATTATTATTATTATTATTATTATTGTTGTTGTTGTTGTTATTATTGTTATTATTATTATTATTATTATTATTATTATTATTATTATTATTATTATTATTATTATTATTATTATTATTATTATTATTATTATTATTATTATTATTATTATTATTATTATTTAAATCCTCTTCCTTAAGGCAAACTCCTTTTACCCATGTCTACCCCCACCACTATTGCTTGTTTTACTGCATGGTGGCTCTTTCTTTGGGCTGTTGTGAGTGGATATAACACACTTTCAGAGAGGAGACATATCGTTTGCATGAAAACTGGAAGCTACTTCAGTACTTCTTTTCCTTAAGATGTGTAAACAAGACCACAATTCAGCTCCATTAATATATGATTAGATGCCCTAAAAGTTTATCTTCAGGCTATAGCCTTTATTGAGAGGCAGTTTGGTGTAGTGGTAAAGGGACCAGACTAGAAACTGGGAGATTGTGAGTTCTAGTTCCTCCTAAGAAATGAAACCAGCTAAGTAACCTTGGGCCAATCACTCTCTCTCAGGCCTAGGAAGGAGTCAATGGCAAATGACTTCCAAAATCTTGCCAAGAAAATAATAGAGATTTGTCCAAGCAATTGCCAGGAGTCAGGACTGACTTGAACACACCCACCCACATAACACACCACCCCTTTAACACTTTTTTTCAGATAATCTATCTCTACTATTTTGGCTGGCAAGGGGCAGTGCTGAAGAACCATGTTACCAAATATGGTGTTGGTCGACGAAACCTAGAAAATATAATTAAAATACTTTGAAAAATCCTTCTTTAATATTTATTTAGTAATCATTTTGGAGAAATCTGGGCAGCACAGGTCTCCAGCCAACAATTAGACTATAAATTGGCAAGTGATTTGTCAGTTCAGGAATAAGAATGTCTGTTGGTTAATGACTTGGTTTTTTTTTAATGAGTTAGATGAGTTAATGTGTTTGTGACCTTAGGCATTATAGTTGTTCTTAAATTGTTTTAAACCTGTATATGATGCCCAGAGTCAGCATAGTGAGATTGGCAACTATATAAATTTTTTGAATAAATAAATATTTTTCTCTTGTTCCTGCCTTAATTCAAGAAACAGAGAAAATCCATAAGATAATTAAGTGCCTAGGGTTGATTCTGAAGGATAGCAACAGGTTGTCTATCCTTGCCAGTAAGTTTGCAGTATAACATACTATATTGGACATTTCTTTAATTGAAAATCATGCGGATCCAAACTTGTTTGGATCCTCACTAGCTGGCTATTCTCAAAATTGTAAACCTAAGATAACTGAAGGGAATGAGTGAAAATGCACTACTCAGAAACAGGCACTAATTAAAGCATAGTTATACATATTAGCAATATGAACAGTTCCTTGTTGTTTCTGTACAATATTTGTCAGTCAATTTCTAAGGCACAAGTAGACGGCTAATAGCTTCCTGCTTTAAAATTTACCAGCCGTATTTCAGCTGGTGTGAGTAATAAGGCTGATTTTCTCTCCATTTTTCTTCCACTAACATGATGTGCCGATTTTGATTCGGGAGTTACATGTTTTCCTTTATCTTCCCAGGTTTCTTGGAGAACAAACTACCATGACGGTATTTTCACTGTAAAAGTAACATGAGAAAGAAGTTGCAAAACAGTTGGTAAACAAGGGTTACCTTTTCTGAGGGCCACCTGCATCAGCAGAAAGGAGCATAGAATGCCATCCATTTGGCTCAATCATCCTGTCTCTGTTGGGGAAGCCCCTAATTTATTTGTTTAGCATTTTCCTGAGCTCTATGTTCCAAGAGGCAAGGAACAAAAACCTTCTTGCCATTACATAGCAGAAGAACAGAAGTTATGCAAGTGTGAGAAGTTAAGTAAGTTATATAAGCCATCACTTCTGTGCTACGCACATATCATAAGAAAGCCAATCAGGCACAGGAGCAATTGAAAATGTGGCCAGGGGCCTCCTATGATCTCTCACATACCCATTTGCCAGTTTCAAAGCAGGCAAACACACTGGTATCTGGAGGCAGGCTGGCAACCTCTATGAGCAAATATCACACCTCAGCCTTCTCTGTGGAAACAGACATGCATCAGCTTGTGTGCAACATATATGAGCATCCAGCCAAGGGTTATAGACTTCTGACACTCCCCCTTTGGCGTGGGAGGCTTTGTCACGCAGGATGGATTGCAACACTTCCCCCCCAAAAAAATACAAAACAAAGAGAACAGTGAAGGCTTTCCCATCCTTCACCCTCAAGGAAGAAGAGGAAGGAGGGAATGTAATATTAATCAAGTGTGAAATTTTGCTCCAGGTCATGAGGTGTGCCTTGAGCTCATCAACGATACCTAATATAGGACTGCATTGCCTGTTGCTCAAATCGGCTAGGTATTATTACATATGCTGCCAAAATACAGAATACAATTATTCCATTTTCTTCATAACAATAATATATTGATTCCTTGAATGTTTTCCTGTTATTAGCTTAATCTTAGTCTTGGGAAAGTGTGGCTCAGAGAAAGAGGCACCAAAAAGCCAGAAGGAAAACAATGGCAACAAAAGAAAATAAAAAACATCATTATGCTAAATTATTGTGCCATGGTGAGTGATTGATTGAACAAATAGATCTTATAGTCCTTAGGTTTCTAGAAGCATACAGTATTGCCCAGTTTGGTGGAGATCCTGTTTATTTTTATTTATGTATTAAATTTATATTCCATTTATCTCACTATCAAGTGACTCTGATCTAAGTAGAAATAATCCTGTTTCTGCCCTTTATAGATGAGAAGGAGAGTATGAGTTTGATTGGCTCCAAAGTGAACTGAGTAGGTAGCTTTGCTAAGCAATTTAGGATTAGGAGAAGCAATGCCAATTTGTTTGTGGGATTTTAAAGCCACCCCCTCTCACAGTTTATTATTCTGGACAGCATGCTACAATAAAATAAACATAAACATTAAGCCATCTGAACCTCAGGGATAGTTGGGGAGCTCTTTCCAAAGGGCAGCAACTATTCATCCTGTTGCTGGTCTTCCAAATGAATGTTTCTCAACCCTGACAATGTTAAGATGTGTGAACTTCGACTTCCAGAATTCCCCAGAAAGTTGCCAAGTTTGAGAAACATAGTCCTGTGGCAGTTCTGCCACCGTTTCTCCTCGGCATCTTCCTGGCTGGGCAATTCTGGGAGTCCACACATCTTAAAGTTGCTGATGTTATTAGTGGGCAATGTTGACTGGATCACTTTCTTTTTCACTTTTCTCATGATCAGCTGGACGAAAGCCCAATGTACTCTGCATTCTCAGTATTCTGAGTTCAGTGTTGACGAGGGCAATTAATGACTAATTTCTAAATGATTTGGAAAGGATTTGGATTGTGATTGGAAATGGAGAGGAAACCTGAGTTAATCTTTGCCTTCACGGCTTTGCTCTCTCCCTTCTCCAGCGATTCTCCACGTCAATTGATGCCGTTAGTCCTGCTAGGGAAAGAAAAATGAGATTTATTTATAAATTATTTTTACAGACCTTTGAAATGAAAGACCAAAGCCCAGTGATTTGCGATGGAAACAAAATACATACCATTCCAAACAAAAGACAACAAATAGCTGTTCGTGGCAATAGTTATTTGTACTGTCATACTTGTAAGATTCTCTTAATGTAGCCTTACAATAAAGTAGAACTAATTCATCTGGTTGTGTTTCCTGTCTACCTAGGAAGGCTGACAAAACCTTTGGATGCCCAAATGATACCATAGAGGTTCTGTCTTGATGTTGAGGCTTTGGGGTTTGCAAGACTTGCAAGACTGATTGGCTTTGATGTTAGGGCCCCTGGTTCTGGGCACTTTCTATATTTAGCTGTGGGGACGGTTGCACTACCTCAGACAGAACCAGTACGAAACCTGGGATTCATCCTGGTCTCATGCCTCCTGTTCAAGAAGCAGCGACAGCCCTAGTCAGGAAGGCCTTTCTTGCACAACTTTGTGTTGGGTACAGTTCCACCCTTTCCTGGACTGTAAGGCTATTTTCCAGAAAAAAAGCACCACTCACTTCAAAATGTATAAAATTCATGTGGTCACGTGGTCAATTTAAAAAGTGCTGCAAAAGAGAAGTTGTGGAGAACTTTGTATAGTACCGTTATGTGTATATGAGGAGTTTTTGCTATTCAGGAATATGCAAAAGCTCAAGCCCCTATCAAAAGTAGTCCCTGCCTTATAAATACATCAACAGATCTATTTTTAAAGCGAGGCCATAAATATGATGAAAGAGAAATCTGCCATTCACACTGAGAAGCAACACAGGTCAGATTTACATCAGTCTGTTCCTCCCTGAGCTCTGGCCATTAGTTCCTAACTGTCCCTGTATCTCAGTGATGGCGAACCTTTTAGAGACTGAGTGCCCAAAACCTGCTCCCCCACCCCACTCCGCCTCCCGCCCTGCCTGCTCCGCCCCCGCCTGCCCCCTGCCCTGCCCACCCGCAGGGCCACCCACTGCCTCCATGGCCCGCTGCAGATCACCCAGGTGGCCCTGCAGCGCCATGGCAGCCACCCCTTCCGCCCACACCCCGCAACATCATCTGCACACGACGGGGTGCAAGGGCGGAGTCTTGTCCCTGCTGCCTGGCTGCCATGTCCTTGGCTGTGCTGCTCTGTGCAGGCCGCACCCAGGGGCGACTCTCTTCCGGGGGGCTGCTGGTGAGGAGGGAGCCGCGGGGGGAGGCAGGGCTGGGAAGACAGTGCACGTGCCCACAGAGAGGGCTCCGAGTGCCGCCTCTGGCATGCGTGCCATAGGTTCGCCACCACTGCTGTATCTCATTTAGTTAGATTTTTGTGAAGAGTAACACTGTTTTCATCCAGTAAGATATGTGGAAAATACATTCAATAACCAATCTGTCCATGTTGAGTAACTTTGTACTTTTTGTGCTATAATTGATACAGATATTTGTTCAAAGGGAGGTATGTATGATGTAATATCACCCTAAAGCCACACCTTCTTCTAATCTAAGATATGAGATTATTAACAACAATGATTTGCTTGTCTTTTCCCCCCTCTTACTGGCCCTGTTCCTATTTTTTGAACAGCAGAGAAAATGTAGATATATAGCAAATATTTTTTTTTAGTATTGAAGATGATGGGCATCAGATTACAGGATAGTAAAAGGTTTGGGAATAAAAGATTTAGGAATAAAAATTGGAAGAAAGCTCTTTTAACTCAGAGCCATTACATACATGAAACATTTCCTCAAGAGCTATTTCCAGATCACTTGTAACTTTAAGATCAAGAAGAACATTCAAAATGTTTGAAATAACTTTATGAAAGTTTATAGGAGATCTTCAAAGTCCATTGGATAATTGGAAAAAATCCATAAATGAAAGGCCATTATAAAAAAAACCTCAAAGTGGGCCTGGGAATGTACATTTGGAAGATACTGTAGCAGCAATACCAATGAGAATATACTGCATAAATATGAACTTTAAAGTCCAACATGATGTGGGTCCAGGTTACCTAAGGAACCATCTCATCCCAATGGGATGGTCTCACCTCACTCTCTCCAGCAGAATGGGCATGCTCGGGATCCTGTTGGTCAAGGAATTGTAGTTGGTGGGGTCCAGGAGATCTTTTTCTGCCATGGCTCTTGCCCTTGGGAATATCATGCCCTCCAAGGTGAGATTCACACCCACTTTTTGGTTTTCCAAAAGAGCCTGAAAATCTGGCTTTGCCAACTGGCTTGGGACCCTGATAGGTGCACCTGATTTTGGAGGTGGCTAGTAGACTAGTACAAGAGCTCCTCTCTCCCCCATCTACACATTGATTTATTTAATCCATTTTTAACATTAATTTTAATTTTGTTTAGTTTTTAATTTCTGATGTTTTAATGTTTTAATCCTATTATTCTGTTATTTATGAAGCTGCCCAGGATCAATTGGTAGAGAGAGATGGGTGGAATACTAAGTAAATAACTAAGTAAACAAACAAACAAACAAATACTATCTGGACTCATTTCAAGCCAGATTTAGATCAGGATATGGGGCCAAGATGATTTAGTGTCCCTTACTGATTATGATTTGAATGTGGGTGAGATGGTCTGGTCAACATTCATGAGCCTCTCTATTCTGTGGGTTGAAGTTGACAAGTTTGTAACAAACAGCTCAGACTGGACTGAACTGGACTAGTTAGTAAGTAAGAACCAAGTGAAACCAATAAACTAGAGAGAGTCAGCATGAGAAGCCGAATGCAACCAGTGAGAAAACTTTGGGCCATGCTTGCATACGCATGCACACATATGTGCACACATACATACTCACTATTGAATCCTTAGCCTGTTAGAAATTGCTATTGTAATTAGCTTGTCTGTAACTACAAGTATCTTATCAATTCTTTCTGAACTCTTCAATTCCAGGAAAATGATAAATTCCAGGAAAGGAATACTGCAGTACCCTAAGGAAATCTTAGTTATCTACTGTATCTACTATGAAACCTTCCACAGTGATCACAAGTTTGAAGTTGTATCCAGAAAAAAATGTACTGCAGAACTATTGGTCAATTTCCAGGTCCTTGTCCTCTGATGTTCTGCAGAGTTCCACATTATTTTCCATGTTGTTTAATATTTTCATGAAAGTGCTGTTGAATCTTCAGTACGCAAACAACATCCAAATGTACTGCTTTTTGTCGTGAAGTTTGGAAACAGCAATTCATCTCTTGATTGGTGTTTAAGATCAATGATGTGCCAACAAGATGTAGGTGTTACCAATCAGTAGAAAATCCTGCTAGTATCAGTGGGACGTCACACACGTGTACAGTGTTCGGTGCACTAATTGCAAATGTTTCTGGAATTGTAAATCTGACTTTGAACAGCTATGTTCTGGCTCCATTATGAATAAATTACACTAAACCCTGACACTTGAGTATTTAGAAGCATTGTTAGGTGAAAATATAACCACAGAGCTGTTAACCAGTACACGGTTTGTGTATATATTATATTTGGTTTAGGAAATCTGCAATGGATCCCAACTATTTTATGTGTGCAATTAAAATATTAATTGCAACTTTTAAACTTTGAATAGCTTAAGTTCTAATTAAGCTATAAATGGCTTAAGTACATCTATCTTAATATGGATTAGTCTTCTGCCAGAAGAGGTCCTCCTAAAAATGATTCCAATTTCAGCAGCCCAGTAATATAGAACACGTGGGAGAGAATCATCTTCTGCTTCACACCCAAGTTAGAAAGTATATTCTTTAGAAGTTCTACTTAGCTCCCATTCTCCCCTTAAGAAAAGGATTTTAGAGAGACTTTCCCACTTGCTTTCTACATCACTAGTTTTACCATCCAAATTAATGGCATGTTCTCATGCTGCCATGCCGGCTTCTTCAAGTCTACTTGAACTAATCATTGCTCTCTCCAATCAGTATTATCTCCAGCCAGCCAATGTTCAAATCACTCTTCATGGCTTTTCATGGGATTCACAATGGCAGTGTGAATATCAAGGAAGCCAGCTATTATCTGCAGGGAGCAGCAAAACCAGCACTTAGTTTAGTAGGGAAGAACATGGGAACAAGCCAACATGTTGTGATGCCTTGTCTTCTACAGGAGGCAGGACTCAAACAGATAGGATAAGATTTCCTATCAAGAGGAATATCATTCCACCCTAAAGCTCCGGAGTAAGAGTTGTGAAACATTTATTACATTGTTTGCCCTTAATCACCAAGCTGATTAACTTGCAGAATAAAACTGTTGGGCTTTTCTAGGTGATTTTTTTTGTAGACACATACAGTAAGGGCAGTGCCAGTCTCAGATTGATGATCTCATGTGTGAAAATGGTCTAGATCTAACTTTTCAGTCAGTTGTGTTGTAATTTTATGCCTTCATCATATATGCTTAAATTTAATTTTTGCAGTTTTATATTATTTTGCAATGTTATGCTAATTGCCTTGAGTGCCTTGGAGATTATTATACATTTGGGCAATGGAATGTTGTGGAGTGTCATGGAATGTCCAGTGTCACAGAGATTGTTATATATACATAAGAAACAAACCCGACACTCACTTGCACTGATGATATTACCTGGCCAGGTAATAAAATGTCTGCATGCAATCAAGCTCAGGGATCACCAAAGACTTCACAGTTCAGCCCTGAGTCATATATGTTCTCTTACATTGTTATATGCTTACCTGAATAAACAAATACTATCACAAAGGACACATATTGGAATGCCAATGTCCAAATTAAATTACTGTAACACACAGTGTGTGGGGAACTGCCCTTGAAAATATTAGGAAGTCTGTCCTAATGCAGAAATGGAATAGCTAAATTGATGTCATGAAACTATTTCATTTATTAAAAAAAAACCTGCATAAGAATGTCAATAAATATCTGGTGCAGCTTGTAGCTCAATGATAACGTTCAAAGCCCAAATGGTTGAGTTTTTCAATATATGCCAACTTTCAAATCTGCTGTGTGCTTTTGGCTTTACAGTCTACCTTGGAATTTCAAGACCATTCTTTATGCTGATTGCAGACTATGTGGCCTTGAAAAAAGGCAAGCACATACTAACTCTAAGGATAAATGTGCTAGAGAAAAGGTTCCCATCCAAGTTCGAATCCCCACTGTAGTGTGATAAAGCTACAGATGTACCTTTGTTTTAAAACCACTGCAAATTCTACATGGCCACTGTACGATAAATGAATGGGTTGCATTTGGCTTAATGAGGCACAAACATTATACAAACCACCCATATCTATCTATATCGTCTATAACTATATCATTATCTATGTATGTGCGTGAAATATCTATGTTTTCAACATCAAATAAAATGAAAATATTTTTGTCCTGCATAGCAGAGCATAAAGACCAGACATAGCATAATATTCAGGATCAGTTTAACAGGAAAGGAAGAGGTAGCCTATCTTCCATGAGCAAAGATAAAATGAGGAAATGTGAATTCAAAATATAACTTGTCACTGAGTGGAACTGGCATTCTATAAATCATTCCATAAGATACCTCATTCTATAGACAAGCCAAGATTTATAGACAAATTTCATCAGAATACGTGTATCAATGAAGTGATTGATCTCTTTAAAACTGTGTTTCTGAGATATTATTCTTCCCTGTTTATTGGAAATGCATTTTGACTGAAAGTAAAATAAATTAGAAAAATAAAGCTTCAGATCTCCCTCTGCTATCATTGCCACGCTGCAGAGAAGTCAGGAGAAGCAGACTTCCTGTTAGGTACAGAGCTTTGCATTTATTGGGATGTAATATGGAACTATGGTGACATGAGGCCATGCATGACATTTTACACAGCAAAAGGCACTATTAACAGGCTGCAAATAATTTCACAACAAATATATGAGGAATAATAGAATAGAATCATATAGACAGACACAGGGGCTCTAACATTGGTTCATTCTAGAATTTGCTCTTAAAGCATATTGGAAAACTACATTTAGCTGACGGAAGGCTTTCTAAAGTTTCTAACAAGGTGAAAGACAACACAAATACTATTATGAAACTATACCCTAAAGATCTGAGGGCAAGAAACTTAAGTCTCAAAAAAATAGCTTTGCAGAAGAAAGTATCTTGAAGAAACAAACATGCAGCTGAGTACTGGAGAAAACTGTAGGAAAGGGAAGACTTGCAACTTAATAGTGTGCTGCTCTAAAGACTTCACAACAGAGTGTCCAATGGGATGATTGAGTGCATTTAACAGTAAGGCCACAGAATCATAGTTAAGGATGACTGTAAGCATTCGGCGGTATAGCCTTTCCTCTTGGCTTTTTTTAAAGTGGCTTTTTTAAAGATACCTGAAGTGTTAACACATTATAGTCCCCTTTTTAAAAAGAGCGTAACATATTGCTTAATACAACGGTTGAAACAGCAAAGGAGGGTCATTCATAAAGAAACAGTGTTTGTGAAATGATATTCACAGGAGACTTTCAAACATTTGATGGATATGCAAAACCAAATTAGCCATGGTTAATCTGAAAACAGGCTGGCAAAAGATTTTCTTAAGTTTCGGATGGTTTCAGCTTTTGCTTCATCCTCATTCACAGATGATCGGAAGAAGGATGACTCCGTGAAGTTGAAGGCATTTGTCAGAGATTGTGATTTGCTGCAAAACAGAGATAAAAACTCACACATGAATGTTACATACACCTGAAGCTTACATACAGATTTTTTTTTCTTATTCATGACTGATGTAGCCCCCTACCTTTCAAAATTTGTATTACATATAATATGAGTAGGAGATACAACCGGCAATATCCAGATGACACTCTTGAAATAGATGAGCACAACTGTTTTGACTTGAGAAACAATTGTCTGAGTCACATCAAAACTCTCCACTTGTAGAGGACAGCCTTTTCTGTCATGTTGCCCACTGGAGATTAAACTTGCCTCAAACTATAATCTTTCTGTAAGGCATTAAAACCTGGTTCTGTTGCAGAGCCTGAGGTAAGTGATTAAGCCTGTATTGTGGTTACACTAATTGTGTTGTTTGGCTTTATCTCGACTCCCATAATTATTATTCTTTTCTTATGAAGTTTTGATCTCGAAGTTACTCCCTGTTAGCTGCCTAGAGTCATGTGGTTAAAATGGGCAGCCATATAAATTGAATTAATAATAAATAAAGACAGGGTAAGTTGGAGTGGGCTGAATGGAAGGAAGCAAATAGTTGAATGGTAGCAGATACCATTCATTTTTTAACCCTATAAATTTTAAGTATATTTTTTTAAAAAAAGGAAAATTGTATCTGCTTGTGCTTTTTTATATTATGCTTTATGATAAACCAATCATTTGCAGTGTACACCTTTTCTAGAAAATCAGAGCAAGCAATATAAGTATGTAAAGTCTTTCAGTTATACTATATCGGGGTTTAATAGTCATTGAGAAGGGAGGGGTAGAAAGATAAAACAGTTCTTTACTTGATTAGGAACTGAAACATAAATGGCTTAATGAAATATTTATGCATAGTAACTTGCATGCACATGTTAAATCAGATGATGTGGGTGAGAATACTGTCACTGAGTAGAGTTAATCCCATTGGCAATTTGGTTATGTTTTCTTTTCTTTGTAAGATTTGGAAATGGGGGGATTGAAATGTGGATTGGAATAAATCTATAACTTGGGATAGGAGCTATCCAGGATGCTTTAAAACTATGTGCATAGAGCCTTCAAATATTAAGGCATAGCCCTTAAGAATCCTGAGCTTGAAAAAAAATTGTTTAGGACTGGAATAAAGAGCAAATTGGGGAAAAAAGTTTAAATTTAAATAAAAGGAAAGGAAAGGCAAAATCTCCCTCAAGTTGAGCTCAACTGCAGGTGACTACATACAGGTATCCATGTTGTTTTTTAACCAATGATATGGAAGTAATTCATCATTAAATTCTTCCAAAATATGTTTTTCAACTTTCTGCTCTGGTCCATGGGCCTGAAAGATTTTTATGATCTCCTGTCTAAGTAGTAACTAGGTTCACGCTTGCTAAGCTTTTTTGAGACGAGCCAAGGTTTGCTTCTTATACTTCTTAATAAGAATACCACGAAAGAAGGAAACAAAATATTAGGGCTGCCCAAAAAACATTGCACAAGTGAATTGCCTTTGCAATTTAAAATATCTGAAACACCATGATGGAGAAGATGAATTTATTGAAACACACTTAAACATATATTTATTGTAGTCTTCCTCATCTGCGTTATTTTTCACATACCCCAAAACTGCACGGGTGAAATCTGGGGTAGTCCACAAGCTCCTGAGGGGATAAGAACACAGGAAATGTGCTCTCTTTTCACACACCTCTAAAAGTTAACATATCTAGGCATCTAAGCCATTTTTGTCTACAGTCATTAACAGGGAGAGAAATATTATCCCTGATTATCTGTTGCATTTTTTAAAAGAACTAGAGATGGAAACCTCTATGAGGGCAGCAGGAGGCAGTATTTTTTTCCCCTTGATATTTTCTAGTTTATTTACTAGTTTTATATCCCACCTTTGTACATGAGTTTAAGGCGCCACACATCACGCTCCCTCTTTCTAATTGTCTGGTGAGGTAGGTTGGGCCGAGCAAAAATTGGCCCAAGTCAGCTGGTGAGCTGCTGTGGCTAAGGGTGGATTTGAACCCACTCATCCTACTTCTAATCCAAACCCTTCACCACTACCCCACACTATCCATTTAGTTTGTTTTAAATTAAATGATTTTTAAATTTTTACCTCTTCTGGAAAAAGTATATGGTGGAAACAATAAAAATGAATAGTGAACTGAATTTTTCTTTTACATGCACAGCTAAATGGAATGCATTTAAGGCCATTTATTGATTTATCATATTTGTCTGCCTCTGATTATTTTTTTTTTTTAAATTGTGATTACCTTCTTTCACCTTCACAGCAAAAGCGAATTATGTAAGCCTTTTTATGAAGATTAAGTCTGTAAACTATCAGACAAAATTTTGACAAGTAACGTCTCTTGGCACTTTACTATTCCTTGCTACAGTCATGCATTTTGATTATGAAGGCAGCAGGAAATCTTTCTATCTCTAAATTGTTAAGCAATCTACCTTGGGTATTTGAATATTTGAATTTGAATATGTGAAATAGAAATGAAATGTGGTACATTAATCTTCAAAGCAGTTTCCAATACACTAAGAGGATATATAGAGTAAGTAAGTGGCCATATTAAGCCATGCTTTAATATGATGAATTTGACAAAAATTAAAATCAAAGATACAGTTAGAGTATATTATACCTAATAAACCAAGTGTAGAATATGAAAATGAATCCCACTGCATAGAAGTGGTCCTACAAGAAGTCTTATGCATAGAATGTAATAGATAGTTAATGAATGAATGTTCTGCCCATCTTTAGTTTTAATGGTAAACATCTTTTGACAAGGAAAACATTTGCTGGGTTTTCCGATCTTTCTTGTCTGAGTGGCAGCGAGGTTAAAAGTTTAAGCAGATAAGGCTTTCTCTCTCTCTCTCTCTCTCTCTCTCTCTCTCTCTCTCTCTCTCTCTCTCTCTCTCACCAGCTGTCTCATAAACAGCACAACCAAAGATGAATCAACACCTTCTGAGATGCTGGAAAGAAGAAGAGGATGACTCAAACGCAAATCTATACGTATTACATGAAATTTGCTTT
Source organism: Azemiops feae (assembly GCA_023970755.1). Taxonomy (NCBI): domain Eukaryota; kingdom Metazoa; phylum Chordata; class Lepidosauria; order Squamata; family Viperidae; genus Azemiops; species Azemiops feae. The sequence goes on along the minus strand of JALGBA010000454.1, from coordinate 201,903 downwards.
TTTCAGCAGATTTGGAAATGTCTGATGGAAATGTGCCTACTCCAGGTGAAGCAGGAACAAAAACTGTTACAAAAAGAAAGGCATTTTGTACTTTTTTATCTGCACTCCAAACTCCTCTTGGCAAGAGAAGCATTACAAAACAAGAGGAGAAAATGACAAGAATGCCTTACTTTAGCTGAGGATGTGACTGAGGCTTCTGGGACGAGTCTGTCGAGGGCTCAGTCTTCATGTCTGCTGGAGGCCCAGCGCTTGAAGGACCTGAGGCCTGGGCACGTGGCTGAGTCGCAGGGCCAGGTGGACGTGGAGGCAGAGAACTGGAGGGCTTTGCTGAATGCCCCGGAGGGAAACCTTGGGGTGGCTCCTGGCTTTGTGATTGCATTCCTTGGGGTTGCACTGGGCCCCCTAGGTTCAGCACAAGAAAAACTTCATAATGCATCAGTAATTTTGTAAAAAGCTCTTACAACCAACACTTAATATCAGTCTGGTACTAGAAAAGTTTGGTGGGGTTAGAAGTCCTTAGCTATCATGATCATGAATTATAACTCTACATAAATATAAATTGCTAACCTTCATATCCACACTAAAACAGCCTTTGAAAATTCACTGCTTTAGTAATTGGACGTAGTGCTTTTTTAAAGGAAATCAACAACATACAGATAGTTCTCCTTTAGCAACGACAGTTGGGACCAGCAACCCGATCATGAAGCAAAGCAATTGCTAAGTGAAATCACAACTTATTTCAGTTTTCCTTTGCTTTACAAATCTGGAAAGGCCATAAATGTAAAGATTGGTTGCAAAGTTATTTTTTAATCACTGTTGAAACTGCAAATGGTCATTAAACAAGAAGTAGTTAAATGAGGATCACCTGTAATACTTATTTGGTTGGAGAGGGGCAGCTTAAGGATCCTTAACAATGCTGGATGTGACAGCAGAAAACTTTATGGCCGATAGCAAGAGCGGCTGGCAGGAAATTTACACACTCTTAAGCTAATGCCAGACAGATGTACTGAACTATCATTCCCATCACCCCTGGGGAACCTATCACAGTGAGAGGAATGATGGGATCTGAAGTCTAAAGCACCTGGAAGGTATCAGGTTGGATAAGGCTGGGCCAGATTAAGCTGCATTAATTATAGTATTTCTCCATTTCAGTTCTCAGGTTCCTGATAAGTAAAACATTTTCCCAGATTGCTCCATTACAGACCGAACACAATGAAAGTTAACAGCTCGAAGGAATCTGTTTGCTTTGAACATCTATATATCACAGGACTGTTGTTTATTAATAATATTGATTCAAATTAGTTGCCTTTTTGTTTTGCCTTAAATGGGAAGGGAATGCTGTTATGTTTTTAAAATGTCTCATATATTTGCAGTGGATTTTCAATAAGCCCTTTTGTGAAAAACAAAACAGGCATCTACTTGAGCCAACCACTAAGCAATTAACATACTCAGACCTTGCAACATTAACCCTAAAGCAGTTCCATATTTTGTAAGCAATAGCTAATCAAAACTGAGTTGTAGATTCAGCTGCAGTTGGTGTAGTTTTTTTCCAGTGCAACACCCCCCTCCCCCCCTGTTCTCCTTAGTGTATGGTTGTTCTGCTTCTATAAACAGTGAAGACAATGGATTTCACTACTGTGAAATACGCATCCAATTTAAGGCAGTTAACTTTGATTGGGACCTGTGGAGTCTTGGTGGAGATTGAGGGGTCTGAGGTAGTTGAATCTTTGATGCCTGATCTTAAAATGTTTCATTCCAACAATGCTTCATTTAGATAACTTCAGAATTGTACCAAAACACAAAACTATGCCAGCATAGCCATCACAGAGTTTTTTAGCCCAATTATTTTAGCCCTGATCTCTTGAAATGAATTATGTGAGTCCAATGGATTTAGAATTGTTTTTCTTGAGGACTTCCCCCACCACATGAAAGTATCAAATCTATGATATCTGAAAACATTCTCCCAGGCCTTACACAAAGCTTCTTTAGAGATCTCTAAATGATCTCTTTTCCATTTGGCTCAGAGGATGGAGAGAGGTCTGGGCTTCCAGAGAGATGCAAGCCAAGAACTGACATTTTTAATGAAGTGATGGCTAGGCACATTCATGGAAAAAAATCCATGCATGCTGCAGAATGCACACAACACTCTGGATAGGAAAAGGTTACTATTTTTGCATATCACAGACATTAATATATATAACATGTTTTCCCACTTTGTACAAAGTGGATAAATGTCACACACTTTAATTTGTGAAATCAACTCAGCTGATTTATCAGTCTGTTAGAATGATTTTGCATCATCACTCAATGATGATACTTTCAAGATGAAAAATACATCCCAAAACACTCCTTCAGAACTCTACGCCTTTGTTAATATCAGGGAACCTGTACATGTGTACTTTTAACTAGGTCTAGGAATAATTTGGAGGCCTTGCAAAAATCTTTTTCTTTATCATGCCAAACTGTCCCAAACCCCCATGCCTCTGAATAAAAGGCCAAAGACAAATTAGGCCTATTTAGCTAATTAAGAGAATGAGGCAGGATTATGCAGATGAAGTAAAATTGATACCATACTTTCAACAATGACCATTTAAAAATAAAAAAATACAGAAACATCCATTTTTAAAGTAAATTGCTGTGAAGGAATTTGTATTTTCTCTTTCAAACCCTGGATGCATAGATGCACTTATTTCAGAAAAGTTCTAATGATATCTACATTCTTCATAATAACAAAATAGGCTTTTAGATAATTTTCTACATGTTAGAAATTTGGCAACAATCCTTTTTGGTGCATTTCTTAAAACACCACTGTTAGTTATATAATCTTGTTCATTGTTTGCAATAGCAAAATGTGTAGAAGAAGAAGAATTACGTCTATTCCTGTCCCTAATTTACATTTTTTTCCCAATAGAAATATGTGTGACCTGGAAACCTGCCAAAAGGTTATATGCATAAATGTCTGTTCATTACCTTCACTGAATTTATGCAAGTCACAGGTAGATGCAGAAGTGATCCCAGTCCATCATGTTACTAACTGCAAGCTATGTGAACACGGTTGATGTGTTTACAGCACGGGTGTCAAACTCGCCGCGTCACATGATGTGTTGCGACGTATCGCAACTTTTTTTGCATTGCAGGAGCTGGGGTGGGCGCGGCCTCCGCATGATGCAACCGGCCCGCGAGCCGGCAGTTTGACACCCCTGGTTTACAGTATCTAAAGGTGGTCAGGAGCCTTGAGATTTAATTACAGCCGATTGAGAGATTCTGAATTTGAATTGCATTTTTTATGCTAAAAAGCCCATACTTTTTTTGCTTATTCTTTGCTGTATATAAAAGGATTTTTCCCTCTTGGGAAAATCGTGTGCTAGAAACTACACTGAAGACAGATGTAACTTTTTTTATTTTGACATTAAGCTGTACAAAGTATTTCACAAAATATATACTGCAGTCACACTTCAGCATTTGCTCGCTTTCTTGCATTAGTTTGGTACAAAAAGGTAGCAATAATAATAATAATAGCAGCTTTGACAGAAATAAATTAAAAAAAGAAAAAATAAAGCAAATCATCCCCCTCCCCCAGACATTAATCCTACATTTTAATATACCGTTTCCCAACTCCCCACAATATTGCACTTGAGCATGCGAGCATGCAGGTAAACATATTGGCTTGCTTCTTTACTGTTGAGCCAGTAGACTAGTGCATGTCCTTCTATGACCATCTGCATCAAATGCACTGATATTTTGCTAAGATGCAAATCTTTTATCTGTGGTCAGTACACATACACACTTCATACACACAGAGAGAGCCCATAAACAATGCACAAAAGCATCTTTAATTACTCAAACTACCACATGCAAAAGAACATCCATGGCTTGATATTAATGGCATTCAGCTGGCAGGTTCATTTTTTTTTCCACTCCAGAATGGAATGCTGTTTTTATTCTCTTGGATTAAGATCTGGAGGTGAGGAAGACAATGAACCTGATGTGAAGGGAATACACTCCCGTATAACCAATCTTCTCAGTGTGGTTATCAAAAGATCATTATCAGAAACAATGGTCACACAAACAGAATATTCTTGTTCATAGACTAAAAATGAGCAGGGAACAACAGCATGCGCAGTAAACATCAAAACCACCATTAAAACAATGTGTAATTCTCACATCTTGAATTTTTTAAAAAAATATTTGCAATTCTTACTAGAGTTTGCAAAGGAAAAAAAAATAGACCTCAGCATTATGTCAAAAGAAAACATACTTGTTTAAATTAACCTAGGGACTATTATTGACCTTATTATTTGTCTTCAATTGACAACATAATTCATTCCCTCACTTCTACAGAATGCTTAAGAGGTGCATTTGAATGACTACAATAACAGCTTAAATGCCTGCCTGGATATTGCTTGTAAGGTTATGCACACAGCCCCTGGTGTCGTGACAGTCATAAGCAATTATGGCTATAAGAAAGTTTAGCAAAAGTACATCCCTCCCCACCTGGGTCAGGTACCCTTGTTTTATTATTTACATATACTTGAGTCCCATGTACTACATTCTATGGCTAAGCTTTTGACTCTTATGGGCATTCAAGATCCACTAACATTCTTTTCCTACTGTACTTAGCTATTTAAGCTTAAAATGCTAGATTGGATCATACTGGCATTTTAGTGTATCCTAACTGCTTGGCCATAATCATAATAAATACAGAATGATATAGCAACACATTGAGTTCATGAATTACATTTTAAAAAAACCCTGAAAATGGTGGATAGCATAATATTTAGAAAGGTGCTGATTAATTGCAGAAAGCTTTTCTTTTTTTGCTAACTATCTTAGCTAAAGAACCGTAGCTTACCTGAATTATGTAGATAAGGTAATTCTAGTAAACATTTTTTTTTAGTTTGGTAGAAAACCAGATGGCTATTTCATAACCAACAAAGAAATTCCCCTATTGAACTTAGATACATTCAATATCAAATCTGAATCAATATTGCACATATGTGGCCCATTTTTGTAGCACTGAAGCTAGTAGATACAGATTTTTCCCTAAAAATTCTGCACTGAAAATAGAAGATATTTATGCATTCCTGGAAATAATTCTTTTATATTTTGTATGTAAAAATTAAAATAAAAATACTGGTTTTTCAATTTATGTATATGTCTTAACTCAAAATTAAGCAATCTTTATAAAATTATAAAAAGAAAATGCCTCATTTAACATATTAATAAATGAGACTTTTCAAATATTATAATCACTTTTCAATAATCATGCACATAAAAAAAAAACCAAAATCAAATGTAGCATACATACTCACAGAGTTAAGCAAAAGTATTATATCTCAGCCAGGGTTGGTTAGCCTTTTTTTACCCACAATATAGAATACTTCAAAAATACTGTCTAACCATCCATAATATACAGTCTCACTGACTTAGTAGAGGCACAATTCTTGTACACTGTACACTGTGGACAACAGCCCTGAATCACAAGTTATACAGAGAAACATAAGTAAGCATTACAACACAAACAGATAAACAACCAGACAATATATTTGACACTGCATAGAAAAAACACAATCCAGGTCAGCTGTGAAACAATGAAAAAAAACTGCACAAACAATTGGTATTGTTGATTTCTTTCTTTCTTTTGACTTTAACCCCTGTTTTAAATTTCAAAAATTTAAGTTGCCTGGACTTGTTTTGGTCCTACTGCAATGCCATTACAGTCGAGAATGTATTGTAAACAACCTTGAGGAGGTGGTCGCTGGGATGAGACTTTACTTGATTCGGACTCCTTAACTGATCCACTCTGCAAGATAGAAGAAGAAAAAGAAAAAACCACAGAGATGAGAGTGTAAGAAGACTAGAAGGCAATGAGAGTAGACTGTGAAATATAGCTTTGGTTGTTAGAGCTGATCTCTTTTACCACATTAAAAATTTCCCTGAGGCCAGAATAGAAATGACTCAGTGCATCATTAGGAAGCACAGTGAAGGGAATGCAAAAAGGCAGAGATTTCACTGAAACTGCAGGACACAGAAAGGGGGAAATTATCCTTTCCTCTCCTGCAGTGGTCCTAACATAACTTCATGGTAACCATTCCACCCCCCAAAAGCTCCTATTGCCACAAAGAAGATCTTTTTTAGCGTAAGTGGGAACTCTATCCTCGGCTCCTTTCTTAACTAATGGATTCCAGGTAGCTCAAGGGAGTGAAGAGGGAGTATATTTTGGGGTAAGAAGATTCAACAAAAAATTATTTTTAATATAGTTTGTAAATGTCCCACTAAAAAGGCACAGCAACTTCAATACATTTATAGCTTATATAATATGAAAAGCAATAATACAAAGGAGACAGATTATTCTCACTTTCAGAACCATTTCTACTGAAACTGGGTATTTTTTTAATTGATTGGGTACAGAAGATTGATGATGCAGCCCTCAGACCAATAAAAATCAACAAGGGTCTGTCATATTTGTAAATAGTACTCTACAAGTGGAGCAGTAAACAGCAGGGTGGAAAATTTATTACTTTTGTCTGGTGAATGTTGAGAGCAGAGCTTGATCTTTATTGCTGCATCATGGATAATGATGGACTTGACCTTATCTCTTAGTTTAAGTGAACAGATTTTTTTCCAGTTAAAGAAACTAATCATTTGTTGGTTATGGAGATTCTGACTTTGACAGAAAGATTATAATATTTCATAAAATATCATGGACTGTGATTAAAAGGTACTGGTTAAATCTGTACCAACCCAAGAAATCTATGGTCTATGCTTATTATAGTCTATCTCAAAGGAAATGTCTTTGCCTTAAATTAGGCTTCCCAGTATGACCACTGATATTTCCTGTTCATTCCATTTCCTCAAATATATCTTTGTTTAAGCATTTTATAAACTTAATAACTCTTGCACTTTCCTACGGATGCACTTGTTGCTCATTGAACACTACCTGCAGTTCTCTGCTTGTATCAATATTCTGTTCCTACCACAAGTCCATTAAGATGCATATACAGTTCAAGCTTATCATATACCATGACCCCTCCGTGTTGTCAAGATTTATGGTGACTCAAAAGAGATGAATCAAAATGACATTTTCTAATGACAATATCTCTTATCCAAGGAGAGAAAATATCATTTTTCTTACAGGAATGGATCTTAAAACCATAAGTATTAAATGAATTTTAAAAGTGATATTTCAACAATTTGAAATGTATTCTGTTAGATCAGGGGTCCCCAACCCCCGATCCACGGACCGGTACTGGGCCGTGGCATGCTAGCAACTGGTCCGCACAAACAAGCAAAGCCCCATCCGTGGGATGCAGGCAGCACACAAAACCACCCACTTTTCTCCACGGAACCGGTCCCTAACGGTTGGGGACCTCTGCTGTAGATCATCTGAGACTTCTAAGAAGGTTTAATTTATCCTCTCATTAATACTACAAATTTATTATATGTTATTGTGACATACAGTAGTCCTCATTTAATGATTACAATTTCTACTGGCAATACTGTTAGTAAATATTGTGGTTGTTAAGTGAGACATCACATGACTTCAATGAATTTAAGACCTCACTTCCACCATGGTCATTAAGTGAATCACCTGCAGTTGTTAAGCAAGAGCCAATTTGATCTAGTGGTTAAGGCATCCAGTCCCGCCTTAGCCACGAAAGCCAGCTGAGTGACTTTGGGCCAGTCACGCTCTCCGCTTGACCCATCTCACCGGGTTGTTATTGTGGGGAAAATCAGAGGAGAAGGTGTGTTGGAAATGTTTGCCACCTTGAGTTACAAATGGTAATCCCATGCCCATAGGACGCAGCAATGGTTGTAAATGCCTGCTGGTTGAGAAGCACCCAAATATCGAATACATGAACGTGGGGACATGGCATGTGATGAGAATTGTGAGGACAGGTTGTAAATTTACTTTTTCAGCAGTGCGGTAACTTTGAACAGTCACTAAATAGGGCAGTCATTAAGCAAGGACTACCTGTATTTGCATCCTATAGGATATACAGAGTTCCAAGGGTTCAAAAAAGAGCACCTCTGGAGTACAAAAAATATAAATTAAGACAAAACCTTTGTACTTTGTTGCTGATTAGTTACAAATTACATGATAGAAGGTTCCGACCACCTATGAGGAATCTTGGATGGCCAAAATTCCTCTGGGTAAAAGTTCTTGTAGTGAAGCTTTTATTCAGCTTCAGGAATAGGAAGCATTATGGTTTTGAGTTACAGATCTTCAAAGCACACCTTCACATAAAAAAAATAAAGATGGACTTAAAAAGGTATCTAAGCAGGGATTAGATAGATCCCTGCTAAAACTATTACTGAGTGCTCCAAACATTCTTGTGATTTTTTTTCTCTGTATTACATGGAAGATCCAGCAGTTGCCCCAAATACTTTCAAAGAACTTACATGAAAAGGTTAGTGTGGAATATTTGTAGGTGATGTTATACCTGCTTCTGAATAATGTGCCTGCATGCCAAGACTGAAATGAGCAAGATTATCCTCCAATTTGGCTCCAGAAAATAACTTATAATATTGAGCTGTCTGAATAAGCCTGTAAAGTTAAATGATTATCTATTATACTTAAATGCAGCTAACCTGTTGATAATTATGCATTTGGTATCCACTACTGACATCTGCAGAACATACGATAATTCTGTTTATCCTACCCCTTAAATACCAATAGCAATAATCCTGTGCTCAAAATCAGCCACACCAGGATAATTACAGCAACTGGAGCTGCCTAATAGCCTGGAACTAAGCCAACAGTGCATAGGATTTTGCTGGCGTCCTCTCCACCAGGCCAATGGCGAGGCTTCTGAGCATATAGAATTTGCTGCTATATTGCAAAGCATTCCATAGGCCTGAAGGAGATCAATGTAAAACATGCTTCCCAAATGCCATAAATTATCCATAAGAGAAAGGAACTGCTTGCAATCAAGACAGACCCAGCCAGCACTATTCCATCAGATCATATGAGGATCGAGTTTCAGTGAGAATAGCACCACATATGCTCCTTATACTGATTCACCAGAGAATGTTAGTAATAGAAATAACTTGAGATAATTCTTTAGGTGGAATTTAATAGGACTGTAACTGCACAAGTGTAAATTCTTAGGCAAAAAGAACTTTCTGTACAGTATTTTCCTCAGGTTTGTAGAAACTGGTTTTTGGTGTTTTAGGAATTTGAAACTATAAATAAGAATATAACTATAACTATAAACATTTGGAACAGAAAACATTAAAAAAAACTTCTAGAGGTTTTAGGTACTAAAGTAGACTTAACTGTACTTAAAAAAAAATATCAAAACATCCCCAGCGAAGTTTATCCCCAAAGCTCAGAGAAAAGAAAACAAAAAGAGTTCTAACCTTATCTACATATGTCATGAGGGCCTATGCATTTCTTATTACTTCATTACTTCATTTTAATTATTAAGTTACAGCAGCCCTCACTCTCCCCACAAAAATATTCAGTAATCATAACCATCTCTGCATAAGAAAAGTACTGCCTTTAGACATTTCTCAGGTGTCCAGAGATCATACAGAAATAATCTTGTATCGCTTGAAACGCACACTATGGGATGACCATTGTTCTGTAATTTTATATATAAAAGTGGAAAGCTAAACATCTCAAAAAAGTGCTTTTATATAAAGTTCTGCAGTAACAAACACTGAAGTATTACTAAATAACAATATCTCCATCTGCTGGTGCAGAAACCAATAAACACTGAGTTGCCACATGTTAAGTATTCAACAATAGTTTTTCCTTGTATTCTTTGATGGTGTAATTCTTCCAATGTGTTTTGGCTTCTGATAATTTTTTTTTATCAAATAAAAAAATCTCCACCTTTGTAAGTATAAAGCTGGGACCCACAATATTAAGCCTAAGGGCACCAGTGTGCCCAGAGAAGTTTCTCTTGTGCCCTCATGGTTCACTGCTCACCTGACATTTTGTATTGGAACTTATCACACCAACTTAACAGCCATTTGTTAATAGACTCTCCTAGGGCAGCTACCAGTGTTCATGGCTTGCTGCCCAATTCCAAATTGGCACATACTTTTATTTTACATATATGCGCCCCCTTCTTGAAGATTCTTTTCATTTTGGCTACACGTTTGGGGGACTCCTGATATAAACACTGCCTAACTCTCTGAATTTTCCATCCAGCAAGAGATCTGTGGCATATACACCCTGTGCAAATTTCTTCTTTGTTCTGCCAGCAAGCTTTGGAAGAAAACTTTTTCAATGTATTGCCAGTTCTACATTTGATAGGAACCATCTGCAAATTATTCCCACATCCCATCTAAGATTAATGGAATATATGGCTTAAATAGCTTACTCTCTTTCTGGATATTCTATGAGAACAGTCCTTAAAAGTTCAAAACCTTACAAAATTTGATAAACTTTCAGCTTGCTTAACAAAAGTATTAATTTAATTTGGATTTTTTTTTTCTCTCATAGTCACTACAGTTTTTGCTTTTCAGAGAAAGGAGCATAATTGTTTCTGCATAATCTGGTGCATCTGTGTGATCTTCACTTTTATTTTAGTGATGCTTCTCTCTCTTGGGGAATTTTGATAAAATTGTTTTAATGTTGTTATCACCTCCTCTAACCAAGCAGTTTTCCATAAGGATGAGAACATCACAAAGAAAAGGATTCTGCCCCTCCGTATCATTTTTCTACATGAATGCGAAAGGCACTGGGCCGTTAAAAAGTGGTTCGCACATTCCCAGTATAGGAAGAAAAAAATTGAGTGATGCTCATAGTCCCTATACAATTTCTTTTTGTAGTTCTGACTGAATCTGCTTTTTAGCTTTTTGGTGTGTTCAATGCTTTGGGGTAGCCTGCAGGCCTTCTATGATAAAAAATCAAAAGGATACACTAGTCCTTGATTCACATACTGTAGCTTTAGCATGCAAATGCTGAAGCAGCAAAGATGGAGGAGGAATAGCTAAACTCGCAGTACAACTACCAGAGATGATGTTGTGGTGATTGGGCAGTAGATGCTGAAGTCCTGCAGCGGAGGCTTACCTGACTTACTCTTTACTTGTAACAAATACATTATCCAAACAGCTGTCTAAATTATTCATATAACAAATTTATAATGCAAAACTATTGATGTTTTGGATATATTTAAAATCATATATTTCTAACTGTATTTCGGCTGCATTATTAAATTTTATCTTAAAGTCTTTGTTCAATCTCATTAAAAATAGGAATGAACTTGCTTTCAGTAGAGGCGAGCAGTTTCCACAAGATGGTGCTACACTCTTAATGGGGAGGTGCGGGAGGGAGGTAAATTATGCTGACCTGATATATTTTGGACAGAAAAACAGACTGAATAAAATAAAAGTCATAATGCCTTTTTGCTCTTATATTTTTATACTGTGAAATCTCCTAATGAATGTATGTGAGCATGAACACATAAGTTCAGACATAGACCAAAAACTCTAAATTTGAGCATGATCTTAAAATTTTAAAATTCATTCTTTGTAGTTCTTCATATATTTTAAAAACTTTATTCTGTACCCTTTGACAGTTAAAATATTTATATTTTTTAAATCCCTTTTGGATCATTTTTTATTGTTTTATTTATGAATATATATGCATTTGAGTATATAAGAGAGAATGTTTGTGTATATGCATATAAGTATTTGCATTATTTATTACTATTCTAAGTTCATATTATTCAGATTTTAACTTCTTCTTGCTGCATATGTGTAGTCTGAACAAGGCTTTTAGCATAGTCTGATTTCATTTTTTTTTACCCAATTTTTCTGGTCTGTATGTACTTTCAATAACTATCCCAATGTCAATCTTTTGTGATACATAATCTAAGTTTGCACTTCAACTTCTAGAAGCTTGAAAAACAATTCTGAAAGTCTTTACCTCCTCAATGGTGTCTCCACCTAAGTTTCAGATTCATTGTTTTGGCTGTTAGGGGAAGGTAATGGTCTTGGTGTTGGTAACGTTAATTGTTAATATTTCCTCATTGTAATAATTGTGATAGTTATAGTAATAGTGATCCCAATGCTCTTCTAAGACCCACTGTGATTAAGAGCAACATTACTGCATCATTAGCATTCAGTAATACCCATATTATTTGAGGAATTGCTTCTCCCTGATTATATCTATCCATCCCATCTGATCTGGCAGAAGAGACATGCTACAGGCCTTTTCTGCTGTGGTACCAGCCTTATGGAACACCCCCTCTCCCCCAAAGTGAGTTTGACCCCATCCCTGTTAATTTTCTGAAAGTCCTTCAAAATCTGGTTAGGCTGTTAGGCTTTAGGATCCCAGGGAACAGGTGAGATACTTAGATAGCTCCATTATTATTGACAACTGCTGCCCTTTCTTATGTTTTAATTGTGATTTTTAATTTTTTTCTGTTACTTTTTATATGTTAACTGTTTTATAATTTTATTGCATGCCATCCACACCATCTTTTCATGAGATGGTCAGTCATATACATTTGATGAATGAATGAATGAATGAATGAATGAATGAATGAATGAATGAATGAATGAATGAATGAATGAGCCTATTACTCAAGTAAGGTGCCAGGGAATTTATGTTACTTAAAACCTAATGTATTTCTCTCTAAAGAAAATAGTATCACCTACCAACAAACCGAATTCATGTTCATGACCTAATATCTTCTCACTGTAGTAAGTTAGACATGTTTATTACTTACGGATAAGCAGTTCTTTCTTTTTGAACTTCAGAATAAATGACCAGTCAGCATGGTCAATTATGATCTTCTGGTCAGGTTTTGTGTCATGAATGAAAATCATCAACAGCTAGGAATGTTTAACTATTTTGAAGACTGACTTGAAGGTACAAATGTACTGAGATACTATTGTATATTTAATTACAATTTGATAATGTTTTTGTCAATTAAAACCATTTTGGGCCTGGAGAAGACAACAAGCATAGCCGGTAATCATTTATTTTAAATAAATAGAAAAATATATAGATACAAACATACATATTACTACAATCACATAAAATATTATTTACGGAGCTGTTTATGTCACAAAACCTTGAGAAGAAAATGAGTAGAAGCAAATAAGAGATGATTATAGGTTATAATGTCTCAGTTAATTAACAAACAATAGACATATACTGTATCCTGAAAATTTATTTTTACTGTTTTACTGCTTTACTTTCTATTGATCTCTATTTGGATATTTTAAAAACACCATGTTTTTAATTCTTTTTCTATGCCTAGTTATGAGTCAGCATTCCTTACCTGAGGTTGCTGAGTAGCAGTTGGTTTCTGAGGAGATGGTATAGGTGTTTTAGATAAAAGTTGGTTCATTCTGCTTACAACGAGTTCAGTTATAAGCTGTTTGTCTTCAGCCTGGTGCTCACCAATCAAAGGCATTGCAGAGCCCATAACCTAGAAGATATAAAAACTGGTTAGCTAAAGAAAGGTAGTAACTTTTAATGCTGTGTCCCACACCACTGTGATTATCATTTATTTTGAACTGCATGGAAAAGAGAGTTAAAAATAAAGGACTGCAAAATATTTTAGATTTTTTAAAAATTCTCCTTAGCCAAGACTTGGGCATTTAGGGTTATTAGAAATGTTGAAAAGGAATGCTTTGTTTTATTTTTTATGAGAAGAAACCTGAACCGGAATACATTAAAAGTGGATAATTCTAATTTGGTAAATATGCCTATTTATAGTGTGGATATTGCAGTGGCTTGATTGCTGCATCAAGACTTGTAGAAAGTTTGCAGAACCAATACTACTATGCTCCAAAAACAGGTCCTCTTTGAAATGCAAATCATATGCATTAGCTACGCATCCGACATACATAGCTTTGCACTAATATAGCTCCATACATTGATCAATGGTTGCCATTGTGTGCTTGAGGAGTTCTGGAGAAAGAAAGCCCATAATCCCAGGCATGGTCAAATCAAAGTTTTACATTCCTGCAAAACACGTAGTAAAAAACAACCTAGGAAATAAATATCTAAAACTTTAAATACAGTTTTTAGAAAACATTTGCTAAACATACCTTAGTTTATTAATTCTAGGAGTCTGTGTGAACTACACTGGCACAGTAGCTTTGTCTGCACAGTGAACTGTATTAAAAATATCAAGATTCCTTATTCATGCAGACTCCTTATTCATTCAGACAAACAGATTTATTCAATGGCCATGAGAAACAGCTTTTCTGTTTCCACTTCATGTGGAATATTACCTACTTTTTTAGCTCTTTGGCTTCCTAGAAATATTCTCCGTAAAATTATCTTTTCTCACTATCAAGTTTGTATTTTTAATAATGCAAGGTATTTCCTTGCAACATTATTTCTATTTACTGTAGAACCAGTTTCATGCTGGATATATAGAAAATGTTTCTTTAACTAATCAAGTATGAAACAGCTTTATTTGCTCAAAAATATTTGACAGAGATAATCTGTTTTACTATATTTAATTATATTTGCCCTCTGAAACTACTCTGGTATTTCCAAGATGAATAATAGCTTACAAACATTTTTTATTTAATAAACAAATGCTTGTGAAAGACATATGTGTTAGAAATTAGATGGAAGATCCATACAAGCTGGAATCAAGCAATGATTAATGGGGGAAAGGTTACTAATTTCTATGAATTAATGCTTCTCTTGCCAACCAAAATATCTCACTTTGTTCTGTAATATGTATCCCTTCTGTGCAATTTGTAAAAACTAAAAACATGTTGGATAAATGATCATGACTGATGAAATCATCCTTCTGGAATGTACCTTTAATGTGGCAAATACGCCTCATGGGAACTAGTACAAGATTCATCAATTTAGTGATTAATCATACTTGAATGATAGAACTGAAAATAGTAGTGAACTATCAGGCCAACCAGCAGATCAGGAATCTACTATATACTTTGTTGCCTCTACCACAAATGAAAAACAGATTCAAGATAAAACAGTTGCATTTCCACAGAGCTGAATGACATGAACCACATTTCATTTTTTTAAAAAAAAAGTATACATATATACAGACACATACATACACTCAAACACATTAACAAAGAAAAAGCCACATGTTTTGTTAATGGGCTACATCGGTTGATAAAAACCATAGTACATAATATTGTAATGTAAAAGTATTAGTGTATTGAACTATACATTTACTATATGGTTTTAAACAAAAAAATTGAATAAAGTTTATTTATTTATTTTTACTTTTTTCCTCCTAATCAGAGGTGACAAAAACCAACAAAGCTCTTGAAGAATATCTTTTAAGTTTAGGAACCTAAATATATAATAACAATTATAATCCCTATCCATATGCTTGACAACTGTGAAAGAATTTTTCACATCTAGAGAAGCAGGACCGAACTTTGTAGCAAAATCATAATGTTGATGCTATCAATTGGCCTTGGACAACTTTAGGCCAATAGATTTGTCACCTTCCTCTCATCTAAAATCTTTTTAAACAAGTAGTGATACATGAGTACTTTCCAAGTTTTACTGAGAAGCTTTTATTTTAAAAACCAATTTCACAATATTACATATGATGAGTGTTATGGATTTGATTAGCATTACATTTACTATTAAGAAAGCATTCAATATTGCCTTTTCAGAAAATTATACATATGTCTATATTTTAAAATTATAAAATTAATAGTTATAAAATGCATTGGATATGATTTTTTTCAGGTTTGCAGTTTATGTACTAAGGATATATTTCATATGCATACTTTTAAAATCTTTTTTTTTTGACAGGGCTTTCCCTTTTAGTCCCCTCAAAAGAAAAAAAAGTAGTAAAAGAAAAAATGGGAAATATTTTCTTTTTACTTTTCTTTTTTTTATTTCTATGCATTTTCTCAGGAAACCCATATCTGTGGCTTGGGTACTGATTTCTGCCTAGAAAGGACAAAGTTTAAAGTTAGAAAAAGTAGATTCTCATTTTCTCAAAGTCAAGAGTCTGATCAAATTAAGTCGGATTTGCCTTTGCTAAACAGGTGTCAGCATTTTGAGGAAGGCCAGCTCAGGAAACAGACATCAAAAGAACTATTAGGATTTAGTTTTATTGTTGCAGGATATAATAACAGATATTTGACAGTCTGCAAGAATTTCCTTCTGCATTCATTCGTTCATTCATTATCATATTTCTATATTGCTCATTTCAGCTAAGTGACTTTTATGCCAAATAGAACCTACGGGAGGTATTTTGGGTGTCTTTCTCATGTGCCTTCTCTTTCTAGATGATTAAAATGTTATTTATTATCTTTTTTTATCTGCTAGCAGTTTTTGGATACTTTTGTCAATTTTATTTCTATTTTCCACATAGATTTATTAAGCCCACATGTATCCTATTGGTTAAACAACCCTCAAAGATTACTGTTTTCTATGAATTAAAGATATTTATTCTATAAACACTAGAGGCAGATATTTAATTGATCAGTAGCCTATATTAATATTTAGCATGGGAAAGTATAGTTTATGTCTTTAAAAGGATATATGACTGTATTCTTAATTTCCCATTTCATGTAAAGTGTCATTTTCTTGGGTTGCTTTTAGGAAAGGGTTACCCATAAATCTTGTACCCAAAGTTTTCAGGGAGAGTTGCTGAGAACTATGCAAATATTTTGATATTTGGCCTAAGACTTAGTTCAGAACTAATTCATAGTATGACTGTGCTTTCCCACAATGTTACTTACTGTGATATGTAGCTTTCTTTAACTATCTGAACTTCCCCAAAGAAATGGAAAGTTTAATTTATCCTATCTTAAGCATAACAGGAGAGAGAGAGAGAGAGAGAGAGAGAGAGAGAGAGAGAGAGGAGGGAGGGAGGGAGGGAGAGGGAGAGGGAGAGGGAGAGGGAGAGGGAGAGGGAGAGGGAGATGTGGCTTCTACCGTTTCTATGTTTTAGAAATCGTTTAAGAGCAGGCTTTGTTCCTAACTCTGGGTTTAGGTTGAATAGGGATGTTATTTATGTGATTTTGTCCAAGTTATATATATATTTTCTTTTTTACAATGATATATTATTTAAAAAATTGCAAGCTGCTCAGAGCCTTTTGGAATCAGGAGATCTCAAAATCCAAGATATAAATACATAATTAAAAAATAACAGCAGTGACACACTTATTGTACCTCAAAAATATAATCCTTTCCATCCTTCCCATGGATTGCTTTGACAGCACATAGATCCAAGCCACCAAACATCTCAGAGCAGCTATCAATCCAGAGCTTGTATCTGGAATTTGAAGACAAGTTCCCATTAGTTTAAAAAGACAATGTTGTCCTAAGAGAGATTCAGCTAAATGGCTTGGGTTTAGACTGCATTCAGAATATTTTCTTTGTATTTCATTCTTTAAAAATCACATAGAGCAATAGTTGGAATATTGTATATCTAAGATGTCATATTTTTATAATATACAAATGGTCCAGTAAAGCAGCTACAATATATCGATTTTAGGCATCAATATACATTATCTGGGAGTTTAAAAAGAACATAAAATTCTGAGATTTCCCGATAGAATATTCAAGAGAGTTTAATATAAGTGAATCAGATCTGAGGAAAATGTATGTTATGCTATGTTTCTTATTATGCATTTTTCATTTTTAAACTACACTTCTCTTAATATCATCAATACATACAAATGTCTTAGCTTTACATACAAATGTCTTCTACAAAGATAATATATAGAAGCTCATGTATCAGGAACAATCCTGATGTATGTTTATATAGTCAGAGGTATCTGCTAAGGATGCATAACAATATATCTCTTACATAAATCTTGCTTAAAGTCACCAAATACATGATTATTCTGAATTAAAAATGCTTAGGGTGTCATATTCATTCTCTATGCTGCAATATGACCTTACAGTAGAAAGTTTCTGAGGAAGCCCCCCCTGCATAGATATTGAAAAAAATCTTATGAAAAAGCATTGAGGATAGTATAATTGATATTTTCATTTT
The DNA here is from genome assembly GCA_023970755.1 of Azemiops feae. Classification (NCBI taxonomy): domain Eukaryota; kingdom Metazoa; phylum Chordata; class Lepidosauria; order Squamata; family Viperidae; genus Azemiops; species Azemiops feae. Next base: position 183,970 of record JALGBA010000454.1, on the reverse strand, counting down.
TGTTATCAGCTTCATTTCTAACAGCCTTTTTTTGGATATATATGTCAAATTCAACATCTGTAAAAGTGCTGATTGACATGATTGGGTTTCTTTAGCTAACAGTCACTTCTATTGTAAAGTACTATGTATAGCAATTGAATCTAAGTATTTGATTGTGAACCTGGAAAAAAATAAAACTAAAATAAGATAAAAATGGTTTTAAAAAACCCTCATTATAAAATCAAAAAAGCGTTAAGAATGTTTTATGGTTCATATTTGCAAAACATATGATAAATGATATTGAACAGAGTAGGCTTGCCTTGGACAATTTGCTAAGGAAAAGCATATCTATAGAAAAACCTTTATGTATCTGATTCAAAACAATACATATCCCTAATATGAATTTTCCAAAACTGATCACTTGGATAATCTCAAAAACATTAAAAGGATTTGATCCTGGTTAGCACTTAGCTGGGGCCATAGGAATACAGACTAAACTTAGAATTCCAGAAAACATCCTAGAAAAAGGCAATGGTAAACCACTTTGCCAATAAATCAACGGAAACTGAGCTGAACTCAAGACAGACTTGTCTCTTTCACTCTTTCATACACAAAGAACAGGTTCCACTATTGTGTATACTATTCACTATTGTGTCTTTTCCCCACATATTCTAAAGCAAAATTAGATGTGTAAATCAATCTCATATCTTCAGTAGTTACTTAAATGAGAAAACAGACTCACGGAGGAATTTAATATTTTACACTGTAGTCTAAAAAAAAACAATCCAAGGGAGGAGATAATCAAATGGATTAACTTCAGCTAGTAAAAGAATTTTATCAAGGATTCCTTTTGTCAGCCGTATAAATCAGTTTTCCATGTAGTCCTGCATATACTGTACCTCTCAATCAGCTGTTAAGGATTGGAGGATTCCTGATAAAAGCATGAATGGGCTGGACATGATATTTCAGATTTTTTTAATATACTTTTTCATGTAAACCTTGGTTGAGGAGTTTGATACGGTAGACAGTATCTCATGGCTCCAGGTTTTGATACATTTTTTCCTATGATATGGAAAGTGGGCACTGGATGAGGATAGATTAGTCAAGGTGCCCTGTAAGACTTGGAATTGAGAGAAGAACAGGGTGGTGGGCTCCTTTGTAGGATGGAATGGAGTCAATGGGGGGTGTCTGCTGTGAGAAGGAAAAGAATTGATGCCGAATAATCATAAGATGGTTGGAGATAAAGAGATGTTTGGGACAAAACTTGTAGGAATGGAACCAGTATCTGTATCTCATCTGTGCAGATCTGTGTTTCCATTCCTACAGTTGTTGAAGTGCAATGGAAAGTTCCAGCACAAATTAGAAACTGCATTTTCCCCAAGTGAGCCTGACGTTTGCTGATTATGATCCCACAGGAATACACCTGGTCCTGCTTTGTGGTTCTCAATTCATTTGAATCTATCTCCAGAGTAGAATTTATGAATCAGGGAAAGTGACACTATACTGAGAGTTGTTTTCCTGTTGGATTCATGCCTGTACATAAGAGCTTGTAAGAGGACTGTCTTCAAACAGCTTGACTCTTCTGATCATAGTGTTATTGTTTGGCAAATAAAACCAATCAAATATTTGGGAAATTTGTTCTGAGATAACTAGGCAGAAATAGTAAACTATATAATGAGCTATTGCTTTTTTTCACTCTCTTCTTTTTGGAGAATTGATTAGGTGAGGCTTCTTTAAGCAGGACTACACATCTGCACAGAATGGCTAACTGCGGAAGTATTATTGGGCTCATAATTGCCTGAATGCTGTTTTGGGTTAGAACTGTCACTCTTCCTTCACAGAATTTATTGAGTTTTTATGTTCACATTATACTCTGGCCCCATTAGGATAAGCATAATTTTATGCTTCAGTAGAAAAAAACACCAAGTGATTTGGTAGCATGCATGTTGAGAATTTCTTTTAAAAAAAGAAATCGTATCTGTTTTAATGCCATGAAACTTCTCCAGAAGAGGGGCTTTGAAACATGTAGCCCCAAAACAGCTCTTTCTGAATTGCTAAAGCTGCCACAACTATTTCATATTCGAGTAGTTGTTTCAGAAGATGCTCCTGCAATCTCTGCATGTACGTGCTTCTGAAGTGGTCCTACTATCTCTGCAGTTTCCATGGGTTCTGATTCTAGTAGAAACTGACGGTTATGAAAAGAAAAAGCTAAAAACAGAGAAAATAAAAATAAAAAGTCTTGAGTAAACAATTTACAGAAAGACTTATTTACCTGTCTGTCATAGCTATTTGTTCTAACATTGCAGATCCAGTGTTTGTCTTCCAATTTCCAGATATAGAAGTTCTCCTATGGAGAAATAGAAATGCTAAAGAAGCACACAGGTCTTTTCAATTTAATTTTGTTATTAACTGTTCATTTATTAGGAAAAAAAATGCTTCCCAGCACAAATGTGAAATATAAAATAAAAAATAATTAAAAAATCCTGAATAAACAAAAGTATGTAATTTGATTTGATCAAGAAAGTAGATACTGATTCTTCATTGAATCAACTTGCAGTCATTTTAACAACACAAAGGATAAACTTAAGAATTTAAGTTCAGTGAAGCCATGTTAAAAGAGAAAGCATTCCTGCTCAACTTAAATAGATATCTGATTATGACAGATAATTGGAATTGTGTTAATAATTATATAATTGCATAAAAAACTATATGATTAATCAATACACCATGAGATCTGAATCTTTAACCAGTATTATGAGTAAAAACTGTGTGCTTCTGCACTGTATTTTTAGGGAAAAATTAGTAGATAGTTTAACATCTACTTCTGTGGTGTTTGTTTTTTACACTGTGTGACTTCTTTGAAATGTACTTATAATGCAATGCCCACATGTATAAATCTTTAAACATTACAACAGCTCTGAAATTGGGAATTCCCAACTACCTATAGTTAAGTTAACTGGACATAAATTAATTATCACATAAGCAACAGAAGATTGCAATACCAGAGGTTTTGAAAACACCATTGAAGCTGTCAAGGTAGCTTATATTTCCCTTGCAACCTCTTAAACTAATTGGTCTTTGTGCTAAAATCACAAGTATACAAAAGCAGGTTAAAATCTATTATGGAACATTTAGCTCCTGACTAAACATATCAAAATAATGTTTGAGTATAGCTATGACTCAAGTATTTAATACGATTTAACTGTAAAAGCTAAAGGATTTTGTCTCAAAGGTTCTAATATCCCATCCCTTGAGAAGATGTACTAAAAATAAAAATGAAATTTAAGTTAAATTAAATGTATTCATATTTCTGTTTGAAAAATAACAGTGCCAAGATTCATTCTATGTATAAATATGAAATAAAAAACAAGAGAAATAGACTACTCACACAGTACAAAACCATTTTACTATCGCATCCCTCACAGATGGCCATCTAGCTTTTGCTTAAACACCTTCCCTGGCAAGTCTGCCATCTCTCGTGGTAATCTATACTACTGTTGCAGTTGCAGTTAACACAGGGATTTTTTTCCTGATAGCCAACAGAAATGTATTTTCTTTGAATGTATACTTATTTTTTCTTATCTTGCCTTCTGAAGCAACACTGAACAATTCTGTTCCATTCACTACATGGCAACTTTTCAGATCGTGAAAGAGAACTATCATGCCCACAGTCTACTCCTTTGGAGAATATGATGATTTGTTTGGATTTATATTATATTTATAGACAATTTATTTTATTGTTGATTGATTGATTTCCTGATGTATGCCATCCAGAGTCACTTGTTAAGATGGGCAGCTATAGAAATCAAATAAATAAATAAATTGTTCTTTTGCAATTACTTTATGACATGTTGTTTTCTCTGTTGAATAATACTGAAGTTCATTTGGATTGTTTTAAATGAACTGCAACACAAATTTGATGAATATGGAATACATAAATAAAATATAGGAAATGATATTAAATAATTTTCAGATTTATTCAGAATGTGTCTTGTTCTCAGTCTATTTTAATATATATGTTTGAAAAAAGGAAAGATTCAGTTCATTTTTCTGAATAATTTGGATCCATTATTAGAACTGATGATTGTCCGTTCTGCTAAAGAAAACAGATTACCTACCTTTCCCAAAACAGAATAAATAATGTTCATTCAATTTCAATGTGGAAGAACAACAATATCATACAATCCCAGAATCTATTTGCTCACATGTAGGCTTTATAGTTGTTTCCAATCTTTTGGATCCTGATGTCATATTTGGAGTCTATGTAGGGTTCAGTGGTAGCATAGGTCTGGGTAAGTGCTACCACACTAGCTATATCCTGAAAATCATAATGGTTGTCTACTTTGACCTGTTTTCAACATCCAGAGTTATTTCACGTATGGAAACAAAAAAGAAAAAAAAGAATAATCAGGAATTAAATTTCTCGGTATTTCTAAGCATAATAGATTTCTCAGAGAAATACATTACTAGTCATTCTTAACTACCAATAATAGTTGAGACTTGATAGTGAGGATTGTTGATCATCTCTCTGCATTAGTCCCCTCCAACTTCCACATTTGTTGTACTACAATCATCCATAGACAGGAATTGATTGTTTGAGGGACAGATAATACAATGCAACCCATGTACAGACCAGCAGGTTGGAAAAGTCTTTCACATATAATTTTTCAGACAGATTTAATATTCTACCAAAAATGAAGACTTCATGATATTCCATAAATAAAATTACCCCGAAAAACAGTTTTGATAAGTTTCCCCCAAAGTAAAATCAATGGGCTGGGATCTGGCAAATTATAGAACTAATATACAATAGATGAAATCTTTCTACTTTTGAAACAAAGCATTTTCTTCAAAGAATTTTTACTCTTTAAGGTGTATTTCAGCTTAAAATGATTTGAGTCTTATGAGTTTTTAAACCTGTGCTCAAGAGACTAACATACTGTATATACCTTAAATTAAGCAAATACTAAGTGGCAGACTCCATAATAGATATCTCAAAAATTTCCATAATAACTGCTTGAAGTTTTAATCTTTTTTGTTAGAGAGTTTGAACTGAGCAATATTTACATAACCAACTTCTAAAAAATAATTTATCTTTCCCCAACATACATAAATAAAGCATGATCACCTTTCCCATGCCTGAATGAGCATGTCCAATTTTCACAACAACAGGAAATGTTGGCAATGTCAGCTGGGGGAAAGAAAGAAAGAAAGAAAGAAAGAAAGAAAGAAAGAAAGAAAGAAAGAAAGAAAGAAAGAAAGAAAGAAAGATTTAAAATAGTTACATAACCAATGGATAATTCATTATTAAGATCATGTTTCTCTGTAGATAAAAAGGTTGCATTAGAAGCCTTTTGAAATGCCACGTAATCTCCAAAGCACCTTAGGGCAGGACAAGAAGTTATATTTATTTTCCAGAAGTGTTCGCCCTTCACAAACGATATAGTCAGTATAATCAGCATAGTGATGTCATGAAAAATATGCAAACAGCAAAAGATTACAAACTAGAACTAAAAGTAAACCTTAATGTTAAAACATAGGGTTTTAACTCATTATTTATTCAGATAACATGTCAAATGGAAAATCTGATTTACAGTATACAGTGGCGGGATTCAACCAGTTCACACCACTTCGGCAGAACCGGTAGCTAATTTTTGGTTGCCCAGAATGGACTTCCGGAAGCAGCATCCACACAGAGAACCAGTTGTTCACACCAATTTGAATCCCACCAATGGGTATACCACACAGGTGCAATTTTGCTAAATATTCCAAAACTGACTAGAATCTACTGTGTGTTCTGAAACACTGTGTGTATTTCTTCTGATAAAAGAAATCTCTCATGTTTTCACCAATAATATGCTTTTGGCTTAAACAAAGGAAAAACAATCCCCATGTCAGGAACCTTAAAAGTTACTTAAGATAAGGCTGGATTGTCAGAGCTCTTCTGCCCCCAATAGAAAAAGTTTAGTCTGCTGAAATTAAATTGCTGCTTGGTCTAAGAGGAAGTAGATCGTCATTAGCAAATTTAGGGAAGGGAAACTGAACAGCGAAAGAACATTTTCTTCAAGCTGGTCAGTCATCCAGTTGTGCTTCAAGCAGCATGAATCCTCTACTCAACACCTTGCTATTTTCACCACTGCTCCTTCTAACCCTCAATATTGGGGATCCGACTGAAGCTTGCAGCTGTTTGCCAGCTCATCCACAGGAACAAATCTGTAGTTCTAATATTGGTGAGTCATTAATAATAATAATAATAATAATAATAATAATAATAATAATAATAATAATAATAATAATAATAATAATAATAATAATAATAATAATAATAAAAGGTGGAAGGGACCTTGGAGGTCATCTATACTTTTTACTGGACGGACTAGCAGAGAAGTTTAGAGACATGATTAGCTGTATGCTCACATCTCTGCAATGCTCTAGGGTTCCTATCTAAGAATGAAAATCAGCACTGTAAAAGAAAAAGGTTAAACACTACCACACTGGGTTCCCAGGATAAAATGAATTTCAAAAGCATGTAAAAGTGATTAGTTTATCTTTAATAATTTATCTCTCTCTGTTTAGGTACCAGAGTTTGTTAATTCATGTTTCTATATATGAAACATATATATAGTCTCTCTCTCTCTCTCTCTCTCTCTCTCTCTCTCTCCTGCCAAGTATATAATCTGCATAAAGTTTACCATTATGAATATATTAAGGATTTATAATGTGATAATCTGAAGAATATGTGACATTTTGTCATTTTATCAATTCAAGATATAGTTTCTATTCAGAATTGAAGAGCAAATTTAAAACATTAGTTTAAAAAATGTCACAAAATTAGCATTTGTATGGAAGAGGCAGACCCTTCTGCATACCGATTAATTGCTTTCCTGTGTTGATAAAATCTTTGTATCCATGACAAGCTCTAACCTGTCTAAATCCATCAAGAAAATTACCTAAACTAGACAAGCAGTATAAAATGTAGGAGAAAAATAATTCAATTTAATAATAAAATTCAAAAAACAATTCACAAAATGTATGTGTTTGATGCTATGCATTCTTATGATATGTATCACTTTTCTGAAATATGAAACATATTAACACAGCATGTAATTTTGATCAGTTGAGATAAAATAATTATAGAAAGTTAATTTCTGATTTAAGTTTATATTTATATTTCTTTAAAATCCATAGCTCCATAGTTTTGATAGCTTAAGATGAAATGACTAGTTTCTAGGCAGCTTAATTACAAATCACTAAATATTACTTTAGATGGAAAACTAAAATTAAAAATACATTATTTCAGCTGCAGAATTGTTTATTCAGGGCTCTTGGCTTTTAATGCCGAGCACTTGTGAGAAGCAAAAGCATGTCAGTATTTGTCTATTCTACATATACAGAAAATCATACTACACAGTACAAATGTTTTATACTTGTAATCATACAAAACAAATATATAGCAGGTACTAATAGTGAACTCAGTGGTTGATGCTAAAATGGTTGAGGACATCAAGAATGAAAGGAAAAGCAAGGCTACAGAAATGTAAAGAATATTTAAGGAAGAATATTTTAAAAAACAGATCCATAGTGGAACATCCTCCAGAAATTTTACTGCAATGGTACATGCAAAAATATTCATCATAAAATAGACAGGAATAAAATATTCTGGGACAGAACATGTTGGCAGGAAGACTCGAATATTTACAGTCTTTAATACATTAATCCTGCTCCCATCTAAATATATTTATTTTTGTAGTAAACTACATAGTCCCTGTCATTTAAATAGAACTTCAGGATATTATTCATAAAAGTCAATTCTACTAAGTGCTTGAATATTTACTCATTGAATTGTGATTATTTTCTACAATTTAACTTTTATTTATTTACTTGAAGGATTCTTGGTGCTCTCTGAGCTCTCCGAGCACTAAGGACTCCTTATTTCAATCCTGAGCTACAAATGTTCGCCTTTATTGGTATTTATTTATTTAAATTTATTGGCTGCCCAACTCCAATGGATTCTTTAAAACAGGAATGAGAAATAATAATGGGAGAAGAAAAAATGATATAATATCTACTGAAGCTATTTACAAATGGATATCCTATAGTTGTTATATAATAAGGTTGCTTATATGTAGATCTTGAGTGAAGAAAAACAAGAAAAAAAAACCCAGCTATGCTCCATATCTTTGCAAAGCAGTGGTCTCTAGAGTGTGGAAGAACTGGAAGCCAAGGAAATTTACCATACTTCAACAGCAGCAAATGAAGCATTTCACAGGGCACTAAGTTCACATTTCCCTTGCTAACCACTTTCAGAGAAAATTTAATTGATGCACGTTCCATTAATTCGTTAATAATTCCTAATCCATTCATGATTCCTCTTCCTGTATCATAAAACTTTTGATCTGAGAATAAATAAGCTTGATTCTCCAGTTTACAGTGAAGCATATCTCTTATGTCTATGGAGATTCTCAGTCATCCAGGTCATAGTTATCCCAAAGATACTTTTTCACAAGGCAACTGGACTTTCTTGTTTTTCTTTGAAGACGCTTCGCTTCTTATCTAAGAAGCTTCTTCAGTGAAACGTCTTCAAAGAAAAACAAGAAAGTCCAGCTGCCTCGTGAAAAAGCATCTTTGGCATATCTCTTATGGTTGTGCCAAAATATCAAACTCAAAATATTTCAAAATGGAATGTTTCAAACTAAAATTCAAAATGCTTTTTTCAATTGGCTTTTTCAGCAAGTGGGAAGTACTAAGACTTCAAAACTCTTCCAGCAACAATCAGAAGCGACTGTTTCATATTTAGGCCAACATTTTCAAAATGACATTTTTTTAAAAAAAGAATTGAAACAGTGATGTTATAATGCTAGGATATGTCCAGCCATCAGTGGGCTTAGGCAAGGTAACAAAGGTTGGCAGGAACAACTTGAATAGGCTCTTATAGGAACTCAGATATTTAAAAAGTGGCTACTTTTCCTAAAAGATGTTTCATCATTTACACATCATCTAACAAGGACTTGCATCCATATTGCAACAGAAAGAACAGAAAGTACATTGGAAATCAAATGACTAATAAACCACAGATATGATAACAGGACTAAAAAGTTGATATATTTCCCTGTCTTGGCAAATATTTCCCTGTCTTGGCAAGTGAATGAGTAATAAAGAATCTTCCAAGACTTAATAATTCTTGTGAGAGATTAACTTCCCACTTCCTTACTTACTGCACATCCCATTCGCAATGGGATATTTCTTAAGGCATTAGCAACCTGAATCTGTGCATATAGAAATTTGTTCCAGTTAGTATACGATGAAAAGGCTTGCCTGAACGCTGAAGGATCCTGTGACATGGGATAACATTTAATACAAGTAATATAACTTATATTAGTATAAGCTATATAAGTTATATAGTTACACTAATAGTACGGCATGATGTATGGCATGGCATGGTATGGTACGGTACAAGTAGTCCTTGATGACCACAACTGAGCCCAACATTCCTGTTGCTGCAAGTGTGAAAAACAGTCATAAGTCACTTTTTGCAGTGCTATTGTAAGTTTGAACCGTTGCTAAATGAACTGTTGTAAGTCAAGAACTATCTGTATACCTAATACAAATATAACTAGGCAAATAGTATTTCTGAAAGAATGTACATTTATGTTTTAAAAGTTGACATTAAGGAAAGTTAAATAGTTGTTACTTCAGCCACTTTATGCTTAGAGGTAGTCCTCAACTTACAACGTTCAAGTGAACATTTAGTGAACGTTCAAAGTTACAACAGCACTGAAGAAAGTGACCTATGACCAGTTCTTACACCTACTAGCACTGCTACATCCCCTTGGTCAAAAGTGATAAAAATTCCAGTTCTTTGGGTACTGGCATATATTTATGACAGCTGCTGCATCCTGGGGTCATGGGATTGCTATTTATAAGTTTCCCAGCTGGCTTCTGACAAGCAAAATCAAGAGGACAAGCGGACTCAGTTAACAACTGTGTGAGTCACTTAACAAATGCAGTGATTCATTTAACAACCATGGCAGTTATAGCTCAGGAAATCAGGCATGACTCATTTGCTAACTACCTTCCTTAGCTACAGAAATTCTAGTCACAATTGTGATCGTAAGTCAAGGACACCCTGTGCCTGCACATTATATCATTTTTCTTAACCTATCTTTGAGGAAAATTGGTACTCTGTTTTTCAATATTGGCAACTTTAAGATGAGTGGACTTCAACTTTCAGAATTCCCCGGCCAGGAATGCTGGGAATTCTGGAAGTCGAAATCCATCCACTTTAGAGATGCTAAGATTGAGAAAGCCAAAACTGGTAGGAAGAATCTCTGAAAATAGAGGAAAGGAAGCTGGCCCAGACCATCACAGTCCCCTGCCATAGCAGTTCTTTCCTTCCCTCTTTCAGCGGGCCAATATACAATTGCCCTGTGACAAAGAGAGAAGTTCTTTTTAGTGTTTGAAAACTATTCTTGATTTATGTCTGTTTATCACCATAGCACATAAGCTAATTTGTATCTTGAAAGACAGGATGTAACTCATTTTAATAAAATAAATAATTACTTTCACATTACTATGACTTTTTGGGGGGACAGGTATTTTTTCAGTCAATATTTATCAATAATGTTTAATTGTATTTCAGTGATTCTTGCAAACATACAGAGTAAAAAAGTGGTTAAAGATTCGTCTTCTTTGAAAATCATCCAGTATGAAATCAAACAAATAAAGGTATCTAAAACCCTTTTTCTGTTTTGGGGCATAAATGATAGAAAAAGACATGCATTTAGGAGATTAAAATTTGCTTTGTGTTGACATTTACAACCAATGCTTCAATAGGGAGTAAAGACAACTGTAGATGGATAGTGCTCATGCAAATCTTCCATTTCAGAAGTGAAACAAAACAGGAAGTAAACAGGCTCTTCTCACTATTTTAGTTAACAAGATAGTATTGGTGTTCTTATAATGCAAATCTGCAGCTCTGAATGGGAGTCAGTGAGCAGAATTGTCTCACTTATTATCCAATAATGCCAATAGTGCCTCTTCCCACTCTCTTTAGCTTTGCATAAAAAAAAAATACTTCTCTTTCAAAAAAAACAAACAAACAAATTGAAAGCATCTCATCTGCTCACCATAGTGGCTATCCTCTGACATGATTTATACTTTGGTCCCTGACCTGCAGCTCTGCAACTATGCTGGCAGATCAAGGACTGGGAATTAGATGCTCCTGTACAGCTTTCCTGTAGAAATTATTGGAACAAAATGCTCCTGTGCAGCTGCAAACAAATGTTACCCATGTGCAAAAAATGTTTAACTGTGTCAAAAGGAAAACAAGCCAAGAGAGATCCAGAAAGATTGTCAATTAATCAGTGGAAAATTCAGTTTCCTCTTCAACTGGATTGGAACTTATTTCTGAGTCAACACCTTTAGTTACATAAGAACTCAGTAGGTAAGGGAGAAAAATAGCATCTCATCCATAGTCAGGATAAATGACTTTGAATTTGAAAACAACCAGTGTAAATTTAATTACAAATATGTGTGTCAGAAACAAAACTTGAATAATTCCAAACATTAGTTTTGCAAATAGGCCATTCTAGTATGAACAGAATTTGTGTTGTATGAAACACTACAGCATTATAGAAATATGAAGAATTCTTAAGACACAAGAGAAACAAAAGCATAGTATATTTTAAGAGATCTAATATCCAACAATAAAGTTAAGAGAGAGAAAAGGAATAATTCTGATCTGTAAATAATATCAACTTTATTTCATGTCATATTACCAGATTTCCTACCAAGATGATCTCTGTAAGGTAATTAAAACATATTGACTAATAACCTTAAAAATATATTGGTAGGATCAGGTTATATGACATCATCAAGAGCTGTGGTGGTGCAGTGGTTAGAACGCAGTATTGCAGGATAATTCTGCCAACTGCCAGCAGATTGATCCTGACCGGTTCAAGGTTGTCTCAGTCTTCCATCCTTCCGAGGTTGGTAAAATGAGGACCCAGATTGTTGGGGGCTGACTCTGTAAACCGCTTAAAGAGGGCTGTAAAGCACTATGAAGTGATATATAAGTCTGCTATTGCTATCTGTTCTGCACACCTTTGCTAGAGAAAGGATCCTGTTTTTTCCCATTTAGTAACTACTGTTGATTCGCCTACTATTGACTATATTGGCTGTTACATTTTTTTGCATTGCCTTTTAGAATGAGAACTTGGGTATAGTATAGTAAATAGTTTTGGTCCTTTGTAGAGATGATGTTATATAAAGCACAATCTTTCTCAACAGTCTAGGAATGTTAAAACAAATTATCAATGTTATTTCAAGTAGGAACTAAGAGATTATGACATCAACAAATGTACTAAATTTTTACACTATAATAACCATTTACTCCCAACGGGATTAATGCATGCGTAAATGATATTTTTTTTCCTTCCAAAGAAGAAAAAACAGGAATAATACATTTCCCCTCTGTTTATATTACTGTTTACTGCAACCATTGGTTACTTTTTTTTTCTTACTCCAAGTGCAACTCTGATTTGCAGCAAACAAAAAGCCAAACTGGTTATTCCTGTTTGTATAGAGTTTCCTTATTGGAAGAAAGATTATTTTCCCCAACAAGGCTATCCAAGTTGTATTCCTAAGTGGTAGTAGCTGGAATTCATACTTTCTTTTATTAGTTTGGCAGTATGAGGTCTACGTTTGCTTCTGGAAGATGGAAACATAGCCACCTCTATTCATGGTTTGTTATTTCCAAATTAAATAAATATAATAAAGATACGTAATGTACTATAGAAAGCAGCAGCTTACCTAAAATAGATTTGTATGTACTAATTATCTGTTTTGAAATACCTGCCCTATCATTTCATTTCTGTTCCCAATTCAAAGTACTGATTTTAATTATCTTTAGAAAGGATTTTGTCCCTGTGTTTTTAAAAACATTTTTATTTGACATTTTTTCTTTTTCCATACAGTTTGCAAATGATTTTATTTATATATTTATTTATAACATTTGCATAATTATCCATCTTAAAACCAAACCCGGGCGGCTTACAATCAACAAAATAATTATGGAATCATACAACCAACAATGATAAAACTAAAAAGCAGGAAAACCTGGAACCACAATGATATTGAGGCCAACTCTCATCTCAGCTTCACCTTGCCTTATCTTACAGCCTGGGGGGGAAGAGCCATGTTTTGAGTGCCCTCTGAAAGGGTAGGGGGCTTCTTGGATCTCCAGAGGGACGGTGTTCCATAGGGCAGGGGTGTAATGGAAAAGGTATACTTACAAGGACCCACAAGATGGCAATGTTTCAGGGATCTGGAACATGCCTACCCTGCCCACTTTGGTTTTAACTTTAGAAATTAACATGAATGTCATATATTCGTAATTTAAGAGAACTAAATAATCCTATAAGCAAGATTCTAGTGAGAAAATATTTAGTATTATGATTTACCATGCCTAGTTGGGAATTACTATTTTGAATAATAAAATTAATTTAAATCAAGACAGTGACTATTATTTATTTTTTTAAATTTATATACCGCCCATTTCGCCAAGAGGTGACAGGTAGTCCTTGACTAATTTGCACAACTCAGAATGGAAATTCCGTTACTAAGTGATATGGTTCCTAAGTGAGTCATGCCCAATTTTATGATCTTTTTGCCATAGTCGTTAAGCGAATCGCCATGGTCATTAAGGGGTCTGACTTTTCCCATTGATTTTGCTTGGTCAGATACTGGCTAGGAAAGATGCAAATGTGACCCCAGTATACTGCAACCCTTCCTTTACAATGATTTTCTCCTTTGTAGAGTTTTCTCTCACGGCCAGTTACTGTTTGATTATGTACCACCAAGTCATTCTTGACTCTTAGTGACCACTTAGATTTTTTCCATGAAGATCTGTCCTTATACTGACCATTCAGCTCTTCCTACTCTACAAAGGGGGAAACCATTGTAAAGGAAGTTTTGCATAGTAGTCCTTGACTTCTGACCATTAATTTAGTGACCTTTCAAAGATACAATGGCATTGAAAAAAAAGTGACTTATGATTAATCCTTGCACTAATGATCTTAGCAGAGTCCCCACTGTCATGTGTTCAAAATTTGGGTACTTGGCAACTGGAATGTATTTTACAACGGTTGCAGTGTCCAGGGGTCACATTTGCAACTTTTCTACTTAGCTTCTGATAAGCAAAATCAATGGAAAAAGTCAGACCCCTTAATGACTATGGTGATTTGCTTAACGACTATGGCAAAAAGATCATAAAATTGGGTATGACTCGCTTAGGAACCAGACTTTTCCCATCACCATTGTAACTGGCTCTATCTACTTTTCTACTGATTATCCTCTTCTTTTTTCCTTCCATCTTTCCCAGTGTTAGAGCCTTGTCCAGGAGACTAGATTTTCACATAATGTGTCCATAGTAGGGTAACTTCAGCTTTATCGTTTGTGCTTTGAGTGAGAACTTGCGAGGGTTTGTTCAATTATCCATTTTCTGTTTTCTTGGCTGTCCATGGTATTACAATTAAAGTACCAATCTAATTCATGTATGGGTGTCCACTGTAAAAACAATAACCCCCTGGCAACAACAAGCAATCAAACAAGTCACTGTTCCTATGTTGTCTTGTACAGAGATTTAGAAAGCACAATAGAAAAAGTGGGAAGCTAAGTAGTGCAAAAGTTACTATTACAATAACACAGCATAATGTTAAACTGTTTTATACAGGCTTACATAGAATTTTATTTTTCCTAATAGATGTTTAAAGGTTTTGAAAAGGTGAAAGATGTTCAGTATGTTTTTACACCATTGACATCGGCAAGCTGTGGGGTAAAATTAAAAGTCAGAAACGAGAAGAAGAATCAGTATCTCCTTTCAGGTATAGTATATTAAGTTAATTGTTAAAGTCCATACAAAATCAACATTTGAGCCTTATAGATGTCAAAAATGTAAACATTTCTAGAAAAAACTCTCTCTCTCTCTCTCTCTCTCTCTCTCTCTCTCTCTCTGTGTGTGTGTGTGTGTGTGTGTGTGTGTGTGTGTGTCATTTAGAAATAAACTGGATCTACCTCCTGAAATAAATTAAAATAAATCAATAATTTTTATTTCCCTGTGGGAAGAATCCATAGAAAGAAATATTTTGGGAAATATTAAAAAGGCAGAATATATTTCCCCAAAGGATTTTAAAGGCAGAAACCAAACCCCTCCCCCAAGTCTCTCTGCCCCAGACAGAAACCAGGTCTGCAGAAATGCAGATGTGATAATCTTGTCAGAAAGATTGGAGTCAGGAAGCTAGGATTAGAAAGATAAAAGATCCCTAGAATCAACAATCCCTCACACCAAAAAAATCCAACACTTATCAGCCATAGCCCCAGGGAAGCAGGATATGACCTTTGGGACATAACAGGATTAACCCACCACCATCAGAATACCAGAAAGGCACACTCAGACTCAGATCAAAGTTCATGCCACAGGAACAACTCCAAACAAAAGTCCAAGAAGGTATAAAAACCCACCACTCCCTACTACATGTGGTCAGTTTTTCCCAGAGCCATCTTTCTGTCTAGCTCTCCTCTTCAATAAACTGCAATCTTCTTTCTAAAGCAGTGTCCATTTTGTTTATTCCCAGTTTGGACTGGACCCTGATGAAGATTTTTCCTTCAACAATTTAAAAACTGGGTGGGGGGATTGGACAAGATTTGTAAGTGTTGGTGACATATAAAGTTAAATCATAACTGCTGGGCCTGTAACAGGTTATATATTCTACTAGACAATTTGATTGATTTAGTGCCTGTGGATTATGTCTTTGGCATTGAGAATGTCTGAGTCCCTTGTTTCAACATTTTCTTTACTTCAGGTAAAATGTGGCATGATGGAAGATTTTTTATTTATTTATGTGATTTTATTAAACCATGGAATGGACTTACCGTCTCTCAAAAGATAAATCTAAAGAAGAATTATGATATGGGCTGTGACTGTAAAGTAAGTATAAAATTAGATTTTTCATATATTCTATACATCTCATGAGCGCTGGTACAATTTTCTCAACTGTGCCATATGTCCCTTTAGTAGGTATTTACTATTAGAAAATCAATATAAGATGTTCCTGCAAACTTCACTAACAACAGAGGTGTAGCAAAAGTGATTCAAAAGATGACTTTTTCTTAAAATTAAGGTTGGCAGAGCTTACAAAACTGCCAGGAAAAGAAGTTCTAATAATAGAATAGGATGTTCTGAAGTCAGAACTTTTCAATCTCTAGACATTTTGCATATCACTGGTTATAAGTGTATAAAATTAATACCTTATAATTATCATATTCAGAACGTATTGTTCCTATTATGTTACCACTTAGCTTTTCAAATAGATTTGTTGAATCATGTGATCATTAATACATATTTTAAGATTCTGCCCATAATGTCTTCCATGACCACCAACTTATTTTTAAGATCCAGATATACCTGCACTGATATTTAATAAAGTATGTCCTCAATTGTGCATACTTGAATTCAATCTCTCTTGAAACTTCCCTAATCAATGCAGAATGGATAAATAAATCTTTAACCTGTAATACTACTGGATATATTTAAATGGTTACAGAAAGTATAATTCAATTCAAGTAATATCTACTGTTTTAAGATAATTTGTTTACGTTAGTCATTTAAGAATTAATCTTACCCTTATTCTAATTAGCCCGTATGCTACCAAATAATTTCTGGGGTTTTTTTGTTTTTTGTTTTTAAAAAACCTTTCACTAGACCACTGTCCTTGTGCATTCCATGCTGCTCTCTGAGCTTGGTTGTTTTTTGCAGATATTCATAATCCAACTGGGAAACCTCTTCAGTGTGCTCTCTGCTCTCTGTTTATATACAGTGGCTTGCTCTATCAGTCTTGGTAGGAGTGGTTTTTTTTTTCTTGATAGTTCCTTGATTAGGCTGTTGTTCACTGTCTGAGATGAGTAATGAAATGTCTGCAAGAAAATAACCATGCTCAGAGATCACTCTTCTATTGGTACTGTACAACTGTATCATCAACAGCATCACTTCCCTTAATATCAAGATAAGAAGGACTAGCACCAAGATATGCATACTGCATACTTCCAAGATGGTTTTCTGCGGTTAATGTGCACATTGTAGACCTCAGGGTGATGCATAACAGTCTTTTAGCACTTTGGTACAAAACTATAGTCTGTATGTTCAACTAATTCAGGAAAAAACCTTGAAATAATATTTTGTATTGATATAGATTTTTATATGACATAATTCATTATGCATTATGTATTTATAATTCTCCAAAATTCTATCCTTGTCTCATCTCAAGGCACATGTCAATTTTAGAAACAATTTATGAATTGTCGGTACATCTTTACACAGATAAATGATAAGTAAATGTTTACACATTATAAAATATGATTTCAGAGTAGAAAAACGGAGAACTCATGTAATTTTCTGCACTTAGATTACTGGCTGCCCTACAGAACCTTGTTCCATCACAACACCCAATGAATGCATATGGACGGATTGGCTGAAAGAGCGGACGTTCTATGGACA
The DNA here is from genome assembly GCA_023970755.1 of Azemiops feae. Classification (NCBI taxonomy): domain Eukaryota; kingdom Metazoa; phylum Chordata; class Lepidosauria; order Squamata; family Viperidae; genus Azemiops; species Azemiops feae. The sequence continues at coordinate 166,440 of JALGBA010000454.1, read as the reverse complement.
TCAAGCAAATAATTATGCCTGTTTCAAGGGCAGTGATGGAGCTTGCAGTTGGCATCATGATCCTTCCATAGCTGGTATCAGTGAACCATAAATAATAAATTTTGAGGGAAACCTGAGAGGTTATGTTTATCCATGTTGCCTGTTTAATGGTCCTTTGAACTTTCAATAATTGTCTCTCGCTTAGAATCAAAAGCAAACTGTGCAGTGTAATTAAAACACAGAATTCATAGAACTGGCATCCAGATTAATGTAAAAATGACATTCCTGGCAGTAGCTGTTTTCTACAGTTATTTCAGTAAATTTCTATGGAAACATCCCTGTTTTTAAGAAAGAATGCTTATTTTTTTTAAAGAAAGTAAGGTTTATTAAAATTTCTACTCCTGTTAATACATTGCAAAATTTGAAATGATTAAAATAATACTGTTTTAATCTGAAACATTACCTTTGAATGAAAAAAGACTTGCTCGTTTCTATAGTCATTTTTTTTAAAAAAGAGAAAGAATTAAAAAATAAGAAATAATAGGCAGTTGTAAAAAAATTAAAGATAAACTTTTGCCTTCCAAGATCACAGATGGTAATTTTTCTTTTAGTATATATCATCTGAAATGCTTGGTTTCATTTTTCTGTATTTTACTTTTTATGGCTCAATGTATTTCATCATGTTATTGAAAGATTTGTTTATAACTATAACAACTATCATAATCAAATAGTCCAATCAATTGAGATATACTGTAAATTAAAACTGGCAATTCTGTTACATAATAATTATGATACTGGACCTGAGCTACTGGAAGGGAGATATGACTACAATATACAAACCATAGAAATACATACTTTTGTGAAAAAAAGAATATTTTCTAGTTTGAAATGGTTACCAAGTCTTGCTACTTACATAAAAGTAAATAAAGGAATGTGATGGAAGAAAACATGGGCCAAAAATGATAAGTAATAATCAGTGCAGAATAGGCTAGTTTTGTTTTCTTTTCCCCTCAACTACAAAAGTGTTGAAACCTGGTTAATTCCTAGACAGCATATTTTGGAAATTTTGAAGCATTAGCACAGGAACATTTTTTTGTTACTCATTAATTGCATTCAGAACCTTCCAGGCAGTATGAATACATTAGGAATTGGCCATTATTTTCTGGTTCATATCAAACCTTACTGAGCTGAAGACTTTTTGAATGATCTTGAAAGCAGAATTATTATCAATTAAACTTTTAATTCATAAATATCAGAGAAGAGCTGGCAGCAGTAAGTTGAGTTTCTTTCCTTATTTCTTTTGTTAATCTTTAAAGCTTTAATGAATAAGTTGATTTCTTACAGTGAAGAGAGATGTTTTAAAACTACCATGTAAAGTGGGAAATGAAGGTTGATATCTTATTTAAAATATTTTGCAAGAATCAATTCCAGCATATCTGGACCATTTCAAAATCAACTGCAATCTTTTAACTTTTTTTAAAGGAAGGATGGACATTTTTAAGCTTTTTTATTTGTGATAAATATCCACCAAGGTATTTCATATAGTTAATGCTAGCTAAATACATATTGAAAATATGCATACAGTAAAAAATAGATAAAGACCACATGCACAAACCCGCAATCTATGTAAGACACCAATTTAAAAAATACAAGGTATAACGTTGACTGAATCAAAATCAGTGACAGAACATTTGTTCATTTTGAAAGATAAGAAATTTAAATAGTATTAATAGTTTAATAATTCTATAAACATGATTAAAGCTGAAACTCCACTGGAATCTAAGTGTTGTGGTCCGAAGGAGGAAGCATTCCTTGAAAACGGACACATTATGTCAACGCTGTTAATATAGGATATTATTGCATTGACACTAAGATAATGTTTCAAAAAGACAATGGATTGTGAAATTGATCTTAAAATAAATTTGGAACTTATTAAACTTTCTATCTTTGTACTGGCTTTTTCTTTCTTTTATACTGTAAGAAAAAAGTATGCAGTTATTAGAGCAAAATAATTTTTCTGTTGCTCTGTATATGTATAGAAAATATCAATGAACAGCCTAAATAAAAAGGAGAAGACACTGAGAGCCATCTTTCTAACAGCACTATTATATTAAAGTGCTAAAGTTGAGCGGTCAGCCCTGAGCTACAAATATTCTCCTTTATTAGTGTTAAAGTTTGAATTAAAAGGTTGTTGTTTAATGCAATCAGACACCATTTTATATGAACATCAGAATAAGACAATATATGCTGCTTCCAGACATTTCATATACCGGCTCATTTTCAAAGTATAATATATTTAAAAATATCTTGAAGTAATGGCACGGTCGAATCTCACTTCATGCGCTATTAGTAAAAGGTTTCTAGCCAGAGCTTTGTGTTCTAATTTTAATGTTGAAAAGGTACTCATAAAAGAATGCTAATCTTATGATATAATTTGTTTTTGATATAATCTTTTCCATTGTAATCTTTAATTCGTGCACCATTGCAAGTAGAAATCATTGCTGAATGGCCAGGATTTAAGCCTGAATACACATGTTTCAAGTCTCTTTGTCACAGATATACAGAAGTTGGGAACTTCTAATTTGAACAGTGAAATGTTAAAACATGAAAATAATTTCCCCTTAGTGCAATGTATAGAAAACTCAAAATCTTTCAGCAATTACCATAGAGAATAACAGCTAATTTATTTCCACCCATCCATAAAAAAAGAATGGATAGATGAGGCTGTGTATGTGATTTTTTAGGACATAGGGTATTTTGCTGTTGACTAGAAATTACTAACTATAGCCTCATTTGCTTATGTGACTATGAGATATATCTTAAAAACACAACCAGTAGATAATCTTCTTTCCAACACAACTTAAAGCTGCTTTCACACTCAAAATCTATGCTTATTTTTTAGTTAGTAAACATCAGAACAAGCAGAATTATTATTATTATTATTGTTATTGTTATTGTTGTTGTTGTTGTTGTTGTTGTTGTTGTTATTATTATTATTATTATTATTATTATTATTATTATTATTATTATTATTATTATTATTATTATTATTATTATTATTATTATTATTATTATTATTATTATTATTATATACCAAAGAGCCATGGTGGCACAGCTGTTAGAATGCAGTATTTCAGGCTGACTCTGCTCATTGCTAGCAGTTCGATCCTGATCGGCTCAAGGTTGACTGAGCCTTCCATCCTTCCGAGGTCAGTAAAATGAGGACCCAGATTGTTGGGGGCAATATGCTGACTCTTATAAACCACTTAAAGGGGGCTTAAGAGCACTGTGGGGCAATATATATATATAAGTTTAAGTCCTAGTGCTAGTGCTACAGGAGTATCTAATTCCCAACCTTTGATTTGCTAGCATAGTTGCAAGCTGCAGGCCAGGATGAAGGGACCAAAGAAGAAATCATGTCAAAGGATACCTACTATGATGAGCAAATGAGATGGGGTTTAGGACAACTGGGTGCAGCCAACTTGCCACAGACCATCTTGACATGGGAAAGGAGTTACACTAATATTGAAGAAAAGATGGAATAGAATCATTAAAAAAGATGCAAAAGGACAAAATGAAATATGAATGACAAAAATTTAAATAATTTTTAATTATTTTAAATATTTAAATTGAATTGTTGAATTGTCCTGCAATGAATTGTTCCACAGTGAGTTGGCCATGGGGAGTTGTCCCGTAGCAAGTTGGTTGTGGTGTGTTGGCCGTGCCAAGTTGTCCCATTCCATCTAGGTGACCTTGAAAAGCTAAGCTGAACTGAACCTTGTTTCTATATTGATAAGAGACTACCAGAAAATCCCAGGACTATAAAGTATTCCTAGTGCAGTGGTGGCGAACCTATGGCACGGGTGCCAGAGGCGGCACTTAGAGCCCTCTCTGTGGGCACGCACGCCGTCGCCCCAGTCCTAGGCCTTCAGCTGTGTTTTATAAAACCTTTTCACTTTAGGCCTCCGCCGCCGTGTGGAAAAAAAAAAGGTTCAATCAGTCAACTTCAACTTCTCACAGGAAAAAAAAAGATCTTGCAAAGTTGGAATTGATTGATTGAACTTTTTAGTCCCACCCAGTCTGCCGTTACCACCACAGCCATGCCCACCCAATGGGCCACGCCCACCCGGCACTTGAGGATGCATAAGTGGGTTTGGGGTTGCAGTTTGGGTACTCGGTCTCTAAAAGGTTCGCCATCACTGTCCTAGTGGATAAAAACAACCTGAAAGAAAACAATGGAAAACCAGTGTCCATATTGTTGGCAAGAACACAATACAGATCTGTCCATGTACTTTCCAGGAGAGAATTTAATTTCAGAATTACAGGCTTAACAACCCTAAATCTTTCATTGTGAAGGAAAAAACGTTGGGGAATGCAAATATCTATATGTCTGGGATGTCAGGGGTTGGCCCTCTTGTTGCTGTGAGTAGGGTTCACTAACACCTTCCTCCCACAATCTCCTTTCAATCAGGTTCCATGCTTGGATATAGTCAGCATACTGTTATGTATCTATAACCTGGAATAAACATGAGGGTTTTTTTTTTAGCATTTGCAGGTTGTGGAGTTCTAGGTAGTGAAGAACAGACTTAGGACTACAAAAATAATAGCAAGATCAAGCAGCCATAGGTTTTAGGACCACCTGTATCTGAGAACCTTCCATCACTACTTCTGGATGGGTTAGCATTAAGTGGTACAAAGCTTGGGAGTTTTCTAGGTTCTTAGTTCCTTGTTGAAAAGCAGATGGCAGCTGTGGCTAGGAGAGTTTTTGCACCAACTGCACCCATTTTTTAGATTGGGATGCCCTATTCACAAACATTAATACTTTGGATACCAACCAGTTAGACCAGACATGTCAAACTCGCGACATCACGTGACGTCGTGCAACGTATCGGGCCAGTTTTGCCATTGCCGGCAATGGGGTGGGCGCGGCTTCCACATGACACGTCTGGCCCGCAGGCCGGCAGTTTGACACCCCTGAGTTAGACTAATGCAATGCTCTCTACATATAGCAAGTTGCCTTTGAAGACTACTTAGTAGCTACAGCTGGTCCAGAGTGCAGCACCATGAGTATGTTGATAGGACTCTGCAACACTCCTCTTTTGTGAGCTGCTCTGGCTCCAGTGGGCTTCTGGGCACCACTGAAGTGATGGTTGATACCTACAAAGTTCTCACAGCACATGGCCAGGCTATTTGTGGGCATTAAACAATGTCCTCTAATGGCATCCAGGAGGCATGCTTCTCTGTTATATTATGTGATGCATTTTTAATCTTTGTTGAATTGTTTTGATGCCATTTTTAATTTGGCATGCAACACTTAGCAGTTTCATGCTAAGTGGGCAGTCATACAAACTGAATGAATTAATGAATGACAATACATAAAGTCCCTATTGTGTCTTCCTATACTCCAGAAGAGTGCCTATTCAGTAAGTTTGGCCATCAGCCCCTCTTCTCCAGAGAAATAATCTCTGCCACTGAATTATTGAGGGGCAGCTTAGTGGCTTCTCTTTGTCTACTTTCAAGAATGGAGAAAGTTAAAAACCTTTCATAATGAGAGTGCTGATTTCAGTATGAGTTGACTTAGTAGACAAGAAAGCTGGGGAGGTTTCCAACCTTCACTTCCTGTGTTGGTAGTCACACTCGGCTCTTGCTACAGGTAAGTGCTAACTACTTTGTGTAGTGTTTTAATAGTTCCCTCTGTTACCACTTATCTTCCAGAGGCATCTCATCTGGTATATTAACTTTGATGTGATTAAAGTTCTCACATCTTGTGTTGTTTTTCTGACAATTGAAAGATCAAAAATGTAAATGACTTGAAATGACTCCAGTAATGCTATTTTCTGTCCATATATTCTAAATGCATGATAAAGGGTTTTATTTCTACCAATCCTCTGATGAGATAAAACAGAATCCAATTTACTTTTTTTAAGCAGAAATAAATTATATCATACTTTTTCACTTGAAACTTGAAAAGCACACAGCCACACAGTGAAGTAGAATTATAAAGTTCCCACGAGAACATGAAAAACAAATGTTCCAAACTGACCACAGTGTGTGTGTGGGTTTGTGTACATACACATATATATTAAACAATATCTTCCTGCCCAACCAGAAGGGTAGAACACAAAGTTAAGGATCACACTCACTTTTCTAATTTGCATACAGGAATGAGAACATTGACCTTACCTAGCAGTACACAGATAAAGAAAGAAATAAGCTAATTCAGATTTTCATTGGAATAACACTTTTACAGAAATAACTACTTTTCTAAAGTTTTGACTATCTTCCCCCACTACCTAGTTTGTCAGATTAGATTTAATTGACAGATCAGTTTTAAGTTTTCCTTTCATTTTTTTTATGTCTCAGATTTTGGGATTAGTTTTCTCTCCATTCACTATAAATAATTATTTTTGACACAGCACAGAGTTTCTGTGTGTGGCAGTTTGATTAGTGATTAATTAATTCAACTTTCATACCAATACTTTGTTTTCATTGGGTTCTCTTTTTCTCACAATCAATAAAAATTGGACATGTTTATTTTTTCAAATCAAATGAATACATCATATATTATTCCAGGAACAATACATTCAATCACTATTTTGGCTTTGGTTTGAAGAAACAGAAAGACAGTCAACTAATACTTGCCTTTCAGTATTAAACTAGTATATTAAATAATATATGGCATATTTGAAAGTGAAACAGAAATGGTGGTAAGAGAAAGACAAATGTTGTCAAAATTGTTTACAGAATTTTCAAGTTTTTCAGAATTAAATAATATAGTACAGAAACCTTTCATTAATAATATATACATGAAATGCATTTTTAAAGTCAAAATTTCACACAAATTATGCAATTTACAAAAAAAATAGAGCACAATTTGTGTCTTAATCTGAGCTGCCTAAAATTAATGTATTTCAAAAAAAGAATATATCTCATTTCAATCTCTGTAACTTTAAAAACACCAGGAATGTTTTCCCCATTGTCAGGAACTCAAGTATTTTATATGAGTAAACATCTTTATTTCATAAAATCAGTGGCAGTACAGATAAAACAAGAGGATGATACACAGATAAAATGAACTCATGGATTATTATAGCTGCCTCTTTCAAATGCAGAAGGAATGGAAATTTATGTTTATGATTTGCTCTTACCATTTCCTTGTGATTTGGATAAAAGATTTGCTCGATCAGAGGAAATTTTTCTGCTCCCAAGGTTCTATAGATGGACACCAATTGGGCAAACTACAAAAAAATAAAACACTAAATTAAATTAAACATTAAATTCCAAAGACAGTTAATATAGAAATCATCTCAGCATTCCTCTGCAATCCTCTAATCATTATCTATCAAAATCTCAAGATCTAAATTCCAAAATGACTTAGTGCTTGCCAGATTATTATTATCTATAGAAAAAGGAAGTAAAAAGGTGCACAAAAAGCCTTACATTAATAAACAACTCTCGTGCCACATTTATGATGAGGTAATTTATTCCATATTCCCTTCTTTTTATTCAGTCTTGCAACTGCAATATACTTCGTAGTTACCACTAATAACTGAATGAGATATCTATAGTCACAGTATTTCCTCCCAAGTTTACATAGCTATAGTAAATATGTAGCGTACAATTTGCAATAAGTTGTAATTATACATTTATGATCAAATGAGACAGGGTATCATTCATTTAAAAGCATGAAATGTTTTTAAAAGGTAAATTGCAAGCAAGGGGTGGGGTGGGAGATCAACAGACCCTCTCATGAGAAAAGAGGTTAAAATGACAACATAGAGTTAATTCTTTTTTCTATCTAAAAGCAGTTTTCCTACTCATGATTGGGCATTTGATTTTCCTGCTCTTTGCCTCGGCCCACTACCTAGTTTATCAGGTTAGTATAGGGCTGGGGAGATTTAACTCATTGCCAACATCTGGTATTTGCATTTGGAAAAGCTAGTTACTTCCAGTGTCTTTGTTCCATTATGAACCTTCCGATTACTGAAGCAAATCTGTGAATTATTTTTGCTATGTTAATGAAAATAAGTTAATTTATCGACAATCTTGTGTACTCTGCTCTTTAAAAAGGAGAGAGAGAGAGAGAGAGAGAGAGAGAGAGAGAGAGAGAGAGAGAGAGAGAGAGAGAGAGAGAGAGAGAGAGAGAGAGAGAGAGAAGTGTGTGTACACTTGTGTGTGTGTGCGTGCGTGCATTACTATTTTGGTTTCAACTTCTCCAACAAGAAAATACAGTGAGATGGATGGCATATAAAGTACATAGATAGATGACAGATAGATAGATGATAGATAGATAGATAGATAGATAGATAGATAGATAGAGATAGATAGATAGATAGATAGATAGATAGATAGATAGATAGATAGATAGATAGATAGATAGATAGAGATAGATAGATTTGTCTTGTTTCCTTTCCTAATTTTCTTCCATATTATTTTGTGTTTATCTTTTAATTTGTAAAAAAAAATTAAATAAAAATTAGATAGAGATAGAGATACAGACAGCAGCCTCATGGGATGAACAAGGAAAACTCCAGGCATAATCTCCAGAGTGCCTGGCTGTATTAATATTTTGACATATTTTAATAATCTCTCTCTTGTCACTGGAAAGTGAATAAACATAGGCTATAGAAGCATGATGCAAATAATATCCAATACATTGCACTGGATAAAGGTCCTTGAAATGTTTGGGGCAGCACAGAAGAAGGCTTGGATAAGAGCCCACTTTGATTCAAGCTGAGAACTTAGGAATTTGTTTCCACTTTGGGTCTTGCCTCAACTGACAGAGCAGTTGCAGAAAATCCTTAAAATGGTCCCAAGTCTGGAATCTATAATGAACTCGCTTAATAGGCTTTTGGGTGAGTGCTATGAGACAACTACTCAGAAGTAAAATAAAAAAAATGGGGATAGAGTGAGCCTTTGGATATAATTGTCATTCAGGCTTAACAAGTATCTCTTGTTAATTTTAAATTTTTTAAAATCATAATTTTAATCTGTCATGTTAGAATATTTTAGAACTTTAGGTTCTTTTTACTCTAAAAATTGGAAAACCGGTTTCTTATGCAAAGGATTGGATGAAAGATAAAAGCATTTTGATTTTAAAAGATAAAATGTACAAAGTTATTGCAAATGCCTGCAGCCTGTTTAACAATTGCAGGAATAACACATTAAACATCTTAAGGTAGAGAAACGGCTGGTTTTGTCTTGAATACCAGCAGGCAAAAAATTATAATCTCACATTAATTTTCTACGTGCAGAAGTGATTTTATTTGCATTGCAACATACAAACAGAGTGCAAGGAAAAGCAATGGAGAGATGAGTCACAATTACTATACATAAAGTTTTTCATACAGATGCTCATATTTGTGTTTATATTATTATCAACCAGAATGAGAAAAAATATTGAAATGTGAGAGGTGCATTCTAGCTAGGCAGTATTACTATTTTTAGGTACTTTTGTTCAGCTCCCTTACCCACTGCTATTTCATCCTAACCTCTGAATAGACACTTTTTACTAATAATAGTTACTTTACTAACTTTGCACAAGACTGATTACAGTTCTTTTATCTGCAAAATTTTGAGAACCTTAGTGATAAAAAAAAGCCACAAGGAAATGAGACAAAAATTATGAATATTAAATATTTAAGTATTAAGCATTAAATATTCATAGTAATTAAAAAGCATCAAGGAATATATTTATATTATGTAAGACTTTGAGACATAATCCAAATATAAATGTTTTAATAAAGTTTTGCATGTGTACAGGGACAGACATTGGGCTAAATGCTACTCATTTTTCTTTCCCCTCCCCAATTCGGCATTTAAATGTTATTCTTCAATTATACAATGAAATATATTATTATTATTAAATTAGAATTTGTAACTTACTACCCATGGCTTGTCACAGAAGTTGTAGATTGATTCTAGAGAGTTAACACTTGGGATGCTTGCATAATGCATTCCAATAATTAAGTTACGAAAATCTTCATTTTCAGCCATGCTGAATGAGTGTTGCCGGACAAGAACAAAGTCAGGCTTGAATGACCTAAAGAGAATTGAGTTTAACAGCAAGCAAACAAATATATTAGAAACTTACTAGAGCTATGGGAGCTACTGATTAAAATTACATCTAGAGGAAAAAACAGTAAACTGAAACCTTTTTGTTTGTGTCTATGCATCTTCAAGTCAGCGTTGACTCCTGATTACAGCCTAGACAAGTCCTTATATTTTTCTAGACAAGATTTTGGAAATGGTTTGCCTTCAAATTAGTTTCATAATTCAAAGTGGGACAGATCTATGTGTAGGAGATACCTCCAATATTGTGGAAATATTAGATATGTGTGGTAAGGGTACTGTAGTTGTCATAATAGTGTAATATGAAAGCCATTGCATAGGTACGACTGTGGTCTGGAAGAAAATAGGAATGTTATTACCAAAAAGTATTCTTAACATGTTTAAGATGTTGTAAAGATAGAACTCTTATTCCAGGAATAAATTAAAAATGGATTGGCAAGTTTGAGAATCCTTGAAGGATCTCTCCAAGATTTTAGTTAGAGTCAGAGAGGGGAAAAAATGACAAGAGTTGTTATTATGACTAGAACACGGGTGTCAAACTCGCCACATCACATGACGTGTTGCGATGTATCGGGACTTTTTTTCATTGCCGGAGCTGGGTTGGGTACGGCCTCCATATGATGCAACTAGCCCATGGGCCGGCAGTTTGACACCCCTAGACTAGAACTATATTCCAACAGAACTATATTCCAAAGGGCACGTAGAGGTTTATGGTTCTGGAATAATGTCCTAATAGGGGGCTCTTAGAATTTCTCTTATGGTGATTAGTGTCTTTCTATATGTTTGCATTTTGTTGAGGCATAAGCTTCAGTACAATGAAAAATTCCTCTCAAAGAAAAGGAAAAAAGGCTAAGAGAAAGCAAACAATTATTGAACTTCATCTGTTGTTTTTGGTTATGTTGGTGATGATGGAGATTGGTAAAGAAAGGAATGTCATTATGCTGGTTGAAAAAGAGGAATACAGACATTTTTTTTGAAGGCTATCATTTTATAGGTGATTAGAGGGTGAGGGTTATCCAAGTCAGAATGTTTTGATACAGTAATCTATGTAGACACATATCTATCCTTCTGATGGAACAAAACCAAACCAGCAACCGATAAATTTTATCCCTAGCTGAGGGTAAAACAAAAATGAAGATGCAATGATAGAGAATGAAGTTAAAGTCATAATTTAAAGGCCTATTTGTTGTAAAGCTTATTCTCTTCCCTAATTTTCTCTCCTAGAACCAAAAAAATATTAACACTGCATTTTTTGCCATCTGTGATATCTGGGAAAAAATTAACACTGGATACTAATTTAGAACTGCTTTATGTTTCAATCCTTCTGCTTTATCACTCTTTGCTTCACATATCATATCTACTTCTGTTCAAATAGGCCTTCAATGACCTATTAATGCTCATCAAAGAGAAAACCAATAATTCTTTAACTGATTGATTGGTTTTGTGCCATCAAGTTGTGCCAGTTCTTGGATAATCATACACTGCACAGTAGATAAATCTGTTAGCCTAAACCTCCTATGAATTAGAACAAAATGAGATGCTCTTTGGATATTTTATCTTAGATACTGAGCGGTTTTTGCTGTTTGCTACTTATGAATTTATCAAGAAGATGAATAAACACCTTAATTACATAATCCATTGAACTGAATGTACCTTGGCTGTAAAATGAGGATGTACCCTGAACAAATTCTATTTCTAATAAAGAATGTTATTCATTATCATGTTTTGTATTTATTTATGCTAACCTTAATTCTGAAAGTCAAAAAAGTAAAATAACTTACTTGACAACTTTAGTGCCATTTCGAAAAGCTTGCACGTTTACAGAATAATTCCCATCAGCATGAGCTATCAAATTGACCTCTGAAAATTGTGCCTGAAAGATAAAAAAAAATGTATAAATAAACCAACTTGTTTTAAGCTGCTAGTCCACATGCAACCTCTGTGGACATATGAAATTTGAACAAACAAATAGTATCAAGCAAAGTGTGCTGGAAAATATTATTTTTTGAGTGTTTTCTTACAGAAGAAGTTACTTATTTATAGAATAATGTTGGAACTATTTTCCATATGAAAAGTAGAAGCAATATATAAATGGAAATATCTTCAATAAATAATAAACATTTCTAGGATGTTGCCAGGAACAAAAGAAAAATGTACACTTGTTTATATTATGAACAAAAGTGTCATAAAATGTATTGTAAAATTATTATCAACACTAACTTTAAAAAATTCAAATCTCTTGGTAGATCTGCCCATACATTCATGATCATGTTGTGGATGAGAGCAGATTTGCTACAGGCAGAACTGCCATTCAAAAGGAGCATTTAGAGCAGGGGTGTCAAACTGTTGGCCCATGCGTCACACCAAAACCGCGCCCACCCCATTGCCAGCAATGGGGGAAAAGTCACGATATGTCGCAACACATCACGTGACGTCATGAATTTGACACCTGTGATTTAGAGGCTACAGTTCTCCAAAGCAGTCAGCCCCATCCTTCCACCAGCTGTCTATAATGATCCGCTTTGAACTCACTTGTCCCATGCTGAAGCTATCCTTTCCCTTGTCCATTTTTCACTCTGCAACTTCCTTGTTTCAATCCTTTCACTCCAGGTAGAACAATTCTGCAGCCAAACTCCAACTCTTACCCAGAGAAGAATGAATGAATGAATGAATGAATGAATGAATGAATGAATGAATGAATGAATTCATTCATTCATTCATTCATTCATTCATTCATTCATTCATTCATTCATTCATTCATTCATTCATTCATTCATTCATTCATTCATTCATTCATTCATTCATTCATTCATTTTTGGATGCTGCATGACTCTAATGAACTTACTCTTCCAGTCCATATTTCCCCAATTTCCGCAGTGTCAAACAATCTTCAGCCAACATTTATAACTCTGTCCTCTAAAACCACCTTCCAATGTTCACCCACACTCCTCATAATTCCTGCCCCTCTTAAAAGAGGCACTCTTAAAGAAACATTTTTACATTCATTTGTCTTCAGTAGAACATTTCCACCTATTCTTGGATGATTCAACTCACTCCATCTCAGCTAATTCTATGCTTGAGTCTGTTTACATAGAGGGAGTGCCAATAATGGAAACTACCTTCTTGCTGCCTCTCTCTGTAACTACCAGCCTGGCAACAACTTTCATAGATATGTCGGGCCACAACAGTTACAGATGTTCAAGGCTTTTTGCTATGGGTCCTGGCAGTGTTCATTGGTGGATTCATATATTGTTCTTCCGGCTGTTCCTTTTGTTGATCCCACTTTTGGAGGTTTCCACATTCACTGTTTCCCCAGCAATTTGCCAGTTTTGTGAGTGTTCAGCCAGCATGACTGTCCCTGACTTTAGCTTCAGGTCTTCTCTCCATGCATCTTCTATTCTTCCTGTCCTACATTTTTCCTTCACACCTCTTAACCCATCTGTTCCATTCACTTTCTCTTGCAAATCCAACATACTTCACTTCATTAAAGGCAATATATCTTATCATTACAATTATCTTCGTTTTTTCCCCAAGCAAATATGATTATACTCCTAAGTAAATGTAATGTAGTTTTTAATCATTAGGCATATTCTTTTAATTAAAATTTATCTGTGTAACAAATGTAATCAAATGAAAAAAGTAGCTATAGGCACAATAAAAAATTATCACTCTTCTAATATTTACATTAAAAGCTGTTAGATGTTGGAATAGAAATATGATTTTGACCCTGTGGAAGTGAAGAAGGAGCAAGATTTTAAAAAAATTAAAAAGTTTATCTTTCTTTCTCTTCTCCTACAATCAAATCTGAACAAATTATATCAAAACAAGGAGGATACACACTTTCATTTGCTCTCATAGGAAGAGTGAGTAGAATTTATAAAAACTCACTGGCCAACTAATCATGTTCATTTCTGTTCCATCACTTATTCCCCATCAGTTTTATCCATATGTTATTATCAAACGTAACATTTTTCTTGCAAAGTTAAAAAAATCCCATCAAGTTTATGAATATCCTCTGAATCATCTAGAAGTGACAGGAAGGTATATGAATTTATTAAAAATTTCACTGCCTTAATAAATACTAGGGATAATCTTTGTCAAGTGTTCTTAAAACATTTTCTTACAGCTGCCTCGGTAAGCTCAAATATTTCATATATTATTTACTGTATTATATAATTTCATTATTTACATTGGGTAAAATAGTTTTATATGATGCCAACTTATTCCATTCTTAACACTCTGAAATAATACTTAACACTAAGAAAAACTGAATACCTGCTCGACTTTGATGTCATATTCTCCATGGACTTTTTTCCCACGAAAACATTTGGTCCTGAAATACAAGAATTCTCATTAAAACAAAGAATAAGGTGTAAGTAAATAAACAAAATCACATTGGAATTTAAGAGTTGTCTTTTAGCAATGTAATACACGTAATTCTTGACTTACCACCATATTTGGAGCCTAGAATTTTCATTGTAAATCATGATGGACATAAATCAAAGCACCCATGTGACCGACTTGATTTATAACTTTTTTGAAGCAATCATTAAGCAAATCCGTTCATTCTTATCAGCATTTTTTGCCAAAAACAGGCCACTATCTTTTAGAGGAAATCTAACATGGTGTATATAAGAAATAGAGTTCTCACAGCCCATGCTATTTTTTTGATGATTCAAAATTTAAATGCAAAAAGTGACATAATTTAAAAAATGCAACCTTATATCTATGTAACGCATATACATATGATTAAATGATTCATGCTTTATGAATAGCCTGACCCTATTTCATAAATAAAATAGAAATGCCCTTTTCCCAGTAAGTCACAACATCACTACATTCAACAAGGGAGCAAAGGATGTATATCACATCACATTACATCACATCATCCATCTATTTATCCATCCTATCATCTGCCTATCTATTTACTTATTCAGAATTAAATACCAAATAGCAATGTTTCTTTTTAATGAAGTATTTAGAAGTATATAACCAAATTATATCATATATAATTAAATATTATAGTAATAATAAAATATTATAATATATACAAAATGAATATAATAAAAAGCAAGTATGTATCCAAACTAGTGCAAGAAGTCAGAAACCAGGACTTAGTAGTTCAGATTCTTGCATACAGATAGCATTAAATAAACTTATAGTACTTTTGGTACTATAAGTTTATTTAATGCTACCTGTATGCAAGAATCTGAACTACTAATGGTCAAGGCAAATTGGTGCCAGGTAAGAGTCAATGGATTTCAATTAGGTCTGTTATTGGAGCACAGACTCCAAAAGGATGATGTGTTTGACCACACCCTTAAGTTCAGCCTGGTCATCTCCTACAACACCGGAGTGTATGACTTGGGGGGGCATATAAATCTGATAAATAAATTTAAAAGTTGTCAAATCAGAGGCTAGGAATTCTTTTCACCCTTAAAATTTGAAAATAATGAGCATATTAAGAGCTATAGCTTCAAAGTCTAGCATATGAGAAGAAATTTCATGGTTTCAGGATTGCAAACCAACCCAAGTTTTTGTAGTTCTTCAAATTAGTTGTTTTAGATGTCTGGCTATAGAACTATAAACTACAATATGTGGAAATACAAAATGTTCTTTTTTCTGACTTTGATCCTCTACATTTTGCTATGTGGAACAGAAAATTCAATTATTTTTCTGAAAAATACATTTATTAATTGAAACAAATACAGTTTTTACACCTAACTTATAGAACAGTTTATAATATTCCAAATCCTGTTTCAGTGGAAGATATTTAAGATTTATTTAGGAGTATTTAATTACAAATCTCAAATATATTCTAAGGGTCACATTAATTTTAATGAAGGGATTCCTTGGAGCAATGGGAATTTGAAAATAGCTAGGCTGTTTTAATGAATAACAGAAAGAGCTGTTTTCAAAGTGTCAAGCATTTCTTTTGAACAATTTTCAAAGCATGCAAAGCATAATCTACTGAAAACATAAATATATCAGAACTTTTCTGTGACATGGCTAGATTTCTGATGCGTTATTTGTATTTCACAAACAGATATACCATAGATACACAGAGATACACTGTATATGTGCGTGCAAATATCTATTTTAATATCTATTTTAAATCCTCATGGCCACTCAAATAATAAAAACTTGCCATTCTTCTGTACAAACTAAGTAAAACTTGTAAAGAAGAAGCTATACAGTACAAAACTAATTAGTCTATTTTCTTCAAGCTTGCAGCTACAGGACAGGAAACTACAAATGGAATTATGACAAGAATATATTTTACTAGAGTGCATTTATTTCCTATAAATAACTGGACTCCCTTGTTATTATTATTGCAAAATATATATATTCAAAAAACTAAAACATAGAGACTATAAAAGCGTTATTCTCAATCCTGGCTAGAACTCTGACGATGTCAGCAGACGCTGACGAAAGCTAAGTTTTTAAATAAATTCTTTAGTCTCTGTGATCTGTGTTTTAGTTTTTTAAATATGAATATACCCGAGACTCATATATTACTGGACTCCCAGTAATCTTGTATTATGCTCTGATGATGTTGGCAGTGTTGGCCGACGAAAGCTTAGCTTTGGCTTTTGATATATATATATATATCGCCATCTTCAGGCTGGTGTCTTCGGCTTCGTGCTTGTGCGAGCAAAGTGTGATCGGAGCTGCCGTCCTTCTATAAATACTGGAGGGGTGTGTGGCGTGTTGGCTTTGTAGCTGTAAGCGGGTTGGTTGGCTGTGTTGTTACATCTTGATTGGAAGATGGAATTGATGTAAGCAAATTAGCTGATGTAGCTGTAAGCGGGTTGGTTGGCTGTGTTGTTGCATCTTGATTGGAAGATGGAATTGATGTAAGCAAATTAGCTGATGTAGCTGTAAGCGGGTTGGTTGGCTGTGTTGTTACATCTTGATTGGAAGATGGAATTGATGAAAGCAAATTAGTCAGTTGTTTGGTAACATCCTGTGTGGCTGAGGTGCTGGCTGCCCATTGTTCTTTTGTACCTGGGTAATGGGCTGTGTGGTAATATTCTGAGCTCTATTGTAGTGATATCCTGAGTCCTGTGCTGCCACATCATGGGAGGTAGGCTGCGTTGTAACATACTGAGCCTTTGCGATGTAACCTCCTGAGTTCTGTGATGTAATGTCCTGAGTAGATGGCTGTGATGTAGCATCACGGGCTTTGGTTTGGCTCCGAGTTTGTGGTCTGGCCATGTGTTTATGGCGTGTGTCAGTTTGCTTTGTGTGGGGGTCGGTGGGGGTGCAGCAGTTGGTGATGTCGCCGTGTTGTGGATTCTGGATGATGGTTGCATTTCGTCTATGGGATGGGTTTGGGTTTAATGCAAAAGCTGAGCTTTCGTCGGCCAACACTGCCGACATCATCAGAGCATAAAAGCAAGGTTGCTGGGAGTTCTTTTTATACTGCCGGACGGCTCTGTGCCTGGCTTCTCGATCTGGTCATCGGTCCGCCCGTTGTCTCTGGTTGGTTTGTTTTTAAAGGGCACACGTTTCTTGCTACATTGATATTTTCCGAGGTTGCTGTCTTTTCTTTCCCTTTCCCAATCCCTTTCTTTCGGCTGTCTTGTGCAGGGCGCTTTCGCTCACTTTCACTTTTTCCCCCTCCCGGCTCCATCCCGAGGTCTGTCTGATCTTCCTCGATGGGGCTGTGCTTATGTATATCCGGGGTGGTGGTGCGTTAAGTAGGTCTGGGCGCTCGTCCGGGCCGTCTCCGGCGAACATGCTCCCACGGGTGTTCTCTCGCGCTACCCTCTTCCGTAGATGTCCGCGGGTATGTTGATCTTCCTCCAGCTGCCCCCTCTCATCGCTTTTTCTCTCTCCCATCACTCGCCTCCATCGTAGGTCCGTCATAAGATCCCCTGCTGTCAGATCGCTCGCTAGGCACGCATTCAATCCTCCTCTGTCATTCGCCAGTTCTCTTGCCTTTCTTGCGCGCGTGTAGACTCCCGTGGTGCGGCTTTCCATCAGTTGCTCATGGATCTCTTTTTCGGGGTCGTTGGTGGAGTGTCTCGCCATTCTCCTCTTATTAGCAGAAGTCGCGGTGTGGATGTCTCGTGGGCTGTCATCCAGTCATCCGTATTGTTCACAGTCATCATTATTTTTCCTCGTTATGAGATGGATTTTGCTCAGCTTTTGCATTAAACAGCTGGTTTAATATTATCCTGGTGTTCGAACTATTTTGTTTTTCTTATATGGCTTTACCCAGGATTCATATTTTTAGTGTAATTAGCGATATATATATATAAATAAATAAAATTTCTTGTGTAGCATTTGTAAAGCACAACTTGAAATGCTCAGAGATAGTTTCTGCTGCCCTCTTGTGTAAAAAGAAATAGACATCAAGCCAGTTTTGCTATTACGTGTAATGGATGATTGGTCGTTGTGCTCTGGGAATTCAGACATAAGATTTTATTACCTGCTTTTACATTCAAAATCTGTGCTTTATTATTGACACAACCATTCTTGTTCTCTTTTTTTCCTATGCCCCCAGGAATAAAATAAATTTCCATGGTCATATTATTGAAACATAATAAATAACATAAATTAAATTATAAATTTAAGTCATAACATGCATAAATTAAGTCATAACATGCAGAGAGCAAATTCCCATTCATTAGTATTCATCCACTCTGGGACAGAACAAGAACAGACATTGATGTTCAGTATTACATTCCTTGAGTTTTTCCAGAACACTGAATGATAAATATGATTATAAATGTAACGATGGCAATAACTAGAAAGGGTAGCTTTGCGCCTGCCTTTCAGGAACCAAATTAGATAAGTATATTTTATTTTATTTTTAAAGCACTTTGCTCATTTATTTTAAATATTCTACCTTGCTTTCTTTTGTAAACATTCAAATTAGCTTTGTGGGAAGTCAGCCCCCCCCCAGAGAAGGAAACATTAAAAGGGCAGAATATTATATTTCCTCAAAGGATCTTAAAAAGGTAGAAAAGCATGCCATTTTTCTTAATAGCCCCAAGTCTCCCTCCCCCAAGCAGAAACCAGCTCTGTAGAAATGCAGATATCATAATCGTTTCAGAAAGACTGGCTCCTGGAAGCTTGGAGCTGATGGGATTAGAAAGACAAAGATCCCTAGAATCAACAATCCCTCACACCAAAAAATCCAACACAGGACATAGTCATCAGCCACACCCCCAGGGGAGCAGGATATGACCTTTGGGACATAATAGGATTAACCCACCACCATCAGAATACCAGAAAGGCACACTCAGACTCAGGTCAAAATTCATGCCATAGGAACAACTCCAAACAAAAGCTCAAGAAGGTATAAAAACCCACCACTCCCTATTACACGTGTTCAGATTTCCCAGAGCCACGCTTCTATCTGGCTTTGCTGTTCAATAAACTCCAACCTTCTTTCTAAAGCAGTCTCCATATTGTTTATTCCCAGCTTGGACTGGACCCTGATGAAGAGTTTTCTTTCAACAGCTTACATCTACCAAAATATCATTAAACAATAAATATAAACCAACAAAAAAGGGGATTTAAATCAGAGAGATTAAAAATATTTGTAAGCTAGATGTCACAACTTTGGTAACTGCATGGATAAATGCTTGGATATTGACCAGTCTTCTGCAGTTTCATGAAAATCCCAGTAACTTGCTTTCTTTCACCCAACTCACCCAATTCATCCAACTTATTCATTATCCATCTTCTAAGTAAGAACATAATATTTTCTTGAGATTTAATAGATTTGTATTATTGGGACCATTTTTTAAAAAGCTTTTGTAAAGTAATTTTGGTGACAAAATGTATTTTGGTGTTTAAAATGCTGTAAATATTCCAATATATGTGGATACAATACTGCCAACTAAATTTGCTCCAGTTACTACACTGATAATATGTTTTTATATTATTGTCCTGCACAGAATGATTTAGTAGTTTTAAATAATATATTGTAGAAGAGTTCAAACATATAAAATCTAAGTATAGATTTATAGATCTATAAAGATAGGAGACATTTTTGTCATTCCTGCCTCTCTTTGTTGACATGCCTATATATGTGTATAATAGGCCAAACATTATTTGGAAAGTAAATCATTTCCTGCTTAGTAAGAAATGGTTAATTGCAAGACAGCAGTACTTAATTCCAAATTTGTTTAAAGAATCCATCATCCCAGTGTAACATTTAGAAGCAATGCTTGTTATTTAATATGCAAAATTACCAAAGAATGTTTTAATGCAGGATGCCAAATAACTACAACAGGCTACAATCAGACATTGTCACTTCATTTAAAAAACATTTCAAAATCAATCTGCTTTGCAGACATCATTGTATATTTTCTTCTTTTTTTATTATCATAAATTGCATCTCAGAAAAACCAATGCATATGTCTCAGATTACACCTATGAAAGCAGAATTGATTAGTATCCTAGCTCAGAAACTTTCTCCCATCCTATTTGAAATAGGAAAATAAATTATAAATCAGAGAATGACTGAAGTTTTCTTTAGTAGAATGTGTGGCTTGTATACACAAGTCCTTACATGGGAGTTAAATAAATTTAGCTTCTTCTACCCACATACTTTAAAAGTGTAGTTTTTTTCAGTTTAATGTTTTTTAAAATAGTTTTTCTTCAAAATAAATGTTTAGAATTGTATTTTACAAGCAGGAAATCAATTAGCGAATGAAAAACAATATAAAGAAATCAAATGGCTAGTTATGCTAATTACTACTGTAAATGTGTTACATTTTGACTCAGAAAATTCCCAGAAGCAGCTGCCAAGAAAACTATATATAGCATACAATAATTTTTCATCTGAAGCAGATTTAGAAGGTGTGGAGGGAAACTCGTGTAAAATTAGATTTAATCTTCTACTCTAGCACTTAGGAGTTCAAGGTTCAGTTCTTGAATTCTGAACACTGAAATATTTATCTTGTAATACTTATCCTCCAGATAGCATGTGAAAGTATAAACCCATTCTTCAGAATAACTGATAATTAAAGCAAGATTGGAATGAAAGCTAAAAATGAATAATAAATGGAGAACTGATCATTTTGGGAATCAAAGGGGAACAGGGAATCCTTATAAGAATATTAGTAAAGAGATTAAAAAATTGGGGTAAGTCACATATATCTAATAGTAATTAAAAAAAATATATATCCTTGGCTGGAATAAAATGTTTATTATGGCAGGCAGCAATAGTTTTGGTTTTCAAACAAAATTTATATATAATTTAAAAAATATTAGAGCACGAGATGTTTTTGGCTTGAGTTCATAAAAGCTTATGCCATGATAAATATTTATGGTTCGCTAAGCTCTGTTGCTTTTGCTCTCCTCTCTGGGAATAAAAAAAAGAACATCAGTGTGCAGATACATGCTATAATACACAGTACAGATTTAGACATGGAGCATGAATAAGAGGAGCTTGAATGCCCAGAAGCATCTGTTGGCAAACTCCTTCGAATCAGAGCCATTTCCATCCATCTCTACTGAGCAGCAAGATCTAAGAGCAACAGCAGCCCCCCCCCCCTCAATCCTCTTTTAAGCACCAAGATAAGCCCGGTAAATGCCTGCATACGTACAATAATAAAATCCAACTAGGCCTTTAATCAATAAATCTTTTGGATTTTGTACAGGGACTCCTTGACTTCAAACCACAACTGAGCCCAATAATTCCATTGCTGAGGAAGGCAGTTATTAAGCGAGTCATGGCCCCATTTTATGACCTCTTATGACATTGTGGTTAAGCCAATCACTATAAGTTATTAAGTGAATCATCTGTTTGTTAAGGAATCTGGCTTCCCCAGATTCTTGACTTTGCTTGTCAGAAGCTCCCTAGGAAGGTTGCGGATGACATTCCCACGACCCTGGGCTGCTGTAACCTTTGTAAATACATACAGGCACCTGATGTTCAATCATGTGACCTTAGGGATGCTGCAACTGTCACAAGTGTGAGAGCTGGTCATTAAGCCTTTTTTCCAGTGCTGTTGTAACTTTGAATAATCATTAAACAAATGGATGTAACTCGAAGACTACCTGTATCCCATCAATACATTTTTTATTTCTAAACCCAGACCAAATTGCAAGGATGTTTTAAGAATAGCTATTGTGGGATTTTATTGAACTGAATATATTCCAGGGGGGGGAAGGAGGGCAATTCCCTCAAGTTACTATCTGTATTTATTATTTCTTAAGACCCCAGATTATAAATATTTTGCAAAGTGGGTGTCATTAATATCTATAAAATAAAACCCAGCCTGTGGAGGTCATATGGCTTAACTAAAATCTGTAGGTAGCCCATTCCACCCTATTCCTCTATATTCCACACTTCTCTTCTAAACAACAGTTTAAACACTCCTAACACCATGTCTCCCTTTAAGTGATTTGAATCCACATCTCATCTTCTAAAACAGGTTCGATAGACAGTTAGTGAAGGGCCTGTGTCGCTGTGAAGAGCTCCTGTGACTGATTATTTAAAGCATCCCATAACAACTATATCAAAGATTTGTACAACAGCATTACAGTGTGGGCATTTTAACTTTCAGTTTATTTCCTGGTGATCCCAACCATGGAATTTACCTTTTTTCATAGTTGCCCTACGCTCAGTTGACTTCCATTTTGAAATCTTTCTTATTATCGTATTATACTTTTTTGTTAGAATTAATGCTCTTTATTCTCTCTGATCTGGGCTGTAAAAACCAAGCCAACACCTAGAGGGCAGGAAAGACATTCAGAAAATGAACTCTTTGACTTAGTCTAGCCCAGGGGTATCAAACTGCTGGCCTGTGAGCCAGTTGCATCATGCGGAGGCCGCACCCACCCCAGCTCCAGCAATGCAAAAAAAGTCACGATACGCTGCAACACGTCACGTGATGCAGCAAGTTTGACACCGTGGTCTAGCCTATCTTGCAAACACATGTAATTATGGTTGAACTTCAGAACAAAATATGTGAGCCCAATCAAGGCCTTTGAGATATAGACTATGTAAACAAATGTGTATGAAACATATTCGTTTTGAAATGACTCTAAATATTTATAAAGTGACACAGATGCACTCTATAAAATAACTGACTGATTCTATAGCAGGAAGAAATATTTAGAAAATCGAATGACTCAGTTACATCTTTGAAAATGCGCTAGCTACAAATGGATCATATATATGAATAAGATTGTATTAAAACATATAGGGAGGGAGCAAATGATATTCAGAATTACTGACATTCAGACTAATGGCTTAGATACCCAATTTTAATCCAAATCCTGCTACTTTGCTATTGTGAACGTCTTTTCTTTCTATAGCATTAGTCATTGACTTAAAAGAATAGCAGATTATTTAGCTGCAGGCTCAATAGATATATATTAGCATAAAATGTATTTATGAAAATTTATACAATTCAGAAGATAGCTGGGGAAAAAAACAGAGTCTGCAATTCAATACTTAAGTGGAATGACCTTGGGAGAATGGAGGGAGGGCTGCAGATGGGACAACCAGCATGTAAAATATGTCTTTGCCGACTGCAGGAGAGATGGTGTGGAGAGTAAAAGGAAAAGAGGGGAGAAATACTTTCAGTCCTCCAAGATCTGGTTAATGTAACCTTACAACAAATATAGTGCTAATACTCCTGGTTGTGCTTCTTGACTAGATTACCACAGGGGCAACAATTCTGCGGTGCACTGTATGTTCATATCTAACAAGGTATTCTTAATCAAGATTCCAGATAACTCAGCACAAGAACCTTATGTTACACAAGCTCAGAAGAGTGGTGGGTTAAGGTTTCATTCCTGTCACGTTGATGGAAACGACATCTACCTCACCCACCAAAACTAAAAATTATAATCTCTGTGATGACAAAAAGAAGGTATGTCTATCTTTTGGATCGATCACTGTAATCATGAATATGAGCCAAATATACTACACTGGTTTCAGAGCAGAGTTTTGCTCTGGTTGCAGTTAGATAAGTGACATGTATAGTGCTACAGATTTGGTGGTTTTGCTGTTTTCAGCTAAATGATTCTGACTATAGATTAAATAATATATAAAATTGCATCAAAATGCATATCAAACAGTGCTTCTGCATGTAGAATATTGTTTAGAGTTGAAGCCAAGCTAAGAAATAATTATGAACTAATGAAACATACAGCCTTTATGTAATTTACCCACCTAGTCTTGGCAGGAATACATGCCCTGTAATTTGCAGATCTGAATATAAAAAAGTCTCAAATTGAATCCCTAGCATTTCTTTTTAACCTGCATAGTGCTTCGGTTTTGTTGCACAAGACTTTGAAAATGTTTTTTTCATCAAATACTAGACCAAATGAGCCAATCTACAAATTGTTGTCTATTAAAAATTATTTTTTAAGATTGGCTACCAGGCACTACTTCTGATTATCATCAAGTAGGTATAAATAATGGAACAATATTTTATTTTATTGATGGTTGTATATTTATCAGACAATACTTTTAATATGTTTTATTGATTTTCCAACTTAATGATCTTCAGGAGATTTTCAGACTTAAGTTGCCACAACTACAACAGAATCCTATGAACTGTTATTAACTTTTTGTTTTAAGTAAAAGAAAATATTTACTAAGTAAGCTATAAAACGGAACTATACATCTTACCCCTTCTTTGCCAGGCTTACAGGTAGAAAATCAGTACATTCTGTTACTTTAAAAGAGCTGTGCAGTGAACTGAACAACAAGCCCAATAATCAACACTGTACAATATACACTTTGTATATTGCAAAATATACAAAGTACTTCACTATAAGATTGTCTCATCAAAGCAATTTATTCAAAATTAAATAAAATTCTCATTATTTTCCATGTAGGAAATGGCATGTAAAATATTCAACCTTGAGAGGAATTTAAATGTCCATACACTAAATATTAAAAGATATTTGCTTAAACTGACATTCAAAATAATGAACAAAAATTCTGTTGATTGGCCAGTTGTTTTGTTTATGGCTAATAGATAAATTGGTTGTGTTTTTCAAAGTGGTGAGTGAGGACTTTGGCACAGCACACCCTCCTTTTTAACTGTTGCCTTCTTTAAGGGATGTCACTTTTCCAGTTATAACTATAGTCTTCGGTATTTATTCCTGTTGTAAAACCCTCTTATGAATCACACATTTACTAAGTATTTCTCCATGCAATTACAGTAAGTTTCAGAGAACTAGAAGATTCAAATGTTTCAGGTTGGGCTGAACTTGTCAGGAAAAGGAAATGTTTGAAATAAATTACACATCCTGGGTGTAGAATTCTATCCATGGTTGTCCGTAAAGCGTGTGGGTGATCTATCTCTACTATATGCCATATCTGTTTCCCACATTAATCATTACGTACAAACAAAACACAGCCTGGTTGTTTCCAGTCTTCACTAACGTGCTAGCAATTAAAATGCAAATAATGGGTTATAGTTATAATACACAGATTGGTTTGTGTTAACATTCAAACCCTTTTGATTTTTTAATTATTTTTTTAAAATAGCTTGTGTTTTCACTCTTTTTCTGCATTCTGAACCTAAGTATTTCAACACTAGGGGAAAAAGTACAATACAACTAAAAAAAAAGCAAAGTGCAATAGAACAATAACAATAACAAAAAGAATAGAAGAACTAATAATGAATATTTCTTTGTATTAAAACAGTGATTAAAATACTAAAAACAAATTGTTACTATTTGTGTCTGAGGAGACTGATGTTTTAAGACTATTATTTCTAGATTTCTCAGGTTTCTTTATGGTTGATCTGAATAACTTGTGATTGACTTCTAAGTCCAAATACATTTAGCATGCAAATCTTAATTTGCAGACTGAAAGGTGATAGAAAATTGTGAGCAAGCACTATACTTTTTTAAAAAAAACACGTTTTATTAATTTTCCAATTTTACAAAACTCCAAGTGTTAAGGAAGCAACATGGTGATTGGGTAGTCCATAATTGAATAACAAGCTCTTTCATACATATGTCAGGTTACATCATCAAAAATTTCCTCTCTATTTTCCTTAGTTATTGCATCACATTCAAATCAATACATTGCTAATTATAACTCAGTTGGTTAAGACATTTATCAATATATTTTAACTTATACGCCTTCATATCCTGTTTTTAAATTTTACCTAATTTCAGTTACAGTATTCCAGTTAGCTTAATATCCATAGTCTTTAGATTTCGGGTAACCCAAAGTTCCCTTAGTTCATTACAAAATAATTGTCATATCTAAAATACATTTATTATTTACTCAGATAAATTCTTACTTTATTTCACAAACATATTCTATTTCTCATCCTAATACCTCATCACTTAGTAATAAAATAACCTTTTACCATCTCAATCCAACTTCTATATTATAATCCAAAACTAGATGATTATTTTTTAAATTTCCCTTATAGATCTAAATCCTAAATATTAAATCAATTAGTATCTTTTAAAATCTCCTTAGGCCATTAAATGAGATTTTAAGCTCTTCCATTATAGGTCACATAAAGAAACCCATTTTTTAAGTCTAACTCTAGCTTTCTTTTTGTGCCAAGCAGGCTTCCATAGCAATGCCTTTAACTCCTCAGGTGGATCTCCTTTCATTCCTACACATGTCATTTGAATCAAGGGAGGCCATCCAATTATCAATTTTTCAAGGGAACTGGCCCCTTCATAATCATTAAATTGTTGGCCTAATAATTCAAGTCTCCATATTTGGCTTAGTATATTTGTCGTCAGTTCCGTCTGGTCTTCTTCTTCTTCCGGTTTCAGCTGGTTTAAGTAAAAAGTCACGTTCAGTGTTGTAGTTGTTGTTTGGTTGTCTGGTTTATCTAGGTTCTCAATGTGCTGTACATATAGGTCTTCAGCATCTTCCATCTTAGTGTTGCTTTCTTCAGTTTCTGATGCTATTAGAATTGCAGATTCTTTGGTTAAGATCAAGGTTTGGTTATCAGGGTTCTCAGTAGGTTGTAGCTGGTATTTTTTAAAGTCCACTTTAATGTTAATTCCTTCCTCTTCTGTTGCCTTTTGGATTGTAGGTTCATCAGTTGGAATCTGGGCTGCATTTTGTAGCTTTCAGGTGGCGCCTTTATTTTTCAGTCTGGAATTCATTAGCTCAGTAGCCTCAAGGATTTTTTCAAGTATAGGTTTGTAGTTAAGTTGTGGGTAGTATTCCTCCATTTCTATAGTGTTTACAGATAGTCCTTTAGTGGAGGCTATTTTTGATAAAAGTCAATAAGTGTCCACCTCCACTATAGAGAATTGTTTTCACCACCCAGCTGTTTCGAGTTCTTATCTTTTTTGATAGTGCCAAGGACAAATCTTAGTCTCACAGGTCTCCCAGTCAAAAAAAAAAATTCACTTGCTGTACCAAATTCCGCCACAAGATGTCCCCGGTCCCCGGTCCCAAACTCAAGTTAGGCTTTTATCCGGTTTAAAAAAATATTCTTTTTTTCCCCAGCTTAACAGATAGGTAAGGTAATAGGTCCCTGTAGGAATAGGAACCTTATGGGACCCCAAATATCCAAAAATTACAACTCCAATCATTTAGTCGTTTAGTTTAGTTGTTCTTCCCCCCCCCATAGCTTTATATTCCCAGAGTAGGCAGAAGCCACCAAGGAGGAAAAAAGAAGGAGGAAAAAATTTCCAAAGGCTTTTACAGGAAAGTAGTTGGGATGCAAGAAAGGTAAGGTAAGGTCTCACCTGATTCCTCCGCGTTGCTTTCATTGTGCTTGGTAGTGCTTTTGGCTTTTGGCTGGTACGGCTTAGTGATCGGCCATGTTGATGGCCGATCTTTTCTTCGTCGGTCCAAAGGAGCTGCCTCGGATCAAACGGAAGGGCTGCCACCCTTCCGTGATCTGTCGAGGGTCCTCCTCAGCGGTGGTCACCCCTCCAGGGCGACCTTCAACCCTTGTCAGGGTCTTCCGACAAAGGGAAACCGGATGGCAGGGAGAGCGTTCTCCCCGAGCGTCCGCTGGCACCGCAATCGCAAACCGGAACAGCAAGCACTATACTTGTCTGGTCTTCTTAGGCTTAATGGACAAATTTGTGTTTATACACTGAACAATCATAAGCTAATTTTCTTCTCACTTTCTTCTGCTTTTTTATTTGGCTGACGATAATTATGAGGGATTAAGGTTTAGATCCAGGGTTCATTGGACAACAGAACACAGTAGTTTCTCTTGCTTTTTCTTTTTTCTTTTTGGAAGTTGCTGGAAAATAGTTACCATGTAGGGAAAGGGTTTGTTTAAGGAATCAGTTGAGCAGATCGGATCAGAGGTAGACTACTGAATGGAAGTTTAGAGCCTCAAAGCCTGATCCAAATTAATTTTTAAATTAGTAAAAGATAAAGGAGTCCCTGTGGTTTTTATTCCACTACTGATAGCCAACTTGGGGGGGGGGCAGTGCTCATCTCCGTTTCTTCAAGCCATTGAACTAGAGCTGTCTGAAGACATTTCTGTGGTCATGGAGCCAACATGACATCACACCACCACACAAAGTATAGGGCGAAACATGGAATGCTGTTTACCTTCCCACTGAAGTGGTACCTATTTATTTACATTTGCATTTACATGCTTCGAACTGCTAGGTGGGTAGGAGCTGGGGCAGGTAATGGGAACTCACTCAGTCATGCAGTGGTAGGACTCAAACCGCCGGAGCACAGATCTTCTCCGGCATCTTTTAAGCCACTGAGCTACCACACCTTTGAGTTTTAAGTCAGTACAAGTTCTATATTAGATATAACTGTATTTTCCTCTACAGTCTTTAACTCATTTTTATGATGGTAAATAGGTTAAAGCACAGAATGGTGAAAGAGGAAAATAAGAGGAAAATAAGAGCGATATTGCAAAAAAGACAACAAGTACTGTGGAGGAAGGATAAGAAGAGGAGCCAAGTGAGCATCTTTCTATGGTGGTTAAGCCCAATTATGTAATGTTCAAATATTAAAATGATTTATTTAGTTTTTATAACACATGATAAAAGGATGAGCCATGCATTAACAGACGTACAAAATGTGTTATTAATTATTGCATGCCTCTTCTGTTATGTCTTAGAAAACTAAACTTATTAATAATTTATGATTAATGTTAATATCCTATTGTTATTGATTAATATTAATCAACCCTAACCTTAACCCTTTAAAATCAAGATCATCTGGAAGAGAGCTTACCAGAAGATTTAAATAAAAGCACATTTTACAAATGAAGCACTGATTAGTGTTTTAGACTTTTACTCAACAGCAAAACTATCAAAATCATCTGTAGTTCTTATACAGCAAAATATTCCATTTATTTATATTTTGTGTTCCTAGACTGCCCATCTCCTTCAAGGAAGGACTCTTATAATATCAGCATATAAAGCAATATATAAAATATTAAAATTGATCTAAGTTTAAAAATTCTAAAATTATAAGTTTATAAAATTATAACAATTTCAACGAGACAGGAAATTCAAGAAGGCAATTTAACCCTATTAAAATTGGTTAATCAAGGTTAATAAAGGCAGAGACAGACTCTCATGGCAGCAACCAGTCCCACAATTGCATGTCCTCTGTACCCTCACATGCAGGGCCTTAGAGCCAGGTTTTGACCCCCTTTTGGAAGGCCAGGAGAACAGGGGCACATCTCACCTCTGGAGGAAGGATATTTCATAATGTGGAGGTAATGGCAGAGAAGGCTCTCCTTGTCAGTCAGAATTCTTTGACTGACATGGTCTGCAACATACCTTCCCTTCCTGATTAAATGGGACGTGCTGAGATTATGGGGCAAAGCCAGTGGTGGGATTCAGCCGGTTTGCACCACTTCGGCAGAACTGGTAGCTAATTTTTTGTTGCCCAGGCCCAGAATGGACTTCCAAAAGCGGCATCCACACAGAACTGGTTGTTCACCTATTTGAATCCCACCACTGGGCAAAGCCCCATGCCATGTATGACTTATAGGTGATGACAAACACCTTGAATTTTTAAACAATCATGACTAGTTAACCAACATTTAACATTCAGTTACATGATATTCAAGTAAACTTTTTAATATAATTGCCTTATTAAAAACTTATATTTTAAATAAATGTGAAATAATTCGAATATATTGGTAAAACTATTATTTTTATTTCTGCTTACATTTCAGACAGTACTATTCTATGTATAAAGAATTAGCAATATATATTACTAAAAAGAATTATAAACTGTGAGGTTGAATTTTATGATTTGTTTCAACTGCTTAAAATGAGACTGATGAAATGCCAAGGCATTTCATCAAAAAGCTTTCTAGGTCATGCTGGAATGTGTCCTAGCTCATGTTATTTTTATAACAAAGTGACCTTAAAAATGTTCTAGGAATTTTTTAAAGGCATTTTCTAGACTGTACAATCTCAGAGGCAGTGAGGTTTACAGTAAAATCCAAGAAACCAATTATTATCTGTACAATAATCCACCAAGACGGAGCATCAGATTCCTAAGTGATTCTGTTCCCAAGTGATTCTACCTAGATGGAACAGTGGGCAGTTATTCAATTTGCCTCCTCAGAGACACACAAACGTTTCTCGAAAAACAAGCTGTGATTCGGGCCCTGTGTTGGAGTTCTGCATGTGGATCAGACCCTTCAGTAGTTTTCATCAGTGGGCCTTTTAATATGATTAGTACCCATCATTAAGTTCAGAATGGCTGTCGGAGATAGCTATTATTACCTGACCTCTCTAGGAATTATGACTGAAGATGTTCCGTGCTAATATGTTGGGCTAGGAATAAGTCAACTGTGTAGCACTGAGAGAGAAAAAAGGTTTGTTATAAGTTTCAGAAGTTTAATAGAAAAGTACATAAAAACATGTAGCTCATCCTTTTAATGTATACGCATTAGCTTGGGTGGCTTATAGTAGCTAAGTATCAAATTTAAAACACCAATATAAATAAAATGCAGTCAAGGTGGGGACACTATATATAAACATAATCTTCAGACAAATATTATTTCTCTTAAAAATGGTATATGATATTTTGTGCCAAAAACAACATTCTTGTAAAAATAGTAATTTTTAATAGTACAAGTTCTATGTGTGACCATTTCATAACAAAACAAAACAAGGTAGAATTCATCTTAAAATGTACAACATTTTGGATGGATTAAAAAAAAAAGACCAAAATTTCTTATCACTATATGTGCAATTACTATTCAGTCAGATAATGTCTATAAAAATTACTTCATGTTCATGTTTGATCAAAAGCAATTCTCTCACCTTTCTTTTACTATTCACCTCTTTCTCTTTTCCATCCCACAGCTATGTAGCTATCATACTCTTCACACAGGATTATAGCCTTGCCTCTGGTGAGGTGGAATGCAATTCACAATATTTGTATACTGTAATAAATCTGTTAGGCTTTGGGGTACATCAAGACTTTCTGTTACTATTTATAAAAATATTATTTATGTGAAAAATTATAGATGAAATATCAGAAGAGAATCAGATGGGGATACTCTCAAATTTCACTGGATGAATCTATATAAGGTACTCTTGAGAATATTTTATTACAGTCCTGTGCAACTCATAGAAGGGAAAAGGACAAATTAATACCGTAAAAATCACTGCAAGCCACAAAGGAATAGTTGTGACCTGATCAGCTGTTCAGTGGGTCACAGTGTGGCAGCAATGGTGGAGCTGACAGTGTCTGGGAGGTATGGAGGCACTGGAGGCTCTCGGCAGCGTCTGCCTCAGGGTGGAAGTGGATGCAAATCATAGGCAGTTGCTAGAGCTGGATCCTTCCTAAAGTGGCACCATTTGGAAGGAGTGGATTGATGATTTTCCAAAAAACACCAGCAGCTGCACAAGGGTGTTTGGTGGGCCCCATGCGACCTATGAGCGATATGTTGTGCAGGCCTACTTGTTGTGTGCCTGCATTTGACCATGCCTTCATCATACAAAAAAAAAAACCAATGACTCCTCTGTTTGCTGTTCATATGTCTCTTCCTTATAGAAACAAGCAGCCCTTAAACTTAATATAATTGAAATCAAATTAAAGATTATACATAATGTGAGTGCATCGATTCACATCAACTGATGATGCAATGCATATCATAGTCTAAATGGGCATTCTGTGTTTCATTTGCATCTAGAAGAAGGAAGTGGAAACATTAACATTCAAATTTGAAAAGGGAAATGGAGAAAGTTGCTGTGACAGTTACAGTTAGGGGTAGAGTTAATTAAATGGAAGTACAGAACATATTCTTTCCCATGTTTTTCCCTTTCATTCACAAAAAGTGAATTCTCCAGTATATATAAAAAAATACATTTAAGTTTATTTTGCTTGATTTCTCTTTATAACGAGTGACAATTTCTGAAGGACTGGTTTGATTGAACACCTCTCTAACCATTCAAGCCATTGGCCAACCCCCCCCCCCCCCATCTTAGCATTCCTATCATGGTTAAAACAACCATTACATCATGTTTTAACTTAGAGAAAGCATTCTTTTAAGGTTGCCTTGATATATGCCCAGATGATATGCCATTTCAAGAATACTTTTGGTAAATACTTGATGTACATCTACACTCAGACAAACAAGAAAGTTAGATTTCACTAATCTATCTTTCTTAAGTCCCCACTGCACTAAATAGAGGCACCTTGAAAGCAGCAGTGAGCCCCAACAGAAGGGCTCTTTGCAGGGAGAAGCCAAACCAGAGGAGAAGCAGAAGCTGGTGTGGGCAGCAAGTCAGAACTTTTGCATCCAGACACTGAGTGGATCCAGGTTAGAATCAGGGTGGGTTGGCACAAAGGCCTCCCTGAGGGGCAGGCATGTCACCTGGCTGATGTCAGGCTGAGACTACTGAAGAAAACAGGCAGAATACACCAGTCTCTTCATTTTGACCATGCTGTGCAGGTAAGCCAAAAGGGGCAGAGATGTGGGGGAGGGGAGGATAAGAGATGGGGAGAGTTGAGACGGAGATAGTTTCTGTGGGGTAGGAGAATGTGACCACAGGATGCTGCAGCACTAATAAATGTGGGTCAGTTACTAAGTGCCCAAGTTTTGATCATGTGACTACAGGGCGCTGCAAGGGCTGGAACTTTGAGGAGCCTTTTAAGTGCATTTTTTCAGTGTTGTCCTAAATTTAAACAGTTGCTGAATGGATGGATATATGCCATGAACTATCTAAGTCAAGGTAGTCCTTGACTTACAATAGTTCATTTAGTGACCAAAGTTACAACAGCAATGAAAAAAGTAACTTATGACAGTTTTTCACACTTATGATCATTGCAGCATCCCCATGGTCATATGATCAAATTAAGACACTTGGCTATTGACTCAAAGTTATGACAGCTGCAGTATCCCATTTTGCGATCTTCTGACAAGCAAAGTCAATGTGGAGCCAAGTTCACTTAACAATCATGTTACTAATTTAAGAACTGCAGTGATTCACTTAACAACTGTGGCAAAAAAGGTTGTAAAATGAGGCGAAGCTAATTTAACAAATGTCTTGCTTAACAACAGAAATTTTGAGCTCAAGAACTACCTATATACAAAATTGACATGTAATTAGATGATTTGATCCTTTGACATCCCTTACTACTCCTTTATCACTAACCTAAGAAATAGCGGCTTCAGCTGGACTGAAGTAGTATTTGTTTGGACATATTTGAATTATTATTCATTTAGAGAATAAATAATAATAAATTGTTTTGGGCAACATTGCCTAGTTATTAAGAGACAGTATTCCTGCACTCCTATGCTCTTCCAATGTAAACATTGCAGTTCTGCTACTCCATAGATTAAAAAGTGCTATGGCTGCCACAATATCTCTTTGGTGATAAGAAAACCATATAACTGATATACAGTATTTTGTATTAATTCCATAGCTTACTAACATTCATTTACAGCATCTGGATAGCATGCTTATTAGCATAGCTTATCTTTGTTAGCAGCATCTTACTAAAGACATGTATTTAGCTGACTCATAAACTATATTTAGACCCAATCCCGTATCACAGTATGGTATATCACAGTATGCGGTTTAAAAAAAAATGTACTGCAAATTTGTTAAATGTCACAATCCTAGTGACTGATGACTGAATATTTATTTAGAACTAGAATAGAATATGCTATAAATTAGTTTGGTCAGATTAGTTCCTATTGCAACATTTAAACTGGATTAACAGAGGGATAGAATCAAGATCACGTGAAGTGTTAATGCCACTTTACAATGCCTTGGTAAGGCCACACTTGGAATACTGCATTCAGTTTTGGTCACCACGATGTAAAAAGATGTTGAGACTCTAAAAAGAGTACAGAGAAGAGCAACAAAGATGATCAGAGGTCTGGAAGCTCAAACATATAAAGAAAGGTTGCTGGAATTGGGTATGTCTAGTTTAATGCAAATAAGGACTAGGGGTGACATGATATCTCAGGGGTTGCCACAAAGAAGAGGGAGTCAAGCTATTCTCCAAAGCATCTGAGGGCAGGACAAGAAGCAACGGATGGAAACTAATCAAAGAGAGAAGCAACCTAGAACTAAGGAGAAATTTCCTGTCAGTTAGAACAATTAATCAGTTGAACAACCTACCTCTAGAAGTTGTGAATGCTCCAACACTGGAAGTTTTAAAGAAGAAACTGGACAGCCATTTGTCTGAAATGGTATAGGGTTTCCTGCCTGAGCAGGGGGTTGGACTAGATGAACTCCAACTTTTATTATTATTATTATTATTATTATTATTATTATTATTATTATTATTATTATTATTATTATTATTATTATTATTATTATTATTATTATTATTATTATTATTATTATTATTATTATTATTTCTGAAAAGGTGAAACAATTAGATATTTCTTGCTTTAATGCCTGTAGAAGAGAAGAGGATCCCCTAATCTGCTAGCAAATGGCATCTGATGGGGCTTAGGAAGAGAGCCTTATCTGCCATGGCACTTGCCCTATAGAACATCACCTTCCCTTCCCATCCTGTTACTGAAAACAAAGATTCACCTATTTTTGCCACACACAAATGAGTAGTTTTGGATCATTTTCCTTAATGAATCAACGAACTAGTACAGGGCTTTTCAACCTTTTCACCCATTGTACCACTTTTAGGATATGGCAACATCTGAGTACCACCAGTCGCCTAGCAAGGTGTCAAAAACTTGATGACCAAAAAAAAAAAAAGGAAAAAAGTGATAAAGTACAGGTAGTCCTCGACTTATAACAGTTCGCTTAGTGACTGTTCGAAGTTACAATGGCACTGAAAAAAGTGCCCCCCAAGCCACAGCCGAGCAAGACACCTGCCTGCCCATCCGGCGGCACTCTTCCTCCTGTCCGAGGTTTTCATTGTTGTGAGCATTTCTGTTGAGGATTGGCAGCGGGGGTGGGGTGGGGTGTGTTTGGTTTTTATTCCCCCCATCTGCTGGGTGGTTGCAGCAGGTTTTGGTCACTTCACATGACCCTGGGACACTGTGACTGTCATAAATATGAATCAGTTGCCAAGCATCTGAATGTAAATCACAAGACCCTGGAGATGCTGCAACATTTCAGCTGATTGGCGCTTCTTCTGGGCTCAGCAGAAGCGCCAGGATCAGCGCCGAGCTCCAGCTGGAGC
This sequence comes from Azemiops feae, assembly GCA_023970755.1. Lineage (NCBI taxonomy): Eukaryota > Metazoa > Chordata > Lepidosauria > Squamata > Viperidae > Azemiops > Azemiops feae. The sequence continues at coordinate 130,853 of JALGBA010000454.1, read as the reverse complement.
CTGGCTCTGATCCTGGCACTTCCGCTGAGCCCTGACAGTCCCCAAGAAGCGCTGATCCTGGCGCTTCTGCTGAGCCCTGACAGCCCTGCAGCTCCAGCCATCTCTCGCTCAGGCTTGTGCGGTGCTGCCACCGGTTCAGCTCATTCCCCTCCCCAGCTACCACTTTTCTAGGATGGTCGCGTACCACCTGCCAGGTGCCAATGTACCACAGGTGGTACCCGTACCACTGGTTGAAAAGCCCTGAACTAGTATAATGCTTTTGACTCATTTGTTGAACTGGATTCTCTTTCGTTTTAGGACTTGTATGGTGAACAAATCAAATTTTTGGTCATATTTATGCAGAAATATAGAAATTCAGAAGGTTTGATAAATATTTTCAGAAAGATCAATTGTCTTTCTTTAATTGTTAAGTAACATTCTATTATTTTTTAGCACCTACCATAGGAAAGGCCTGGCCGCGCATCTGCCCAGCGGCACTGGCGGACCCGGCCTTCCTTCCTTCCTTCCTTCCTTCCTTCCTTCCTTCCTTCCTTCCTTCCTTCCTTCCTTCCTTCCTTCCTTCCTTCTTCCTTCCTTCCTTCCTTCCTTCCTTCCTTCCTTCCTTCTCCCTCCCCTCCTTCCTTCCTCTCTCTCTCTCTCTTTCTCCAAAGTCCAAACTTATGTGTCCTCCTTCCTCCGCTAGCCTTCTGCAAAGCGCAAACGGACACTGCGTCGTACTTGTCTTCTCCAAACTCACGCCCACCATCACTTCCAAAGGCCGTCTGCTCGCTCACTCGTTCTCTTGCTGCACTCCCGCCAAAACCTGCTTTTATAGGTTCCCCTCTCCCTGCCCAGCTCTCGCAGCTATTCCCGCGAGAGCGCTGCTGGATTCGGTTTCCCTGCCCTCTCTAGTTCCACTAGTCGGGCGCATGTGGAGAGGGGGAGGGGAGCGTCCCTCTGGTGCGCGTGCTGACAGAAAAGGCTCTGCGTGCCCAGTCTGGCATGCGTGCCATAAGTTCGCCATCACAGTATTAAGGGGTGACAAGATAACAGTGTTCCAATATCTCAGGGGCTGCCACAAAGAAAAGGGAATCAAGCTATTCTCCAAAGGACCTGAAGGCAGAACAAGAAGCAATGGATGGAAACTAATCAAGGAGAGAAGCAACCTTGAACTAAGGAGAAATTTCCTGACAGTTAGAACAATTAATCAGTGGAACAACTTGCCTCCAGAAGTTGTGAATGCTCCAACACTGGAAGTTTTAAAGAAGAAATTGGACAACTATTTGTTTGAAATGGTATAGGGTTTCCTGCCTGAGCAGGGGGTTGGACTAGATGACCTCCAAGGTCCCTTCCAACTGTTATTCTGTTACCTATTTTTACATCAACAGACTCAATGGCCTAGTTTGGAGAATTCTCAATAATCTTTCTCTGCAGTATTCATAGTTGTATAGATCTGTTTATCACTTCCTTCTGCAAATGCTCAAGCATTAAAGTTACTCTCTCCTCCCTCCCCCCCCCGCTTCCTTATTCACTGAAATAGCATGTCTAAGTATACTTATAGACTTAGTCTTTGAAAAAGCTATCAGAGTATTAATGTTCTAGAATTTTTCTTTTCTAGTTCTTTTGCCTCTCTCACATATCCTGGTATAAAAATTGCCTCCCTAGCACATCCTGACATGGAATCCCCCCCCCCCCCCCAACACATCAGTCAACATATAATTAATATTTTCAAGTGGCTACATCTCATAACCTTTTTCTAATTTATCACAACCAATTCATGTATCACCATTGTATATTTTCAGCTTGGATTCCTTTTGTTTAAGTTGGTTTCACTTTACACTTACTACACTGAATATAATTTACTACCTTGTTATCCATTAATCATGTGGTTTGAAGCTATATATCTGGAAATCTTTATAGACTGCTCTCAACTCTCCCCATCTTAAGTAATTTATTATCAGCTGCATATTTTTTTTTCCACTATTTGTTTAAATTCAAATCATTGTTCCCATAAAAAATAATAAAGTCTTCACTGTTACATTCTTCCATTGTAAGTACTGCCAATGTATTTGTATCTTCTGATGTAAAGTCATTATTCTCTTATTACAGAATTCATAGATATGCTAGGAAACCTTAGCAAGGGTCGCCTTACACCATTAACTCTACTAAAGTATATGAATGTTTTACATGTGTCATATATATCACTCTTAATGTATTTTCCAATTCACTTTTAACTCCATAGTCACACACAGTTCCATAGTTGAAATCTATTCATTTTATCATGTACTTTCTCTACATCAATAAGCATATATAGGTAATTCTTGACTTACAAGTCATTTAGTGACTGTTTGAAGTTAAATAGCACTGAAAAAAGTAACTTATATCATTTTTCACACTTACAACTGTTGCAGCATCCCCATGATCAAAATTCAGACGCTTGGCAACTGATTCGTATTTATGATGGTCACAGTGTCCTTTTGGGACTTTCTGATAAGCAAAGTCAATGGGGAAGTCAGATTCATTTCACAACTGTGTTACTAACTTAGCAACTGCAGTGATTCACTTAACAACTGTGGCAACAAAGATTGTAAAATGGGACAAAATTCACTTAACAACTGTCTCACTTAGTAACAGAAATTTTGGGGTCAATTGTGGTCATAGGTTGAGGACTACCTCTACTGTGGAAACATTCATTCATTTTCAAGGGATCTGCTGAATACACAAAATTGGTCTGTACCTACCCTACCCATCATAAAAATGCACCGCATTTCCCAAATTTTTATAAATGTCACCTTTTGAATCTTTTCAATCAAAATTCTGCTACATGCAAAAATCCTCCTGTGTATGATAACTCTTGTTATCCTTCCTGTTATAAAGTAGGACATCAGGCAGAGATGCAATCTGCACACAAATAATAAGCAGGTCACACCCATAAGCAAAGACCATTTATATTGTAATATTTCTCCAATTACATCTTTATCATTTTTCAGCATTCTCCACAGCATTTATAACTTTGAATCTCTTTTTCTCCACTGAAGATTTCTTAACTTGACTTTCCATTTTCCAAAGCACTTTTTTATTTCCATGAAAATAGATGTGAATTTTCTCTACCTCTTCTAATCTTATCTTTTGCTTGCTCTCTTTGACCACATTCTTTTCAAATATTTTCGCTATAATTTAATTTAAAATGTCTTGCATTCATTTTTTTTCTTTTTGTTCTAAACATTATCTTATATGAACAGTTCCTCACCCACAGCCAGTTTCATTCTACCAAGCATCTTTTTTCATGATTCCTATTAGTGTAACTCTATACACATCTGTGTCACTTTGCAATGCAATTCTTTTCATTCTGTTTGAAGCTGCTTCCATATCATAATTCCCTATGGCAACTCATTCTACTGGGAGATTAATCTGTTTCGTTTCATTTCATTCAAGCTGCTATCATAGGTCCCCATCCTGCTGACCTGGAAAGTTGTAAAAACCTAGAAAATGTTGGAGTCAATTACATATAATAATTGCAGAAAATTTTAAAGATTAATATACAATTGAAACTAGAGACTTTCCTTTTGGGACTGATGGATAAGAATTTTTTTGGGGGGGGACTTCATTTTTGTATATGATAACTACAGAAAGATATTCAACTTTACTCACAATGGAGGAATGGATGATGAAAATGATGGAACTTGCTGACCTGTTCAATTTTAATTAGATACAGAACATTGTTTAAATTTAATGCTGATTGAAATCTCTTATTGACTTTTTGGATGAAATAGAAAAAAGTGAATTTATGATGCATGGTTGTGATTAGGAAAAAATAGATTATAAAAAATGTAAACAATGTGTAACCATAGACTACGAGTTCATATATTTTTATTTATAATTATAATTATTGTAAAAAGAAATTACAAGAAAATTCTTTATATTCTTTTTTCTTCTTTTTGATTTCTGCACTTTTATCTTTGTTATTTTCTTATTTTTCTTTTCTTTTTTTATTCTAAATATTAGTTTTCTTGTTAGATTTTTCATTTTAAAATTCTAACAAAGTTATATTTTAAAAAGATGTATAAAATACAACCATTATAATAAATATAATTATATAAAATTGTGTGTGTGTGTGTGTGTGTGTGTGTGCGTAATTCTAACAGAATGAAATCTTCAGGGGTTCTGGGCCAAATCTGACCTGAGAAAGAAGATTAGAGTGGGGAGGCAGTCTTGTTGTTTCTCTTTCTTTCTCCTTTGTGACATAGAGTTCATTAAGATGGCTGCTGGAACTAGAAAAGGGAGTGCCAGAAAGCAGCTGTGTGAAATCCCTGAGGCCTGGATCCACACAGCAGAGAGCATATAGAGGCTGTTAGGACAAAGTTGAAAGCCAAGAATTGGAGAAGAATGACTGGTGTATTTCTGTTGTAAGAACCAGCCAAGGATTCAAGCACTTGGAGGAAAAAGATAGAAGAATCAAAATGGGGGACTCAGAAAAAGGAGGAGAGAAAGAGAAGAGATAGAAAAATAAACACTGGAGAATTATGCTGTGAGATAATAAAAGATTCAAGAAATATTAACAGAAATAAGTGAAAAGATACATGAAAATAAGAAAGCTGAATTGAACTGAAGTAAGAAGTGAATGTCGCTTTCCAAAAGCAAGCTGCAGATCTTTCAGACACATAAATGAATAGGCTGAGAGACAAATTCTTTTAATCATGGTCCTTTCAGGAGATTGAGGAAGGCAGAAGGCGATAAGCTACACTGTACTTGAACAAATAGGGAATCATGTAATCAATAAGTAATCATGAAACATTGGAATTACATATTTTGAGAGAATATAAAGCTGAATGCATTCAAATGCCTATCTTGGTTTTAAAAAGTTATTTTAATAAACATACATCAATAAGTAGAATTCCATATTGGGAGATGTTAATGGGAATAGGAGCCCTAGTTGGTGATATTGCCTAATAGTGGAGATACCATTCTTTCTATATCTGGAGATTCTGTTATTCTGTTATTAAATATACACAGTTCCAACAAAGGAAAAGGCATGAAAATAATCTCTCAGAGGTTAGTCAGTTATTATGACTAGGTTTCCAGTAGCCTCCTTAATGCATATGGTATTCAATTAAGTTGATTGACAAATACAATATTAGTCAATTTCAAGAGAAATTTTTGGTAACAAGAATATATACTGTATCTTTTTATAAAATACACCAGTACACTGTTTGATCCAATGATTCGAGTTGATGATGACATTCAAATTAAAAATAAGTGCCTTAAGTCCCTTTGATCTGCATGCATATTATTGCTTCCAATAGCACAGGCGTCTGTTCTGAATCTGAATGACACAATGAGCCCAAACTCTTGCTTAACAAACAATATGCAGGAGGGTAATAATGATCTCATGTGCACCCTCACTACCTCAGTGAATTCTACAAGCAGAGCCAAAGTGTTTCACTGTAGAAAGTAATCACATTTTTAGGAAGGCATAAAGTTAGTGGACTAGCTATCCCACAAATAGGCTTTTTTGAACCAATATATCCTTTGTATAGCATAGAGAACAACTGGAAAATGGATCTAGGTGTGGGAGAAGACTGGCAGAACCTGAGGGCAGGGTGAAAATAGGGATCAGCCTAAAGTCCCTTACATAGCCATAGATTAACTAAGTCCAACTCTCCTTGAGTGCATAACTGTAACTCTAAGCAGGTGCTGACCATTAGCTGAGAAGATTCTTGTGTATAGGTTGTATAATAAATCAGTTTAATTGATCCTTTGTATGTGTGGACCTGGACTGACATTAGTATCATATGCATTCAGCAAAGAAAAGCTATTATGCAAATTAATGGAACAGAAATTTGTTATTACTATGCAGACAAATACCCCACTTAAGCAACTATAAAGTGAACAGCTTTGACAAATATAAAAAGTGAATAACCACTGATAGCATATTATTATTTTACATAATATTGGTCATCATCAAGCGTAACTAATTTAAGTATAAAAGAAGTATAAAAGAACAGAGACACAAATGTTCCATCTGCATAGCATTTTAAAGCTAAATATTGGGAAAGCATTATAGCAATAGCAATAGACTGTTATAGCAATATAAGTCTATTATAGCAATAGACCTATATACCACTCCACAGTGCTTTACAGCACTCTCTGAGCATATTGCCCCCAACAATCTGGGTCCTCATTTTACTGCCTCAGAAGAATGGAAGGCTGACTCAACCTCGAGCCCGTCAGGATCAAACTCCAGGCTGTGGACAGAGTTTGCCTGCAGTACTGCATTGTAACCACTGTGCCACCAGGCACCAGAATGACAAATAATACATACTGTACATATTTCCAAGGAGTAATCTTTTTGGATAAATGTTGCAGAATAAATTACTTACTACTCAAGCCAAAAAAATGTCTTGGGTGGTTACAATTCAGCAATATCTCTGGCCCTCCTTTCTGATCAATACCTCCAATTATATTTCTTAGACCCACCTTTGCTTTATAGTTTCTCACACAGAAAATTACAGACACCTTTTTGACATTGGATTGTAGCAAAATGATTCCTTTTGTGTTTAGGTATGCACAATTTGTACGTCTCTAAGTATTTAAAATTCTAAGCATGAGCAAAATAGTATTTCCTTTTAAAAATATCTCCTAAATGCAAATCCAAATGTTCTCTGTCTGTACAGCCCAAGGATTTATAATAATCTAACCGAAGCGGTCTGACACAAGTCAGCAAATAGTAAAACTCTGGGTTTAAAAAGTTTTTTTTGAGTGGACAGTGGTTAGTTTTCTTAAGATGTAAGGTATTTTTTAAAGATACTCAAGATTTATATGATGTACTTAAATGATATTTCTAATATAAATAACATTTTAAATAGTACATCTAAGTAAAATCATACAGCTGGGAATGTAGCAGTGCCATCCAAATCTCTATTACTACTATACAGTAGTACCTTGGTACTCAACTGCTTTGAAACTCATAGAATTTGTTACTCAATGCATTTTGATGTGAAAAGTTTGTCCCACTACTCATCGTTTGTTTGTCTATGGAGATTTTCAGTCATCCAAGTCATAGTTATCCCAAAGATGCTTTTTCATGAGGCAACTGGACTTTTTTGTTTTTCTTTGAAGATGTTTCGCTTCTCATCTTCAGAGCTGAAGAAGCTTCTTGGATGAGAAGCGAAACGTCTTCAAAGAAAAACAAGAAAGTCCAGTTGCCTCGTGAAAAGCATCTTTGGGATCATTGTTTGTTTGGTACTCAACACACAAGCTAGAACTTGTCAGTGTCAGCTTCCTTGTGACTCACTACATTATTTCTTGTGGGGAAAAATCTGTGTGGTACTTATCATTTTTAATACTCATCATGCCTCCTGGAACCAATTAAGGATGAATACCAAGGTACCACTGTAATTTTATTAAGTTTTTCTCTAAGGCTTCTGAGAGAAATAAACATGGTTCTCATCCTATATTGATTGGGTGCAGATATCACACTAAGTCATTTAAAAAAATTAGACCACTCCAAATTATTTTGCTATACAGCAGTATGTGTCTGGTCCAACATAACTTTTGAAATTTCATGACTGGATTGAATTTGACCCAAGCTCCTTAGTCGAAACCCTAAATACGGGTAGAGAGGAACATTCTAGAATCTTGTTGGTTCTGGTAAGAAAAAGCCTGAAGAAGATAAAATTGTGCATGTTCCAGAATGATGGTGAACAGACGTTTTTCAGAATTAGTCAAATTAAGGATAGACTCGATTAAGCAATTAGTTTGTGAGCTTTTAGAAAATATACAATTATGGACTGATACAACATACTGAACCAATCCAATCTTTTTTTCTGATAAAGTGATTGGTTTACTTTAATTGATATAAAGACCCTTGATTTCAGGAAACCAATTCAGAAACCTCTCCCAGGAGGCTCTAGTAGAGAAGGTGGCAAAATATGGGCTGGACTATGCTATCATTCGATCAAGAGAAAGCTAACTGAACAACTGTATCCAATTGAATTAAGAGTAAGATGAATTTCCCTCAAAAAAACAAAAAAACAAATGCAACTGACAATCATGTGAAGATCAAGAGAAATCCTAGCATCTTTCCATGTTGCATTGGCCAGATTGCACCTATAGTATTATATTGAGTTCTGGACATATTTAATAATAATAATAATAAAGTTGAAAGGGACCTTGGAGGTCATTGAGTCCAGCCCCCTGCTCAGGCAGGAAACCCTACACCATTTCAGACAAATGGCTGTCCAGTCTCTTCTTAAAAACTTCCAGTGTTGGAGCATTCACCGCTTCTGGAGGCAGGTTGTTCCACTGGTTAATTGTTCTAACTGTCAGGAAGTTTCTCCTCAGTTCCAGGTTGCTTCTCTCCTTGACTAGTTTCCATCCGTTGCTTCTTGTCCTGCCCTCAGGCGCCTTGGAGAAAAGCTTGACTCCCTCTTCTTTGTGGCAACCCCTGAGATATTGGAATACTGCTATCATGTCATCCCTAGTCCTTTTTTTCATTAAACTAGACATACCCAATTCCAGCAACCATTCCTTATATGTTTTAGCCTCCAGTCCCCTAATCATCTTTGTTGCCCTTCTCTGCACTCTTTCTAGAGTCTCAACATCTTTTTTACATCGTGGTGACCAAAACTGGATGCAGTATTCCAAGTGTGGCCTTACCAAGGCATTGTAAAGTGGTATTAATACTTCACGTGATCTTGATTCTATCCCTCTGTTAATGCAGCCCAGCACTGTGTTGGCTTTTTTGGCAGCTGCAGCTCCCTTTATCAAAAGGGAGTTGTATATTTAATATACAGTAGAAGTTATAGTATATCCCTCTTATTAGACATAAATCTGTTTTAACTGAGAAATAACTTATAAATAATTTATTAAAGCAGAATTAGAAGGCTAATAGTTAGATTTGTCTCCAACTCCCATTAGAAAACCTCCATTTAGAGCCCAAAGGTCAAACTATGGCTATAGACCATAGTTTGTCTGTACACTTCTGACTATCTACCAAATCATCAATGCCTTGCTCCATAACCTGAAAGAAAGACAGAATCTATCTCAACCAATGGTTCCCATACCATTCCTGGCTTTACTGGAGCAGCTACAACATTGAGTATTCACCTCCTTACCTAAAGAGTAGAATGTGAATCAGAGCAAATTCGCTGCCTTACTTGCTCAATATGCACTCTCATAGTATCTTCCTGAGACTTGATGTTTTTCCCACTGATAAAACTCATGTAAAATTTATAACTAGCTTACTAACTGAGGTAACAATAAAATTGGCAACTCCCCCCCCCCTTATTCAGGACAATGTGGACTTGAAAAACCATGCCAACTATGGCTTATGACATATGCAAATCTTAAGAAAATAAGACAATTTCAAGTCTGAGAAGTTTTATTTTGTATCATGTAAATCATCCACCAGAAGGCAAGACAAACTAAGAGCCAGTAATTTAGAGAAAGATTTGGAAAATTTAGTGAGTTTGTCTCATAAATTACGATAGTGCAGCAAGCTGCTTGAAGATTTCAAATAAGGATTGATGAAAAAATAATTCAAGACAGGATTGAACCAAAAAAAATTCCATCGAAGCCAAGAGAATTGTTTCCAATAAGGAGAGTAGGGCTGGAGTGCTTTGTGATATTGGCAGAGTTTCTGTCTATACTTAATTTAAGGAGTGATTGATCCTTCCTGTCAACCTCTGCTGATCAGCTTTCTTTAGTTGCAGCATGATTTAGAATTAAATATTCTCCCAAGGACAGGCTCCAGCTCCTTACCAGAATTAGTGAACAGCTGCACTGAGTCAGATGCATTACTCATAACTTATGACAGTTTGTTGTCTCTTGAACTGCAGGTGACAGTCTGGCAGGTTCTCAGAGTGGTCCATAACAGATTGGAAAAGAGAGAACTTCAGGACAAGATAAGACAATGGATGGAGGAAATGCAGACTGTGAGATTCTGTGGCTTCCATGACTGCATATTCAATCTTATCCCATCACTATCCAATGTCAAATACAGAGCTAGCTTGCCTAATTTTTTGAAAATAATTTCTTGCTAAGATTTTAAAGACAAACTTCATATGTTCTTTTGTTCTTCCTTGTTGCCTGGACAATACTCCCATCTTTGTCCAAAAGGATGGTTCTGTCTATGTGCAGTTCATGATTTACTACACAAGTCTCTAGTACTTAGAGATCACTATCTTAGATTCTTCCTGTGAAAAGTTTGAATACATAGTAATGCCCTCAAATTAATCTTTCAGAGCCTTATGATTTTCATGATTTTCTGCTCGAGTTCTTTTTTTAAAAAAATATATTTTATTAAATTTTATATGGGTATGGGAAGGATAGGGATAATATGGGCAAAGGATAGGGTTAGGGAGTGGAGTTAGGATAGGGATGGGAATAGGGGTAGGGATAGGTACAGTAGTGGGGTTGCCCCCACACAAAAAATCCAACGCTTACACAAGCAGACTCTCGTCCGGGTACATGTATTAAATAATAGTGATTAATACAATACTAAACAATTATAGTCATTAATACTAAAAATAGTCATAAAATAAAAGCTTACTAATTAAATATAATTTAGCTCTAACGTAATGCTAACCATTGATAAAAGTTTTCCCATGTCCTAAAATACACTGAATCCTCTTTCTCTTTAATCTCCAACGTCAATCTGTCCATTTGTGCACATTCTAAAATTTTCATAATTATAATCTGATCGTGTGGTAAATTTTCATTTTTCCAAAATTGAGCAAATACAATTCTCGCTGCTGTCAATACATGTAATATTAAATATTCATTCTCTTTACCATAATTAGATCCTAGTATTCCTAGCAAAAATAATTCTGGTTTGTATTCTGTTTGTATTTTAGTCATCTTTTCTAACCATTTATGAATTTTAAACCAAAATTTCTTAGCTTTAGGACACATCCACCAAATATGATAATAAGTACCTGGTTTTTCTTTACATTTCCAACAAATATTCGATACAGTTTTAAACATTTTCGCTAATCTACCTGGTGTCATATGCCATCTATAAAACATTTTATATAAATTCTCTTTATATGAAGCTGCTTTAGTTAGTTTAATATTTCTCTCCCAAAGCTTTTCCCAGTCTTCTAAGTCTATGGAATATCCAAAGTTTTTTGCCCACACTATCATTGTTTCTTTTACTTGTTCTTCTTCCATCTTCCAATTTAATAGAAATTTATAAAGTTTCTTAATCAAATTTTTATCTGTTTTCAAAAGTATTTTGTCAAATACTGTCTGTTCTTTATAAAAGTCCATTACTTTTACATCTTTTTCATATCTTGTTTGAATTTGCAGATAGGACCACCATGTTAAGTCAATGCCTTGTTGATAGAGAGTTAGTCTGTCTTTAAGTTTTCCATCCTTATCTAAAATATCTTTATAAGTAACAAGTTTGTCATAGTTAATTAAATTTGGATAGGCAAATGCTTCCATCGTTGAAAGCCACTCTGGAATTTTCATATAAATTTTATGTTTAATTTTCTCCCACTCTAAGAACAACACATTCCTTATGGCATGTCTTTGAAAATATTTATGTACTTTGTTTTTCTACCATAAAACGCATGCCAGCCCAATTGTAAGTCATGTCCCTCTAAGTAAAGAAGTCGTTTATTTCTCAGCATAATCCATTCTTTAAGCCAAAGTAACATAGACGCTTGATAATAAAGTCTCCAGTCCGGAAGTCCAAAGCCCCCTCTATCTTTTGTTTCTTGTAATAGTTTAGTTTTAACTGCTCGAGTTCTTAATTGTTCATTTAAATGATTTGCTGATTTATTCTGAGGATCCTATCCACCTTACTTTATGTTCAAGTTCATACAGTTCTTTATTAACTTTATGGCTTCAGTCTTTACAATAAATTAGAGAAATATGTCTTTAATTTCTCCTGTGTCGAATTATTTGGCCTACCACATTCCCATCAAAAGTATTCAGCCAGGACAGAATTCATTTTGTCACGGGACCTTCTCCTACATATATCAAATATATTCAGCATTTGGGAAGCTTTGCCAGTTTTTATCATAAGTTTATTCCTCCTTCTGTTTAAGTGAAATACAGAAGGCAACTCAGTCTGGCACTTACTTCTCAGCCCATTTTCTATCATCCAGATCTTATCTACCTTTTTTCCCTCCTACAGACTGATACTTCTGATTTGGTCTTGGAAATTGTGCATCTACAATCTGCTTCAAAGTCTAACAGTAACTTAATTATCTTTGCATTTCTTTCCTGGCAGGTTCTACTTTTCAAAAGAAACTATAATGTTTTTAATAAAACTGAGAAAACTTTGTAGCATTAGCTGTTTTCTTGAAATACTGAATACCTTATAGATATTCAAACAGGCCACAAGAATTTAGAACATTTATAAATATTTCACAATGTTATTCAGTGATGTGTCACAAGGTCATGATTTTTTCCTTACATGTCTACCTTGCACAATGAGAAACTTGGTGCTTTATCATGTAAGCATAAATATTTTTACCTTGTAACGTTCTTCCAACCTTAATTTTGTGCCTGGAAAACTTTAGTTTCTCTCTGCTAAACTCTAGCAACTCTATTCTGTGAAAGTTTTGGGGCCAAATGGGAGATTCCTTCTTTAACTGACTGAATCCAGGTTCTAGCAAGGTAATTGGCTGCTAAACCATAACCTTTACTTATGGTTGAACTCACTTTTGGCTGTCCTCTTATCAAGATGTCTGAAGATGTCTGAAAGCACAGGTGTCTATCTCTTGGAAATTGTTTTCCAAAAATATACCTCTGAGCAGAAGGATAAAGCATCACCTTTTCCATCTACTTATTTTGTTCCTTATTAGTACCGCTTTATAAAACCCTAGTAAGACCACACCTGGAATACTGAAACCAATTTTGGTCACCATACTACAAAAAAGATGTTGAGACTTTGGAAAAAATTCAGAGAACAGCAACTAAGATGATCAAAGGCCTGGAGACTAAAACATATGAAGAACGGCTGCAGGAATTGGATTTGGCTAGTCTAAAGAAAAGAAGAAATAGGGGTGGCATGATAGCAGTATTCCAGTATTTGAAGGGCTGCCACAAAGAAGAGGGGGTCAAATTATTCTCCAAAGCACCAGAAGGCAGGACAAGAAACAATAGTTGAAAACTGACCAAAGAGAGAAGCAACCTGGAATTAAGGAGAAACTTTCTAACAGTGAGGACAATTAACCAGTGGAACAGCTTGCCTTCAGAAATCGTGGGCGCTCCATCACTGGAGGTTTTTAAGAAGAGACTAGACAGTCACTTGTCTGAAATGGTATAGGTTCTCCTGCTTGAGCAGGGGGCTGGACTAGAAGACTTCCATGATCCCTTCCAGCTCTACTCTATTCTATTCTATCCTTCCTGGACACTCTGTGTGCATGTGTGTACATTTCACTTCCATTGCAAAGAATGAGCGAGACTAAATTTAGTCATGCAAAATGACTAGTAAAAACCAGAATTACCAACAAATTCAACCACCTGCAATTTGTAGATATAACAGAAGGCTTTAAATAAAAACTTATTTCCACCATCCCCTCTGCCCAAAGCCTATCATATCTCCTCTGGGAGGGCTTTACAATATTGCATTTTATTTTGGTGCTGGAAAGGTGCTGGCAAGAAGGCAGGAAGTGAATATAATGCTTAAGTTCATCCTCCTTGGATGAATTCCTCTCTCCAACAGAAAGATCTATCAAGGAATCATGTTAGACCTAGGGCAGCTTTCAAGAGACCATGGGATTACAGTTCAACTGTTAAGAGACTTTGGAATCCCAAAATGTGTAAGGCAAAACAAACTCTCAATAACTAAAAGCTTTTCTACTCAATCTATGTTCTAAATAATATACCTTCACTTTCAGTTATAGATGCAGTATGTACCTAAAAAAATGAATTATAACTTTACAAAGAAGCCCCTCTAAAATTGTTAACGAATATTTTTAGTATACTTTGTATAATCTGGCTTCAAAAAAATAGCTACTAGAATCATCTGTATCAATACTAAAATGCCTTGATGAAAATGTATTCAATTACTATGCATTAATGGAGGTGACCTGGATTCCCTATGTTTGTAGGCTTCCTCCCATGGTACCGTAAGAGCAAAATTTCAATAAATGGTTGTATGATCCCGATAGGTTACTTCTAACCTCCCTGCAACATCCAAGCCCCCTCCTTCTTCAACTGAGAGGGAAAGTGCCAAGAGTGTCCCCCCACCCCTTGTATTCGTCTTATAGCAGTTGGAGCAGTGGTATCATGGAAGGAATGAAATACCAAGCTGATCCTGCTTAAGGCAGCCTCAGAATGAGTGTTTCAGCTGGTCAGGAATACCATTCCAGTCTTTCCCAGTATATTTATATGGTGCATGCAAATTTAAATAATAATAAGAAAAGCAGGTGAACAAACAGTAGACCACCTAGTTAGCTGCTGCAAGAAGATCGCACAGATTGACTACAAACAAGGACATGACAAAACAGCAAAAATGCATTGGAATATATGCAAGAAATGCCTTTTGCCTGCAAGCAAGAACTGGTGGGACCACAAAACAGACAAAATAAAAGAAAAGGAAGCTAAAAGGCTCTGGGATTTTAGAATTCAAATAGATAAGCACCTGACACATAACATCCAAGCTTAACAACTGTTGATAGGAAAGACAAAAAAGTCTGGATAGATGACATAGCAATACCCGGAACAGCAGAATTCAAGAGAAAGAACTTGAGCAGATCACAAAATACAAAGACTTGCAAGTATAAGTAGAAACACTGTGGCAAAAGAAAGCAAAGATAGTACGAATAGTACTTGGGTGCAATCCCCAAACAATTGGAGCATCACTTGAACATCATCAGCATTAAAAAAATCACCATCGGTCAATTGCAAAATGCAGCTTTACTTGGAATAACTTACATTCTATTATACCTTTAACCAAGTTCTTAGGAAAGATGTGATAAGTGGATAAAAAAGCCAAATCCAGTCTAAACATCTACTTGATTATGACCAACTATAATAAAAATACACCACTTGAATACTGTCAGAAGTTACCATCAGTCAATGGCTAAAGGCAGTTTTACTCGGAACATCTTACATCTTGAAACAATAACACTAAACCATCAAGCATCAACATCAATAATTGCAGGTCTTTTGGAAGGACTCAGTAGTTGGATAAAAATGCCAAATTCAATCTAAACATCTGGCTGACTGTGCAACCAATCGTAATAATCCTCAAGACTTTCCCCAGATCAGTTAAGGGTTCTGAGTAGCAAACTGTAAAGTACATCAATATTTTCCCAGTCTATCTACCTGTCCCAAAATCTGGTAGAGGTAAATCTGGTGGTGAGCAAGATGAAATTCTAAGAATTCAATGGCTCTACTTGCTCAATTTATCAGTCTGGTTTGATGTTCCTAAATAATAGATATGCTCTATAAGGTACATTTATATATTGAGATATTTTGAACAATTATAAAGTACTAGTAAAATTTCTAGTAAATTATAAAATACCATACTCTGAATTCAAAATCTAAGGGACTGGTTTGGACAAAACTCAGCAGCACTTTTTCGTGCAGCTGCTGATAAAAACAGGATCGGCAACATGATCGCCAACATCCGATAACGGATATGGCACAAGAAGAAGAAGAAGAATACTCTGAATTAAAAACAACATGCACAGATTTCTTATTTAAATACCTGCAGTATATTTTGTTTTCTTTTTTTGTTTATTTGTTCCAATAGAAAGTAGGAACTCCAGCTGCTCTAATTTGAGGGGCTGCCACAAAGAAAAGAGGGTCAAATTATTCTCCAAAGCACCAGAGGGCGGGACCAGAAAAAATGGTTGGAAACTGACCAAAGAGAGAAGCAACCTGGAATTAAAGAAAAACTTCCTAACAGTGAGGATAATTAACCAGTGGAACAGCTTGCCTTCAGAAATCATGGGAGCTCCATCACTGGAGGTTTTTAAGAAGAGACTAGATAGTCACTGGTCTGAAATGGTATAGGTTCTTCTGCCTGAGCAGGGGGCTGGATTAGAAGACCTCCAAGATACCTTCCAGTTCTATTCTATTCTGTTCTGTTCTAATATTAAAAACAAGAAAATAGATAACCTTGGTGATAGATCTTATTTTTAAAAGATTGTAACAAAAGTAGTTGTGAATTATTGAAAAATAGTATAATTATACATGACCAAGATGTTATTCTACTTGGTAGTCCATGTTAAAAAAAACCTCTTCTATTTGTCTTGAATATTGTCATTAACAGGCAACTTTATTTTAATCTCTAAAGTAATCCTTAATATGATGCTTCTGTATATACTTAAAATAATTGTCTCATCTTATTTCACCCTGAAATCCCTCTTTGCTAAACTCTCAAACTTACACTTAACTCAGGAGGAAGCTGAATTCATCAGAGGAGGTGGCAACAAGACAAATGAGCTGCATCCTGTGGTTTTATGGACCAAGTCAGAATGTGTATGTATGTATATATGTGTGCATATGTCTGCCTGCCTGCCTGCCTGCCTGCCTGCCTGCCTGCCTGCCTGCCTGCCTGCCTGCCTGCCTGCCTGCCTGCCTGCCTGCCTGCCTGCCTGCGCCTGCCTGCCTGCCGGCCGCCTGCCTAGCTATCTAGCTCTATCTTTATCTATCTATCTATCTATCTATCTATCTATCTATCTATCTATCTATCTATCTATCTATCTATCTATCTATCTATCTATCTATCTATCTATCTATCTATCTATCTATCTATCTATCTATCTAATTGTACACATACACACACAACTACAGAACACTAAGTATAAAATATTTTTTAAAAAACAGTAAAAAGTAAAAATGTTACAAACTACTTTCCTGGCTTTTGTTGTTATTGTTTTTCAGAGAAATGGCTTTGGCGGTTTAAGTTTTATGGGTAATATTTTGACTGATTTGTTTAAAAAAAATATTAGACTTCTGCAGCCTGAATGCCAAATCAATTGACTGTTACCCATGGATGATAAAGTCCTAGATAACTATAACTATAACTAACTAAATATTACTATAGTTTCTTGCTACTGCTGTTTCCTAACCTTACATATTATTATGAATGTGGTCCTTCTAGTGCCTACTACTATTCCAATGCTTATCACTGCAAACAAAACCACTCTAAGCCTTTATTTCAATTGGCTTCATAAAGAAATCCACTGAAGAGGACACTAAATGCACAAAGGATGTCACTTAGTGCTTGTCCTGATGTCTGATGCAAATATGCAAATTATGCCAGGACATGATGGATTTATCATCATCCCTTCCCACCAATTCTGCTGACACCTGTGTGGAGTAAGAAGTCTCACACAACAATACAAAAGGCATGGTCTGACAACTCCTTATCAAAATCCAGCACTAAACCATTATGAAAAGTGACTAGTCCAGTTCAGCAAAGTGTTCGGTATTTGAGGAAATACTCAAAGAATTAGACATGAATAATTGTCAAAATTCTGATAGAGGTTATCCAAGTCATCATGCAAAGGTTGTTTTCATGGAATAAAGCTGTCTGAGCCAGGCTGTCACAGATGCTGTTTCAGTCTTTGAATGAGCCACAGCAAAAGCTTTCATCCTTTGCAGCTCAATTTCCTAGCACGACTAGCACTACTCAATTTGAACTGGAGCTGCTGGGCTGCCTGGATGGAACAACTGATTTCCTAATTTATAGGATGTCCCAAGCATTTTTTTTCTGGCACTTCTCAGATGTTCTCACAGACTTGATGGGATATGTAACAGAATCTGAGTTCAGACATTGGAAACAGTGGATGATATTCTATCAAGATCTATGTCCCGCGCCTACAGGATTAGTTTTACCAAGTGTTTATTACTGTATGGCCATGATAGGATTTTATTATTTATTTGTTTGTTTAACCTGTATGCTGCCCATCTCATCAGTGGCGACTCTATATGACTTACAGACATTTAATTATCCCCATTGGAGCATCAAGCTAGTTGGCACAGCTTGTCAAGGTGTTTTGGAAAGCCAAAAGAGGAGGGCAGATCTTACCTCAGGGGGTAAGATATTCCAAAAGGTGGGGGCCATGGCATAAAAGGTTCTTTTTCTAGACCCCACCAGCTGAAATTCCCTGGCTGATGGGGGTTCATATCATGCCACTTCAGCCAGGATGGATAGGGTAAGTTAATCCTTTTGTGGTGATCTGGTTTCTCAGATAGCCCTAGATCCTCATGTTATAAAACAGGATAGTTGAGGGGCAGAGTCTTGTCAAGATCTCATAGCTGAACAGCCTGAACTAGATTCCCATATCTGAGATATGTCAATGAATCTCTTCTGTAGAACTGGTTAACAAGCTATATTTCATGTACTGTATAGGTTTCAGACCTAGGCTAATCAATCTTTTAAAAAAAGTTCTGTCATGAAAGGTGTACAGTAAATGCCATCTTTAGCATCACTAACACATGTAATTTGATATCTAATCTTAACAGCTTTATATGCAGTAATCCTTCTAACCCAGATTATTTGATCACTCAAGATAGGAATATGACATTTTTCTATTTCAAAAATGCTTTTAAGACCTGCATATGTGGAATACTCTGTAATAATGATGAACAATCACCCATATCTGACTTACAAGTGGTCAAAGTTTGCCCAGTGTAGTCACAGTGACCACAGATGAAGGCAATAAACTCTAGTTCTTCATGCTGCAAAAAAGGCCAGGAGTGAGGTAGAGCCTGGACTATACCAAATCTGATGGACTTTGTCCACATTCAATTTAATTAAAGGATAGTTAACCTAGTTTGGCCTATTTCACTGATTCAGCATGGTTCGTCCTCATTTATTTATTTTTAATTAACATATGAAATTTATAAATAACTTTCATCACAGCTTGAAGATCAGAGTTGGTGTTTGGGCTTGGACTGGATCCACAGTAAGAGAAGATTGGCAGAAAATAATATGATATTGGAACAGAGGCAGGTTCCTGGTAAGGAGCCAAGGTCAGAGATGACCTCATAGACCAATCCAGTTTGGATTAATTGTTAGGCTGCTATCAGATGATGTATGGTAAGTAGGTAGGTAAACCTATAATTTGTCTACATAGAACCATGCTCACTTGCTATTTCTAGTGGCTCCCAGCTGCCAGCTGGGATTTGGCCTTGCATCCAAAAGCTTAGCATGCGAAGCAGAGAATTTGAGTCTAAGCTCAATGCTGCACCAAAAGGTGTTAGCTGGAACCAATAAACTTGTGGCAAATTTCCAAAACATATTCCATGTACATTATTGATACTTATTGAGAGAATAGGTTTGAGCCCAAGGATACTGTTATAAATATTTGTTCAATAAATGGGCAGGGATCAAAAGCAGCCATTGAAATATTCAGAATTACTTATGATGTACCAAAAAGAGATAATTCTCTATAGATAGCATTCCATGGTAGTAGTGGAGTAGCAATTACATAGCATATAGAAAAGCATGTCCCTGTTTTTTTCCTGCATCTATTCAGTCTGTCAGTTAAGCAGATATTTTTATAGCAGTCATTCCCAACAGATTATATGAATATAAGCAATTGCTTTATACATTATAAAATAAAAAATTCAAAGAAGGTAAAAAGACCCCTATTCCCAAAGTACTATTTCCAGACTTAAAATAATAAGCACGTACATTTGTCAAATGTCATGTGTTGGTTATAATAATGCAAGTAGCCATGGAAACAGACATAGAATTTTTTAATATGTTTTTATGTGATGCTTTCATAAATACACTTAACATGAATGACCATTGAATTTTCTTATTGCTTTTGTAGTTCACTGGGCAATAGATTTGGGAATGGAGGTGTTCTCTTTGAAGAATTGACTTTGGCTGTTGTTCAGGTCCCTGACTTTTTATTTTTCCTCTTCAGACAAATAAAACATTTTCAGGAAGAGCTCTTCTTCCACATATCCAAGGACCATCATATATTGGTGGATATATGGTGGCTTGATTTCCATAATGCAAGGTATGGTATTGATGCCATTCCTGTAGAAATGCTGCAGCAATTGCAGAAGGGTTTTCCGTTTTTATAAAATGGTTGCGAAAACAGAAACAATACAGCACATAGCCATAGAAAAAGATTACCAGATTCATAGACATCAAAACACTAAATCTGTAATTCTTAAAGCAACACATTCAGTTTATGTTGAATTCGTTATAGCATTATTTTGGCTTTATAATAGTACTTACACCTTTTTACCTGAGTACACACTTTAAAGATACACAGAATCAGAAAGCATTAATGCTATTATTCATGGAAGATCCCTAAACTGAATGAAACTAAACTCTAAATGAAAAATTATGTGCATTGGATTGTGCTGCCCCTGGCCTTAAACCAAAATTTGCACTGGCCCATTGCTATATAAAATATTATTCTTTCTCAAGAAATAATACTGTATCTAGAAGTGTATATACAGTGCATGTTAGATTCCTCCCTCCCTTGTATGAAAGTTCTTTCAAGGAAGTTGCAAAGACGTATATGATTTATAAAAAGAGAGGACAGCATTTTCCAAAATTCTTAACATATTCTGCTATTTAGAAGACTAAAATTTTTTAGAATTATTTCAAGCTTCATTTATTTTTGAATTCTTACTTGGAAACTGGGTGTAGTATTGCATTGAATTGATTATTTTTAATGCCTTATAATTGCCACTGATATTTGATTTTATCCTTTCATTTTCTTAAACTACAGCAAGTGATGTATAGTATTTAAGGAAAACACAATACAGTAACCACAGATAGCAAGAAATTAAAGACAGACAAGAACATGGAATCTGATTTAGGTAAGTAAGAGGTTGGCAACTGGGATGAAATCCAGATACTAAAGAAGGGAAACATTTTCCTACATTCTTGCTGCAGACAATGAATGGAGCAATCTATCCCCCTCTATCAAAGTCTAGCAGACTGGTCAAATTTGTTGCAAGCTAAGCTTTGTATGTTGATTTATAAACAAGGAAGTCTCAGTTCACAGATATATAAAAAAAATGCATACAGCTTGTTTACTGGAAAATAGTTGGAAATTTGGCTAACAAAGAAAGTTATAACTACAGTATTAAGAAACATTTAAAAAATTGTAGTTCTATGTTGGAATTCAAATTAAAAGAATATTTTGCAAAAAGTACATTATTTGTTGCTAATGCCATACCACAGAATCTGCAAGCTACTATAATCACCTTACCATAGTTGTACACATCTACTAAATTAATTCCTATGGTCATACAAATTGATATCATAATTATTATTCTAAATGTAAATGTGTATTTCCTGTAGAAGTAAATATATCCCATAATAGATCATTTCAGTTCTCTGTTAATGATAGCAAATCTTCTGCAGACTTATTTTCTCTTCTGGTTTTATACAAGAGAGTCTGCAGAGAAAAAATAACAGCTGTTTTCCATATTAACTTTGTTACTTTATCAGTTAATAAACAGAGACATTTCACAAATTTCATATTGACTGGAATTTTTGAAACCAAATTTACCATATTTGGAAAACCAAAGAATGATGCATTAATTTGTATGCTACATAAATGGATAATCTGTTGTAAGAAATAAAGGAAAATTCCCAAGGGTCATAGGTATCATTAAATCAATAGGAAAAAAACGTTTATATTATGCAGCTCCAAGAAGCCAAATAAAAATGGAATTTGAGGAAATATTTGACAGTTGCCATTTTGGTTTAGACTGTACTACATGTTACTGGATCAGATCAAGCTCTTCTAAGTTATTCTGTTTTCACATCAGGTACCAAATATCTTTGAAAATTCTTAAGCAAATTATGAACATGTTCATCGTCTCAAATTATTTGTCCCTGGAGTATGATATCCAACATTCAAATCCTTTGAACATGGAGGCATTCATAACTAATTATCATAAACTTACCTTCCCAAGTCTTATACATATGTCATGACTACAACATACAAATTCCCAGCTATGGGGTCACATTACATCTGAAAGACTCTAGGTTTGAAAAACTACCACAAAGTGATCTGTGCTTGAATTTATCATAAGTTATCAAATATTACAACCTACAGTTCTTTTATCTTTTTATTGCTATTTTGAGTTAGATATTAAACAGTTAAAATACATTTGTACTACTGTATTTGTTTGCTATCTTTACCACATAATACCACAAAACTCAGGGTAATCAAATCATTAAGAATTTTTCATTAATTTTTCATTACACATATATATACACATACACACACACCTATATATATGCATATATAAAAGATTAAAAATGGAAAATGATAATACGTAATACTAGTATAATATCTGTTAAAACCTAATTAATTTTCATGCTCCGACACAAAAACATCTAGATGGACAGCTCTGCTAACTTGTTGCAGCAAACACAATATGGCCATTTTGTTATTGTCTAATGACATACTGCATGAGATTAAATGTATTTACTCCCAAAAAATACTTCCATGTAAGCATACAGCAAACACAGCAGGCTTTATGTCCGAGGATTATGTACAGGGCTGCATTGTTAGAATCCTATTGTGACACCTTTATCAACAAAATCATTGTAAAACAAGCTTAATGGCCCTAAAAGGAACATATAAACATGACTGATAAACAGTAAAACCATAGATTTATAGTGTTATGCAAAATATGCCCTTTCAATAATAGTTCATAAATAATTCTGTACAATATAGCATCTTCTTAAAATACATGCAAATATATTTTGACTTGCATAGAGGAACTTAACCAATAATCCTGAGACTACTTCATTGTGTATTTTCAAGAGGTCCAGAAAAACACAATCTAGCCCAAGAGGGCTTAGTTTTCATATTTAGTGCTTATGAATTTATTTTACAAATTTTATTTTTGTATATATTGAATATATTCTTAAAATAATTCCAAGATAATTCATAATTTACTTCCTAGATCAAATATGTAAAACTGTCTGGTTCTTAATATGACAGATAACCCTCCCCCCCCAAAATTAAAAGCTTTCTGCTAAACAAATAAGAATAATCATGTTAAATATGCAAGATATGTAGGCAAAGTTCATGAAACCTAAAATGTGACTTCACACGCTTTGTCTCATAGTTTTCACCTTTGATGGAGATCAAAATTATTGCCTAATTTCCAGCATTTACTGAATATTCCTTTTCTTGGTTAAGAAAAGCGTGACATTTGCAACTCAAGGTCTTTGATGCCAAGTGTACCAAACCTGGAAACAACAACTTCCTACTGCACATACTCCTTTGCCAGACATGCACATGTGCAACAATGCCAATGTATTTGTATCTTCTGATGTAAAGTCATTATTCTCTTATTACAGAATTCATAGATATGCTAGGAAACCTTAGCAAGGGTCGCCTTACACCATTAACTCTACTAAAGTATATGAATGTTTTACATGTGTCATATATATCACTCTTAATGTATTTTCCAATTCACTTTTAACTCCATAGTCACACACAGTTCCATAGTTGAAATCTATTCATTTTATCATGTACTTTCTCTACATCAATAAGCATATATAGGTAATTCTTGACTTACAAGTCATTTAGTGACTGTTTGAAGTTAAATAGCACTGAAAAAAGTAACTTATATCATTTTTCACACTTACAACTGTTGCAGCATCCCCATGATCAAAATTCAGACGCTTGGCAACTGATTCGTATTTATGATGGTCACAGTGTCCTTTTGGGACTTTCTGATAAGCAAAGTCAATGGGGAAGTCAGATTCATTTCACAACTGTGTTACTAACTTAGCAACTGCAGTGATTCACTTAACAACTGTGGCAACAAAGATTGTAAAATGGGACAAAATTCACTTAACAACTGTCTCACTTAGTAACAGAAATTTTGGGGTCAATTGTGGTCATAGGTTGAGGACTACCTCTACTGTGGAAACATTCATTCATTTTCAAGGGATCTGCTGAATACACAAAATTGGTCTGTACCTACCCTACCCATCATAAAAATGCACCGCATTTCCCAAATTTTTATAAATGTCACCTTTTGAATCTTTTCAATCAAAATTCTGCTACATGCAAAAATCCTCCTGTGTATGATAACTCTTGTTATCCTTCCTGTTATAAAGTAGGACATCAGGCAGAGATGCAATCTGCACACAAATAATAAGCAGGTCACACCCATAAGCAAAGACCATTTATATTGTAATATTTCTCCAATTACATCTTTATCATTTTTCAGCATTCTCCACAGCATTTATAACTTTGAATCTCTTTTTCTCCACTGAAGATTTCTTAACTTGACTTTCCATTTTCCAAAGCACTTTTTTATTTCCATGAAAATAGATGTGAATTTTCTCTACCTCTTCTAATCTTATCTTTTGCTTGCTCTCTTTGACCACATTCTTTTCAAATATTTTCGCTATAATTTAATTTAAAATGTCTTGCATTCATTTTTTTTCTTTTTGTTCTAAACATTATCTTATATGAACAGTTCCTCACCCACAGCCAGTTTCATTCTACCAAGCATCTTTTTTCATGATTCCTATTAGTGTAACTCTATACACATCTGTGTCACTTTGCAATGCAATTCTTTTCATTCTGTTTGAAGCTGCTTCCATATCATAATTCCCTATGGCAACTCATTCTACTGGGAGATTAATCTGTTTCGTTTCATTTCATTCAAGCTGCTATCATAGGTCCCCATCCTGCTGACCTGGAAAGTTGTAAAAACCTAGAAAATGTTGGAGTCAATTACATATAATAATAACTTGTCTGAAATGGTATAGGTTCTCCTGCTTGAGCAGGGGGCTGGACTAGAAGACTTCCATGATCCCTTCCAGCTCTACTCTATTCTATTCTATCCTTCCTGGACACTCTGTGTGCATGTGTGTACATTTCACTTCCATTGCAAAGAATGAGCGAGACTAAATTTAGTCATGCAAAATGACTAGTAAAAACCAGAATTACCAACAAATTCAACCACCTGCAATTTGTAGATATAACAGAAGGCTTTAAATAAAAACTTATTTCCACCATCCCCTCTGCCCAAAGCCTATCATATCTCCTCTGGGAGGGCTTTACAATATTGCATTTTATTTTGGTGCTGGAAAGGTGCTGGCAAGAAGGCAGGAAGTGAATATAATGCTTAAGTTCATCCTCCTTGGATGAATTCCTCTCTCCAACAGAAAGATCTATCAAGGAATCATGTTAGACCTAGGGCAGCTTTCAAGAGACCATGGGATTACAGTTCAACTGTTAAGAGACTTTGGAATCCCAAAATGTGTAAGGCAAAACAAACTCTCAATAACTAAAAGCTTTTCTACTCAATCTATGTTCTAAATAATATACCTTCACTTTCAGTTATAGATGCAGTATGTACCTAAAAAAATGAATTATAACTTTACAAAGAAGCCCCTCTAAAATTGTTAACGAATATTTTTAGTATACTTTGTATAATCTGGCTTCAAAAAAATAGCTACTAGAATCATCTGTATCAATACTAAAATGCCTTGATGAAAATGTATTCAATTACTATGCATTAATGGAGGTGACCTGGATTCCCTATGTTTGTAGGCTTCCTCCCATGGTACCGTAAGAGCAAAATTTCAATAAATGGTTGTATGATCCCGATAGGTTACTTCTAACCTCCCTGCAACATCCAAGCCCCCTCCTTCTTCAACTGAGAGGGAAAGTGCCAAGAGTGTCCCCCCACCCCTTGTATTCGTCTTATAGCAGTTGGAGCAGTGGTATCATGGAAGGAATGAAATACCAAGCTGATCCTGCTTAAGGCAGCCTCAGAATGAGTGTTTCAGCTGGTCAGGAATACCATTCCAGTCTTTCCCAGTATATTTATATGGTGCATGCAAATTTAAATAATAATAAGAAAAGCAGGTGAACAAACAGTAGACCACCTAGTTAGCTGCTGCAAGAAGATCGCACAGATTGACTACAAACAAGGACATGACAAAACAGCAAAAATGCATTGGAATATATGCAAGAAATGCCTTTTGCCTGCAAGCAAGAACTGGTGGGACCACAAAACAGACAAAATAAAAGAAAAGGAAGCTAAAAGGCTCTGGGATTTTAGAATTCAAATAGATAAGCACCTGACACATAACATCCAAGCTTAACAACTGTTGATAGGAAAGACAAAAAAGTCTGGATAGATGACATAGCAATACCCGGAACAGCAGAATTCAAGAGAAAGAACTTGAGCAGATCACAAAATACAAAGACTTGCAAGTATAAGTAGAAACACTGTGGCAAAAGAAAGCAAAGATAGTACGAATAGTACTTGGGTGCAATCCCCAAACAATTGGAGCATCACTTGAACATCATCAGCATTAAAAAAATCACCATCGGTCAATTGCAAAATGCAGCTTTACTTGGAATAACTTACATTCTATTATACCTTTAACCAAGTTCTTAGGAAAGATGTGATAAGTGGATAAAAAAGCCAAATCCAGTCTAAACATCTACTTGATTATGACCAACTATAATAAAAATACACCACTTGAATACTGTCAGAAGTTACCATCAGTCAATGGCTAAAGGCAGTTTTACTCGGAACATCTTACATCTTGAAACAATAACACTAAACCATCAAGCATCAACATCAATAATTGCAGGTCTTTTGGAAGGACTCAGTAGTTGGATAAAAATGCCAAATTCAATCTAAACATCTGGCTGACTGTGCAACCAATCGTAATAATCCTCAAGACTTTCCCCAGATCAGTTAAGGGTTCTGAGTAGCAAACTGTAAAGTACATCAATATTTTCCCAGTCTATCTACCTGTCCCAAAATCTGGTAGAGGTAAATCTGGTGGTGAGCAAGATGAAATTCTAAGAATTCAATGGCTCTACTTGCTCAATTTATCAGTCTGGTTTGATGTTCCTAAATAATAGATATGCTCTATAAGGTACATTTATATATTGAGATATTTTGAACAATTATAAAGTACTAGTAAAATTTCTAGTAAATTATAAAATACCATACTCTGAATTCAAAATCTAAGGGACTGGTTTGGACAAAACTCAGCAGCACTTTTTCGTGCAGCTGCTGATAAAAACAGGATCGGCAACATGATCGCCAACATCCGATAACGGATATGGCACAAGAAGAAGAAGAAGAATACTCTGAATTAAAAACAACATGCACAGATTTCTTATTTAAATACCTGCAGTATATTTTGTTTTCTTTTTTTGTTTATTTGTTCCAATAGAAAGTAGGAACTCCAGCTGCTCTAATTTGAGGGGCTGCCACAAAGAAAAGAGGGTCAAATTATTCTCCAAAGCACCAGAGGGCGGGACCAGAAAAAATGGTTGGAAACTGACCAAAGAGAGAAGCAACCTGGAATTAAAGAAAAACTTCCTAACAGTGAGGATAATTAACCAGTGGAACAGCTTGCCTTCAGAAATCATGGGAGCTCCATCACTGGAGGTTTTTAAGAAGAGACTAGATAGTCACTGGTCTGAAATGGTATAGGTTCTTCTGCCTGAGCAGGGGGCTGGATTAGAAGACCTCCAAGATACCTTCCAGTTCTATTCTATTCTGTTCTGTTCTAATATTAAAAACAAGAAAATAGATAACCTTGGTGATAGATCTTATTTTTAAAAGATTGTAACAAAAGTAGTTGTGAATTATTGAAAAATAGTATAATTATACATGACCAAGATGTTATTCTACTTGGTAGTCCATGTTAAAAAAAACCTCTTCTATTTGTCTTGAATATTGTCATTAACAGGCAACTTTATTTTAATCTCTAAAGTAATCCTTAATATGATGCTTCTGTATATACTTAAAATAATTGTCTCATCTTATTTCACCCTGAAATCCCTCTTTGCTAAACTCTCAAACTTACACTTAACTCAGGAGGAAGCTGAATTCATCAGAGGAGGTGGCAACAAGACAAATGAGCTGCATCCTGTGGTTTTATGGACCAAGTCAGAATGTGTATGTATGTATATATGTGTGCATATGTCTGCCTGCCTGCCTGCCTGCCTGCCTGCCTGCCTGCCTGCCTGCCTGCCTGCCTGCCTGCCTGCCTGCCTGCCTGCCTGCCTGCCTGCCTGCTGCCTGCCTGCCGCCTCCCTGCCTATCTATCTATCTATCTATCTATCTATCTATCTATCTATCTATCTATCTATCTATCTATCTATCTATCTATCTATCTATCTATCTATCTATCTATCTATCTATCTATCTATCTATCTATCTATCTATCTATCTATCTATCTATCTAATTGTACACATACACACACAACTACAGAACACTAAGTATAAAATATTTTTTAAAAAACAGTAAAAAGTAAAAATGTTACAAACTACTTTCCTGGCTTTTGTTGTTATTGTTTTTCAGAGAAATGGCTTTGGCGGTTTAAGTTTTATGGGTAATATTTTGACTGATTTGTTTAAAAAAAATATTAGACTTCTGCAGCCTGAATGCCAAATCAATTGACTGTTACCCATGGATGATAAAGTCCTAGATAACTATAACTATAACTAACTAAATATTACTATAGTTTCTTGCTACTGCTGTTTCCTAACCTTACATATTATTATGAATGTGGTCCTTCTAGTGCCTACTACTATTCCAATGCTTATCACTGCAAACAAAACCACTCTAAGCCTTTATTTCAATTGGCTTCATAAAGAAATCCACTGAAGAGGACACTAAATGCACAAAGGATGTCACTTAGTGCTTGTCCTGATGTCTGATGCAAATATGCAAATTATGCCAGGACATGATGGATTTATCATCATCCCTTCCCACCAATTCTGCTGACACCTGTGTGGAGTAAGAAGTCTCACACAACAATACAAAAGGCATGGTCTGACAACTCCTTATCAAAATCCAGCACTAAACCATTATGAAAAGTGACTAGTCCAGTTCAGCAAAGTGTTCGGTATTTGAGGAAATACTCAAAGAATTAGACATGAATAATTGTCAAAATTCTGATAGAGGTTATCCAAGTCATCATGCAAAGGTTGTTTTCATGGAATAAAGCTGTCTGAGCCAGGCTGTCACAGATGCTGTTTCAGTCTTTGAATGAGCCACAGCAAAAGCTTTCATCCTTTGCAGCTCAATTTCCTAGCACGACTAGCACTACTCAATTTGAACTGGAGCTGCTGGGCTGCCTGGATGGAACAACTGATTTCCTAATTTATAGGATGTCCCAAGCATTTTTTTTCTGGCACTTCTCAGATGTTCTCACAGACTTGATGGGATATGTAACAGAATCTGAGTTCAGACATTGGAAACAGTGGATGATATTCTATCAAGATCTATGTCCCGCGCCTACAGGATTAGTTTTACCAAGTGTTTATTACTGTATGGCCATGATAGGATTTTATTATTTATTTGTTTGTTTAACCTGTATGCTGCCCATCTCATCAGTGGCGACTCTATATGACTTACAGACATTTAATTATCCCCATTGGAGCATCAAGCTAGTTGGCACAGCTTGTCAAGGTGTTTTGGAAAGCCAAAAGAGGAGGGCAGATCTTACCTCAGGGGGTAAGATATTCCAAAAGGTGGGGGCCATGGCATAAAAGGTTCTTTTTCTAGACCCCACCAGCTGAAATTCCCTGGCTGATGGGGGTTCATATCATGCCACTTCAGCCAGGATGGATAGGGTAAGTTAATCCTTTTGTGGTGATCTGGTTTCTCAGATAGCCCTAGATCCTCATGTTATAAAACAGGATAGTTGAGGGGCAGAGTCTTGTCAAGATCTCATAGCTGAACAGCCTGAACTAGATTCCCATATCTGAGATATGTCAATGAATCTCTTCTGTAGAACTGGTTAACAAGC
This sequence comes from Azemiops feae, assembly GCA_023970755.1. Lineage (NCBI taxonomy): Eukaryota > Metazoa > Chordata > Lepidosauria > Squamata > Viperidae > Azemiops > Azemiops feae. The sequence continues at coordinate 101,145 of JALGBA010000454.1, read as the reverse complement.
TATATTTCATGTACTGTATAGGTTTCAGACCTAGGCTAATCAATCTTTTAAAAAAAGTTCTGTCATGAAAGGTGTACAGTAAATGCCATCTTTAGCATCACTAACACATGTAATTTGATATCTAATCTTAACAGCTTTATATGCAGTAATCCTTCTAACCCAGATTATTTGATCACTCAAGATAGGAATATGACATTTTTCTATTTCAAAAATGCTTTTAAGACCTGCATATGTGGAATACTCTGTAATAATGATGAACAATCACCCATATCTGACTTACAAGTGGTCAAAGTTTGCCCAGTGTAGTCACAGTGACCACAGATGAAGGCAATAAACTCTAGTTCTTCATGCTGCAAAAAAGGCCAGGAGTGAGGTAGAGCCTGGACTATACCAAATCTGATGGACTTTGTCCACATTCAATTTAATTAAAGGATAGTTAACCTAGTTTGGCCTATTTCACTGATTCAGCATGGTTCGTCCTCATTTATTTATTTTTAATTAACATATGAAATTTATAAATAACTTTCATCACAGCTTGAAGATCAGAGTTGGTGTTTGGGCTTGGACTGGATCCACAGTAAGAGAAGATTGGCAGAAAATAATATGATATTGGAACAGAGGCAGGTTCCTGGTAAGGAGCCAAGGTCAGAGATGACCTCATAGACCAATCCAGTTTGGATTAATTGTTAGGCTGCTATCAGATGATGTATGGTAAGTAGGTAGGTAAACCTATAATTTGTCTACATAGAACCATGCTCACTTGCTATTTCTAGTGGCTCCCAGCTGCCAGCTGGGATTTGGCCTTGCATCCAAAAGCTTAGCATGCGAAGCAGAGAATTTGAGTCTAAGCTCAATGCTGCACCAAAAGGTGTTAGCTGGAACCAATAAACTTGTGGCAAATTTCCAAAACATATTCCATGTACATTATTGATACTTATTGAGAGAATAGGTTTGAGCCCAAGGATACTGTTATAAATATTTGTTCAATAAATGGGCAGGGATCAAAAGCAGCCATTGAAATATTCAGAATTACTTATGATGTACCAAAAAGAGATAATTCTCTATAGATAGCATTCCATGGTAGTAGTGGAGTAGCAATTACATAGCATATAGAAAAGCATGTCCCTGTTTTTTTCCTGCATCTATTCAGTCTGTCAGTTAAGCAGATATTTTTATAGCAGTCATTCCCAACAGATTATATGAATATAAGCAATTGCTTTATACATTATAAAATAAAAAATTCAAAGAAGGTAAAAAGACCCCTATTCCCAAAGTACTATTTCCAGACTTAAAATAATAAGCACGTACATTTGTCAAATGTCATGTGTTGGTTATAATAATGCAAGTAGCCATGGAAACAGACATAGAATTTTTTAATATGTTTTTATGTGATGCTTTCATAAATACACTTAACATGAATGACCATTGAATTTTCTTATTGCTTTTGTAGTTCACTGGGCAATAGATTTGGGAATGGAGGTGTTCTCTTTGAAGAATTGACTTTGGCTGTTGTTCAGGTCCCTGACTTTTTATTTTTCCTCTTCAGACAAATAAAACATTTTCAGGAAGAGCTCTTCTTCCACATATCCAAGGACCATCATATATTGGTGGATATATGGTGGCTTGATTTCCATAATGCAAGGTATGGTATTGATGCCATTCCTGTAGAAATGCTGCAGCAATTGCAGAAGGGTTTTCCGTTTTTATAAAATGGTTGCGAAAACAGAAACAATACAGCACATAGCCATAGAAAAAGATTACCAGATTCATAGACATCAAAACACTAAATCTGTAATTCTTAAAGCAACACATTCAGTTTATGTTGAATTCGTTATAGCATTATTTTGGCTTTATAATAGTACTTACACCTTTTTACCTGAGTACACACTTTAAAGATACACAGAATCAGAAAGCATTAATGCTATTATTCATGGAAGATCCCTAAACTGAATGAAACTAAACTCTAAATGAAAAATTATGTGCATTGGATTGTGCTGCCCCTGGCCTTAAACCAAAATTTGCACTGGCCCATTGCTATATAAAATATTATTCTTTCTCAAGAAATAATACTGTATCTAGAAGTGTATATACAGTGCATGTTAGATTCCTCCCTCCCTTGTATGAAAGTTCTTTCAAGGAAGTTGCAAAGACGTATATGATTTATAAAAAGAGAGGACAGCATTTTCCAAAATTCTTAACATATTCTGCTATTTAGAAGACTAAAATTTTTTAGAATTATTTCAAGCTTCATTTATTTTTGAATTCTTACTTGGAAACTGGGTGTAGTATTGCATTGAATTGATTATTTTTAATGCCTTATAATTGCCACTGATATTTGATTTTATCCTTTCATTTTCTTAAACTACAGCAAGTGATGTATAGTATTTAAGGAAAACACAATACAGTAACCACAGATAGCAAGAAATTAAAGACAGACAAGAACATGGAATCTGATTTAGGTAAGTAAGAGGTTGGCAACTGGGATGAAATCCAGATACTAAAGAAGGGAAACATTTTCCTACATTCTTGCTGCAGACAATGAATGGAGCAATCTATCCCCCTCTATCAAAGTCTAGCAGACTGGTCAAATTTGTTGCAAGCTAAGCTTTGTATGTTGATTTATAAACAAGGAAGTCTCAGTTCACAGATATATAAAAAAAATGCATACAGCTTGTTTACTGGAAAATAGTTGGAAATTTGGCTAACAAAGAAAGTTATAACTACAGTATTAAGAAACATTTAAAAAATTGTAGTTCTATGTTGGAATTCAAATTAAAAGAATATTTTGCAAAAAGTACATTATTTGTTGCTAATGCCATACCACAGAATCTGCAAGCTACTATAATCACCTTACCATAGTTGTACACATCTACTAAATTAATTCCTATGGTCATACAAATTGATATCATAATTATTATTCTAAATGTAAATGTGTATTTCCTGTAGAAGTAAATATATCCCATAATAGATCATTTCAGTTCTCTGTTAATGATAGCAAATCTTCTGCAGACTTATTTTCTCTTCTGGTTTTATACAAGAGAGTCTGCAGAGAAAAAATAACAGCTGTTTTCCATATTAACTTTGTTACTTTATCAGTTAATAAACAGAGACATTTCACAAATTTCATATTGACTGGAATTTTTGAAACCAAATTTACCATATTTGGAAAACCAAAGAATGATGCATTAATTTGTATGCTACATAAATGGATAATCTGTTGTAAGAAATAAAGGAAAATTCCCAAGGGTCATAGGTATCATTAAATCAATAGGAAAAAAACGTTTATATTATGCAGCTCCAAGAAGCCAAATAAAAATGGAATTTGAGGAAATATTTGACAGTTGCCATTTTGGTTTAGACTGTACTACATGTTACTGGATCAGATCAAGCTCTTCTAAGTTATTCTGTTTTCACATCAGGTACCAAATATCTTTGAAAATTCTTAAGCAAATTATGAACATGTTCATCGTCTCAAATTATTTGTCCCTGGAGTATGATATCCAACATTCAAATCCTTTGAACATGGAGGCATTCATAACTAATTATCATAAACTTACCTTCCCAAGTCTTATACATATGTCATGACTACAACATACAAATTCCCAGCTATGGGGTCACATTACATCTGAAAGACTCTAGGTTTGAAAAACTACCACAAAGTGATCTGTGCTTGAATTTATCATAAGTTATCAAATATTACAACCTACAGTTCTTTTATCTTTTTATTGCTATTTTGAGTTAGATATTAAACAGTTAAAATACATTTGTACTACTGTATTTGTTTGCTATCTTTACCACATAATACCACAAAACTCAGGGTAATCAAATCATTAAGAATTTTTCATTAATTTTTCATTACACATATATATACACATACACACACACCTATATATATGCATATATAAAAGATTAAAAATGGAAAATGATAATACGTAATACTAGTATAATATCTGTTAAAACCTAATTAATTTTCATGCTCCGACACAAAAACATCTAGATGGACAGCTCTGCTAACTTGTTGCAGCAAACACAATATGGCCATTTTGTTATTGTCTAATGACATACTGCATGAGATTAAATGTATTTACTCCCAAAAAATACTTCCATGTAAGCATACAGCAAACACAGCAGGCTTTATGTCCGAGGATTATGTACAGGGCTGCATTGTTAGAATCCTATTGTGACACCTTTATCAACAAAATCATTGTAAAACAAGCTTAATGGCCCTAAAAGGAACATATAAACATGACTGATAAACAGTAAAACCATAGATTTATAGTGTTATGCAAAATATGCCCTTTCAATAATAGTTCATAAATAATTCTGTACAATATAGCATCTTCTTAAAATACATGCAAATATATTTTGACTTGCATAGAGGAACTTAACCAATAATCCTGAGACTACTTCATTGTGTATTTTCAAGAGGTCCAGAAAAACACAATCTAGCCCAAGAGGGCTTAGTTTTCATATTTAGTGCTTATGAATTTATTTTACAAATTTTATTTTTGTATATATTGAATATATTCTTAAAATAATTCCAAGATAATTCATAATTTACTTCCTAGATCAAATATGTAAAACTGTCTGGTTCTTAATATGACAGATAACCCTCCCCCCCCAAAATTAAAAGCTTTCTGCTAAACAAATAAGAATAATCATGTTAAATATGCAAGATATGTAGGCAAAGTTCATGAAACCTAAAATGTGACTTCACACGCTTTGTCTCATAGTTTTCACCTTTGATGGAGATCAAAATTATTGCCTAATTTCCAGCATTTACTGAATATTCCTTTTCTTGGTTAAGAAAAGCGTGACATTTGCAACTCAAGGTCTTTGATGCCAAGTGTACCAAACCTGGAAACAACAACTTCCTACTGCACATACTCCTTTGCCAGACATGCACATGTGCAACAATGCCATGTGACCATCCTGAGGCAGGTTTGACTCCTCTTTCTGCCCCCCTCCTGTGGCAGTCTTTTGCAGGAAGGAGAGAAGTTGCAAGTGGCCCCAAGCCCCAGCAGGCCAGAAGCGCCCCCCCCCTTACCCTACATCACTGCTGCCCTACCACCTTAGCAAGCAAGCCTCAGGGCCGTGCCCTTTGGCCTCGCTGCAGCCCAATGGGCGTAATGCCACAGGCAGGGGCCCTTTCTCGCCCCTGGTTGGACATACTCCCCGTCTCTTCGCACTGCCACGGCCAGGTCCCTCCTGGACGGTCAGGACAGACGTTCCCCGCCTCTATATCGATTCCAGCAGAAAGAGGGACCGGGGCGCCTTACCAGTCCGTTTGAAGCTCGTCGATGATCAGGAGCAGCTTGAACTTTCTGGCCGCCGCTGAGGAAGACGAGGAGGCATCCACCAAGCCCGCCGAGGCTGCCGTCTGCTTCACGGCGTTGGAGAGGGAGCTGAAGAAGCTGCTGCCCACCGACTGCTGCTGCTGCTGCTGCTGCTGTTGCTGCTGCTGCTGTTGTGGCGGTGGCGGCTGAGGCGGCTGAGACGGAGGCGCCACTGCCTGCGACTGCCTGCGCTCAGAGGCCGGGGAAGAGGACGAAGAGGCTGCCGAAGGGGCAGGCGGAACCGCCGGAGGGGGAGGCTGTTGGGGCTCCGGCCGCTGCAGGTCGGTCATGTACCCATTGGGCAGGTTGGCGATGAAGCTGCTGTCCGAGAGCCTGCGCCGCAGAAAGTTCATCATTTGGCCGCCGAGCGGAGGGAGAACTGGCCGACGACGAGAGGTGAAAGGAGCAGAAAGGAGGGCTAGCTGGCGGGTTTCCCGCTTTGCCCGCCGTCTTGCTGAGTGCCGGAGAAGGAGGGAGCAGGAGCGCTGCCGCTGCTACGTGCGGGAGCCGCCGCGGCTGCTGCTAATGCCGCCGCTTCCCCGCTTGTCCCGCCCTCCCGTCTCTAGGTGGCAGCCGCCCAAGCCGTTGCCGCCTTGCCTCGCCTTCCTTGCCTTGCTCTGTTCTGAAGGCGCACGGGCGGAGGGAAGCGGCGCCAAACCGCGCCCTTATCGCCCGCCCCGAAATCGATGGGGAGGGGGTCCTCTGAGAAGCCCGCGGTCAGCCGCCGACACCCGTCTCGGCGGGAAAGCTTCCGCGCTTCCGGCATCCTCCCCGCGCGCAAAAACAGCCCTGTTTTTCCACCGCGCGCGTTTAGTTTGGAGATGCCACGGGCGGCGAGGTCTCCATGGGCCAGGGTCAACCGTGCAAAAGAAGGTAGCTGTCATGGGAACGCGAGATCGTCATGGTACCTGTGGCCCGGCACTATCACGCAAAGGCAGCTTCACGCAGGTCCTCAGAGATCCAAGTTTTTCTTTCATGTCTGAAAGGCAGCAGCTACACCAAGGATTACCCTGAACTTGTTTTAAGCCTATCATCTGGAACCGACATTATAAAAACAACAGCTACAAAATGTTAAACATTTAATAGACAAATCAGTCTCTGGGAATCTCAGCATGAAAGATATTTTAACAGATGACAAACATTGACACTGTAGGTATCACCATATGCCTATAAGGGCAAGTCACATTAGGAAGCTGTCTTGGAGAAGGTCCTTCTTAGTCCCTATCAGCTGTATCCTGGCCACCCTGAGGGAAGGAGGGTTCCTCTCTCCCTGTTTTAATTTTTATATGACATAATTTCTCAGACTATACCCTAAAGCTTCAAACTGAACATTTGGTATGGAGATCAAAACATTTCTGAATTCAGGTATGAGGGAACATTCTCACTTCAGTCAGCACATTACAGCTTCTAGCAGATAAGATAAGATAACCTTTATTGTCATTTTTATACTGTGGGCCCAACGGCACACATCCAAAATGAGATTTAGTTGCCCGCTCTCAAAGTGAAACATACATGACACACACCTAAACATACTATGAACAACATATGTATAGACCCACATCCCTACATATACGTAGCAAATAAATATTAAATACTGTCCATCTTGAATATATAACGGAAGGAGGAAGCTTCAAGAGGGCGCAAATAAAAGAGAAAAGAATGCTTATTCACTGAATCTCTTCTACACCTGCACCACACAGTATCTCTGATATTAATCATTGTCTATTGCTTATTTACTGCACCCACAACTACCAGTAAAAGGTCGTTGAAGGTGTCAGAAATAATAAACCCTCATCGTGAGCTGCTGAAGACCATCAGTAACAGCCACCAAAACAAAAACATATTTTCTGGGTTGGTAGATACAATAGCCAGACTTTATCATGTCATTTAGACACGATGTAAGTATTCTTAAAGTAGGCACAAATACAATCAGAATATGGGGGAATATGCTAAGCATAGTTAAAAGTAATTTTTCCCTTAGGTAAAGAGCCACACACCCTGACATCCTCTAGTTCCAGTTGTGCAGATGACCCAAATGATGATTACACAAAAATAATCACATATTTTTCAACCTTTTGAACAAACCTTTACTTGTTAAGAGTCTGCATTGTAAATGTAGAGAAAACATCGTTCAAATAACTGACCCTCCTTAAATACAACTTAAACTTCCTGTTCATTATAAGATGTTCTCCAGGACCAATACAATATATTACATTTTGCAATATATTTATGTCTAATTTGGGGAGGATAATTAATGCAAAAGTATATCAGCCTTTTGAATAAGAAATTTAGCTCTGCTAGATTCAGATTCACTTATCTCTTAAAAATGAAATGCCAACTGCTTTTAGAACATCTTCTGTTAAAAAAGAATATAAAGGACGGTTCAATGCACTGTGCCTTTTTTTGGTATTTTTCTATTACCTGTTATTAAATTCTTGGCATAGACTTCCAGAATTCCATTATCACCTGAATACATTTCTGGTTGAAATTGAACTTGGCAAAAGAAGAACTCGATGGGTCAAGACTAAAGTTGGAATATATAATTTGCAGCCAAGCATCATGGGGGGAGAGATATTTATCTGTGGCAAATTTACCTGTCACTTTGACCCAGCTAGTCAAGATGACCAAGCATTTTGCTGCTACAATAGTGTGATGATGATGATCAACAAATCTGTTTAAAAAAGAACACTGAGTTTTTAAGCACTGTTTTACACAATACAGTGTTTTCAAACGTTCTTGTCCTTATTATCTTATATTTCTTTCTGCGAAGAGGACAGCTGCAGGAAAACTGATTTCTATCTGGAATTTCTTTGAGATCTACAACATTACCAAATATTACCAGAGTTTATTTTGCTTATTACTGCACCTGTGTTTATTATATATTTATATTAATTTTTGTATGGTATGGTTATAAGCTTATTTATAGTCATACTATTGAAAATTACCTTCATAGCCTTAAAGTGAAGTTTATAAATACTATTAATTAAGATAAATATAAATAGCAGGACTATTTTAAATACCATTTTATAATGTGCACAGCTTAAACATTCTTCGTAAGCCCCAGGCAATTTACTTTCGCTGTGAATGCTAAACAGTGTCAGTATGTTTCTTCTAAAGTGGTATATTAGTCATCAAAATCAGTTGATTTTGGTCATGATGCAGTAGCTGCCAACTCTATAAGCATCTAGTTCTGCATGTGATTAAAACAACTAAAGGAGGAATTTTTAAGTAGGCACCATATGCTAAATGTGTTTGTAAATTCATTCAGACAGCCGGTTGTGATCAAGCAATCTCAGATTTTGTATGATGATCTATATTTGCTGCAATTTAATCCAAGTTGATAACTTATTAACACCAGATCCAATGAAGAATTGCTGCAGACTTTTACAGTGCAAGCCTTCTTTATCCATCCCCATGACTAAACTATGCTGGGCTGAATGCTATCACCCTAGGATAATTTGATTAACTGAATCATGCAGCCAAGTGAAATGGAGAGTTTTACTATGCATCTCAGTCATTAATATTGTACAGCTCAAAGCATGGTCTAAAATTGTCATCCATAGTTTCATGTTTGATTCTTTAAATAAATCTTGGTGCTTGTGAAGGATTCTCCTGTTTTCTCCAATAGAAGAGTTCAGAGAAGAAAAATAGAGTAGAATCAAAGACTGAAGATGACTAAGGGAATCCATTTCCTCAAGCCTGACAATCTGTTTACACAAAGGTTTTCAATGGGAACTTTATGTATATAAATGCAACAAAAATATTTTCAATCAAAAATATACCTCTTCTCGTCTCTCTACCATTCCACTACTATTGTTACAGTTGCTACTAATTTTAGTTCACATTTTTTTAATTAAAGGAGCAACAGAAATAAATATTTTATTTTATCAATTATGATGTAAGGTAGGAGAAAATGGAAAATAATGATAGGCTCAAGTAAGCTACATAGTTAAATGATTACTTAATGATAACATTATATTTTAATTACTAGACTACAATAGCTGTCAGTATTCATTATGTACTTGATTCAGACAGTATGTAGAACTTTCTTGTTCCACTTTGTAATTAAAAACAAAAACTCTCCTATTAAGTTATCATTTTATCTTTGGAAGCTATTCTCAGTTTGGATTGTTGTTACTGCAATCCTGAAATATTTGTTTTTAAACCACCTATTTCAAAAAGTAAGGTTTAAATGTTTTGCCTGATCATAACAATTTCCAAACAGAAAAGCACTAATATATTTAAGAATGCATTTTCTAGTAATTTTTTTCTGCACAGTAATTACAATATTATTTTGTTTCATATTCATTCTGTTTTAATAGAGTAACATATTATAATCATTTCCTGGATGGCTAAATAAATTGGTATTTTAATATAACATTATGCTGTCCATGGTGCTGCACTGTAGAAAATTGGCAAATCTATCAATAGCACATATAATGAGAAGACTGGAACAGAATTGGTTGTCCATATAGCTTTGTCTCCCCAAAAGAATGGAAAGCAAAGATTTTAAATACAGGTACATTTGATAATTTTTGAAAAGTTTAATGTACTAAAATTTAAGAATTGTTTTATTTTTTTAACAGCAGGAGCTGATTGCCACCATATCTCCTTCACCACTTATCTCAATGAATATATTATTTTACATACTAAAACTACTTGCATTGTCATTTTCAGTTTGAGAGTTAACATTTTGTTAATGGGAGAATAACACAACATACCTACAGACCAAAGTTCTATGGGAAATGTACAATATACAGAAAAGATCCTAATTTTTGCTCATGAAAACAATTCCCTTTCTTCCCAAAGATGTAGGTTGACCTTGGATCTCTTTGTATGTATCTAATATTGTAGAAGGAATGCAGAAACAGTTTAGGCAAAATAAGAGATACCTCTGTCCTAGGAAAGAAGGTATGAGAAAGAAATTCAAAATTACCCTGGATTGAATCTGTTTGGTATAAGGAAGGGCAGAAGGAAATTCTGGCAGGCTTTCAAGATTCTGTTATTATGCCTTAAAACAGTAAAATAGCATTTCTGTAAAGGACAGAAATCTAGAGAAAAGAAATAATTAGTTTTTATAAGAATTATAAGTCATTTCTGAATATTATAGGAAGGGCAATGGAGGGTGCATTGGAGGGACAATTCTTACTATGTGTCAACACAGTATTTTACTACAAAAGAGGAAGCCTATAAAAAATTGAGAAATTCAAGAAAGCTACTCTTTGTAGTGCCTGGAGGTTACTGAAAACAATAATTGAGATTCATCTGGAATATATTTCACAATGTGAGAAATGGCCAAACCAGTTTGAAAATAGGTGAGCATGGCTTTCTAGCAGTGTCTAGGAAGCTGCAAAAGTTAAGAAGGAAATGGAACACCTCTCCTAACGAGCAGGAGAAAAAGCGCAAGCTGTAAGGAATGTAAGGAACACAGAAGAATCTGTAGTGCAAATGGCAAATGTGAGAACTGAGGTGGCAGCTGGAGTTTCTCAGAGTTGGCAGTACTGAAACATACAACAGCTGCTCATTTTCAAGGCCATCAAGCTCCATAACAAGAATCTAGGAATTCATGGGAAGGTCTAGAGAAAAGATCAAACCATGGGTATAGAAGTCATTGACACTTTCATGGACAGTGGGGAATTAACTACTATGTTTGGCTTTATTATGTGAAATAAATATTCTCTAGTTGAGCCAATCTATGAGACTTCTGACAGAACTAATCAAGTTAAAGGCTTAGAAGATCTGCCATCCACTGCCAAGTATGCTGTTCTAGGATTCTGATTACAAAAACATGAAAGGGAACAATAAGAACCTAAGCTATATTCAAAGCAGAAAACCAGCCAGGTAAGTAGATGGGCAACAAGACAACAGAGGAATGAAAGGGATGTTCAAAAATGATTGGAAACTGCAGAATAACTGGATCCTTTGCATTGTTCTTTGCTATTAAAGATATACAACAAACTGGCAGTCTTGAGGAATCACCAACACAATAAAGGTTAATAATATAAAATGGTGGTGGGCACAAGAGGACACATCTTTTTTGCATGTGATGCCTGCTATACCTAGTAATTGGGCCTTCAATTACTTGGTTACAACCACCATTTTGATATTGTTAATTATTGCTATGGACACTTTGGGGAAGGAAATCAGAACTATGAAATAATGAAAATCAAGGTAACCATATCTTGAGATATCTTATGGTTACCTCACTATTGGAGATCATCAGATCCTGATTTCTTAACAAATGTAAAGAATGTCAATGCACATAGAATTAAATAATGCCTATTTATATCAGTAATAACTTGTTATACATCAATTCAGAATTCTTTTTTAACCAAAATAGCCACATCCTCAATGTCTGCGAAGTAAATCTCTCCCACCCAATCCTTCAATAATAGAGATTTATCCTGTTCCTTTAAATGAGTCTAATTCTGTAGAAAAGCAATATCTGTTCTTAATTATTTTAAATATAAAATTACATTTTGTGTTTTAGGTTCTTATAGCCTTTTTACATGAATGCTAACTAACTCCATCAATTAATTTTATTTTGGCACTCTTATCAATGTTTTCCCAAATAACATTGAAAACTACCCTAAAAAAAGTCTATGCTCCTCTATAAATCGCAAATGGTTATTTAATGATGATCAAATCTTTCATAATACCTTAAATCTACCAAATATGAAGTAATCATGGGTGAAATGTATTCTAGTTTTTCTGTGAAATGATTTGTTTTTTTGAATTAAAGGATTCATAGTAATGACTTGACAACAAAACAAGACCAATCCATTTAATTACATTGTTGCTCTAATTTGTACAAAGTAATTATGGATGTCATGTACTATAAAATGTTAAGTCACATATGGATGCAAGTAAACAAGGAATTTGAGAAGACAGCAGTAGATGAAGCATAACACTTAATTATGACTACTGATTTAATTTATATTTTCCAAAATATTTAAATAAGGAAAGAGGATATAATCTGTAACCTACAAAGCTGCAATACATGAAAAACCAGCCTGCATATTCTTCTGATCTTGCTGTTTTAAGAAAACCATTGTAATCTAATGTTTTGGACTTGGACAGGGGAGAGCTAAGTAAAAGATCCTATTCAAGTTTGGCCACCCATGAATTTAGGTCCTTGGCCATTGTAATAATAAGCTTTATTTTCTTTAAGTCTAGTTAACTTAGTGACTCATGAAATGAATGGGAGTCACACTATTTGTGTCTCTGTGTCTGTGTGTATAAAAGTCCTTTCTTAAATAGCTCCTTTGAAAAAAAATGTTGGTTTAATGTTGAACTATTTTGGATACATGAAATGCTCTTTTTCCTTCTGTGTATGATGGTGACAGCCACCCCATTTGTATTATTTCATATTCCATGTTATTATCATAGTTGATTAGCAGATGATCCATTCCTTGACCTACTTCTTGAGCCATCATTATAGTCCTCCTTAGACTGAGGCAGAGAGAACTATCTTGCCTGAGCACATATGGCACACGTCACCACTTTGCTGCCTGCCTTCCAGCTTACTTGTAGCTTGGGAGGAGATTTCTTTCATCCGAAGAAATCATATCTTCTTCATTTGGTCTGGATTTTTAAAACATTGCTTTCTTGAAAAAGCCTGTCAGAGTCATATCACTTCTTAACAGCCTTTGGGGGATGGTACATAAAAGAAGAGCTATTTGGAGGAAGTGAGCCTGATGCTAGTCCATTTACAACCCAAGGAACAACATCACTGGCGGCTTTTTCTGAAGCCTCTTAAAAAGAAACCTGAGCTACTGATTTTGTTAAAGCCTAGTATTGAGGTATCCAGTAGTTGAAAGAGAACAGAAACAATTCAGGGAGCAAACAGTGAAATAATTGTTTATGAGCACAATGGCTGATTTTAGGGAAACCTTAATACAATATTCTATCTCTAAAGAGAATAATTCTAGCAAGCTTTAGAATGTTGTGAGAATTATTGAAAAATATATATGAGCACTATCTAAATATTAAATAAAGCATTATTGTTTCTGAAAATAAGAAACAAATTATTCCTTCAACTGTGCAGACTAACAAAATAATATGTGCACAATTTAAGAATGTGAATCATATCAGGGCAAATTCTCTCTCAGGTACTGTATTTATAACAATAGGGCAGAGATCTCAAATGCAAAACACTTGCATATCTTTATGGCTGCATTTGAAATAATAACCCAATCCCCTTTATTGATGTGCATAGTATTAATTCTATAGCCCTTCTTGGAAGAAGTAAGAATTATTTCAGTGGATTAAATCAAGGTTTCCATCCATCTTCAGCTCCAAAATATATTTCCCTCTGTTGCTAGACAACTTTCAGAAAAATTTCTTCTTAAGACACTATAATATTTCCAATACAAATAGAAACAAAAATCATTTTTTATTTGTCTTCTATCTGTGCGCACACACACACACAAACATATATTGAAAAAAATAAATTTATAATCTTTTTTAAAACTGATTGCCTTTTCTAAATATGGTAACATGAAAGTCAAGAATTAATAGCTGCACTTAAAGTAATTATTGACTCAACTGTACCATGAATAAAAAAATTATATATTTTTTTCTTAGCCATCTGTTAATGAGCTTATCATTAGGCCTTTAAATATTATTTTTCACTTCATTAGTTTCTTCTGTTTTTGCTTACTTGTCATAACTAAGCATTCTACAATATAATCATGTGCAATTCTTTTTGGTTATTTAGATACAACTGATAAACTTTTGTGTAATTACTTGCTTAGGTAATCAATGACAATTTGGAAGCAGATTCAGTTTTATATTTTTTTCCTCTCAAGATCAGTTCATTGCTAAAACCAAAGCAGTTTGGCTAAGGCAAGTAACAAGCAAGCAAAATTCTGGAAGTATTATTGGCAAAATTTGGAGTGCAGCCACATGACAAGACAAGGGAGGACATATATAACAATTATAATACATCTTGGTCCTTGTATCTTGACAGAAGTGGCATCTTATATGTCACATACTTTCCTCCCCAATTATTCCAGCTTCCAGAGTGATACAACTTTTTCCCCCCCAATTTGCTGTGCTTCCAAAGAGAATTATTTTGCAAAAAGCAAACCAAACCAAAAGATTCATCAATGAACTGACCAGTGACTTTTTAGATCAAAACTTTTACTTGTAGGATGAAATTTTAAATACTTTTTTTTTAACAGATGTAAGGCCCATTCAAGTCAGTGATTCATATCTTTGACTACAATATGTATAGATTCCCACTGTTGGCTGAAATCCAAAGCACATTTACTGAGGAATATATTGTCTTGAATTCGACAGAGATAATTTATAAGTCACTTGTACAGTATGGCAGCACTGTAAAGTTATTCTGTTACAGCATCGCTATTACATATCTATGCAATTTCTTTTATATCTATTTTAATAAAAGTAATATTCAGTAATGCTGCAAAATGTGCCCATATCCAAAGCAATATCAACTCTTTAATCACTTATGAACAGTTACTTGACTTAATTACTTTTAATTTGAGTTTTAAAATAAAGTATGCAATAGGCAGATTTTAATAAAAGAGTAACAGTCTTCTTAATTATGTTGTACTTAAACCATTAACTTATAATCAAAACCCCTTCAGACTGAAAGAAGATAGGAACATTTCTACTCCAGAGACTCAACTAAGGTACTGTAAGGTATTTCTTATTTTGTAATTCTTTAATTACATGCTACTACAATATATAGTATATGAATATCATTTTCATTTATTCCAGCCCATCTTCCTTCAGTGTATATTCTGCATATAGGTTGAATAAATGATTGGTCCACTAGTGGGTGAAAGTGGCAAAAAGGTGACAAGCAACAGGGAGAAAGCAGAACTATTTAACTCATTTTTTGCATCTGTCTTTACACAAAGGGAAAAAACAGACCAACCTACCAAAAATAGTGCCATAAAAAACAGAATAGAAATGCAAGTTAAGATAGGCAAGAAAACGGTAAGTGAGCACCTGTCCAGCCTAGACGAGTTCAAATCACCAGGACCAGATGGATTACATCCCAGGGTTCTCAAGGAAACTGGCAGATGTGATCTCAGAACCATTGAATATATTTTTCAAAGATCCTGGAGCACTGGGGAATTACCGGAGGACTGGAAAAGAGCTGATGTAGTTCCCATCTTCAAAAAGGGAAAAAAAATGGATCCAGGAAATTACGACCTATCAGCCTGACATCAATACCTGGGAAGATTCTGGAAAAGATAATCAAACAACGAATCAGCGAACACCTAGAGGCAAACAAAATCACTACTAAAAGCCAACATGGGTTTGTCAAAAACAGATCATGCCAGACAAACCTTATTGCATTCTTTGACCAAGTGACAAAATTAGTGGATCAGAGGAATGCTGTGGATATAATTACTTGGACTTCAGTAAGGCATTTGATAAAGTAGATCACAACCTACTACTTGATAAGATAAAAATGTGGGTTAGACAGCATCACCACCAGATGGATTTGTAGCTGGCTGACCGGCCGTACTCAGCGTGTGGTCCTCAATGGAACCGCATCTACATGGAGGGAAGTGTGCAGTGGGGTGCCCCAGGGCTCTGTTCTGGGGCCAGTGCTCTTCAACATCTTCATCAACGATTTGGACGAGGGGATAGATGGGGAACTCATCAAATTTGCGGATGACACCAAGCTGGCAGGAATAGCCAACACTCCAGAAGACAGGCTTAAGATACAGGAGGACCTGGACAGACTTGAACATGGGCGCTATCTAACAAAATGAAATTCAATGGTGAAAAAAGTAAGGTTCTATATTTAGGCAAGAAAAACCAAATGTACAGGTATAGTATAGGGGGTACCTTGCTCAATAGTAGTAACTGTGAGAGGGATCTCGGAGTCCTAGTGGACAATCACTTAAATATGAGCCAGCAGTGTGCTGCAGCTGCCAAAAAGCCAACACAGTGCTGGGCTGCATTAACAGAGGGATAGAATCAAGATCACGTGAAGTTAATACCACTTTACAATGCCTTGGTAAGGCCACACTTGGAATACTGCATCCAGTTTTGGTCACCACGATGTAAAAAGATGTTGAGACTCTAGAAAGAGTGCAGAGAAGGGCAACAAATATGATTAGGGGACTGGAGGCTAAAGCATATCAAGAACGTTTGCTGGAATTGGGTATGTCTAGTTTAATGAAAAGAAGGACTAGGGGTGACATGATAGCAGTATTCCAATATCTCAGGGTTGCCACAAAGAAGAGGGAGTCAAGCTATTCTCCAAGGCGCCTGAGGCAGGACAGAAGTAATGGATGGAAACTAGTCAAGGAAAGAAGCAACTGGAATGAGGAGAAACTTCCTGACAGTTAGAACAATTAACCAGTGGAACAACCTGCCTCCAGAAGCGGTGAATGCTCCAACACTGGAAGTTTTTAAGAAGAGACTGGACAGCCATTTGTCTGAAATGGTATAGGGTTTCCTGCCTGAGCAGGGGGTTGGACTCGATGACCTCCAAGGTCCCTTCCAACTTTATTATTATTATTATTATTATTATTATTATTATTATTATTATTATTATTATTAAATAAGGGGAAAACATGCAGCCTTCTTTCACTACTTTGACAAAGTAGAGCCAGTTTGTTTCTGTCAACTCTTCATGACAACTGGATCAAGAAGCAGACTGTACAAGACTAGAGCTATACAATATTGAAATAGGCTACATTAACAGAATCTTGCACGTCTCCTCCCTCCCTCTTATACCCAGAGAGTTAAGTGGGGTCTAGTTTGAATCAACCAATATGAAAGCACCACATAAATAAAAAGCATAGAACTGCCCAAAGCACATGTTCTGGTAGAGAGAAATTCCCTGAGGATGGGATCCAGCACAAGTCTGAAAGCCCAGAAGACTAAACCTGTAGTCCTGGTGACCAGCCCATATTGGATCTTGCAACATTATCCTGGGATATGTATATTTGCCTTCAGTAGTTATGTATTTGAGTACATATTTGACTTCCATTTGAATTCTGGTCATTGGCTGTAACAAAGAACTGGCTGACTGATTTCAATATGCGTAAAAGTCCACTAAATATTTTCTTTTTTTTTAAAAAAAATATATGTTTCATTCCTAATTATGAAAGAATAGTGAATTTATTGACAGATCTTAACACGTTCCTGTTTGAAATCTCGTTAAAGCTGCTTTTTGTTCAAAGATCTGAGCATAGATTCCTTCACCAGTTGGCCAAAGACTGCAATAGACACAGGGCTTTCAGTGGCATTGTGAGTCCACCTGGAAAATTTCTAACTTTAGAAGCTGTAAATACAAATATAAAATGAAAATATTTTCTACCAACTATTGTTTCAACCTCCATTTGATTCACACAAGGAATACATGCATGAGTGTTCCTGAACTTTTAAGAGTCAGTTTTACTACACAGAAAGTAAATGGAAATACAACCTGCATTATTTATTAACATAATTTCTGTACCTCCCCAAACTCATGACTCATTTATAATATAATATATATTTTCTTCCCACGTTAGTTGTGTTGCAATACAGACAAGCTACAATACATTCACAACTCATGCTTAATAGATTAATTTTCAGTTTCAAACAATTTAAATCCTTTAAACAAGAGGCTAGAAAGAGGATTGTTTCATTTTCTGAATTGCATAATACAATAAAACCTCTCATTTTTTTCATAAGAGTGTACTCATAGTGTTTTCTTAATTGCCAGTATGAAGTTACCTTGCAAACCAATAATAATTTTTTAAAATGTAAGGTTCCTGTGAATGATAGTAAGGATAGTAGTTTGATCTCTGGGTACATCATCAACTTTAACATTTCTAAATATTCTAAATATAAGCAGTTATTTGGCACTGTGCAGCTCAGACTCTA
Organism: Azemiops feae; assembly: GCA_023970755.1. Taxonomy (NCBI): domain Eukaryota; kingdom Metazoa; phylum Chordata; class Lepidosauria; order Squamata; family Viperidae; genus Azemiops; species Azemiops feae. The sequence goes on along the minus strand of JALGBA010000454.1, from coordinate 82,945 downwards.
TTATGACTTACTGTTTATTCTCCAATGACTGCATTTGACTTAGAAGTCTCATGGATATTAACCACAGGCTTTCAAATTACATCTCTGAAGTACAGGTATACTAAGTCAGGACAGGTTGAAGAAATCATGTTAATATTATGGTTAGTTAATTTGGTACTTATGCATCTGCCTTTAAAATGCATCTTGACTACATTGTAGTCCAGGGGTCTGCAACCTTGACAACTTTAAGACTTGTGGACTTCAGTTTCCAGAATTCTGGGAGCTAAAATCCATAAGTCTTAAAGTTGTCAAGGTTGCAGACCCCTGTTGTAGTCTATCCCAATGTGATATCCTTCAGTATTGTTGAAACCATGACTTGAATTTTCAGAATTTGTTGGGGACAAATTCTTCATGCCCTCACTGTTTCCCTATTAGATTACTTCAGTGAGCTGTATTTGGAGCTACCCCTGAAGACCACTGGAAACTGCAATTACTGCTGAATGCAGCTGCCAATATGGTGACGGGTGGCTGCTGCACTGACACACTATATTTCCAAATACAGTGAAAGATTCTGACTTAAATATACAAAGTTTTAAAGGGTGTGGAGATTTATGAATACCAATGGAATCATTTTGTCCAAGGTAACTCTGATTGGCTTATTTACTTTGCTCATAAGAGTCAGTTTGTATAGTGGTTAAGGCACCAGGCTGCAAACTAGGAGACTATTTGTTCTTTTCATGCCTTAAGCATGAACGCCAACTGGGTGACTTTGGACCAGTCACTCCCTCCCAGCCCAACCTACCTTACAGAATTGTTGTTGTGGGGAAAATAGGAGGACAAATGAAGATGTTTGTCACCTTGAGTTATTTTTTAAAATAATAAAGATAGGATAAAAATTAATTTAAAAATAAGGGAACAGGGACTCCACAGAACATTTGAATCCAATTGTCTGCAATGAGCTCCTCGCCCACTTGCCCAGGTCCAAGAAGCAGATTGACTTCTGATTTAATTTTATTTTCAAAAAAAGTTACATAGTTACAATATGGCTGTTCTAAAAAGTTACATAGTTACAATATGGCTGTTCTAAAAAGCCTCTGGAGATTAAAATTGACATTTTGTCCACCATCAGCTTGCTGGTGTGCTATTTTAATTTAACTCTATGTCATACTCATGAAGTAACCTATATTCAAATTATATGTCCTTAGGAACATTTTTTTTTTTTTTACAGATTTAGGATTTAGATTAAATTGGATGTTTGAAAACATCCCCCCAAAAAGGCAACGGCATGCCAAGAAAAATGCATGGACATGTTTATGAAGTCAATATAAGTCAAGTTTGATTCAAAGGTTAATTTCCTTGAAACTAATCCTTGGTTAATTTTTTTTTGTACTGAAGTATTCCTGAACTGAATAAAAGTGAAACAAAATATTTGTAAGATCTTTAAAATGAACTTTATAGTGTGTGTGTGTGTGTGTGTGTGTGTGTGTGTGTGTGTGTGGTCCAATAGGAGGCAGAGGTATGTACGTTTGTATAAAGTATAGTTTTCTATTCTACAACTATAGAGGTTGTATTCCCTGACTTTACTAATGTTATACTAATGTGGTATTGTAGCTTCCCCTACCGCTCCTTAATATTAACTTACTCTGAAGCGTTACTCTATTTAAAAGGTTGGCAGTACAATTAATCTTATTGTTTCTTTAAGAATCTATTGTTTGGACTTTAACAGAAGGAAAATTTTTTTGCATAAGCAGAGATAGTCCAAAATATATGTAGCTTTAGAGAAGTATTTAGATGTCAATGTTAAGAATCTTGGCATAGTAATTTATATCATTGATTAATGTATTCATTATTACAAATTGTTACTTTACTATTACTTTGTTTAGATAAATTTGAGTATATTCTGAAGGAATCAGCTAAGAGAAAGTATTTAGAGGTTTAGAATAAATTAACACTTAATAACATGAAGTTACACGTCTCCTTAATGAAGGAGTGTGGAATTGTGGAAGAGATGAAACAGCACTTAATAGAAGAGAACAGCATCTGCTGAAGCAATCCAACCTTTACTAGGCAATGATCTGTCCATGGTACCTATATAAGAATCTCCTTCAGAACAAAAACTCTTCCTGAAATGTTCATATCTCCAACATGCAGTATCTGCCTCAGCTCAACCCACATCAACTCAATCTGGAAGTCTGTTAAACTTTTCAGATCAGAGGACAGGCTCTAAAAAGCACCCATCCTAGGAAGCATCGGAAAAGATTGTAGTAATCTCATCATTATGTTTGTCCCTACAGGTGAAAAAATTCCACAATACATATCAGATATGAATTTTACATTCCATCTTTCCAATAATTACAATGCCAGGGGCATTCTGGGTAAATAAAATAACACCCACCAGATGAAAGCTGTGGAGAAGACTTTTGTTGCTTCCATGTCATGATCAGACACCAGTTTAAACAAAATAAGTGTGTTTGTAACAAATGAATAATAAAAGAAATGTAGTTATCACGAATAATAAAAAGTGTATTCTCTCTAAAAATAAAGATTGATGGGGTAATGGTATATTTAAAATTACTTAATGCTCCCATTATGTTATCCAATGACCCTGTTTAGTAATTTCAGCTTGTAGGAACTGGTATGATTTTGAAATGTGGAGGTAAATGTATTAACCTGGATTTGCATTATCTTCCTAAAAATTACACATTTTATTTATTAAATATCACAGAGACTTTTTAAAAGAACTAATATTTTATTTTTGCTGTATTACAAAGAAATATGGTGGAATAAAAATTATGAGACTCCGTTTGATATAGTAGCTAAGTGCTGAATCAAAAAATAGAAGATTCTGAGTTCTAGTCTTCTCTGAAGTGTAAAAGCTGGCTAGATGACTTTGGGACAGTAGCTTTCTCTTTGTGGCATCTCAGAATTGTTGTGGGTAAAACAGGAGTATCATGCACGAAGGAAGGAAGGAAGGAAGGAAGGAAGGAAGGAAGGAAGGAAGGAAGGAAGGAAGGAAGGAAGGAAGGAAGGAAGGAAGGAAGGAAGGAAGGAAGGAAGGATCACACCCATGATATTAATTTTTAAATGTTCGAAAATGTCAAAGTATCTTAGTAATAACTTTGCTTCTTTATTATTATTATGGGTTTGCTTTTTTGCTTTGCTCTGAATACATATATGCATTAACTCCTGGAAAGTAATTCACTGTATTGTATTTGTAAGTGGTCCTCTCCAATTTAATCTTTATTTATATCTGAATTCAAAATATTGGTAAGCCATTTTTGGAGATGGAGCATATAAGCCATTAACTATTTATTTATTGACTTGCTTATTTATTTATAACATTTAAAGCCTGCTCCAATTAACAGAAAGTCTGGGAAAGGCACAACAATGTCATAAACAAAAAAGGAAAAAATGTTTTAAAAAACCCTCTGAGGTACCCCAAGGTATCCTAAGGGCCTGCTGAAACAAAACTGCTTTGGCTAGTTTACAAAACACTATGTGCATAGGAGTATCTTTAACTCAGGGGATGAGAGCTTTCCATGGAATGGAGGCTGTCACAAGAAGGTCTGTATTTGCCCAGACCCAACATGCTACTTGAGGAAGTCGGGCCTGCAAAAGCCAGCCAGGTTCTCACACTGAACAAAGCCATAATGTAATCTGGGTTTAGATAATTTAGCACTAGAGAAATCCAACTCTTGTGGCTGAGCATCATTTATGAGCCAGAGCACTAGGCAGCTCTACCTCCTTAATGGACATCTGTTGTACATATTTAGATGCATATGGTAGCTGTAACCTCCAGAGCCCCTCCAAGTGTACAAATACCAGAGCTCACAAGCTCAGGATACAATGGACAAGAGTGAAATCTGGAGCTTTTACTTCAGCCATAAACAACATCTCATAATTCTCTGGGAGCAGATGCGGCCTGCATATATATGTCCATGAGGGAAAGAAACACTTTTCAAAATAACTTGGCTGCAAAATAATAAGTGACCAAATAATATCTACAGATAGTCCTTGACTTATGACTGACTTGGAAAAGAGGATTTAGAACCTGAGTTCAAAGTTCTGATGGTTGGGTCTCCTCCACACTCATATGATCAAATTTCGGGCATTTGACAACAAGGCCATATTTACTGCCATCTGCAGCATCCGGCAGTCACGTGATTTATCTACGTTTTAAGACAGTTTTTGCCCAAAACTGACACTCACAGTTTTCAGCAAAACCATGCCCATAGCAAACCATTGATCTGCTTAATAACTGCCATATTTACTTTATGACTACCACATTTGCTTAACGACTGCCACATTTATTTAACAACACTGTGTTTGCTTAACAAACACTGCAGAAAGGTTGTAAAATTGGATCAGTCACACGACCAATCTGTTTTACGACTGTTACAACATATGACTGTAATGAGCAGGCTCCATTATGGTTATATGGTTAAACTTCATGGACAACCCTTTTATATAACAAGCATTATATAACAATCATTAAAATTTATGCTCATGCCACAGATATAGAAGAAGAGAAAGTAAATGAAATTTATAATCAAGTTCAATTTGAAATTGACAAGAACATGCAAGTAAGATGTGCTGCTCATGACTGGAGACTGGAATAATAAATTTGCAAATATTAAGGAGAAAAATATAATTGGATTATATGGATTAAGAAATCAAAATGAAGCAGAAAACCAACTTATCAATTTTTGCCACTCCAATGATTTCTTCAGAGCGATTACTATTACTAGGATACTAGGTAGGTGCTGCCAGCTGCTATGACTTAATCTTGCTACTTTCTGCATAATCGGAGACAGATGGCAAGTAAGCAGCACTGAGAAAGAACAAGCGCAGCAAAGCCAGAAGGCTTTGAAAGTCAGTCATGGCTTGCTCTCATCTGGAACTTGGCAGGTGCCCAAGGGTGATGGTTGGAAAGCCAGAACATTTAAATAGATCTGTTTGTTAAGGAAAATAAAGCTTTAGAAGGACAGAATTTATTTCTGTCCTGTTGCTCCCTCCTATTTGTTTTAAACTGATTCAGCTTTATGAGAATGCAGGCCTTGAAATTATTACTCCTTTTATCTTTTTCTGAACTGCACCATTTTTTAGATCAGGCATGTCAAACTGCGGGCCAGATGCGTCATGACGAAATCGTGCCCACCCCATTGCCGGCAATGGGGAAAAGTCACGCTATGTCACATGTGATGTCGCGAGTTTGACGTGCCTGTTTTAGATTATATATCCTACTTCTGTTTACCATCTGAAATTTTAGGTTTTTTTCTTTTTGACAATATATATTAATATTATAAATGATATTACTAATTATTATTTTTGCAACAGATGTATGCGGAAACTATACTCGCAAGGGTTTTTCTTAGAATAGTTAGCTCATAGTTGTGGAACTTGCTCATTTTCACCCAGTTTGTTTCTTTGTGATTTTCCCCCTTTTAAAATCTCCTTTATTTTTCAAAAAGTCAAATAGGTGCTGCTGGTGGAAAAAATGTTTGTTCAATACTCTTTGTTGTTCTGTTGGCTCTTCTTTGGACTGATTTAGCACTAGGCTCAAGTACTATACCAATAAATGTACTGATGATATTACCTTGTTTGGGTAATGAAATGTCTGCAAGAAAACAACCAAACTCAGAGAGCACCAAGGACCCCTCAAGTGCTATATAGCATGATGTTCATGAGCTTAATACCACCATTGGGTCTTAATGAGATATACAGCAGAAAATCTCACAAAGTATATCTTTATTGGATATATAGACCCAATAAAACTGTCTTTAGTCCTTCTAAAAGAAAAATGAATTTGGAAAATATCAGTTTGTGATTACCTTGGGAAAACTCAGAAAACAGACCGTTAATGAAAGTGTAACTTAATAAATGTTTCTCAAAAGTCAATAGATAATGGTGAGGAATGGCTATAAAGTGAGAAATACCTTGAAATGATCATCCAGCTTCCAATAGTACGTTGCAACAACATTATTTTAGAGTTAAAACAACAGATAATTCCAGGTTTGGAAGTATAAGCAAATTTCAGTGTATCTCCAACTACCCCAACATGGTTTGGCTTCTGCTTTACTGCAACCTGCATCACTCAAGAATTGTGCTTCAGCCATGATGGATTGGAATTTATGGAAGGATGAACCATCTGAAACAGAAAAATGTTACATAAGAGTATCAAGGTCATAGCTTTTTCTCTGCGGTTGTCTGATTGTCAACTGTCTGACTCAGGCACTTAGGCACTTGCAGAGAAACAAGAAGGAAAGTTTAAAACTCTTTAGAGTCATCTACAAGCTGAGCTATGGGTTTCAAAAGAAAGATCTATAAAATAAAGTAGATAGGTAGACAGGAGGATAAGGGTTTTCTTCTAGTTGGCAGGAGATGCTGTTGGAATGAAAGGCGACTGGATGAAGCATGATGCAGAGGAGGAAACAGCTGAGAGAGGCAGAAGCCAAAGGATCCACAGCCAGGAAGAAGAATTGTCCAGGGTCACCTTGTAGGGAAGATGGGCAGCACAGTAATTTAATAAATAAACAAACTGGGAAAGAACTTGTGGCACCTGCAGCCAAGAAATAACCTGCAAAAAAGAGGTAGCAGAAAGAAGACATAGCCCTGGACTGCAGATGGTGGGAGAGTAAAGGCTAAGTTAGACTTCTGGGTCATTGCACATCAGGAAACTTATGTCTGTCATTCAGAGACAGTTGCATAGTTGTTGCATTTATATTTCTGTGAATGTTAATGTTCTGACTAGGAGGCACTCAAACAACAAAGTGCAAGCAGGAAATCAGATCAACCAATAAACATGCAGGACATGCATCTCTGTACAATGCAGAGATTTGGGAGGTCTGCACATCAGCCTGTCTGCAAGCATCTGCAACCTACATTTACCCATCTACCCCTTCATAATGTAGGTAGCAATCAATGCCTACACACAGTTGTGGACAAGTCTAAATCAAGCTTAACTCCACTTGGTTAGGACCTGGGCAACTGGGAAAGAATGTTTAAGCAGAGAAGCTGTTAGCATTCCTAAGCTTGCAGATAGTATGGGAGGAGGAGGGGACTAGAAGCAGAACATTTGCATATTATAAGTAAAGTAGTAGAAAGTTATTCAAATATTAATTTAAACTAGGTGTAAGAGTACATATTTATGCTTAGTCACTATAAGTAGATATACTATTTATATAGAAACACTTATACACATGACGTCTTGTAAATACACTTTGCATGACATTTGTATAATAATACACAGCACTATTTTTCAATTGTTAGTTTCCTATGTATGTTTGGGTTTATTCTTATCCATTTTCATCCTCCACCAGAACTATGGGAATTCTTGCCCCATATGTGGGTGGTGAGGTCTGTGGTGAGGATGGTTTTCCTGAACTATTTAGATGTAGAATACAATGTAGAAATAAGAATAAAAATGTCTTACCCGCAGGCTATTGAAAAGAGTTCAGGAAAATAGTATATTTACATTAGAAATGCTGTGGAGGACTTCTTAACTCTCTTACAAAATTAATATAAAATTCATGACTTGGAAGTACTTGCCTCAGATGTCTCAGAGCATGTCTTCTTATGTTTAGAGCAGGGGTGTCAAATTCAATTTCATTGAGGGCCGCATCAGCATTGCAGTTGCCCTCAGGGGGCCAGATGGGTGTGGCCAGGGTGGGTGTGGTCTACTGGGTGGGCGTGGATGGAGTGGGTGTGGCCTACTGGGTGGGCATGGCCAGCTCTACATCATTCGTGTCAAGGGGGCCTGGGCAGGAGTGGGACAGATCTGAGGGTCTCTGGCAGAAGGGGGTGGGACCAGGGCAAGTGCCAAGGCATGGTCCACTGGAGGAGCCTCCCCAGCATGCACCCAGGGGGCGGGGCCGATGCGGCAGGGGCTGGTTCCTCGCTGTTTCCAGACGGCCTTGTGGAGCTAAGACTGAATGTGTTTCAGCATAGATGGCCACCAAAAAATTGTACATTGGCTCCCGGCCGGCCTGGGCCAGGGCCAAGGCAGCGGGGTTCGTTCCCTCACTGTTTCCAGGATGGCTTCGCAGGCCACATGAAACCACTTCGCGGGCCGCATCCGGCCCCTGGGCCTTGTGTTTGACATGTCTGGTTTAGAGTAAATATAGTCGAGCTCTTATAAAGCATGAAAGCAAAAGATGCTATTTCTATTGTTATCACGGAGAGAATATTCTCTTTCTCTGCAAGCTCTGCATACATGTTGTCTTAGTTTTTCAGGGTCAGAGGTTGGATTTTTGCCCTTTATATATATAAACAAGTTTTATTGGGGTTTTTTTTTAATTTTACATCAGAGTGCTTTAAGAATCCATGTGGAGATAGGGTGGTCAATATATACATATATATATATTTAAACAAGTTTTATTGGTTTTTTTTAAATTTTACATCAGAGTGCTTTAAGAATCCACGTGGAGATAGGGTGGTCAATCATCCCCAAAAAACAACAGCAATATATACAATCAAACATATATAATTCAATAATTCTTTAAAAGTTCCCTCTCTATTTCCCTCAATTGCTATAACATAATCAAATTAATACATTTCTAAATAGAATTCAATCATTGTAAAAAAAAAATATCAATAATATTTCACTTATATCAATCAAAATCCTGTTTTTGAGTTTAACTATTTTGCAATTACCATTTTCTAATTTGGCCTAGAATGAACACATACTTTGCATTTCGGGTCTCCCAATTTCCCATAAAAACAATAATTATTTCTAAAATATACATATTATTCCAACTGTTATATTTTAATACTTCCCAACTATATTCTATTTCCTATTCTACTGTATTTCAAATATATATTTTATAAATCAATCTATATCTCTAAAACTCCCTCAATTACTATAACATAATCCAATTAATACATTTCTAAATAGCGTTCAATCATTGTAAAAAAAAAAATCAGTAATATTTCATCAATATCAATCCAACTCGTTTTTGAATTTAACTAATTTACAATTACCATTTTCCAATTTGGCCTTGAATAAACAATAAGTTACATTTCAGATCTCAATTTCCCTCATAAGACAATAATTATTCCTAAAATATACATATTATTACCATTATATTTTCATACTTCCCAACTATATTCTATTTCTTATTCTACTCTGAAAATTAAATCCCATCCATTCCCAAAAATATATTTTCTTACTTCTTTTCATATCTATATTCTATTTCTTATTCTATTCTTCTTGTTTATCAATTCATATTACCATTCCAGACCATAATCAAATCAGTAATTTTCATCTCAGTAGTATTATCTCAAACCAAAATCTTATGCCATTTTAACCCTTCAGATAAATTTTTAATTCTCCTTTTTGAATCTAATTCTAGCTTTCTTTTTATGCCAAGCAGGTTTCCATAAAAGAGCCTTTAAATCATCAAATCTCCATATTTGATTATATATATTCCTAAACAATTCAGTCTGATCATATTTCTTTTCTCTTTTTTCCAATACTGTCCAAGCTGTATAGTTCTTTTTGTTCAATGTAATAATTACTTGTTGATTATCCATATTATCACAGTTCTCCAAATCTCGTATTTGCAAATCAGGTCCCATTGCTTTTGACTTTGTAGATATTTTAATGGAAATCCGTTTTTGATCATCAAAATTCTCAGTAATATTTTCTTCTACATTACTTTGTTTTTCATCTCTTATTTGAATTGTGGAGTAGTCAGTTAAATTCTGGAAGTCATTTAGAAGTTTTATAATGAAAGCATCTACTCTAGCATTCACTCGCTCATTGAATTCATAAATTCTTCCCAGCATCTGTTTCCAAATAGAATGTGAATGGGGTTCTTCCATCTCTTTAAATTGTATATTTTGCATGCAGGCCTTTAAAGTTGGTATTCTTCCTCTGTTATTCTTTGTGCTGAAAATTAGTAGTTAGTTCTGGAGCATCATCTTTAAAGTTTTTTCCTAGTATAAATCCAAAGCCAAACTGTAAGTAAAGCTTATATTTGTAATCCAAAAGAAGGAGCCAGTCCATATATTTGAGATAACACTTTAAAATCAAGTTAGAATAATAGAAAAAAAAAGCAGGGAGAAGGAGAAAAAAAAGTATCTTCTTGCGGTCAGATAGGAATGTCTGGGCATAGAGCCAAGTCTGGGCGTCGAGCCAAGTTTAAGCTGAATACACACCAAACGCAAAGCAGTGAAAGTTCTCAAAGCTACTTTGTTACTAATTTCAAACAGCACAAAAAAAAATGCCCAGAGTGAAGGAAAAAAAAGTTTTAAACTGAACAATATGATTAAAATAGTTTTTCTAAACGTAGCAATAAATTCAAATGGAATAGCTTAAAGCACCTTATGTACAGAAGGGGGGAGGGATAAAAAACACTCCACCCCCCTCCCTAAAGGCTTCCGCTTAAGCTAAGACAAGTAGGCAGAAAAAAAAACAAAGTTTTTTCAGGATCCCCGGAGTCCAGCAATTCAAATAGTCAATAAAAATTAATTGTTTTTCCAGAGCTGATTTTCCCAAATATCCGAACGCTACTCTTTTAAAGTAGGGAAATAATTCCAAAAGCTTTTCACAGGGAGGTAATTAGGGTACAGAGAGGGAAGGAAAGGTCTCACCCGGATCTTCCACGGTGGTTCTTTTTGCTTAGCTGTTCTTGTGGCTTTTGGCTGGAGCAGCTAGGTGATCGGCCATGTTAATGGCCGATATTTTCCTCATCGGCCCAGAGGAGCTGTCTCGGATCGCAATCAACAAGTGTCCTCCCCAGTGGTAGTCGCCCCTCCAGGGCGACTTTCGACCATGTCCAGGGTCTACCGGCGGGGGGAAACCGGCCGGCGAAGAGAACGGACTCTTCGCACGACCGCAGGCGCTGCAGACCGGAACCGGAAGCCGGATTTTTGCCCTTTATATTGTTGCCAAGCTTTTGTTACCTTATCTCAACAGATCTTAAGTTTAGGGGATGCTTGTTCTCAGCAGTTGGTTGCTTTGATTTTAGAATCTTGGTTTTCAAAGCAAAATAAAAAAATAAAGATTGAGGGTTTTTTTTAGATTTTTAGAAAGCATAGTTAAATCTTTATTATAGCCTGCAGCACAGACAGCACCACAATAAAATATATAAACCTGTAAAGACTAACATTGATGATATTACCTAGCTTGGGTAATGAAATGTCTACAAGAAAATAATCAAGCTCAGAGAGTCCCAAGGGCTGCTCAAACTTGTAATTATTATTAATAAAACTTTTAAAAGACTTACAATGACATAAAATACATTATTATGATAACTGGATTACTATAGGAGAAAGAATGGCAGAGTTAAAAGAGGAATCAGCCTAGAATCCCTATGTAGCCATCAGTAAGTAAGCCCACCTCCCTTGAATTCTTTTGGCCCTTATCTAACTCCAAGCAGGTGCTAATCATTAGTTGAGAAGATTCCTGTGCATAGGATTCTTAGCAATAAATCTTTTAATCGGACCTTCACATGTGGACTTTCACGCCTGACAATTACAGGCAGCAGTGGCAGTCACAAAAATTTGTGCTAAACTTCAACCAAAAATAGGAAGTAGACAACAAATGGTAGCACAAAATTGGCCAACTTGGAAAGATATGTCAGGGTCCTGGTCAGCTAGAAACAGTGAAAGATAGACATTGTGTTATCTACCAAGGTAGTTCTTTAAAATGGGATAGATATATGTCTACTGAGATTCCATATAGAGAAAGCAACAAAGTTGCTGGAGAGTTTGATTTAAGATGGAGACCTGGCTACAATCCTTATAATGAGCTCCTCTTAAAAACCTTTAATTTTAATTCATCACTTATTTTTAGATTGATTTCTTTTGATGATAATTTTTTGCTATTTTATCATTTATCACAAGCATGCAAGCCTCTTCAGTAAGTAATACTGCTTCAGCTATCCAACAAATATGACTCCTTATAACATATGTCTCAGGGATTCCACATGGACATAAATGCTGCTGAAGAGAAATGTCTTTATACTGTCTCTACAGAACTGCAGAGGGTAATACATCCAACCTGACCAAAGTGAACGCCCAATTCAGAATAAGAATTGAAAAGAGATAAGATGAAGGCATATGTCCATTTGAGAAGAATCCATAAACTGTACAGTTAGTTTGAAAATCATTATCCCAACTATGTTAAGTTAATTCCTGGCATTTTCAAACCCTAATGGACTTTTTTGAAGAGATTCCTAAGAACTGGAGTTTGCTATTAGTTTTTGTTAGCCAGATTGATTTAAAAAGATCTCTGAGAACTAGTGGAGCCAGATCCACAGGAGAAAAAAAATCAATTTCAACCAGAAATTAAGGAAACAGATCCAAGCTTTGGGCACTCACAGAAATCATACCTGTCTGTAATCATAAAGCCGCATTCTTAATGCATCTTGGAAATGCAAATATTGCCCTTATAAATTTATACTGGACAGCTTCCAAGATATTAAACTTTTAAAAATGCAGATTGGAACATCATAAAGAAATTGAGAGATGACCTTAGAAAAAAAAAAAAAACAACAACCTTGCAAGCTGCAGATATTAAAAAAACATTCCCCTTTTCAATAGAAGAAACTATTGAACTATATTATGGAACTATATTGGGCCACAGTGCCTGATTGGAGAAATGTGCATTCCAAGATAAGGAAATCTGGAACTGCACCCCAGGATAATTTATGTACTTATAAATATCTGCCCTATTGGAATCACATTAATTTGCCATTTATGTAACCTCTTGTTGTGTCATGCAGACACTAGCACTTTAATTTTGTGACAATGTATTGCAAGTTGTTCTTTTGCGCGAAAGAAGCCAATGCCCTCAGTGTCCTTCTCGATCCCACCTGGAAGACCATCACATTATTACACTATCTATATATAGAGAGCAAGGCTGGAATTGCACAATCTGTTAACATTGGAGAGTGATGATTAGAAGATGAGAGTCTGAATTATTGAACGGATGGACAAATTAAAAAGTAAGGGGACTAGAATACATCCTTGTCTTATCCCTCTTTTGGTGGAAACAGATAAGTTTTCCAAGGAGAACATCTTACTCTCAGTGAGGTATTAGAGTAAGAAATCTGATTAAGAATGAACAATCTTTTATCCATTGAGGATTACTGTAGTTTTTCCCATAGCCTTTTCCTTGGAATCAGATCAAAGATTGATTTGAAATCCACAAAGCTGCAAAAAGAGTGCCTTTGGGTGGTAAAATGTATTTTTCAGCTAAATGGTGAAAGACCAGACAGTGGTCGTCCCCTCTAAAGCCAGCATGTTCTTCAACAATAACATTTTCACTCTGGATCTAGTCCAACAATTTTAAATAAATATATTTTTCATATAGTTTGCTTATTGTGATTGAACAAGCTAGTTGGCCTATAGTTAAGACTATTTCCTATATTCTTATAGAGAGAGATATTCCACTCAGAAGGAAAATGTGTTATGCTATTAATATAAGTAAAAAGAACAGCCAGCACTGGGACCCACTGATCTTTATTTTCTTCTAGCAATGGAGAAATGAAATCAGCTCCAGGAACTTTCCCAGGTTTCAATTGTACAATAAGATTCTTAACTTTGGCTATAGATACAGGGGACCATTCAGGAGAAAACTCCTCTGGGTTGGGAACCATCACTGGATTAATTAATAGTTCCGGATTTAAACTGTTCTGAAAGTAACTCTTCCAAATATCTGCAGGTATTTGCCTGGTGGGAGCTAAGCAAACTACCCATAGGAGAGCAGTTAACCAGGTGCCAGAATCAAGTAGGGTTCTTAAGCTTAGCTGCTGCAATTAATTACCTACAATCTTCTCTCAGTGCTCCTTCTTTCACAGAATTTAAAAGCTCTTTATAAAAATTCTTATGCTCTCTGAGTGATTGAAAGGAACCAAATGAATTGTCAGTTCAAAAAGTACATACTGCGGTAAGAAGGACCTTTTCAGCTTTATAAACTATCTCTGTCAAAGAAAAATTTGGGTCCCATATGAAGAGGGCTAGAACTAATTGATGAAACTCTAGATATTGGGTGTGGATAATAGACTGGCAATGTAATAATACCTGTTCAGGTAAATCTACTAAACAAATTTGGGACCAGAGTTGAAGGAGGGATTCTGAATTTAACAGAGTAGACAGCTTTTTTGCCACTCTGGAAGTTCATTTATTCTGAATGAGTCTTTTTGTTGTGGCCTCAGGGGGACAGTGAGCTACAGCTAGGAATTTAATAGTAGTTACTTCAGGTTTCAAACTGCAGATTAATGGGAAATGGTCACCATCCAGGCAATTTCCTGCATAGAAATATGTTATTAAATTACTGTAAGTATAAGGAACCATAAAACAATCAACTGTTCCACTAGAACTCCAGAAGGCTACTTCCCCCATTTAAGTCCCTTCTAGTTGAGCCATTTATATTACATATATTACAGTGTTTATCTTTAGACTGTTGAGCCTGTAATGGGTAGACTATTTCACTTGAGCAGAGAGACCACTTAAAATGAGCTTGCAAAAAGGGCATTTGACTCCCCAACACAAGCACTGAAATCACCAGCAATAATTGCTAATGCGTCTGGGTATTAGCAGAGCATACTTTATAGTTGCCAAGAAGATGCCAAATAGTATTAACTTCATTAGGTCAGTGTGCTGGGGGGAAGATATATATTTTCGAAAAGGAGGGGCTTCATTTAGGAAAAGGGGAAAAATGAATGAGGAAGAGAAAACTGATTTTTCATAAAAGAAGTGGGATAAATAAGGATGCAGTCTAGTTCATTTTTGTCTCCTTGGTTTAAATTAAGCCTGATCTTCCTAAAATATTCATTTAATGTATTTTTTCAGGTGTCATTGGAAAAGTGTGTGAGAAACATTTCTGTCAAAAGTCACTGGTTTTATTTTCAGTTCGCTTCCCTCTTTGTCCAGCATTGATCAGTGTAGTGAAATAGTTTTTGTCATCACTACAGTTTAAAAGCTTCAGGTCATGTGGCTCCAGAAGTTGTGAGAATATTTTAAAGGATACAGAAAAGTATATTGCAGACCTCCCAATGATCCATAAGGGCATAATTTATAAGAGTGATTCTGAAGCTTAGGACAGGAATAATTAACATTTATAAGCAGGCCAAAAATATTTGAGGAAGGCCATTATTACACAGAGAAAATATTTCCCCTGAACATATTCAAGGTTTTTAAAAAGTGTTTAATTGAAAAATGGTCTCCAAAGAAATAGAGCATCCTGTCAGTTAAGAAAAGCAACAGAGATAATTCTGCTATTAGATAATGTCCTATTATTAATTCTACTCAGTGAATTATATTTTTACATTCTTGCTCCAAAAAAAGAGGTTTTTCTTTTTGGGAAAATGCTACTAGAAGGAATAAGAAAACCACTGCAATTCATTCAAAAACTGCAATTGCAGAGATGAAGCTTGGTCAGTTATTCCATTTATGCTCAGTAAGCCAAGTAACAATGTTTTTGTTTGCTTACAAACAAACATTAAATGAACTAATACTTCATTTATGCCAAATCCCTATCTTGACTTCCAATTTGCTTATTTTCTTCCAAATGTCTGTGGAGATTCTCAGTCATCCAGGTCATAGTTGTCTCAAAGGTGCTTTTTTTCTTCAAAAAGCAACTGGACTGTTTTTTTTTCTTGTGGAAGAAGAAAGCATTTCACTTCTCATCCAAGAATGAAACTTTTTTTTTATTTTCCTCCAGTTGTCCAGTTCCAGTTTTTTTTCCAGTTTGTCCACTGAATGCTGTTGCTATTACTATTTCCCCCCCTTCCTTATTTTCAAGTCTAAATTTATTTCCTTCCATTAAGTCTAATATCTCTTCTCCTTTCAAACTCACACACTGATCATCAGACTCTACTTTTGCTGATTTGCAGAATCATTTATGCCAAGGAAGCCCTAGGAATGAGATATAACTGAATGCTTCTACCTATGAAACACTGCTTGAGGCAATTGTTTAGAATAGCAGCAAGGCTACAGCATATGCATATATTCTACAATGCTATTACACCTGTTGTACAATGTTGACAAATGTTTTCAAATGTTTGAATAAATAGATCTTAATGGCAGTTTAAAATCTTCTATAAAGGTAAATATAATTCCTTTCTATAATATTGTTCTGTAGTTCTGACTGTGTCATCCTTTGAGCTCTTGAACTACATTTGCAATTGCTGATAACATTTCTTGACTTTAGAATAACACCCGTTCAGAAATTCACATACTGTTCTTTAAGCTATCGACCTGACTCCATCTCATCTCTCTCTTCTGTGATGGCAAGACACAACTTCCTGGTTATGCCGCTCCCTTGCTTTCTCTACATAGTCTAATCATGTGGTTGTTTTTCAAGGACTCAGGCAGGGATTTCCCATTTCTGTAGCCTATTAATCCAGCCTTTTTCATTATGTTCATACTGAATGGGCAGATTCAACCTTGCCAAGGCTATGCCTGATGAATGCTGATATTCCATATTGATTTTGATAGGTGATAAGAACCATTCTAAATTTGTTCCAGGTGTTTATTGGAGATACAATTTCATCCAGCACTCTGGCTATATTCTAGACGTTGATTAGGCATGGAATACAGTATTTCCTCTAGAGACCCTCTGGAGTCCATCTGGATCCAACATGCATCTGGAGTAGATCAGTCAATATGGACTATTGCCCATGCTGAGTCCAAAGTGTCTGCAAGATGCAGCTTAACAAGGAAGTGATCTGACTATGACTAAGTGAATGGCATCTCATATATGTTGGACCCAATGGTCACCGTTGATTTCATGAACTCATGAACTTACATCAAAATCCTCTTCCAGATTACTGAAATTTTAATTTCCCAGGACTAAACCTTGTGAGCATCAGTACCATCATCCAGGAACTCATTGAGAGCTATTGCTAAGCAGCTAAGCAGCCAACACACTAACAATAGCCATAGTCTATCATTAGCCCAATTCTGCATTAAGGTATCCCATATCTGTTCATATCTATAGCAATGCTGGTCATCACCCTGAAGGTATCTTGTCACAGCCCCCCCCCAAAAAAACCCCCACACTTGCTACAGAACTTGAAATCTGACTGGGCATATTTCTAATAAGGCTACACTGCCCAGGCAGGCCTTAGCAATACACAACAGGTAAGTGTGTTTATCCACTATCATATTGTAGATGGATCCAGCAATAAAGCCACCATAACCCTCTCATGGCCACTTTCCAGCCCATTTCCTGGCCCTGCTGTCTTCCAAATGTTGCCACTCAACACTGCTTCTCCACTTTGTCTTTATTGCTTGTGGCCTGATTCCAGCTGCTGAGCAGGACTTTTGGCTCCCAACTATTTTACTGACAGCAGACATGTTAGCAGAAAAAAACACTGCTGTCCACACTACTCCTACTTTACTTATTGTTACCTCCTCACAGCTTGTTACCAACTCCAGCTTGAATCCCATTTTATTCAGTACCAGCCAAATTCCTGGCTGAGCACTGCTTTTCCATTGGCCCAGCTGACTTCCTTGGCATTGTTTTCTGTTGATGCTACTGATGCTCCTCACCATTAGCCAACTTGCTAGATCAAACCTCTCTGCTGCTGCTACTCTTCATTGGCCAAACAGCCAGCCAGTCTCTGCCTGGGACCCCACAAAATGCTTGCTGTTCTCAGATTCAAAAAAGTGCTGTCATTGGGCATTTCTTCAGACTTTTCTGTCTCTTTCTTGGAACTCTGGGGCTCTTCCATCTCTTTACCAATCACAACCTGGAATTCTGACAATCTATGAAGTGTTTGGCAATCTTCACTTTGCTCACTCATATTTCATCAGCACATCAGCCTTTAAGTCTTTACCTTAGCTGGAATACACCCTCCAGGAAAGGCCTGTGGAACATACCAGAGAAAGGAGAGAAATGGATATGTAGGACAGCACAGATCTTTCCAACCAGCTAGCTGGTATTAAATTTGATAGGTAAAGTCCCTGCTTCCAACTATAGAATTCTATGATTTGGTGATATAAAAGACTATTTTCTAACTCATGCCTTCAGTTTTGCATGATAATTCCTTTTATCAGGATTGGCACTTCTTGTCTCAGCTTCATGTTTTGGGGTAAAAAAAAGACCTTTTCCCTCAACCCTACAACAAGCATAATACCTTACAAGAAGAACTCTATTATATGTCATTCACTGAAGTACTACATGAATTTCAGTAGTACTTCCCATCTGAAAGCATCATTGAATAGCATCCAAATAACTATTATCATTCAGATGTGAGTGGAAGTGCAGGACTTCTCCCTTCTTGATTACCATTTTCAAAACCTGAATATTCAAGACTAATTCATATAGATCTTGTGGATTATGGGAGGATCCTTTCAATTGAGATCTCCTTTAGGTTGTGGAATACCCACCCAGAAGAAACATTTATTTATACTTCTTAATCATAAACCCAGTCCCATTCTGGCTGATTTACCTATTAAAAGGGACAAGGGTTAAGCAAGTACAGTAGTAGCTTTCACCTATCTACAAACTCTGTTCATATCCTTGAAATTTACAAGTTAAATTTGCAACTGTTGATGTCAGTAGTTAGATTAATTGTTAAAGATTTTTGATGTCATGAGGTCCTTTGAACAGGGTTACTGTGAAAAATAGAATATTAATTAACAGAAGAAAAAAGATTCTAGAGATCAATAGGACAGCAAAGTACTTAATGGGCTTAATGATAATGATAAGTGGAAAGGAACGTCTTTTGAACTACTGTACATACATAAAAATACCTATCAATTTGTTGCAGAAGGAACTATATTTTAAATTGATAATAATTGTTATAATTATATACACACTCAGTCCTCATACATAATTATAGTTGTTATTTTTATTAGTTTTACTCATCCATTCTGAATATTTGTTTACCTGTTATGGATTTAACTTGCAACTAAACCAGAATAGGGCTTATCATTGTTCATTGAGCAGTTTATATTATCAATTTGTTATGTCTGAATATTTGTGGCATTTACTGAAGTCAATTATAAGCACAGCACAAAGCATAAAGGAAATGAAATATACTATGTGTTAAATTCTGGAAAACCTCAGCTTGATGGTTAAATAACATGTTAACCATGTACAATGCCACTCTCTTGGCAATGTAGTATAAATATGGAGATATAAATAAGGTAGAGAGCTAAAACTGTAATAAACCCACAAAGTTTTATGAGAACATGAAAACTAGCAAATCATTCTAGAATGAGCATTGTGACAACATGCGGCCAACATACACAATTGTTTATTAGTTGATAGCAGAAAAAAGTGTGTGGGGGGAGATTATACTTTCTCAGATAGAAACATCATACATAAGGAAGGCTGCCGCTACATTAACAGAGGGAAGAGAAAGCTAGAGGCTTGAGAGGATTTAAGAAAGAGGAACGATAGCTAGAAATCCTGAGGTGGACTAGATAGTTTTGAACTGTGGGGGAGTTAACACTATGTGGGGACCTTGAGATAGTAATACATTCATTTAGTTGTACTGTAGACTGCACAGTAGAGAAAGAATTAAATTGAAAATCCTTGCTAAATGCCCCTAAATCAACCCTTTATTTTTCACTGAACCACCACTTATTAAAAAGGTTGCAGGTGTGGGAATGGAGGAAAGAATCCTGCTTTGTTTAACTACTTTGACAAAACGCTGACTAAATTGCTCTTAAAGGTTTAAAGGTTTCCTCTGTCCAGTTGTGACCAACTCAAGCGGGCAGTGCTCATCTCCAATTCTGAGCTAAGGGAGCCTGCATTGTCTGCAGTAACCTTTCCTGCCAAAGCGGTAATTATTAATTTACTTGCATTTGCGTGTTTTTGAACTGCTAGGCTGGCAGGAGCTGGGGTGAGTAATGGGAGCTCACCCAATCACATGGTGCTTGGGTCTATAGCCTGAAAATAAAACTATGAATTTGCCCTACAAGAAAAAAAAGAGAGGGGGGGGGTGGATCACAAAATATTTCTGTATTTTGAAGCCAAAAACTTTGTGACAAGCATGATCTGCTGAGAAATCCCAGGGACTAGCATCTGCAACAACAAAGGGTTTTCCCCATCTGGTGCTCTTCAATTATGTTGGAGTAGGAATCCTATCATCTCCTAGCCTCGATAAACATTGATGGGAATTATAATCTAACCCAGGATAAAAGGTGTGCACATATATTATCCTAATTACAATTAAAAACCACACAAGCTGAAGCACAAGAGAGTTAAGCAAAGGGACATAAGCTAAGCTGAAGGACATCAAATAAGGGCCTTTCATGAAACTGGGGAAAAATAAATGATGCTTTCTAGTGGATGTTTTTACATTCCCTATTAGAAAATGACAGACGTTTACAGTATACTGTAGAGTCATTAAAATTATGTCATCTCTAAATGCCTCTTGGGAATTTATTTTATTTTATTTTACATTTATTTTAGTTAATTAGCAAGCTTTACATTGTCCTTATTGGGTACTATTTCTGAAAGCATATGATAAAAATACATGCTATATGAGCTATTTTTGAGGAGAATAAATCCAGTTTCAGTAGCTCAAAAGATAAATCACAACTAACAGAGAGCTGAAGGTTTACAAATGAGGTATGGTAATGAACACATTGTGTGCAAGACTCATTAAAGCTGCATTCTAGAACAAAACTTTCTTTAAAAGGTTAAGGATGTTGCTGCATGATTAATTCCAGAGCTTCTGAACGAGTCATGGAGTCAGCCATTTGTCTCAGCAGCCATTACAGAAATCATCAAGACTTTCTCAGATATTTGTACTTCCGATTCAGATTCCAACCAACAGTCATATTGCGAAATATAAAATGGCCTTTCTCATTTCTCTAGGCACTAAAACTTTATTTACT
This sequence comes from Azemiops feae, assembly GCA_023970755.1. NCBI lineage: Eukaryota > Metazoa > Chordata > Lepidosauria > Squamata > Viperidae > Azemiops > Azemiops feae. The sequence goes on along the minus strand of JALGBA010000454.1, from coordinate 62,161 downwards.
GCATCTCACAGAAAGATAGACATATTTTTATTAATATCAATCATTCTGATCTCAATTTGTTTCATTTCTGAGTCGGGATTTATATAGTCCTGCAACCGATTTCTCTCATTATTTCACAACATAAGTCCTTCACAACTGGATTTAGATGAATGCCACTTATATGGGTATTAGTCCATGAATGTCTGCTAGGTGATTATACCGCTGAAGTCTATGTCAGTAAAGGGAAAGGGGAACTGCATAAAATGTATAAAAATTCTGGGGAAAAGATGTTGAAATAATTTTCTTTATGGTTAAGAATACAGTACTGGTGTTAGGCAGGGATCCCCGTGCCTCTGTCTGTGGCCCAGTATTGGACCAGGCAAGCACATGAGCATGCAAAGCTCCATTTGTACAAGTGGCAAGCATGCATGTGAAACCCTCCCTTCTCTTCCCGCTGCCACTGCCACTACCGGTGCATGGAGCCGGAGAAGTTGGGGACCACTAGTGTAGAGGGCTTGCTTATTGTTGAAATAGCACATAAGCATTATTACAAACAAAATCTGTATATCTTTGCACTGTGCTTCTCCAAAGAGCCTGATGGGGAAATTTCAATAACAGTTGAACAGGAACATCCAACAATCACCCCTGTGCCCTTTCTAATTATAATATATTTGTTTGAATGAGGAAGCTCTTGATCACTGTAGTAAGTTACATCTTCACTATGCATCCAGAGCCTGAGTATCAGTCATAGTACATTCATAGTGGTTCCATAAAGTTCTTTGGAGGAATGGTCATCCGTCAACTCATGGAACACATGTGTCAGATTTTACCTCCAGGATTGGCAGTATATTACTGGTTGCTAGACAATCCTTCATTGAGCTCTTGATGAAGCCTCCAACATAACAATTAATTGCCTGCCAGCGTGCAAAGACTTATGTAGCTATGCTCTGGGTCTCTAGGAACAGTTGCTGTGAAATTATAGCAAGAGCTGTTGCCATAATCTTGATCCCTTCTGTAGGTGTAACATATAAGGTTAAAAAAAATATTTCACATAATGACCACGGAATGATAGATGATATATGCTAGTACCAATGCTCTTGCTTTTGAATGTAGAGAGGCAATATGATTTAATACAGTACTAGGCTTTGTTTGTGTTATATATGTTATCGATATGGCTTTGTTTGTATTATATTTGTTATTATGATTATTATATTATGATTAAGATTATACAAATTATATCATTTTTGTACTTGTTTTGAATTATAATGGACAACATAGTTTTGTTTTCCTCTCCTATCACACAAAAACAACTTGACACTATTTTTTTTATATCACTTCTGTTCCTAAGTGATGCTCCATTAAATAGTACTAATCTGTTCTTGAATTCCTATTGGGTAAATATCTATTGAAAATAGATACATAACCGTGAAGACTGTTATCTATTTATAGATCCCTGTTTGCTGTTTTTTAATTCACAGACATTGACTGAGTTGATTTCCCGTGTGAAGTTTGTACTTGAATTTCAAATCCATCCCAAGCTTCTTGATCTCTCACTGTGAAACTCCAATTATTCTCTGCTGTTTTTCTTCTGTTTAATCATGTCCAATTCTCAAAGACTGCCTGGACAAGTTTCTGCAGTTTTCTTGGCAAGGTTTTTCAAAAGTAGTGCAGAAGTAGTATGCTGGTAGTTAAGGAGACTGACTTGTGTGACCCAGAAGTGCCCTGTACTGAAACCTATGGCAGAAATTTAATGAAAGCCATTCTGTTTCCATACATTCCTGATGCTCAGAAGAGCAGCAGGTATCAACTACAATGAAGAACTGAGAAAAGTTGCACATTAGCTAATAATTCTGTGCTCTTGCTTTGAAAGCAAGTGAAACAAAGCTACAAATAATTACAAAGATGTACCAAAGGGGATAGCTGATGAATTAGCTACAATAAAATCAGCTGTTAGGAGCTCCATGGGTCATCTGAAATTACTATTACTCCAATTTCAATCATGTTTGCTCCAGTGACTGGAATAATATCATCATCTGTGTAAAAAAGGAGAACACAAAGATTGGGGATAGACAAAATATATAAATCTTTGTTGAACTTGGAGTAAGGAGATCAGGGTTTAAATCTTTGGACTAGTTGTTCTTTCTTATGGAATTTATTTCTAGGCTGGCTGTTGTAGAGTTAAAATTAGGGAAGACCTATATGGGGGGGCCCTTAATTCTCAAAAAAAAAAAAGAGGCTTAGATATACAGTAAATACAAACAATAAATAAATAGTACGCCATGATGTTCTCATCATAGTGATGAGATCATTATAGGAGAATCTTGTTATTAAATAAATATCTGGGCAGTAATCTATTGATCCAGGTCTTCAGCTTGTTGGTTTTCATTTAGGCTACTCTTGGCTAGTGATCCAGATTCAAAAGGTCCCCCAATGAGTCCCAGAGAGCAACAGACTGGACTTAATTGGATGCTTGTTTTATAATTTTTCTTTCAAAAATATATCATTCTTTTCTGCAGTGAAGTGATAATCACTGCTAAATTAAGCTGACACACTCTTAAACAATGTTTCTTAAACTTGGCAGTTTGAAGATGTGTGGACTTAAACTTCCAGGTTTCCCCAGCCAGTGTTTCTGATTGGGGCGTTCTGGGAGTTGAAGTCCATACATTTTCAAGTTGCCTAGATTGAGGAATACTACTTCAAAAACTAGAATTTTATGCCTCATTTTGATATGTCACACAGCATGGAGTGTCTGCATCCTACTGCCTGGTCCCTACCTCCTTGGTAATACTGGCAGTTAACAGAGGGAGTTGAACTACACACCGATGCCTCCACTGAAAAGATGCTCAGCTCTCTTTTTTTTCTAATGTTTCTAACAGGTTGGAAGTGGTGATGGGAGACCAGAGATTAATTCAAGGATTTATAAATAAGTCTTCATGGAAATATGCCTCTAGTTTTTATGTAAGTCAATAGAAAACATTTTTAGTTTGAGACAGAAAACAAGTATAATAATATAATGGAATGATTTCTCAGTATAACTGTTGGTTTATATTATCAAAGCCATATGAATACATTTCAATGATAATAATTATTCATGAATTAAGTATGATTTGTAATTATGGATCATCCTCATTTAAGCACAGGCATAGCCTATCAAAATATAAAGGCAGGCACCTTGGACCTCTTAAGCCATCATGAACAATCATCTTTAATATTCTACTAAATACATAATGAATTTACAGAACAATATAATTTGCCAACATTCCTGGATGACTAAGTGTTGTTGCTGCAAATTCTTAGTCCAGGGTTATGGGGTATTTATAATAAAATTTCTCCATGAATTTTGGAATGATGAAATTTACATTCATGATGCCATTAACAATTGGATCCCGGTCACAGGAGACCCTTCCTTTAGCTCCTACCACATTCCAGGTCCCATCCATTTTTAAAATTACTTTTAGGTGGAAAGTTCACATGCTGCAGTGAAGAATGCCAGTTTCAATTATTATCTTTATTTCAAAGAATACTTTGGGTCCCACATATGTCTCAAAAAATCCTTTAGAAAATAAAAAAAGTTTTTATTTTGTCTGAAAGTATGCTCATCTGTCCAGAAAAAAAATAATAGAAGTAATCTATCATACTGTAAGATAATGTATTTGCTCAGAGAAAAAGCACCGTCACTAGCTAAATCTAATACATGGCATTGAATGATATCAGTCAAGATTGCAACATGGTGACAAGGACACAAATCTGATTATTTCCATAGCTTTTTACCTAATCTCAACAGCAGTGATGGATCTTAAGCCCATAGAGAGAAAGATGTCATTGGTACTTAGGAGGATATATAGCAGCTCTGTGCACAAATGGCTTGATCTGTGGTTAGGATGTGAGTCAGCCTTCCTGGCTCCATGGCAGATCTTTTCTGTGTTGTGAGACACAGCTTGAATACCAGATGTCTCTGGGTTTACATCCTGAGGCAGCATTCTGTACCTATTCTGGATGCTTATCATGGCTGGAGATGCTTAACCTCCTCCCCCCTCCCCCCTCAAATAAAGATAAGATGGTTGAAGAATTGAAGATAAATCTTTCTTGGGTGGGCTCCCACTATGCAGAATAGGTTCCCCCAAAACTATTTGGGTCCCTTCCCCGGTGCCAGATCAGGAAATCTCATCTATAGGAAGGCTAAAACGACTTTTGTTGAGATTGTTATAACAATTGAATCTTGCAAGTCTGATTGTGCTGTACTTCCTCCTTCAGTGAATTAGGGAGGAATTTGCCTGAGCTACTTCCAGATGTTATCTTATTTTACCAATTAGGGAGAATATTTGTAGCTCAAGAGTTGAAATGAGAGATCCCTAGTGCACTCTGAGCTTGGTTGTTTTCTTGCAGGCATTTTCTTACCCCAACTATGTTACATAATCAGTTCTAGTCCTGTTTTTTAGTCTGTAAAAAAAAATCACTAGCATTTATAATGTTACCCAGTTTGGGTAATGAAACCTCTACAAGAAAACAAACTCAGAGAGTATTCCTCATTATCACATTGTTCTGGACTTTAAAAATGTTTCAGCCCCTTTTATCCATATACTGTAACTTCTCTTGCATATTTGTGTCAAGATCATCTTCCTTACTGTTTACACCAGAAAGTTATTAAGATATTGCTTTTCTGGCAAGCCTTTGAAGATTCATGTTGTTGTGATTAGACAGCAGTGGCACAAATGTTGTTTTAATTTTTCCTATTAATAACAATAAACAATAAAACAACCAATCATTTTTTGATATTACTATTTTTTGTTTTTCTTGTGACTATTTTTATATTTAGACTTTTTAATGGTTTATATTGTTATTTAAAGATTAGGTCCGGATTTGACAGCCTATAAATGTAATGTTTCTCTGGTTCTATGTTTGTGTGCATGTGCGTGTATTGATCATACATGAGAAAGAACAAGCAAACAGAAAAGCAAGACCTCTAAATCTTTTGTTGAAATCTAAATCCTTTTTCCAATGAAGTTGATTGTGACAGCAGTCAGGATCAACTGATTCCTTCACTTTGTGGAATTCCCTGATGTTGCAGTTGTGATGTGATCGTATACCACAAATCACTGTTTCTTCCATCATCAGTTCTCAAAGTGCCTGTAGTTCTCCTGTGCCTTTGAGTGTCTTTATAAAAGAAAAGCTGGTAGTAATTGTTCCTGCTTCTGGTATATGTGACCATTTAGCAGGACCACCAAAATCCAGATCCTCTGTGCAATTAAATGTTGTCCCTGATACACCCTTATGAGCTACAGTTTTAATAAGATAGCAGTGTGTTCAGTCACTTTAGGTGCAAAATTATGTCAGGCCAGAAATAGTGCCTGTTCCCTGTGGGTGAATACCAAGGAAAGGAGGTACAGCTGAAGTGGAAATTGGCCTAGAAGGACAGGGGATAAAGAAGAAATAAATTCTGTCTGTAAGAAAAGAGATTAAGAAAGTATAAATCACCCCAAGAAAGATTCCACTGAGGTTTTGCAAAACACTTGAATGGGAAAGGGAGAAAATCTGAATCACAGTGTTGGGCTCTAGAACTGAGTCACAACTGAAGAGCTGAAAGAGGAAAACAATCAATGCTGCTGCAGATGACTGCAGTCATTGGAATGCTAAACCTGGACTGTATTTTGTAACCAGCACCATTGTCAAGGGTTTTAAAACTCAACAGAAAATAGGCTATATTACTTATCCTCTACACAATCCACACACCCATATTAAACAGAGCATTCTGCAGTGAAAGAAACATTCTTATTGACAGGTAAAAATACTAACCAATCATAAATGTAATGTATTATTAAAAGTCAGCCATCCCTTATGTCCCTAATGATAAAGATAGATGTGTTAAATATTTATTGTAACAGCCTCTCTTCAAAACGATTAGGATACTTTTAAAAATTTACCATAATCTTGTAAAGTGGGTTAGGCAAGCTTTAATACAGTGTAAGCTATTAACCTTCTAGTCCAGTGGTTCTTAACCAGGGAGATATCGCCCCCAGGGGGCGATTTCATTTTTCAGGGGGGCGATGGAACGAAAAGGGGTGACATGGGGGCAAAGGAATGAAAAGGGGGCGATATGGGGGCGATGGAGTGAGAAGTTTTGGGGACACTTTTGAGCCTTCCCCTGCGGCTCTGAGCCTCCTCCGCCATTTGCAGAGAGAAACAGAGACAGAGAGAGGCACTTGCGCTTCCCTTCTCTCTCTCTCTCTCATGCGGACTTGCCCCCTCGCAGGGCTCCTGATTGGCCCTGCGCCCGGGTGCCCCGCCCCCTGGGAGAAACGCGGCCAGGAAGTCCCTTTCCCTCGCTGCCCCATCCGAGGTAAGACGCAGCCCCGAGGGAGAGCAGCCCCTGCGATCCCCAGCCTCCTCCTCCTCCTCCTCCTCCTCCTCCCCTTCTTCCTCTTGCTGCCCCCTGGGCGGCAGTCCTGGCTGGGGCGGCAGGCGGCAGGGGAATTGCTCCCTGGGCCATCCCCGGGCCACTCCCTGGGCAGCTGAGCCGGCCTCACTGTCAAGCCCCCATGGGCTCGACATTCATGGGAAGGGGGGGAAGCATGCTCCAGGCAGCGGCTGCCGCACAGCCCGTCACACAGCCAGATGCCTGTGGGTCGCGGATCGCTGGGAGCGCCATGCGGTGCAGAGCGGCAGCATGATGGACCTACCGGCGGCACAGGAGGCTCCAGCGTTGGTTCTGGCGGGAGGCGGATCATTGCCCCGGTTCCGACCGAGGACGCCGACGGCACGGGAGAAGGTTTGGCGATGCAGCCGATGGGGGGGCGTTCCGTGGATGCCCCGCAGCCCGCGACTTGAGCCCAGGGATGCCGGCGGCACGTGGGACGGCCTGCCAACATGACTGTGAGCCGGGGCGTCCCCGCAGGCCCGGTGGGCAGCGGAGCTGGGTGTCTCCAGAGGTGACGGAGGGTCTGGCGAGGCCACTGCAGGCCAGGGGCGGGCCCACAGTCCGGAGCGAGAGATGCGGCTAGGGAGAAACGCCTGCGCTGGATGGCGGCGGAAGGGAGGCTGGGTCTCGAATGGCTGCTTTTCACGGCCAAACGCCGGATGCTGGGCAATTGACTGGGGCGGAACAGCGGGGTGGGGGGAGGCTATGTAAAGCGTGTCTCCCCGAGCCGGTCCGGATGGCAGTCCCGGCTGGGGCATTGCTCCCTGGGCCATCCCTGGGCCGCTCCCTGGGCAGCATCACTCTGGACTGCATCGTGAAACCTTCTCCCGTGCCGCCGGTGTCCTCAGTCAGAACCGAGGCAATGATCTGCCTCCCGCCAGGACTGACGCCGGAGATTCCCGTGCTGCCGGTAGCTCCGTCGCGCTGGAGGAGCTGGGGCCGCTCCACACCGCGTGACGCTCCTGGCGATCCGTGACCCACTGGCGTCTGGCTGTGCGACAGGCTGTGCGACGGCCGCTGGATGCTGGGCAGTTTACTGGGGCGGAACAGCGGGTTGGAGGGAGGCTGCCCAGGGAGCGGCCCAGGGATGGCCCAGGGAGCAATGCCCCAGCCGGGACTGCCGACCGGACTGGCTTGGGGAGATGCGCTTTACATAGCCTCCCCCCACCCCACTGTTCCGCCCCAGTCAATTGCCCAGCATCCGGCGTTTGGCCGTGAAAAGAAGCCATCCGGGACCCAGCCTCCCTTCCGCCGCCACCCACACAGGCATTTCTCCCTAGCCGCGTCTCTCGCTCCAGTCCCGGCTGGGGCGGTGGGCGGCAGGAGCATTGCTCCCTGGGCCATCTCTGGGCCGCTCCCTGGGCAGCCGAGCTGGCCACGCATCTCCCCGCGCCGGTCCGTGGTGCCCCAGGTGTCTTTCAGCGCCTTCTGCTGCCTCCTGCCCCCCCTCCCCGCCCCTTCGGGGCCGTCTGCCTTTCGTTCTCTCTCTCTCTCTCTCCTCACCTGGAAAGAGAGGGGGGAGGGAGGGAGAGGAAAGAGAGAAAGAGAGAGAGAAAGAGAGAGGAAAGAGAGAAAGAGAGAGAGAGAGAGGAAGCGCAAGTGCCTCTCTCTCTCTGTTTCTCTCTGTCTCTCACACACACACACACACACACACACACACACACACACACTGAGTGGGGGAAGAGGACTGGCAGACCAAGGGCAGAAAGAGGAGGAGGGAGGGAGGGAGGGATATATTAAAGTGGCACCAAAATTTTTCACACAGTTGAGATATGGGAAAAAGACTGGAAATAAATTATTTGCATCGATATGTCCTGATGACAATTTTAAAGAAAACAAAAAAAAGTGTTTGAATAAATTGAAGAATTATTTCCTATGTTGTGATTGAGAGGTTATGTTGGGGGAGGGGGGCGATGACAACTTCTTCATTGGCTCAAGGGGGCGATTCGTTCAAAAAGTTTAAGAAGCACTGTTCTAGTCAATCAAATGTGCTTGCTTCTTTCAAATTCGTAAAAAATCCAGTGCAAGTGAACAAGCAGTACCACAAGCTAAAACCAGTCATTTTATCATGTAGGCAAAGCTATTCATTCCAAATTGTCTATGCTTTGCACAGAAACAAATCATAATAGATCATACGCTAAAGATATAAATTCTGAGAATGCAATAACTTTCATTTCTGAGTTCCAGACCCACAAAAGTCCAGTTTGGCAAATGCTATGGGAATTTCCATAGGGTAACCCAAGGGTGCCTAGACTGAAGTCCTGCAGGACACCCAAATTCTTCTAGGCTGGATGGCTTTGGTATACCCTGAATCCAACAGTTTGCACCAAAGCTACCCAGCATGGGAAATCCTTGGCCACATCTTGGGGGGGGGGGGACTCATGAGGAATCATTACTCTGAATGGATTCAGGGTTATGTGAATTGCTTCATCCAGATGAATCGCATTGCCCCTTCACTTCAAAAAAGAAAATCACATGGTCTCTCTTTGTGAAAACAAATGAAAGCCATTCTGCCTAGACTAGTATTCATTTACTGCCAATTCAATTGTGGATATCTTTGAAGGGGTTCCTATGGCAATGTGCAAGAGGTGCTAAGTGCAACATCAAGAAGAGAACAAAGCATTATTAAATGGGGTTATTGGAAAAATGGAAAAACCTGAAGAAAGACATAGTGTCTGTAAAGATAAGGTCAATATAGGAATCAAATTCAGAATACTTAATTTATATGAAAGAAAAACTGAGCAGCTATAGAAGAAATCAAAATCATTGGGGAAAATAAAATAAAAACATCAAAATTTCAAAGATGAATTAGAGTGGCTTTTAGAACAAGCTTAAAGAAAGAAAGAACAATAAAGACATTCAAGAACAGACTGCAGTCTTTCATCATTTAGCAGAAAAGGCCAAAGAATGGTATCTCAGTCAAGAATGTCAATGAATAGAGAGAACAATAAGAGAAGCAGACTGAGCTATTTTTAAAGATAACCTGAGGAATCACAGGAACTTCACAGCCAATATAGGACTATGCAAAGATAATAATGGAAGAAGTCTAATAAAGGAAAATGAGGTCTAATAAAGGAAAATGGAAACACTATAATGATATCCTTTATAGAAATGCAGAATGACTGAGACATTTGTAGAGACAGAGTATGTTCAGCAACTTATTTCACTAGAAGTTGAGGTATGAAAAACAATACACTATCATCAAATAGGATAACTCCAGTGGTCAAAATAGGAACAGATGAAATACCCATTCCATTCCTTAAAACTGCAGGAAATCAGATTATTAAAACTAGCACTAAGAGTTCTATGTCTTTTACAAAAAAAATTACTGTACATAAATGCAAAGAAAATTGAAAAAAGCAAACAAGCAGAAAACATTAGAATTGTAGAAAATGCTCATTTTTAAGGAGTAACATTAAACTTTAACTATATGTAGCAGTACTGGTTAAACGTCTGATACATCAGTAGACAGCCAATTCATAAGAAAGAGCAAGTCCATATAATTAATCCAAGACTAGTTAAGTCTGGGTAATGCAATCTTTTCATCATTCAAAATAGTTTTCTCTGCCACATCCAAAGTTATGTTCAGTAAATTCAAAGTTTTTATACATTGATCTATTTCAACTTGCTGATATATACAGTATAATTCAAACCCACCGTAACATTTTAAAACCCCATTTGTCTTTGCAAGACCCTACCAACAAGCTTATTAATATTAAACTGACCAGTAGCATAATGGGATAAGTCCATTGTAAAAATGTAAGATTAATTCTAGAAATACATGCAGTGATAAACTTGTGAAGAATAAGGACTGAATAAGGACTATTTTCAATGGCAGAAAATAGTTATATTATAATACTTAAAATCTATTGTCTTTCTGGTAGTAATATGTGTCTGTGAACGGTTATTAAGGAAAAGCTAGAGGAAGATGATTCTTTTGAATTATGAACCTGGAGACAGTTCTTAAGAGAACCATGGATTATTAGAAGAACCACTAAATCAGTCATGATCCAGATAAATATAGATGCTCCACTGAGACAGTGCTCAACAAACTGAAACTCACAGAATTTAAATAAGTGAGGTGAGCAGAGACGAGGCTAAGAAAGCTCTATGCTTGACAAGATTGAGGGAAATAAAAGGGGACGTTAATAGATATGTTAACTCATCAAAGAACTGGATATTATTGTTCTTCAAAGAACTGGATATTATTATTCAATTCAATATAGGTCAAGACAGCATACTCAGCCGAATCTATAAGGTCAACAGGTGTGAAGTCTAATTAGTTGACACATAACTGACCTTTTTTCAAGTAAGTGGATATGGAACTTTATTCCAAACAATGCAGAAACTCAAATAATATAATTTCTTTGGGCTCCATGAGAGCACACAAGACAAATAAAAGGCTAAATAAATACATACATTGTGAAACCTTCCAGCAATTCAAATTGTGGGAGTAGTTCAGAGTCATGACTTGAGTCCGTGGCACAAGTGTTGCATGGCATGAATGCATCATAGAGCTGTATCTGCAATGTAAAGTCAATAGGAGTCAAAACTACATACAATGCTAAATTCCACTTGATTTCCCTTCATGCATTTTAAAATCAGAATTATCTTTGGTTGATAATTGGTCAACAAATACAACAAAATGTATTCCCCTCTGAAGGAAAAAGTAACAAAAAAGCACATGATTTTAAGCCAGAAAAACGACTGGAAAACCTGGTAACAAAACAGTCTGGAATACAGAAAGTACACATTATTTTTTAAAGAAGTATCTCCAAAAGTTGTGACTTCCCACTTGAAATTAAGGAATATTCATTCCAGCGTTATTACAAAATTTATTTTGTACTTTAAAAAAAAATCTCGGTCAATAATTGCCTATATATTTTTCCCAGTAGCTTTTGGCCTGAAAGTTCTCATTTGTATTTTCAACTTAAAAGTTTCTGAGTCAATTTATGCTATTATGTAGATACCTTAAAAGGATCTCCATAATGAAATTTTGTTTAAAATATGATTCCTAATCCTTTGATTCTTCTACATGAATACATTTAATTCAGAAGGGAAAAGAAAATGTCATTTTCCAAAGGCTTAGATCTTTTCAGAAAAAGCTGTATTAAATGTTCTTTGGTATCTCTGTGTTATACTAACAAGAGCTTCTTTATACTGAGCTGCTTCTTATTGATGCAATACAATCTTTCCATAATCACAGGAGGAATCATCTAGGGAAAATGAAAATAAGCCAAGTTTATTAAATATATAAATGTATGGCATTTATCTAAGACCTAAAATAATCTTTTTTTTTCAAAAAAAAAAATAATCATGCCACTCTTCTGTCCTAAATACTCAAAACAATTTGCACTTTAAAATAAGAAAGATGAAAAAGTAAAAAGAGGTAAAGGTGGCTGAAATGGTCAATCTTCTTCAGATGTTCTTAAATAAGGGTGTTAAACTGCTGGCCCGCGGGTCGGATGCATCATGCCGAAACCGCGCCCACCCCTTTGCCGGCAATGGGAAAAAAGTCAGGATACATCGCAACACGTCATGTGATGTTGCGAGTTTGACACCCCTGTTCTTAAATCACAGACAGCCAGAACCAAAGAAACTCCTGGCGCAGTATCTTTTCTACAGGCTATGGTTTAAAGAGGTCAAGAAGGTGGCTGCAATGGAATGATCAAAGCTCCACCAATTTTTAATGTGTGTCACACGTGTTATGTATATAAAAACAGGTGGAAGTTTGAATATCATGGCTATCACTCTGACTTTTTTGACCATATCATGTGGACACCCTGTTATCCCACCTGTGGGAAAGTCTCAATAGATTTAGAAAAACTGGAACAGACTCAGGGGAACCAAGATCTAACTCCAGTGGGGACAGATTGAAGAAGGTAGGCATGCTTTGTCTTGGGAAAAGAAGATGAAAGGGGGATTTGGTAGAATTTTTCAAATATCTTAAAGACCGTCACCCCCAAGGCCAAGAGTATGGAATAAAGGATGTAAGTTGCAGGTAGAAGGCAGATTCTAAAAACGTTTCCTAACAATAAGAGCAGTCTGATATGAGACCAATAACTAGAGAGGTAATGGGTCCGCTTCATTGGCAGCAGCTAACAAGTTAAGACTTGCTTTAAGATGGATTCTTGCATTGAGCAGGGGAGAGACTTGATGGCTTCAGTATCTCATTCCAACTCTACAATTCTAAGGCCTTCCCCAACATGCCCAATGAATAGGCCCATAAAAACAGGATCATTTATAGAATATCAGCTATTCAGATCTGACATTTATTTTCCCAACTACATAAATGCAAACAAACAAGTCATATCCTAGAAAACTACTTTCACTATATCTGTGTATGTATATATTTTTCTTATTCGTCCAGATCAAGCAAATACATACAATAAATCAAATAACATATTTATTTATTTATTTGTTTGTTTGTTTGTTTGTTTGCTTGTTTGTTTGTTTGTTTGTTTGTACACTTTTAGTACATAGTAGTTGTTTGGCTGCCTAAGATTGCTAGTCCATTCGGTTCACACTCATGCACTTCCAGGGGCAAATTAGCTCCACACTTAGAATGGTTAAGGGCATTCTGCAATGTCATCTGGGGCTTTTCCCTCCACTGTTGTCACCTCATGTTCAGGTATTGCATTCAGGCAGATCCAGCCCAGGTTGGGATCATACTTCTATATGAAGCGCCATTATTTTTCCACCAAGTTATTTATCTATTTGCATGTAAAATGCTTTCAAACTGCTAGGTTGGAAGAAGCTGAGGCAAGTGATGAGCGCTCACTCTGTCACAAGGTGCTAGGACTCAAAATGCTGGAGCACAAACCTTCTCCGGCTTCTTTAAGTCACTGAGCCACCATGCCTCCTCACATAATAAATATTTACAGATGTTGCAATTATAAATTGTAAGTGTTGACATGCTAACTACAAAACAGGGTACAAGCCCACACAACTCTTTGAATAAGAAGCCATTAGGATAGAGTTTGGTTTAGAATATAGAAGTTTAAAGTTGCTAATGGTACCAGGAATCACAAAATGTGCAATAACATATCACATCTAATTATTACAGTTTACTCAAGTCTAAACTTTTCTGAGCTTAACAAGGTTATTATGGAGTAATGGGGTTGAATTAGGGATTTTAGACACAGTAGGAAAGATTCGTGTCCTGTTATCTCTAGAGTTCCCACTGCCATCACATTCATTTAAACTACCTAATGGTGAAAGTATTACTAACCTGCTCTAAGAATAGGATTTGTATCTGAGGATAGCCTGACAAGATGCATAGTCATGTGTACAAATGAGAAGTGGGATCTGGTGAATGTTTCTATTCAGACTTTTATAAAACATTAGCTTGGTTTAAAAAGCTTCCAATTAAACTTTCATCTTCCTAGTGATAGTGATGGGATCTTGGAAATTTCCGTGACAGCACTATAGCTTGCCTTGTTACTCTAAGTACAGTAGTCATCAACTTTAAATCCTCCTCCAAGATATCCTTTTCACAGTAGATGAAAGTGCTAATTTAGACATGAAAGGAACATTATCGCCAGTAATAGCTTTCTATCAGAAGGAATGTCCTGCTAGAATGATGAAAAAAAAGTGCACTTTTTCTGACTGAAGATCATGTATTTTTCTCTTAATGGAATGCTAGCAAAATGTTAAAGAAAAACAGGTGGAAGCTTTTGGTTTTAATATTACAAAAAATTGGTCTTGAGGGCTGCATTCCCAAAATGGGCAGTGCCAGGATGATTTGTGGTTCAAGGATTTAAGGTAGTCAAATTGCCTTCAGAAGCTGTGGGTGCTTCATCACAGTTATGGGTGCTTCACTACTGGAGGTTTTAAAAAGACACTGGACAGCCACTTGTCTGAAATGGTATAGGCCAGGATTTCCTGCTTGAGCTAGAAGACTCCAAGGTCCCTTCCAGTTCGGTTCTGATACTGATTCTGAAATGAATGTATGAAATATCGGCAAATCTCAAGACACATCTTTATCCAAATGCAAACATGAGGAAACCAGACCTTGGTTCCCCCCATTCTGCTCCACCCATTTCGGAACCCTCCACAAATGTTTTAGAAAACCTGTGCTTTAGACACTTCAATCAATTCCTATGAAACTGCCCACATTGTAGCTCGCAGGATTCCTTCTCCAATTGCAATCAGAAAAATGATGGGTGGTTTTCATGAATGTTTCCTATGACCAAGTCATATTAAACAGAATAAACCAGCTGCTGTTAAAAGTGTCTTGTGGAGTCAACTATTACATTCCCCACGCCACTGCATTCTGCTGAGACTATTTTGGAAAGACCAAATAAGGCTGATAAAACTCATGACTAATGTTGCCCCTAAAGAGACAAAAATATTTTGGCCTCTCAGGAACTGTTAATGTATATAAGAACCAACCTTCCTGGTGATGAATTGCTGTGCACATAACAAAACAGTACATTATAAGAAAGCTGTGAAAAATATCTTGGCTCTTGTGGAATGTTCTATTATAAATGAATTCTTTTGAGAAAAGACTTATTAGTGTGTGTTGCATGGAACCTTAATGCTCTGAAATTGTACAACAGGCATCCTTATACAGAGGCATTTAATACACCATGACAAGAAGGGAATTTTCATCTCAGTTTAAAGAGATTCAGGCGTGGCAATAATGGGAAATAGATCCCTGGGAGACATGTTCTTAACTTATATGTGTAACTTAGTTCATTTAAAAAAAATGAGATAGTCAACAAAGTTGTCATGCTTGCTGAGTCTCTGGTGGGTATCAAAAATATTGGATTATGTCTGGGAAAATATCATCTTTAGAAGAAAACCCATTTTCTACAAGTACAAATCTTTTTACCATTCTCTGACAACACAAATATTGATCTTGACGAAGGAAAAAAAATATTAAGGTAAAAGTAGCAGCAATTCCTCTCTCTATATCTCCCTCTCCCTCTCTCCCTCTCCCTCCCTCTCTCTCTCTCTCTGTATGTACGTGTGTGTGTGTGTTTGTTTGTGTGTGTGTGTGTGTGTGCAATTTCAATGAAATGTTGATGCATCCAGCTCAAACCATGACAAAGCTCTCTGTGATGAAATTGCAGAGACAAAATTCTATGAATGCAAATTCCCTACTAAAAAGCCAATGAACATCCAACTATTAAAGCTATTCAGGATGAAATCTAAGCCCCCAGCTTGGCTGTCACAGGTGGATGGATATGCTTAAGCTTTGCTTCAGTTCAAGTATGGAAGGAGTCTTTTCACTGCAGGAGAAATAACACTATTTTGGGAGAATGGAGATGAGAAAAATATTATAACCTCATTTTGCAGGGGTCAGTATGCAAACATGCAGCCATTTCCTGCTGCAGTTTGCTCTGTTACTACAAAGGGCTTAAAACAAAACTATATTGGGATAAAGTGTGTAAAATGTTATAATATAATAGTTCTTTTGGACTTTGGAGAGTTTCATTGAAAATAAAGAATGGCATAAATTTTAAAAAATACATAACTGGCTCTGCATGTAAGAAAGGTTGCTTATGTAACAGCATGACTAAAATTTTAAAAATGTTATTCTCTCTAGGATTCATTAAATGGATAGAAACACTGAGTACAAATCAATTTCTTCCTATTATTGACTATATACAAGAAACAAAGAAAAAGAAGAAAAGAAGAAAAAGACAAGCTAGCTTTAAAAAAGAAAGAAACAAAAACACACCGGGCACATATTGAATTGATTTCTTCCTGACAAATATATTTCAATGTGCAAACACTGTTTCTTGAACTTAGACTGAGATGTGTGAGAACCATTGCATTGAATATCACACTACACAAAATCACAGGTACTCTTATTTTTATCTCTGTCAATAACCTCATTGGTGACAGTCAGCTAGAGCCAATCAGGTGATAAAGGGGGAATGTGCGTTCCTGTATGTTTTCAAGCAAAAGTGCTCTGATGTGAAATGTCCTGCATTGCACAGCAGATTGTCCTAGAAAACCAGCTTCATTTCTGCAATTCATATTCCGATCCATCTTAGAGCTTCTTCCGAAGATTATTTATTTCATAAAACAATGGATGCCAGTTTTAAAGATAAATGAGAGCTGACAGTATATTCATATCCAGCAGCGGCTATAGTCTACTGATTCCATCCATCCCAATAGGTTTTTGCTATTACCTGACACACCTCTCCCTCCAAACTTCATGTTCTTTTTTTACTAACAAAATAACAACCCAGCTCTATTATTTTGCAATGCAGATTTCTAGTGTCTGTTTGCACAAAAATACAGATGTTTCTGAGATATTGTACTGCAGTCAGGATTTACTTATAGGTCTTTTCTATATGAATGTTTATCTATCTATTTACTGTATATCTTAATATTTTAATCTTAAATTTACAAGGAATAATAACTTCAAATACATCTTTTCTATTATGTTGAAAAATGTGTTCTATAATTGCAATGTTTAAAAATGCTTATTTTGAATATGTTAATCATTATTGGTCAAGAAGATGAACACCTTAATTACATGAAGCTTTAATCTTTTGTTCCAATATTGTTTTCTTTACCTAAATTGTCCCCACAATGACAGACAGTTGCACTTCAGGAAGAGGCAATTCCAACTTATGACAAATTGTATTTATTAAAGCCATAGTTTTTTTTCCAAATCTCAGCTAGCGGTGGGAAAACCACAGAGCAGAGCAAAGATGCCAGATTTATTCCCTAGTGTCATGGCCCTGATTCAACACCCACCCTTCTTCTTGGCAATTGTATTTACCTTTTTTTTTAAAAAAAAAAATGCATCAGTTGTTTTAGTGTTTGAATTGCACCTTAGTAAAATATATATTCTTCTCCCATTTTTTTGCTCAATTGGTCATGTTTCAGTGCTGAAAACTCCATGCCTTTTGTAGGTGAATCATGATGTCACCCACATATATGAAAAGGAATGGAGCTTGATTGATTATATATCATCAAATCATTTTCGACTCCTAGCAACTACACAGATTTTTTTTCCTGCTGCTGATGTGTCCCTAACCTGTTCTTTCAAATCTCCCAATGGTGCATTCATTGTCACCGTAGCGGGGTCCATCCACCTGGCTCCTGGTTGTTCTCTTCTCTGCTTTCCTTCCACCCTTCCCAGCATTAGGCTTCAGAATACTAGGTCTTTGCATAATGTGTCCAAAGTAGGATAACTTGTCACTCAATGTCATTTGTGCCTGGAATGAGATCTCTGGATTGATTTGTTCAATAATCTATTGGTTCGTTTTCTTGACTCTCCATGATATACTTAGGGGTTTCCTCTTACACTGAAGTTCAAAGATATTAATACTCTTCCTATCCTAATTCTTTAACCTCCAATTTTCACTTCCATAGAGCGCCACAGGGAATCCCGTGGCCTGCATGAATCTGATCTTTGTAGATATAGTCCATTGCAGCATTTGAATATCTTTCCCAAGGCCTTCATGGCTGTTATTCCGAGTGCTGGTCTGCATATTTCTTGACTGTGTGTTCCTTTACTGTTGATGGTTGATTCTGAAAAGGCAGAAGCTCTCTACTGCTTTTGTCATTTTGACGCAAAGAGCACATCCTGCAAATGCCTCCGGTGCCAAGTATTTTATCCGTAACTCTGTTCTGAAAATTTCCAGTTCTAGAGTAATATTTTTATAATATATATTTTTGTCTTTCATAGGACTCATTTAACATCACTATCTTAAAGAAGAGTTGTTTTTTTTCTGAGAACTGGTCCTATTTTCCAGTGGTATATGGTTAGACATAGGATGGCAGTCCACTTCGAACAGTATCGTTTTGATTTATCACATGTCTGTTTTTGTAACCATACATAATTACATTTGTCTGCCAACGAGCCCTCTGACTGCTAATAGTTTTTGCTCCAATGCTTCATGCAGGAAATTAATCAAGTTAGGTGCTACCAGACCTTCCTTGTTTATTAAAAGGTAGGCAGCAGAATACATTTGCAGTATTATAATCCAATTTAACAATCTTCCATGCAATCGCAGTATCCTTGAAAAAAGTCATTAACTTGGTTTAATACACAGACAAAGAGAACAACTTGTAAATTTAATAATGCCCAGCTTCAAATATCATTAGAATGCTACCACAGTTTGCTTTTTGAGTGACCTCCAATGGGTTATTTTTAGGATTGCTTTCTCTTTATAATCAATTTTCCCCAAAACAATATAAATTATGTATTAAAATCCCCTTGTAATGTCATGAGAAAAGCAGCTTATCATTGAAATTCTTTTTGGCTGCATTCTTATTTGGCACTGAATTATATCAAAGAGCTCAGGAACACGTCAGCCCTTTAGGGTAGACTAGATCAGGAAATGACTCCATTGGAAGACTAGAACTGCATTATTGAGATCCATTATAATTGCAGAATCTTGCAAATCTGATTGTGCTTTTCTTATATCCCAGTGAATTATGGAGGAATATATCCCCTTAGTCTCTTCTGAATACTAACTTGCTTCCCATGACATAAGGAATGTTTCTGCCCTCTTAGGCTCCATACCTCAATTTCTTTTCTCATCCACAGCCTTCCATGTCTTTATGTCACTTTTTAAACATATAATTTTTCATGCTTACCAATAACTAACTCCATATCCTTTTGTGGCACTTTGTACTTTTTCAGTCTGTCTAATGTTTATCTTTGATGGAGAACAACAATAATTTGATATGCCTGGCTGTGGCTTAGCCAAGCGAGGAATCCAGATAGTTTTTAATCTATGGTTTTATAATGCCAACTGTGGTTTATTCAGTAATCTATTGTTTAGCAAATAATTGTTTAGTACATTATAGGAACACAGCATGACAATATCAGAGAAATATGATAAAAATATCTCAACATTCTTTTTACTGCTATTTCAGGATGCCTTATTTAAAGAGAGGAAAGGACAAATGAAACTGTATGACTGTGACTCTTCCAAAAGAAAGGGAACTTTATTTGGTACAATAATTTATGCTATAGGAAAGCTCTGAAGCAAGTAAACACATACTAGATATATATGTGGATAACCCAAAAATTTTAGGTTCCACACATAAAAATCTGGTTTAACGTATCTATCAATGGGCTTATACACAAGTATATACAGTACTTTAAAAAGTACCGATATTTCCCATATATATTCACATAAGCCCATCAATGAATAAGCCAACTTTTGAATTTTTCATCAAAATACCATGAAAAGTGCAGGTCATCTTATCCACCAGATGCTAGTTTTTTATGGTATTTTGGTTAAAAATTCAAGAGTGGTTTATCTGCAGCTGGGCTTATATGCAAGTGTATACAGTATGTCTCCATATAACTGGTGAAGATTTATTTATACAATCATAGTAGTATTTAATAGCTGTAATAAATCAGCCTCAGACTAGGTAAAACATATGGCTAACTAAGATTGTCCCACTGTTCAAAGCTTATATTATGGGATATACGAAAAGTTCATTTCATGGCTATTCATACTTATTAGTGATCAACTGGTATAATTTGATGGGGGAACTATGCCAGATCAAAACTACAACTAATCCTGATAAGCAGACCAGCATATGCTACAACAGAAACACTTTTTTATAACAAACCTATTTTTGTAAAATTCTTTCAAACTACTTTGCAAATTTGTAAGCAACTATTTTAGAATTGTTGTTGTTAGTTGCGAAGTCGTGTCTGACCCATCGCGACCCCATGGACAACGTTCCTCCAGGCCTTCCTGTCCTCTACCATCTTCTGGAGTCCATTTAAGCGCACGCCTACTGCTTCAGTGACTCCATCCAGCCACCTCATTCTCTGTCGTCCCCTTCTTCTATTGCCCTCAATCTTTCCCAGCATTAGGCTCTTCTCTAGTGAGTCCTTCCTTCTCATTAGGTGGCCAAAGTATTTGAGTTTCAACTTCAGGATCTGGCCTTCTAAAGAGCAGTCAGGGTTGATCTCCTCTAGGACTGACCTGTTTGATCGCCTTGCAGTCCAGGGGACTCGCAGGAGTCTTCTCCAGCATCATAATTCAAAGGCCTCAATTCTTTTGCGCTCAGCCTTTCTTATGGTCCACCTTTCACAGCCATACATTGCAACTGGGAAAACCATGGCCTCGACTATACGTACTTTTGTTGGCAGGGTGATGTCTCTGCTTTTTAGTATGCTGTCTAGATTTGCCATAGCTTTCCTCCCCAGGAGCAAGCGTCTTTTAATTTCTTGGCTGCAGTCCCCATCTGTGGTGATTATTTTAGAATGGCCTGTTTTAAATTATAATTCTTTAAAAAAAGTTCTATTAGGAAGAAAATTATATTGATCAAAAATTGTGCTAACTTAAATACTTTTTTTATTTGAAAGATGAATTCACTGTATTTAATAATAGCTAATACAGCTAACCACAGTTTCTTCCTCCTCAGTTGTAAAGAGAAAAGAGACCACAAAGCTGACTGAAGTATCATCCAAGATGGTGTGATGAATTGTACCTACAAAAGAGGAGAGGATATGATGGATTACAGTGAAGTGGCAGTTTCCCAGGAAGGAGGGAGCACATTCCAGAAAAGGTGGAAGGAGACAAGAGACAATAGAGCCTGAGCTGGATTGGAGACAGAGGACAAAAGTTAAGATAACTACTCCCTAGAACAGAAGTTCCCAACCTTTCTAGGTTGGCAGCCTGGAGAGAAAGGAATGGGCAGGCATGGGGCTGTGTGCACGCTTGTGACAAAAACAGGGTGGCACAAGTATGCGTGCGATTCTGGGGTGGAGCTAGTGCCCATGTGATACTCAGGGAGGGGCTAGTGCCCATGCAATGCTGGAAGCAGGCCTAGCGACCGCGTGACACTGCAAATGGGCCTAGACCCACACAATGTTCGGGGTGAGGCTAGCGCCCGTGCAATGCTCAGAGCTGGGCTAGCTCTCAAGTGACATTCGGGCTGGGGCTAGCGCCCGCACAACACTCAAAACAGTAATAGCGCAAGTTGGAGAGCACAGCCCTATAGTGGGCCATGGCCCACAGGTTAGGGACCTCTGCCCTAGAATCTGCCAAGGTTTATCCATTAGTATGACAATAATATAGGTTTATTCTGGCAAAATTTTGTCTGTAGCATGAGCAAATAAAGAATTGAACTTTGGCTGGATTGTTCTATGTCATTTTTGGGCTGGCTCTGCCAGGTGTTAGTTCCCTGTTAAATCAAGATGGCTGCAAGTCTGGTCATTTGTTACTGAATCACTATCACTTCACTAACAGTATTGGCAAATTCATTTATGCAAACACAGCCAGAGGTATATCAACCTAACAAATGGATTACTACTTAAGTTCTCCTCTATCAAAATTCCTAAACACTCCACTTTCCTAGTCCTAAAAGCAGATACTGAGTCACTTGACCCATGGCAAATCTTTTTAAAGATCTCTTGATTTCCACATTACCATACCACAGCAGCTTAAGTCTGCAATTTCTTTTATTAAAATTTCTTACAGGAAGCGTGTAATCTTAGTTGTCTTACAGTAAATTTAGAACTTGCTAGGCGTTATATATTTTTCTGTGGATGCCAACCTGACTTCTTGATATAATATGGATGAATTTCTTCTGAAACTTTTTTTCATTGGAGAAGAATGTCCTTGTACAAACTTTAACTAAAGAGCCTTGGTGGTGCAGTGGTTAGAATGCAGTATTGCAGGCAAACTCTGCCCACAGCCTGGAGTTCAGTCCTGAAGTTGACTCAGCCTTCCATCCTTCCAAGGTTGGTAAAATGAGGACCCAAATTGTTAGGGACAATATGCTGACATTTGTAAACTGCTCAGAGAGTGGTGTAAAGCACTATGGAGTGGTATATATGTCTAAGCGCTATTGCTAAATTCTCTCTACTTTTGTGAGATCTACCTTGAATTGGGTGACTTTATTTCATAGGATTCAAAAATCTGCAGTATAGTTTATTATACATGTTTAAGAAATTCTTAAGACTTAAGTGTTTTTTTTCCAATAAAATTCACAAAGCTGCTGTATAATGTAACACAACCCCTCTGTTGCATCACCATATTTCCCTATGGTGATGCAACAGAAGCATGATATACTGGTAATAAATCCAAGAACTTTCAAATTAAAAATAAATTTGTAAATTAAACTGGGATATGCTGAAATAAAGCGTATCCAAGTTTAATTTACAAATTCATTTTTAATTTGAAAGTCCTTGGATTTATTACACACTTATAAAAATGACATTTCAAGTTGGTGTTCAAGGAAATCCTGCAAAGATAAACCACAATTGTACGTCTACCTTGAAAGTGGAAAATAAGCTCCATAATTCATAGATGTTAAATAATTTGTTTAATGATACAGTTTGAAAAAATAGTGATCTTTTAAAATACAGTAAAAAAAATTCTTCAAAGACATATGAAATTGATAAAAAATATGCTTTGGATTTACTCTTTTTTTCAAACTTTCTTCTATAATTTAAACATCTAGCAATCAAAAGGATAAGTTCACAAAAGACATGTATTTGTTCACTGGAAAGCCTCTGTAAGAAATATGAAGCAAATATTTAATTGTAGAAATATATAAGCAAATGAAAAATGAATTAAGGATAAAGGCATATAGAAAGATAGTCTGCTGTGAGTCTACTGTAATTTTTCAAAAATTCTCTTTAAAGATTGTAATGGGAAGTTTAGATTAAAAATAATCTTCCTTTTAAAGTGTTTTTCATTCAGTTCCAGGAATAATTTCCCCACTTGACATATATTAGAGGAATTACCCAAAAAGAATCTGAGACAGAAAAGGTTGCTCATAAACAGATATTTATGTCACAAGGAAGAGCAGACTGCAATAGCAGAAAAAGACAGTTTTCCATATCTTTGGTTGATAGCTTTTATTCTTGTGTTAGAATATTTTCCACTCTACTAAATTTTATCACAAAATCTTCCAAACCCTCAAGTGTTTCAATCTAAGACTGGACTGTTTCACATGTGCTGGAAATGGCCAACCTAAGAAATGAGTCATGCTGACATAGAATGGAACCTGAGTGTTCTGTGATATGATTTTTTTTAATACCCTATAAAATATAACCTTTATACTACAATCAGAAATGAGTATTCCAATTCACTCCATCCTCTGTACAGGTCCCACCCCATGTGAGACCATCCTACGTTTAAGGCCTATGCCTAAGTAGGAAAAGGAATAAGATCTCCCTATTTGGAAGATAAGAATCGTGGAAAAATTGACTTTGGCAAGATTTGACATTTGTGACTGATTGATTGATGATGTGCCATCAGGTCGTTTTTTTACTCCTAGCAACCAGATAGATTTTTCTGGATACCTGTACAGAATACTAATTTAATCTCAAATATGATTCTGATGCTGGAGGAGAAAGACTTTTGAGTTTCTTCCTTCATAATGCAAGTGAAGCACTGTCCTCTGCACTTACAGAAACTGGAACTCTGTCCGCACCGTGAGTTCTAGGTTGACCTAGCTAACCTGTCATCAATTAGGTCCCTTCTCAATCAGAGGACCACGTTCTGAGCTGGATGAGGACAATCAGCCTATAGATCAAATAGCTAATTCTGTCATCTTGATGAGTACTTCAGTAAAAGCCAAAAACAAGCAAGCTTTTCTTAGCAAACCTTACTGCTAGATAGTGAAATTCAGTTGCTATCCTGAAGTGCGATCCTGAAGGCTAAATTCTATGATATCATTACAAGTCTGAAGAAAGTATCAGTTACTAGCCCAGGGGTAGGCAACCTTGGCTCTTTTATGACTCGTGGACTTCAACTCCTAGAATTCCTGAGCCAGCTATGCTGGCTCAGGAATTCTGGGAGTTGTAGTCCACGAGTCATAAAAGAGCCAAGGTTGCCTACCCCTGTACTAGCCTAATAAAATTTTCCTCATGGCATAGAAGAAGATACTATCCATTTCTGTCTTGGGCAGCAAAGTAACTTCAACTTGTTGTTAATACTATCATGAGAATGTTGCTATATTAAAGCCAATAGTCAATCTGTTTTCACTTGTAATTTTTATTTGGGAAAGAAAAAAAAAAGTCAGGCAGATAGTTTGAGGGAGGGGGGAGCCTATCTATCAACAGTTGGCTTCAGAACTTGTTCTGCAGCATAAATGGGTAGATACACAGTGCAGCTGTGAATTAATATTATGCCGTTACAGAAGAAAGAAGCTCACTTCTTTGTCTCTGGATCTGGTGTGTCTCCCAGATCAGTACAATTTCACAATGCTGTTACAGTTTAGGAAGAAAATGTGTAACTCACAAGCCAATATAATAACAGCTTATCTTAATTGGGTAAATAAACTTTTTTAGATCCCAATATACTTCATTAATTAGGACCAAATGGAAAAATATTGCCTATTGGAACCTAGATAGTGCCAAAATGAGCTTCGCTACATAAAGGGACAAAGAAGATTTCCCAACATTGCTGTGAAGAGATCTTAGAAGAGCTATCTGCTTTGTGTCACTTTGTGCTGCCAAGATAAAGGTCAGAATGGTTATCTAGCCTAATTTAGAATACTGAGTCATTTAAGTTCATTTTTTTAAAAGCTTTTAATTGCGTATGTAGTGGAAGGAATATTTATATTCCCAGCAAAGTATACACGCATGTATTTACTTGAAGTCTAATTTAATCATCCTGCAAAGCATTGTCATCCTGCAAACAGTTTAAAACTCAAGGGCATGGTTCCTTCTAACCATCTTCATTTATCATTCACAATTGGGCCCTTCATTATTATTCACAAGATAGAAAACCACACAAGGGAAAGTTAGCTTCTCTA
The DNA here is from genome assembly GCA_023970755.1 of Azemiops feae. Lineage (NCBI taxonomy): Eukaryota > Metazoa > Chordata > Lepidosauria > Squamata > Viperidae > Azemiops > Azemiops feae. Next base: position 37,056 of record JALGBA010000454.1, on the reverse strand, counting down.
TGCTATCTATATCAGTGATGGCAAACCTTTTAGAGACCGAGTGCCCCAAAACGCCCTGCCCCGCTCCACCCCCTGCCCCGCCCTGCTCCACCCCCACCCCGCCTGCCCGCAGGGCCACTCACCACCTCCAGGGCCCGCCGCAGATCGCCCAGGCAGCCCAGCAGCGCCATAATGGTCACGCCCTCTGCCCGCACCCCGCAGCATCAACTGGGCGCATTGGGGCGTGAGGGCAGAGTGTTGTCTACGCTGCCTGGCTACCATGTCCTTGGCTGCGTTGCTCCGTGTGGGCCACGCTCATGGGTGACTCTCCTCCATGGGAGCTGCTGGTGAGGAGGGGGTCGTGGGGGGAGGCAAAGCTGGGGCAACGGCATGTGTGCCCAAAGAGAGGGCTCCGAGTGCCGCCTCTGGCACGTGTGCCATAGGTTTGCCAGCACTGATCTATACTATCTACTGCAACAGAAAAGTGTAAGTCTCTTATCTTCAGAAATCTGTGCACCTCACATTACAGCCATTACATATTTCCAGATGCTAATGATAAAAGCAATTCCAGTCATAGCACTGTCTGTAATTGGCATACTAGGCATAATTTGGACACTGTCTTACCAATTCAATGGCAACAGAAAATGTCACCAATTCAGATTTACCTAGCAAAATAAGAAAAGAGTAGCAGATAATATAGCAAAAGATTGAGGTGCTGTGACTTTCATTCCTGTACCTACATGTTTTGCTCAATGTCATTTGCTTTTTCCCCTAAGAATTAGAGATAGAAACGAGCAGACAATTTTTCTGTAAATAATTCCTTTAATCTGTGATTATGTATCATCTTTTTTTAAAAAAAATTTTTAACCCCTACCTCTTGTCAGGCCAGTATATTCAGGTCATCAATCATTTTTTTCAAATTCCTGCTTAATGGTTATGAATATTTTCAAATAAACTACTTAAAGTGCTTTCATTGTATCATTACTAAATTCTTTGCTCTTGTTCTTCAAGGAGTATGTTGGCTGATCATTGACTGTAGTAAAGATGTACTTACCTTTATAGAATTTAGAGCACTTAAAATGTCATGGTTCAGTCACATCAATGTAGTATGAAATTCTGTTTCTTTTCACTTTACAAATTGTGCTAAGGTCAAAAGTGTTGCCTATGGAGATTCTCAATGACCCAGGTCATGATGATCAATGATCACCTTTGTGTCAAAAGTGTTGCTTTCCAATTACCAAACAAAACTGATGAACTTAACAGATCCTGGGTTGTAATGGTGCTGTCTCTTAATAACAAATATTTTTTATCAATAGCTATTTATTTACTGGGTTTTCCAATGTTTGGAACAAAAACATATTTTTAGGATGGACAATGAAATGGGATATTGTTTTAGGATGCTGTGATAAATGTCCACCTGCTCTAAGCCATCCTTCTGCAAATTAGAATTAAAGCATCAGACAGTAATCTGCTACTTATTCTAATGTTGCATACGTAAAGAAAATCAACTCTGTCCCTCTCCAAGGTTTTCTATCATATACTTACTTGATGAAGTGAATTGCAGAAATGGTAGAGAGGCTTGGATGGGAGTCTAATTGCAATAAGGCCTGAGAGTTTTGTCAAACATATTAAGGGCATTTTTGCTTATTATCTTTTTATTCCTCAATCTAGCCATTGGAATTAGATTTCATTTTTAATTTGTATATGGGTCAGAGGCGGCTTGCAAGCTCCAGTGGATGGGTTCTTAGAACAGCTGTGTGATCCTTTGTAAGACAAACTGTACAAAACATCGTGTTCCAATTCAGTGCAGCTGGGAGCAGCTTATAAAGCAGCCTGGAAAAAGATGAGCTGTTCTAATGATTCAAAAAATGTGGTACCCTAATTGGCAGCATCTCCCATTGTATCCTTAGTTAGATGAATGGTGTAGGATGTTTGCCAAAGCATAAGATTGTGAGAAAGTGGGGGAACAGGCATTTGAAGATTCATTTCCAAAGATGCAACTCCAGATGCAAGAGAAACAAAGATTTCAAAGAGACTCTGTCATAATTGACTCACTAAATTAAGGTTGGGAATTTACCTTTATGGTTTTCAAGATATCATATTTCTACCAGATTAATTTAAAAATTCCATCCTTAAATCCTTGCATCCTTGGTATTGCCAGCTATTCTGCCCTTGTTTGTATCAGCTTACACCGAAAACTCTTGTTAGGATTTCATCTTTCACCTAATAACTCATCTAAAGAGCAATTACATATCTGTTTATACCCACTTATCTCCTGCCTTCTTCTGTTTGTTCCCTTTGGACCCTCTAATCCAGAGTTATGCTTTAAATTCATTTTGTATAAACTTTCCCATTGGAATGGAACTCATCACCTTGCAAGCAATGAAAACATAATAAAATGGTAACTTATATAGAGATCTATAGTGTGCTGGAGGCAGATGAGGCTCCAAAACAAAGAAAATAGATTTTTTAAAAAAATCTTTCTGAGATTTCTCTGAAATGAAATTCATAAACAACTGTGAACTGCACACATTGTTAACTTCTTCCATAAACCTTTTCATCTGCAAAATAGTTGCCACTGCTTAATTTCACTTTCTGTCTTCACTGCACTTTAAGATTTACATTTAAGGACAGTGTTTGCCATTATAGACTGGTGATGTGTGTAAGTGTGTGTGCACACTAGACAGGAGCAATTTGAAGTACTCTTTCTTGCATTTAGAACCCAATCTTGAATTTCAAACACCAACCAGAATTCTAGTTGCAGTGACTAGATGAATAAATGTTCAATGGACTCAAACCACCCAAAAACATTACCAGGATGGCATTAGATCCTAATGGTCTTAAACTAATGCTTTCCAATTTAGCACTTCCTAATAGATGCAGGTAACTTTAATGTAGTTTAGTCTAGAAATATGTTCTAGGAAAGTCACTATAAACTCTTCAAGGGAGGAAAGGGATTAATTACCATTAATAGTAATTAGTATTTAATACTATTAAGTACTACTAATTAACTATTGAACTTCCATTATTGTCTATATCAGGGATCTCCAAGCTTAGCAACTTTACGACTTGTGGACTTCAACTCCCAGAATTCCTCAGCCAGCATACAAAAAAAAACCCATACTGTTTTTTTGATATTATGACTGGTATCTAGACTGAAGCTGCCTTGCTTAGAAGTGCTTTTCACTGTCACCCAAGGCCGGAGCATCGGGCTGGGTGGCTTCAATAGCTGCCCCAAGATTGCTATACAGGTAGAGCTCGATTTATAACAGTTCACTTAGTGACCGTTTGAAGTTACAATGGCACTGAAAAAAGTGGCCTATGACCATTTTTCACACCATCCCCATGGCCATGTGATTTACATTTGGATGCTTGACAACTGGTTCATATTTATGACAGTTGCATTGTCCTGGGGTCATGTGATCATATTTTGCGACCTTCTGGCAAGCAAAATCAGGTTCACTTAACAACGGTGTTACTAATTTAACAACTGCAGTGATTCACTTAACAAATGTGGCAAGAAAAGTCGTAAAATGGGGCAAACCTCACTGAACAAATTTCTGACTTAGCAATATTAATTCTGGTCTCAGTTGTGGTTGTAAGTCAAGGACTACCTGTAGATTATAATGTCAAATAATATGACAAAAGTCCACTAGTTAGATGACTTTGGAGTTTCCTGAAATATTGTCCATAAAGTGTTCTGGAGCTGTTGAGCCTGAAATATAAGCTGCTTTTGGCAAATAGGTCTGGAAGAGAGGAACAGCTTGTGATGAAGTTTTAGTAAAATGATCAAGGGATCATGTTATTTCTAAGGTGTTCCAATGTAATTTCAGCAGGCAATGTAAGGTTTTCTGCAGTGCTGAAAAGTTGCATAATAAAAAGTTTAATATAGTATCTCCAGTTATCAAGGTATTACCATTCATTGTTGTGCTTTATTCTTTGGACTAGCCTCATAAAATCAATATCGATATTGTGACCAAGAGGGCAAGTTAATCTAACTCCTCTGATGGAAGAAATGTGTTTGAACTGGGGTTTTATAGCTTACTCTTAGACACTAAATAAACTTCCTTAGTTTCCTTAGTTGGAGAACCAATTTTCATTGTATTCTTCAATCTCTTTGCTTGGTCCTCTTGATTTCTATTATTTATTTTAAGTAAACACCACTGAGATTTGCAGAGATTTAATGTGTCTCTGCCACAGCCTGAACCCCCCACTATCCCCAACGTCATATTCTTTAATGAAGCCCCTCTAAGGCACAATGATGTTTCTTTGAAGAAAAGTGAGGTACAAATTGAACTAATCATCATTATCTCCCTGCTTTGCAGCCACTTGGGTCCAAAATAGCTTTAGGAAAAATTGTTTTGGGTAAAGACATCTGCTACCTTCTAAAATGTGTTGTGTTTTTGCTCCAGCATTCAAATTCAGAAGTTTCATCATTCATGAGTGAAAATGGCAACTGTAAGCCATACAGAAAATAGTATTATTCAGTGCTGTCAATTTTAATAAGTGTCTTTGACCCTCTGAACTGACAAGTAGACACTCTGCATAAATCTATGATATCCTCAGCTCTGACAATAATCAAAGCTGTATATTTTTAAAAAAATTAATGCACATGAAAAAGAGGGGAGAAAAAGAAAGAAAGAAATTCCAAAAGCATACTCTTTACTCATTTGAGTAAACTAGTCTTACGAAGATAGGAGTGTCTTTTGCTACACAGTTTTGTTATACAGTTAAAGTCATTTTACAGGAGGAAAGATATGGGAAATTAAATATATAAATGAGAATACACAGTCCACATTTCCTCCACATTTTGGAGGCGTATTTAAAGCAACATTTCTTGAGGTTTATGACTCAGTTTGTGTGGGTAGAGCTAATCAGCTGAAAAGAAAATGTTCAACATGCTCCATCATTGTACCATCCCTGAAAGATGTCTAGTAGCAGATGGGAAGCAAAACAATCAAATCCATTGCCTTTCCCACATTTCCCTAGAGGTAAAGCTATTGCCAGATCAGTCATATGCTAGCACTTTTGTCATCTTATCTCTCTTCCAGTTTTATGCTTCTCAGCAAGTATGCATATGCAGAGAGAGAGAGATGCAGAAAGACCAAGGTGCAGAGACGCCTCATAAGCAGTCCAACACTTAGTGGCAGGGTGTAAGATACAGGCAGGAATAGCATACACTGTATAGCACAATCAAATAGATGGTATTGTGTACTGGAACATCTGCACAGTGTATAGGCTAGACTCTTCCAAGTCCAAATGGGAGATTCCACAACATGTTGTGGAGAAAAACAGGGCTAAGATCCTGTGGGATTTCCAGGTCCAGACAGACAAGCAGGTACTAGCCAATCAACCAGATATTGTGGACCAGATATTGTGGACAGCAGTGGCAATAGATGTAGCTGTACCAAGTGGCAGCAAATCTGGAGCAAGTATGAGAAGCTGGAGAAGTACCAGGGCCTGAAGGAGGAACTGGAGAAGCTGTGGAAAGTAAAGATCAAAGTGGTCCCAATGGTGATAAGAACACTGAGAGTTCTGACTCCTAAGCTAGGAGAGTGGCTCCAGGAACGGCCTCAGAGCATTCTGTCCCGACAAGTGCAGGGCTAGGAACTGTGAAAAACTCTCAAACTTCCAGTCCATGCATACATACATGCATGCATGCATACATACATACATACATACATACATACATGTAAAAGGTAAAGATTTCTCCGTCCAGTTGTGTTGACTCTAGGGCACGGTGCTCATTTCCGTTTCCTGGTCGAGGGAGCCAGCATTGTACGAAGACATTTTCTGCAGTCATGTGGCCAGCATGTCTATATGCCAAAGGCACACAGAATGCGGTTACCTTTCTATCTAAGTGGTACCTATTTTTCTACTTGCATTTGCATGCTTTCAAACTGCTAGGTGGGCAGGAACTGGGGCAAGTAACGGGAGCTCACCCCATTACACAGTGCTTCGGTCTCAAACCCAGGCTGTCAGTTTTCCAGCTGACAAGCTCAGTGTCTTTAATCACTGAGCTATTGCACCTCATACGTGTGTGTGTGTGTGTGTGTGTGTGTGTGTGCACGCGCGCACACACACACACACATTTTATAATTACCAGGAGGACCATGTAACCATATATAAAAGGAACATAATTGATGTTGTAAAAAATGTAAGCCCTAAAAGTAATGACACTAACTGTGGAAGACTTCGGGTATTATATTATTCACTTATTAAGAAGCAGACTAAAGTGGGAAGAAAGGTATGATGACAAATTCACAAATATACTAGAACTATAATGTCTTTTATAATTGTACAATACATTGTAAAATAGATGCTGTATATTAGAATTTGCAGATCTAAACTCTATTTACAGACCTAAACTAGGCTAGGAAGTAGCCTTCATTTCTCCAAAAAGCCAACTCCTTTCAATACATCAGAGCACTAAAATTATTGATTATGTAATTTAAATGGAAGTCAGGCAAATGAGAATCAGAACAGCTAAGATGCCTTTAAGACAAAGAATGCAGCATACAGCCAAATGGCTCAAGGATTTCTTTTATCTTTGGCCAATGAAAATGTCACCTCTATATTTCTTGGAATCAATCACATTTTCTTGCATTCCAATTACATATTAAAGAATTAAAAGTTGCCTATGTGACATCTGTGAGCCTTCTCAGAGAAAAGGATGGGTCACACTGAGTTAAGTTTGATTTGTAAAAAGTGTAAAATAGAATGAGAAGCACATGGAATGCAAATGCCAGGAACAGGATATTTGTTTTGGGCTGAAGAAAATCCAGAACACAAACAGTTTTAAATAGGATAGCATACCTGGTCCGCAAAAATTAAAATGTTTACTAAATCACTAAATAATCAGAAAATAGTTTTTGATGCTTCTTTCCTGCCATCTGGATTTTAGTAGTTCAGATGTAGTAGCCTTATGCTAAGTAAATCTCACAATTCCAATTGATTTGTAATGGTTGGGGTTAACTCCTAAGTCCTCTGTAATGTATTCAGTAATCATATGCAGTGTGGCAGAATATTTTGAGAACCATCAGTATGGTTTTGTATTTTGCAGTGTAACATCTCGCTATCAAGAGCACCTGTACCATTACTCTGTTTTGAAAATTTCATTTAGTAACAAAAAAGTGAATATTCTAAAAAAATAAAGTGGCAATTAATTACATCTGAAAAACTTTAGTATATATTTGTGATTGTTAAGGTTATGTTTCCTAAAATTCTTCCAACAAAAACAAATTTGTCTTTATAATTTTTAGAAGAACAATTTTGGTGTACTGTGTTTAATTGGACTATAAATTTGCATCAAAAGTCTACATAATTGGTACAGTGATGTATTCATTGGCATCCATGTCATTTTTTCATGGAATCAGCACAAGCACCCATCTAAATGTTGAGTCATAATTATAGAAAATAGAATATTGATGTTTTACTGTAAGTGCGACTTGATCTGAGAAACTATATTTACAAAATATGTACGGGCAAATGATTTTTTTTATTCTGCATCACCATAAGTGAGACAAAAAAATATTGCTGAATAATTCTATGCATAAGAAGGATTAATAAGCATAGTTATAAGCACCTTAGTTCAAAACATGCAGAAATGTCAATTCCCTATGATGCCCTGCCAATAGCCTCTCCACTCACAATAGATGTTGAACTCCTAGAAGTGCATTTAAATTCCTCTGAGAAAATTTGTGTTTGGAAATACAGCAAATACATTCTCAAATAAAGTATAAAAATGGGATAATAGATGTCCTGGTATCCACTGCCTGGAGGTGTCAGCTCACTTACATGCATGTTTTAGCAGCATATATACTACTGAATTAGAAGAAAGTCAGGCAAGTAAGAATATGGAGAGATCACAACTTTGTCACATTAACATGGGGTTTGTACTTTCCTCTGTCTTTCATCAGGGTTTGGTACATATGGTAAAGAAGGAATGATGAGGGCTGCAGAGGAATTTATCTATATTTTTTAGTATCGTCCATCTATTAAGTCTAAGCAGAAGAGAAAGCATCTGGGTCCTCAGATTTTTCAACATCTTAAATCTATTTTTATGCGCCTTAGATAAAACTAAGCACGAAATTTGCCACTGAAATGGCCAGCATTATTGTTCCTTAGATCCAGCAAAGTTTTTTCATGGAGAGAAACAACCTAGAACTAAGGAGATATTTCCTGACAGTAAGAGCAATTAACCAGTGGAACAGATTACCTCCAGAAGTTGTGGGTATTCTGTCACTGGAGATTTTAAAGAAGAGATTGGCCAGCCATTTGTCCGGAATGATATAAGGTCTCCTGCTTGAGCAGGGGGCTGAACTAGAAGATCTCCATGGTCCCTTCCAACTCTGTTATTCTGTTAATATAAAAAAAAAATCAGTACCAAAACAGTATATTTTTCTTTCTAATAAGTAGGCTATTAGAAATAATGAGACATAAAAAAAATCCTGTTTCCCATTTCCCAGCTCTCAAAACTAGTTTAATTAGTGATTTGACAATTTGCAAGGTCACTTTAAGGGCTCCTCAGTCTTTCACAATTTGGTCCCTTGAGAAGTGTTGGGGCTTCAGTGCTCCTATTTCTTAGAGTGCAGGAGCAGGATTTCTAGAAGTGGCAGTCCCAACACAGCTGAAGAACACTCAACTGAGAAAAGCTAAATCACTCTGAGAGGTGTGGGCTGCACACATGTTAGAAATTTGAGCATGGAGGCATAAAAGGTTTGCTCCAAAGACAACACATCGCTAGATATTAGGAGCAAGAGAAGCAATTTCAGCTTTCTGCAAGAGGATTTATAGTAGTAGCCCAGCACACAAGTCAATGGACACAAGTACTCTGTGTCATGGTTCCGACAGACAGAGACAAATAAAACAGAACTCTGAGTCTTGCAAGTTCCTCAAAGAACATATTTATTGATACAAAGTATCGGCACATCAAAAGTGAAACCAAGTCTGAATAGACATGTAACAATCCCCAATACAAAGTTAAGAAATCCCACTCCTAAAGCTATGCAAGCTACTACATTCCCCAATACAACTTCTTGGTGGGCTTTTCACGAAACGCCCAGCCTGCAGTCCCGGGAGCAGCCAATGATCTTGGTTCCCACGGGAGAAAGTCTCTTTGTCTAGCAAAGCACCTGATAAAACTCCCTCCCTCCGTGCTATGTGTCAACCGAAAATGAGTAGGGAAAATGGCTGTAGCCATGCTTATTTTCAAAGTTGACACTCTGTCCATTGACTTGTACTCTTCAATATCTTCATAAATGACTTAGATAAGGAAATAGAAAGGGAAGTCATCACATTTGCAGATGACAATAAGCTGGCAGGAATAGCCAACACCACAGAAGATAAGCTCAGGATCCAAAATGATCTTTACAGACTTGAACAATGGGCCCTATCCAACAAAATGAAATGCAATATGGAGAAAAGCAAGGTTTTACACCTAGGCAGGAAAAAACAAAAGTAGAAATATAGATTAAGTGAAACCTGGCTCAAAAACAGTAACTGTGAGAGGGACCTTGGAGTCCTAGTGGACGGTCACTTAAACATGAGCCAGCAGTGTGTGACAGCAGCCCAAAAAATTAACACAATCCTATAAACAGAAGCATAGAATCAAAATCACGTGAAGTATTAGTACTGCATTATAAAGCCTTAGTAAGACCACACCTGGAACAATTGCATTCAGTTTTGGTCACCACATTACAAAAAAGATGTTGAGACTTTGGGAAAAAGTGCAAAGAAGAGCAACTAAGATGAGTAAGGGCCTGGAGACAAAAACATATGAAGAATGGTTGCAGGAATTGGGTATGGCCAGTCTAGAGAAAAGGGAATAGGGGTGACACGATAGCAGTATTCCAGTATTTGAGGGGCTGCAAAAAAAAAGAGGAGGTCAACTTATTTTCCAAAGCACCAGAAGGAAAGATGAGAAACAATGAATGGAAACTAATCAAGGAGAGAAGCAACCTGGAATTAAGGAAAAACTTCCTAACAGTGAGGGCGATTAACCAGTGGAACAGCTTGCCTTCAGAAGTTATGGATGCTTCATCAATGGAAGTTTTTAAGAAAAGACTGGACAGCCACCTATCTTAAAGGGTATAGGATCTTCTGCTTGTACTAAAAGACCTCCAAGGTCTCTTCCAGCTTTATTCTGATTGATTGAATTACAAACTGAGGTCTGAAGCAAGGAGAAAGTTCTCAAAATGATGCAACGTGCATTTGTCACCACAATCTACCTTATGAATTGATTTGTTCAATGATCCATTGATTTGTTTTCTTGGCTGTCCATGGTATACTCAGGAATTTTCTCCAACACCAAAATTCAAAGTTGTCAATAGTCTTCCTATCCTGTCAAAGGATACTAAGTTCACACTTTCCTTGTTAACCACTTTCAGAAATTGCCCATTAACTACTTTAATGACACCTTCAAGGCTGGAAAATCCTGGAAACACCCTCCTTAATATAAGAAAATGATAAAGCTCTCTATAAGCTTTAAGACTTTAAAATAAAAAAGCAAAAAGGAAGACAAGGGTTTCGCTGTAGGAAGTTTTAAAGTTTTATAAGGGATTAAGGACTCAGAAAACACTAGAATATTAGGTTTTTGAATATTGAGACTTTGAAATTAATATTACAGGATAAATGCATTTTCAGGGGAAAGAAAAACAGCTTTTGATAGTGGAGACCTAACAAGATAAGTAACTTGTAATGGCGTTCAGAGATATTTTTGAGGAAGTGCACTGGGACTTTGAATCAATAATGTCAGCTATGTTTTGTTTTCTTGGGAACAGTCTGTTTCCAGAAGAGGCTACAGAAAATAATATGGGGCAAAGTCCACCCAAGATCAATAGGAATGACAATTTCAAGAAGAATTTGTCATCAGTTATAAAAAACATTGGATGAGGCTTTAAAAATTAAGAAGTAAAAATGACAATCCCAGAGAGCAATTGGAACAGTTTTTGTTGCTGGACTTACAAAAGAGGCTTTTTAAAATACTGAAGAAATTTGAAACAAGGATCAATAATCACCTGAATGGATTAAAAGCAAGGTTGATTGGCATACATAGTCAGTTTATTCAATCAGGATTAAAATGGGACATGTGGGTGGTTCTTTTGGAGTTTGCTGGTATCTCTACAGGAAAAAAATCTTGAGTATTGGATTTGCTTAACATGGGGTTTAAGCCTTTCCCCCAGAGTTACTTTATGTACTCTAATCTGATAGCAGTTAAATTTTCTTTCTACCTAATTGTCCTTCCACTTATAGTAAGGGATATTTATGAACTTTTTCATGTCAAATTTTATTCTTTTGTTCATAGTAGGATCTTTATGTTTCTAAATGGACTTCTCACAGCTAATGTTGTAATGTTGTAATGTGTAATGTTGAGTTTTATAAATGTTAATTAATTTGATATTTAAGGGCACTGTTTCAACTTTTCGCTGACACCTGGGTTGGAGAATACACTACTTACTGGATTTGCCTATACTGTAATTAACAGATGAGTTATGGGACAAAGAGCTTTATAGCTATTAATTAAGAGGAAGTGACAAGATTGTGAAATTGTTTATACTTGTCATAATGAGGGTGAAAAGTTGTTTTCTTAGAGTTTATTCTTTTCTTTTTCTTTTTTACTTTCTTTTCTTTTCTTTCTTTTCTTTCTTTCTTTTCCCTTTTAGTTTATATTATCTTATATTATTGTAATTAAAACTTATATAATTTGAATTAATAGGAAGGGTATTTTTAATTATAATTACAAAACTACCCTTGCTATTCTGTTTCTTTTTTTAAAATAAATAACATTATTTTTTAATGAAAAATAAAGATGAAACCCAACAAAAACATGCGGTCCTATCCTGTTTCTTTAAAGTCAACTTTTGCTTCCATAGAGTGTTACAGGGAACCCCACGGCTTGCATGATTCTGATTTTTGTAGACGTGGCCTTTGAATGTCTTTTCCAACCCCTTCATAGCCGCTTTACCAAGCAGTAGTTTGTGACATATTTCTTGATTGCTCATTTCTTTACTGTTGATGGTTGATTCTAAAGGCAGAAGCTTTCCACCACTTCAATAACTTCACTGTCAATTCTAAGGCTGATTGTTGTACCTGTTGCCATTAGTTTGGTCTTTTTTATATTAATTTTGGTCCATTTTGTATGTGCTCTTTTATGTTTATTACTGTACCATGGCTTGCAAATCCTTAACACTTTTGGCTGTCAGGGTAGTATCATCAGCACAGCACAGGTTATTGGTGTTTCTTCTAATTTTAAAACTATGCTCATCTTCTTCCAATCCTTAATATAGGATTTCCTTAATATATATCCTATTTATTCATCATATAGGTGAGAATATGCAGTCTTATCCCATTCCTTTCCAACCAGGAGTCAGCCTATTTTGCAATGTTTTGTCCAAACTGTGGCTTCCTGACCTGTATATAAGTTTTTCATGAGGACAATGAGATGTTCTGGGATTCCCATTATCCTGACAATTTCCCACAGCTTGACCTGATTGACACAGGTGAACACTTTTCTATAAATGATGATGTACATACTGACTTGAGAATAATGCAAGCCATGCTGTCCCCCATAACACTCTATGGAAGCAAATGTTAAAGAAACAGGGCAGTACCAGATGTTTTTGTTGGTTTTTATCTCTGTTTTATATAAAAAAAGTTGTTTGACGATGTATATCCTGGCTTCTTTGGTATTCTTTGGCTTTCTCAGTTATCCAGCCTGCATCAACAATAATATCTCATGTTCTTTGGCCTTTTCTAAAGCCAGCTTGAATATCTGGCATCTCTTATATATTAGTTTTCCAACGTACAGAGAGTTAATAAAAACAGCCAGAAAGCCCAATGGCCTTTGTAGCCTAGATTTCTCGATGCAAAAAATCAGCCCTGACAACAAGTTCACTGAATATCATGGTAAATGCACAATTTTCAGAATATTAGATATCTCCAAATATTCTCTTTCATGATGCTTGGTGCTTTTTTTCTGTATGAGGCTTACTTTGCAATTCTCAGGTTGATTATTCAGAAGTAAATCCAAGTTATTGCTAAAGGTCTATAGCACTGCAACCCAATAGGGGATTTTCCTGATATAGGTTTATCATAGAAATGGCTCACATTTCTAATGCTCTTTCTTGGCTTGCTCCATTATGAGCTAAAAGGCAGCAAAATATACAGTAATGTTAAGGAAAGAATTATTATTAGAGCCAAGATTTTCATTGTTGGAAACTTGTTGGCTCTTGTGGGAAAATTGAAGAGTGAGATGTTTTCTGGGATTGGAAAAGTCAACATGATTATTCAATTTCCTTCTCTGGCCTGCACTCAATTGTATAGCCAAGCAGACAGAATTACGGACCTTGATCCAATTTGCTCTGCCAGCCTTCCAATAGGCTCACAAAAAGTAAATCAGTTTTTAGATACAGTTCATGGTCAGCCAAAGACAATTCTAGCTTTATTTCCAAAACACACATGGGTCACATCATAGAGGGAATCTATGTCAAACTGTAGCATTGCTAAATATGAGATGATTTAATCAGAAAATGTGTATGTCCAGAACCTTGCTAGTAACATTGATAAGACTTTAATGAAAAAACAAACCCTGAGAGCATCTACACAAAAATGAATTCTGTTGAATTCCAAACTTTCCATTCAGTGTGTTAACTGAACTGGTTATGTGAGGAGAGCAAATATAAGTATTTAGGATATACATATATACATACATACATACATACATACATACATACATATACACACACACACACACACAGAGAGAGAGAGAGAGAGAGAGAGAGAGAGAGAGAGAGAGAGAGAGAGAGAGAGAGAGAGAGAGAGAGAGAGAGAGAGAGAGAGAGAGAGCCCTCCTATATAAAAGTAATTGGCCCTGAAGAAGTAACAGAAAGCCTAGGCCAACGAAATTAAGTATTTTTCTCATTTGGCTTTCACATAGATACCCAGCAATTTTCAGCACTTGCTTCTGCTCAATTAAATAATGTGACAGGGGAGTAGACAATTGCCACAGTAGAAACTGAAGGAAGACAGCTGCTCTTTGATGTTTGTAATCTGTTTTTTACCCATTGTCAAGTAAGTTCTAATAGGGAAACTTTAACATCAAGGCTTTCTAATCCACCAGCTCTTCTATTTCCCAAAGAATTTAGAATAAATTCAACAATTCTCTATTGATAATATTCTCTATGCTAATATTCATAAAGTTATAATGGTCCCCATTTATTGTCCCCCCCAAATCAATATATGCATTCTTTGTAAAGCAAAGATATGGCTAGTAATAAAAAACTGACAGTCACCTTGAAGTACTTATACTCTAAGTTGTTGTTGTTGTTGTTAGTTGCGAAGTCATGTCCGACCCATCGCGACCCCATGGACAACGTTCCTCCAGGCCTTCCTGTCCTCTACCATCTTCTGGAGTCCATTTAAGCGCACGCCTACTGCTTCAGTGACTCCATCCAGCCACCTCATTCTCTGTCGTCCCCTTCTTCTATTGCCCTCAATCTTTCCCAGCATTAGGCTCTTCTCCAGTGAGTCCTTCCTTCTCATTAGGTGTCCAACTTCAGGATCTGGCCTTCTAAAGAGCAGTCAGGGTAGGAACATTTAAATGCTTTTCTAAAATTTCTGATTTATTTTTTCCACCTTCATCTCCTGATCCTCAGGAATAAGTTCAGCCTGTAATAAACCACAAGATATCCATCCACTAGTCCAAGGCAGAATTGCCACAATAAACAAACTTCAGTAAGTAAATACTGTATTATCTTTTTAAGTCACAATTGTATTAACTGTTAGTACTTTTTAGCATTCTGGTTGCTATTGCTTTTATAGCAACAAAATGTAGCATAAGTGCCCAGAAGATGCACAGAACATCAACAAAACAGCAACCTAAAGGAAATATTTACACTAGGTGTAAAACTTTAGAGGTGATGTTCAGCTGATTTAAAAAGCACATAAATCGGCAAACTCAACATGGCTCCTGATTTTTCCTGTATACGTAGTAGTCACATTTTGTTCTGCAGAATCAGAACCCAAATTACTAATAACATCAAGTACGGTGATAGTGTGCTCATGTGAATGCGTATCCATATATGGGAGGGAGGATTCCCTTTCCATTATTCAAAACCACAGATTGTGTGCACTAATGTGAACAGAAGGTCCTGTTAGGATTATTTGAATCAAAAGTGGACCTAATTATTATAAACAATAAATTAATATAAAGACCCACTTAACCCGGTACCGTTTCTCCATTCCCACACCTTTAACGTATTTTCAGATACAGACTTACATGAGTATGTGATGAATTTTTTCATGGACTGCTGAAGGCAAACATAGACAAATAAATTACCCCTTCTCCAAGTACACTTTCCCAGGGACACTAAACTGTCAGCTCAGCCACAAAACATTTAGAAGGCCAAGGAATGAGGTCCTGGGTCTGTTATCTCAAAACTACCACTGTTTTCACAGTACTACTCCATTACCTAGTAGTTCTACCCTAACTATGTCATTGACATCACTAAAGACAGAATGTGCTATAGCCAATCAAATACTTCGCTGCTGTATCAAATCACATGTATATTTGCATAAGTCTATATAGGGTTTTATGCTTCAATGGGACTGCATGTTGATTTCCAGTCCAAAGAACACCTAAAAATTTCCTTCACTGTCCTTTCATTTATAAATCCAGTCCCTGAAGGCTGTCAAATTGCTATTGTGGAATGTGATTTGCCCTCAGACACAAATGGAGAGCATTTGTCTATGAGATTCAACAGTTGCTTTTTGGACTGCCCAGAAGCATTCAGGATGCTTTTGGTTTTAAAGCTTGTATAGCAAAATCTTATGATCGCTGAGATAATCATATTGGAATCAGTACAATGGTAAAAATAATTACAGAAAGAAAAATACTTTTTGAATAAGACACAAGCTTCACTAAAAAACCTAGAGGTGTGAGTTTCTTCTCCTAAAGATGTAGGATTTTGAAAGCTTGGTTTCTTTTTGTATTAAACATTAAAAGCATAGAATGTAGTACTGTACATCCTCTGAATTCCAATTTCTCGCTTTTACTTTCAGTTTAACGCTTATCCATTAAAACCAAGTCTTGCCACTGGGAAAAACATGAAAAGTAAGTAATTTTGAATTTTGCTCAGAGCAAGTCAGTACATGAAGCTTTATTTAAAAAGCATACACCATCTATGCTAACTTGGACTATAAATTCTATTTATCTATTATACTGACATTCTTCAGTTCAGCAGCTGAGATCACAGAAGTCCAAGTTCTTCCACTGGCTTTTAAAGCCCAAAACAGATTTAAATCCAACTGGGATCAGTTTATCTTATGTGATCCTGCTTGAAGTTTTTCAGTTTAAAGCTCCCTTCATTGCTTCTTGGAAAAGAAAGTGAACTCTGTAATCAATAGTCTGTTAAATAAAATCAGTAAATGAAAAAATACAATTAAGGAGGTAATGTAAAATAACCTCTTCGTTTATTCAATTCTTTTTTACTATTAAAGTGTCTCTTAATACTGTACCAAGCTTGGGTTTATTTTATGTGTCATTGACAGAAATTTTTAATATTTTTTTTCCCACTGATGATTATCAGGATTCATTTTTTTATTTTAAAAGTTTGCCATATTTTTCTTTGTAAGCCAACTTGAAAACTTGACATTAAAAGGCAAAATAGTAATCAATAAAAATGTGGATTCCCCTCCAGAAGTAGTACGGTTGAATGGTTTTATGATTAATTTTTCAGTATCCTCACGGTTTGCATATATCTCCGAGTTGGCAACATGCAGACAACAATATTGGCCTACAAGTTACTCTTTAAATTGGCAGTCCTAGCTGCATACAATATGATGAACATGCTTAGGATAAAACTGACCTTTGATTATGATTGTGGTACTCTGCCCACAATATGTCAAAATGACAGTTACCATCTTTACTGTTAGTGGGGAATGTGGCAATATGATTAAGGCTGATAATCTAGATTACACATTTTTCATCTTTTCTTACAAGTCTTACATTATGTGTGAAGCTTAATAGACCAAAATCATGATGGATAGCAGAGGTCAATATCACTCCTATACAACCATTGTCAAGTAACTTTGTAAAGTTTTATTTATTTTATTATTTATTATTTATAATTTGAGGAAAAGATCAAGGTCTCTTTGAGAGTTCTCTAAAAAATTCAGATATTTGGTAATATCAATCTCAGAATTTGCATGCCATATGAAAAGCCTTTACACATCAAACAAAACCAGTATTGCCAGTTCCCTCCTTCATGGATTACTGCCTTGTCGTGGCGAAGGGGCTTGCGTAACTCAATGAAGTTATGAGCTATGCCGTGCAGGGCCACCCAGGACGGACAGGTCATAGCAGAGAGTTCTGACAAAATGTGATCCACTGGAGAAGGAAATGGCAACCCACTCCAGTATCTTTGCCATGAAAACCCCATGGACAGTACTAAAAGGCAAACTTAAATGGACTCCAGAAGATAGTAGAGGACAGGAAGGCCGGGAGGAACGTTGTCCATGGGGTCGCGATGGGTCGGACACGACTTCGCAACTAACAACAACAATTGCCAGTTCCAGTTTTTTCTGATTATATATGAAATATCAAAGCTAATATTATTGTACAAGGATAGATAATCATGAATAATATTGTCTATGGCCTATAAACCAGGGTGGATTTTCAAATTTTGTCATTAAAAGGACTGGCAGCCCAAAGCTGACACAATTGGGAAAATTATGTACCCATTATATCACCTATATAAAAACATCTAAATAAGCCTTATTATAAAGTTGAAAAAATAATATTGAATTATTCAATATTAATATTGAAGCAAAAAAAATACTGTATATGTTTTCTAACACTCAATTGCAAAGGCATATGGGACAGAAACTTTCTTATTCTGATAGATTAAATTGTGCCTATTAGGTCCTGAAGAGAGTTTATTTGAAATAATATTTCACATACAGCTTTCAGAAGAATTATAATGTATTTAAAATTATTAATGTCTTTCTCTGTAACTTTTCATTAAATACTATAAACATGAGATTATTTTTTTTACTCTAAGCATCCTTACTAGTAAAAATAATACTGTTTTGTTATAGCAATGTCATTTAAGAAACTAATATGTAATTTATCTTGCTTGCTTTTCTTGCTTGGAATATTCTTGCTAAGTTCAAAAATATTCTGTGTGAAGTATAAAGAAAAAATAAAGTTGTTGTGTAGAAGATCTAAATGCTTTATTATAATGTCAGTGTACAATGTCTTTCATATAGTCTCAGAAATCTCCTAATTTTATTTTCCAGTTTTGTGTCTGTTTAATTTGTACATCCTTAGAAAGAGTTTTTAAAGTGGTAAGCAACACATAACTTTTTATGTTACTTTCCTGCTTGGCTCTGGAGCTTTTTCAACCATTTAAGATGTTAGTATCCTTTGAGGAAGATGCAGAAATCCTGCTGTCTCTGGCTTCTTGATTACAAATACATAATTTATTAAATGATAAATACCACAAGGCAGCAATTTAAACAAAGAAAGATAAAATAGTGTTTTGCTTACCAATTAAAGTTATTTCTTAACTTGGAAGGAACTCTATCTATAAATCTGTTTCTGTACAATTAGAAATCACATACTGTGTTTTTCTAAAGAAAGCATGAAATAAAGTAAATAGGTGTGAACTATGGAATACTTTGCACCAATAAAAAAGTTGAAGTCTGGAATGAAATGAGTGGTTTATAGTACAAGTAAGCATGCAAGACAATAAATGGAATGTTTGATGAAATGCTTCAGCATTAAAAAGGGAATAAGATAAAGTTGTATGGTAATAATAATAATAATAATAATAATAATAATAATAATAATAATAATAATAATAATAATAATAATAATAATAATAATAATAATAATAATAAGAATAAGAATAAGAATAATAAGAATAAGAATAAGAATAAGAATAAGAATAAGAATAAGAATAAGAATAAGAATAAGAATAATAAGAATAAGAATAAGAATAAGAATAAGAATAAGAATAAGAATAAGAAGAAGAACAACAACAACAACAACAACAATAACAACAATAACAACAATAATAGTAATAAAGTTGGAAGAGACCTTGGAGGTCATCTAGTCCAACCCCCTGCTCAAGCAGGAGAACCTATACTATTTCAGACAAATGGCTGTCCAGTCTCTTCTTAAAAACTTCCAGTGTTGGAGCATTCACAGCTTCTGGAGGCAGGTTGTTCCACTGATTAATTGTTCTAACTGTCAGGAAGTTTCTCCTTAGTTCTAGGTTGCTTCTCTCCTTGATTAGTTTCCATCCGTTGCTTCTTGTCCTGCCTTCCGGCGCTTTGGAGAATAGCTTGACTCCCTCTTCTCTGTGGCAGCCCCTGAGATATGGGAATATTGCTATCATGTCCCCCCTCGTCCTTCTCTTCATTAAACTAAACCTACCCAATTCCAGCAACCGTTCCTTATATGTTTTAGCCTCCAGTCCCCTAATCATCATTGTTGCTCTTCTCTGTACTCTTTCTAGAGTCTCAACATCTTTTTTACATCGTGGTGACCAAAACTGGTCAGTTTTGTGCACTCTTGATTCTTTAATATAATTATAGACTTGATTGTGTAATGTATGAGTAGTGTTGGAAGTAAAATCAGGTTCGATTCCAAGCCGAGAGAAAGATGCTGAAATAAAATAGAGGCAATTTTGGAAAGGAGGTCTCTGTTTATTTGATAGCCAGAAATCACACTGACAGCAGCATGTTTCTGGGATGGCTGACAAAATGAGGTTGAGAGTAGGTAGGCTTTTATACATTCTTTGGGGCTTTGTGATTGAGATGCCTGTTCCTGGGTAAGAATATGCCCTTTAATATTTTAATGGCTGTGTTACCAGAATCCTTTGGGGTCATGTAGGAGTCATGACTGGCTCTACTGGCAAAAAGGGGAAATGTAAATCCTAGGTGTTTTGTTTGTCTGAGCTAATCTTGTTAGTTTTGGGCTCTTTGCCTATTGTGTTGCTTATTAGGAGTTTCTGGCTACTCTTTGTTTACGAATAGTGTGGCCCAGCTTTCTGAATGGATACAAAATATCAATTCCTAAAGACTAGCCTCTTCAGGCTTCTGCTTGAGGCTGTTTTCCTATGGCAGGAAGACTGGGGCTGCTTTCTGCCTTTAAAAAGATGTTTCTCCTCTTCTCCTTTAGGGGAAATATAATATTCTGCCTCTTTTTAATATTAAGAATAAAAAATATTTTATTCTGGAGAGGGGGGCTTTCCTACAGTAGGAAATCCTTTTGATGATATTAGAGGTGCATAAACTGGGGGTATGAATGTCTATGCACTTTTGCATGCAAACAATGCCTAAACCAAAATCTTTTCCAGTGAATTCTAAATAGACAATATATTGAAGCAAGGAATATAAATAGCAAAATTAATGAATCAATATTAAGGTATTTGAATCTGGCAGAAGAAAATGGAGTGTATCACTGCATATTGGAAGCGAATAGAGGGAAAAGGAATTTAGCTATATCCCCCTTTTTTTCCTTAGTTCAATCTTTTTTAATCATTATTATTATTCTTTTTTTTGCATTCTGTATAACTTTGCTTATCCCAAAAGGAAATAGCATGATTCTCAGAAGATATACAAGGAAAATTAAGTTGTTTGGTTTTCCTTGCCCTTTTTATTTATAGTGTACTGGATGTCACAGTAGACATACTGTAATGTACTTTAAGAGAAGCAGACTTGGAAAAATACAATAATGACTTTTCACAGAAAACCATTACAAGAAAAGGACCAGTAAAAGAAGTGCTTGATGGAATGTATTTTCATCTTTTTTTGAATTCTATCGAGACTGAGAAAGGGAGAGTAACACCAAATGGACACTGATGTCAGTTAATTACACAGCAACTGTATGTAGCACATTAAAACAGACATATACAGTTTTAGATAAAGGGTTACTTCAATTCCTTTTTGCCTGGTAAGTGTCCTTTGAAATATAACCTTCAGAGAGAGAGATGTAGTTTGTTTTTAACATTGTAATGACTCATCTTTTTTATTTATTTCAAAATGTCACCCTTGACTTCACTCAGTAATTGTCGGAATTGTCAGTAGAGATCGAGTCAGCATTTACATGAATTCCTTAAACAATAGAACCTTCCATTTATTCATGCTGCTCAACTAAGACATGGCCAAGATGACCTGCCAGAGAGGTCCTGATTATTAACTAGCAAATCCAAAACAATTTGTTTATATTTTGCTTCCCTGCCTTCCCCCACTGTGGTTATATAACTCAATCCAAAGCAGGAATATAATATTCCTTCCTTCAGCTTTAGGATGGAGTGTATGAGGTACACAAGGACGGTGGTAGACAAACTGCCAGTATCTCTGAGTAATTGATTGATATGGTGAAGCAGTGGTTGACAATCTGCAGAATCCAAAATTGCATGAATTAAATCAAGAGGGCCCATTTTTTATATGAATCTGAACTTATTTATTGAATTATTTTTTAAAAAAATATATTAACTTTTTTTTTTTAAAAAAAAAGAACATTGCCTTTTGGGTCAAAGCACTCACAATTCTTTACCTCTATATTTTCCTGCTTGTTAGGCGCAGGCAACCAGAACTTTATTGCAAGCAACCAGAATATTTTATTGTTGATCACCTATACTACAAGAATCTTGCCAGACTGACTTCCTGATCCGGTGGCAGTGCCCGCGGACGTGCAGAGAACTCGTTCTCTTGGCCGTCCGGTTTCCCCCCGCCGGTAGACCCTGGACAGGGTCGAAAGTCGCCCTGTAGGGGCGACCACCATAGAGGAGGGCACTCGTTGATCGCGGAGGGAGCGGCGGCTCCCTCTGCGGTCCGAGAAAATCACCTTTGGGCCGACGGGGAAAAGATCGGCCAGTAACATGGCCGATCACTCAGCTGCTCCAGCCGAAAGTCACAGCAACATCTAAGCAAAAAGAACCACCGTGGAAGATCCGGGTGAGAACTTTCCTTCCCTCTTGTTACTTTACCTATTTCCCTGCTAACAGCTTTAAGAATTATTTCCCTACTTTGAGAAAGCAGCGTTTGATCACCGGGGAAACGGGGCTTGGAAAAATATTTATTGCTTTTTATTATTTCACTTTGCTTATATAAGCAGTTGGAATTCGGGCATCCCGGAAAAAAACTCCTTACTGTGACTCTCTCTTTCGGCTTGTTTATTTCCAGTTTAGGTGAAAATCCTAAGGGAGGGGGTGGAATGTTTTTTTTCCTCCCCCCCTCCTGAATAGTATTGCCTAAAGAACTTTCTCCCATCTGGGCGGATTTACGTAGACTGTTTTGGATACAATGTAATCTGGGACTTGGCAGGAAGCCCAGAAACTATGACTGATACATTGTAACTCTCTCTAGTTGAACTCCCACTTTCTGATTCTGGCGTGATGCCCAGACTGGATTACAACATAACAACTGACTGCTACTTGGGATTTTTGTTGTTTTCTTTATTTCTGTGCTGGACTTGACTATTGGCGTTTTGCTATCTTTGATTGGAAATATATCTCTGTTTGGACTCTATATTTTATAATGCTGCAATTTATTCTTTAAGCTGAACTTTAAAAAAAAAAAGAGGATGGAATCCTACTCACAGATTAATTATGGACTTATATTAGAAAATTTTTTGGAAATGAGAATGGAATATAAAGAACATATCAGAATGCTTAGCAAAAAGGAGGACTCAGAATTAAAAATTGAAACTCAACCTTTGATTGACTATGATATACAATCGGATTTACAACTTAATGAGATGGATGAAATACATTTACAATCTATTGAATCTATTGAATCTATTGAAGAGGAAGAGGACACATCCCACATGATGGACATCTTTGATGATCAAAGGCAGAACTCAGCTAAAACATTTACAACTTTAAAAGCAACAGGATTGGACTTCCAAATACGAGGCACCAAAAATGTTGACAACATGACAGTACAGACAACACTAGATAAAAGAGAAAAAGAACATGATTGGACTCAATGGTGGGAAAAAGCCTTTAGCCAGTCACTAAGATGGGAAGACTTAGAGGCCCTGCTGTGGAAACCTACTTGGCATAAAAAGAAAGCTAGAATTAGATTTAAAAATGAGAGTTAAAATCTTATCTGATGGGTAAAAAGAGTTTTTGGACATTGAATGAGCTAATACTTTTGAGATTTTTAAGGCTACTTTGGTTTGAGTCAACATTAGAGCTAAATATGGATTTGATTATGGTTTGGAATGACAATAGGAAAAACTGGAAAATCTAAAATTAAAGGAATCAGATCGAGATTGAGACTGGTGAAGTATTATTGATACTTTTACTTACAAGAATTGAATGGTAATTAGTGAGGTATTAAATGGACTAAATTGAAACAATTGAGGAATTTATAAAAATATTGGATAGAATATATGAAATAGAATATAGTTGAGAAATATTAAGATATAATAGTTATATTATTAGTTTATGATAGAAATAATTATTGTCCTATTATTATTATTATTATAACATTATTACATTATTTTGTCTTATGTAATGGTTTTAAAATATATATAAAATAGAATAAGAGATATAATTTGATTGAGAAATATAAATTGAAATTGGAATAATAGAGATATTTTAGGAATGCTCGAATTGTATACTATATGTTTATGCAAGACTAAATTGAAATAGATTATTTGAAAGTTGGTTAAGCCTGAAAATGGGTGAAAATATCTTTGATAAATTTTTGTTTTTTGTTTTTGTGTGTTTTTTCTTTCTTTCTTTTCTTTTTTTCTTCTTCTTCTTTTTTTATTGATAAAATAGAGAGGGAATTTTTAAAGAAGCAGTTTAAATTGTATATATATGACTGTATTTTTTGTTGTGTTCTATGGAGTGCCCTATCTCCACGATGTGTTATAAGCACTTGGCTGTAAAACAAACAAAAACTAATAAAACTTGTTATGTAAAAAAAAAAAAAGAATCTTGCCAGACTGTTTGCTTTCCTTTGGGCCTAAGGCCTAAGGGTTTGACCTCAGACATTTCCTCCCCAAAATGAATTCAAAGCTGGAGTGTATCCTTATTCCCCCTAGAGATGCCTCCTCTCCTTCAACCACACTGCCATGTATAGCCTCCTCCCTTTCCTCCAGTTTAAGCAGCAGGAAGATGTACATTTTCAAATCCTTCTCATTCTTTTAAATCTTAAAATATTTTATAATTAACTGGATAGACATTTACAGAGATTCTGAAGATGGTGCACTGAGCAAGGTTTGGCACTAAAAAGGCCTGCTTTTCTGAGGAGCCGAGCACAGGAGGGGGAGAATTTCAAAGAACTGAATCCAGTCTACCCAATTTGTAACAGTTCCCTTTTTTATGTGAATGTTTGAAGGAGACGGGTAAGGGTGCACAGCAGTACATGAATTTTAAAATATAATTCTGTAACCATTTTAGTGGTGATCTTCTGCATCTAATATAGCTAGAATTCAAGAATTCTTAAACAGAGATTTCAGAAATTCATAATTGGATTACACTGATACCTTGTGCTGATGTCATATTATTTTGTTAATGTATGTCTTTGCCAGGATCTCAAACCAATGAATCATTATTTTGAATACTCAAGAGGATGCTTTCATATTTCTGCTGTTATGTTTTATTACATTTCTCTTACTCCTGACACTAGTTATATACTTAATTCTATTATGAACTTGGTGACATCAGTAAATTAATCACTGATTATTTTCTTTAGTTTAACTTCATACGGTATGTGCTTATTAAATGATTCTTCATTTATTCTACAAGGTTTATGTTCATTATAATCTTCTCAAACATAAATAACAATAGGCCATTTTTATTACTGAAAACTTAAACTTCATTTCTATTATCCCGAAAACTCTTTAATATTTACAAACTAAATAATTGCTGGGCAAGCCATTTAATCTCATGTACATGTTACAGTCTTTTCATTTTCTTCAAATTCCAGTTTGAACATCTGGCTGACTGTACATCAAACCAATAACAATAATAGAACAAATTATAATTAAAGATGGGGAGGGATTATTTTTCATAAATATTTCCTGCAAGACTTCCCTGACTAGTAGACATATGAACTTCCTTAGAAACAGATATTTAGGTATGATGAAGAAGACATTCCTTCTAATAACCTGGCCACACAGTACTAAATTCACGGACATTTCTTCAATTCAAAACATTTTCTTTCTTATAGCAGTTACCTATTATCCAAAGAATAAGCACTTCAGTTACATTGCTTTGGTTTTCTGTTCATTAATTACTGTGTGAATTGGCACAACTTTCATCGCATAAAATACAGCACAGAAAAGGCCAAACAAAAATCTTCTCCCACATCCTTAAAATTTACCAACAAAGAGCAGAAAATCTGTGTTTCATGAACTCAGTTCATCTTGAGTGATTTTCCTTGTCAAAATAACTACATCAGATTTTTAATTTTTCCCCTTAACTTCATGTGAGGGAGATGTTGCTATGAGAACAAACACAGCATTTTTAGTCTCTTTTATCATAATTTTGTTTCTGCCTGTTTTCCCACAATTTTATTTTCCAGGGGGGAAAGTATGGATATAGTGTATGAATAATTATTTCTTGCATAACTTCTAATGTTATTTATCAATATTATCAAGACATTTTCCCATGTGCTCGTATGCTTGCCCCTAGATATATGGGGGAAAGGTGTTGTCGTTGTTGTTGTTGTTTAATTCAGTGGTGCTTCTAATAAAATTAGAAATGATCAAATGAGGGAAGTTTTGTGCTGTGGGTGCAGATATGGCAGAAGGAATGGTTTCAGTCGTGGGGATTTTGTTTTCTTCTTTCTCGGTTCAGTTGGAGGAATAAGAAATATGCCAGATATAGAGCAGGGGATTTGCGTAGCTTTACTGTTTTTATTGCCTTGTAAGTAGAGGCTGGGCACAGTGTGGCACCATTTTACCTACTCCATTCAGACTTCATGGCTATCCATGTATTACTTCTGGGTACTTCCATTCATGAGAGCAGAATGGGACTCATTACTAACATTGTTATTTGTTTGTTCCACTGTTTGAGGACTGAGTTTGGTCTTTATTGATGGCTTCTTGCCACTCTGTGCCCATTTTCCACTTCTTTGACCTCTCAGTTGGCTTCTTTCAGAAAAGGGCTAAACCCATGTGAAAAAAGGTGTACTAGAAATAGTCCAACAGACAAGTCACAGACATGGAGTATCTCTGTGTCTATAACTTGTTTGTTGGGCAACTTGGCAGGCGACTAAACTTACCCATATAAGCTCTCACCCAACCCTACCCTACCCACATTATAAAGTAAGATTTACTGCTTTCCCAAGCACAAGAATCCATCAATCACTCTCCTCAAAGTGTGGTCCTTTAGAATGGTAAAGACAGCACCATTAAACAGCTTTATTACTAATGTAAAATAAGGGTCAGCTATAAAGGCAGCAGACTTTCTGCCATGATACTTTTCTACCACTGACTAGTGGTTAGTATTTTTAATGCATAGAATCTAACTAGCTCCAGCCTATTATTTAAAAGCATAGCACAGCTGGGGTGAATTCTGCATTTTGGTCTTACTGGGCCAAACTAGACAGGAATCCATTAAGTCATTTTTAAGGTGAATCAATGAATGAAGAAAAGAGGGAGGAAGAATGCAGATGAGGGCAAGAAAGAGGAGAAGAAAGGGGAAAGGGGGAAAGGGGGAAAGGAGAAAGGAGAAAGGAAATTCCTGTCAAATGACAAGATTTCTTCCAAAATCTAGCATGCATGTTGTTCACATTAAAACTGCAATAAGTGAAATAATAGAGCTTTCTATCTGGTTATCAGAATTTGGATTTATTTATATTCTAAAACCCTTCTGTGTATCTTCTCTAGTTTGCAATGCTTCAGTCTGGGCATCTTTTCCTGACTGTGTTCAATATGGGCACAATTGTATTGTGTTTTCTTTAGCTGAGACTGTTCGAATTTTTATCTTGCTCAAGCTTAGTAGCATCTGTCTGTCTGTCTGTCATCTTTAACCCACACATATGTTAATGCAAAGATTAAAGGCTACTGTAAAGACAGGAAAAAATGTAGGGCCTCAGAAGGGCCAGACCTTCAGAATTAAAATGATTTTCAGTTTCTGTTGTTTGTTCAAAAATACAGCAGTTTACTTTGGACTAATGAAGTTATTACTCAGTAATAATGGCACCCAGAGGTCTCCAGACTATTCATTTGTTAGTAACAAAGTCATTTATCAGCTGAATAAGGCTTATTTCTATGAGACTGCTGTGCAAACTGCAGTGAATTCCCAGATACAAACTACAGCTTCAGCAATTATAGCTGGAACTCGAGATAGCTGCTTCAATTTTAGTCATACATTTCCATTCTTCAGAGGTGAAAAACATACCGCTCCACACTGTTGGAAATCAAGAATATTGCTGCAATACTATTCAAGCAAGACATAATAGTCAGCAAAGAGACAATGGAGCATGGAGTCATAGCAACGATCTTTTGTAGTAAGCGCTATTTTTCCCCTTCGTTATCTGGGAAGGATGATCTTTCTAGAATCTCCTGTCCTTGCAATCAGTGAGCGTTCTAGTTTGATTTATAAAGCTCCAAGAGAACAGGTTTAACATTGTACTCAGGTTATCCTACCTTGTTTGAATGGCCCTACTAATAGAGAATAAGGTAGCCATCAGGTAGCAAAGTCTCCTAGGGCAGAATGCCAACAAAATGCTGGAGGACAGAACTCTTTAGGGCCTGTGGTCCACTTTGCGATCCAAATCTTTCTGAGATTCACACAAATATGATTATACATGGAATAGAGGGGTAATTCTTCTTTTTCTCTGGCAAAATAATAATAATAATAATAATAATAATAATAATAATAATAATAATAATAATAATAATAATAATAATAATAATAATAATAATAATAATAATAATAATAATAATAATAATAATAATAATAAAAAAATTTAAATTTAAAAAAATTTAAAAATGCACAGGTAAGCTTTTCACATAAATTTCCTTTCTTAGTATTTCCCACTCGTGACTTCTGGGTATAAGCCACCTGAAGCAAGAAATGTCCTATCATTTGACACTGTCGAAGTTGCATTGGGATTAGCTGTTAAATTAACTCCATCTCTTTGGGATGGCCAATCATTAAGAAAACAGATATCACTTTGATATATTTTGTCCTATTATATTCAGAATAAAGTTTTATCCTCAAAAGGGCCATGACTCTAATCTGGAAAAACACAGCTATAAATTTGCTCCTTCTCTGTACTGTTCCCATCCTGTGCACAGTTCTGCATGTTTTAGCTTTTCTGCCTGTGTACCTTCCCTGCTGAAGCAGTTATGCTGGTGAAGATCTCCACCATTGCACCAGCCAGCTGTGATGTGGCTTATCTTACATTCCACTAAATAATCATCTGCTGAATCCTATAGGGCCCTGAGAAGACAAACTATTCTGTTAAGCCATCTAGTCAAAATCTATTGATTGTTCTGATTTCTGCGTAAATTTAAGACTTCCTAGAACACCTTCATCAGCTACATTCTGCAGAGCAGCTTTTTTGCCCATGATGCTTGCTATAGAACCATATATAATTGCAGAACTTCCCTGGTCACTGATTAAACTCATGCCAAGTGTTCACATATATATCTTCTGTGCAAGTTAATAATGCCATATCTGCTTTCACAAGCAAATGAATAATGCTTCTAATTTATCTTTTTGTTCTAGACGCAATTATTTCATTTTCTTCCCATCAATTCAGTAGCTTTTTTGACAAGGTATTTTATAGCACAAATGAGGATGTTTATTTACGATAGGTCAAACTATATAAATTTGCTGAAACATCTCAGCTGGAAAGGGGGGGGGGCAGAATGGGGGGTTTGAATCCTGATATTCCAAGGTACATTTACCTTTCTTAAATTAACCACTGTTCTGAGAGCTGGACAAGTTTGCTGCCAGAAAGAAATGACTTTGTAGAGCGAAAGCAGAGTGAAAAGGACCTTTGTTTTTCAGTTGAGATTATAGTTCCTACTTTCTCTTTCTCTTCCATCTGATCTACTGTAGGTATCTTCCTTCCCCCATGTAGGAAGGGTTCTATAAACCCAGGATGCTATCCCAATTCTATAGGTTAGAGTCACTTTACAAGCAGGTCAAAACCCAGCAAGCAGTAGCATAATTTTAATACAGTCTGAATGCAAAGGGAACGGTGTTCCTATAAGTAGCTAAAGTTTATATAGCAAAGCATTCTTTATCATCAAAGTCAAACAAAGGTCTACGGTTTCAACAAAGTTTCATGGTAAGGAGTAGATATAGCAAGAGCTATTCAAAGCAAAGAACAACATATTCAAAGTTGTTCAATTCCAAGATGTACTTACATGGGATCTAGGATAAAGGAAGTTCCAGTTTTATTCATGCAATTAAATTGATTAATCTGTATTTTTGATCTCAGTCTGATCCTGAGTAGATCTACTTCATTGGCTCCTTTCTCTTCCACAGAAGTGATATTCTCATGTATTCATAAGCCCTAGGGTCAGGAATGGTAGGTCGTACTGCTCCCTCATTGGTGTCTTCTATATAAATAACAACAATTTATTAAGTTTATATGCGACATCACTCCCAGCAACTCTGGGTGGTTAATTGACTGTTCAGCTATAGGAAAAGCTAAGCAAGATTTTGTAAATCAGGGGTTCCCAATCCCTGGGCCACAGCCCACTAGTGGGCCACAGTCTGTTCAGAACCAGGCCACGCGAGCAGTGGGCGAGCATGTGTGTGCCCAGCTCCATTTGTCCGAGTGGCGGGCACTCGTGCTCACACTTGAAGCTCCATTTATGCAAATGGAGCTGTGTGCACATGCATGCGTGCACCTACTGCTCACACAGAACCATCTCCTCTCCTCCCCCAGCTGGACCGCCAAGCCAGAAAGGTTGGGGACTGCTGTTCTAAATCTTCCATAGTTTCCCTACTACGTGTTGTTTTCTTCCTCTGATCTTGGAGAAGCTCTGGTGGCAGGGCTTTCTGTGATGGGCTAGGATCTCAAAATGGACCACCATTTTGGAAGGGAGGCATCTTTGTTTTTGAATTGGACTGAAGTTTAATTCCATACCAATTTAAATAGCCTATTCAAATGGCATGATTTACTATATTTGCTTGTTTTAGATGAATGATTTGCATTCCAAGATATGCAGTCTCACTTATGGACCTGATGCTTTTAAATATTTCAATGCTCCTGACTCAACTTTCATGGGAATATAGGTTTAGGTTTTCAAAGGGAAATGTCTATGGAGATTCTCAGTCATTCAGGTCATGGTTGTCCCAAAGTTGCTTTTTCAAAAGGTAACTGGACTTTCTTTGTTTTTCCATCCATTCTTCAATTCCCCTTTTCAAAAGGAAGCAAGTGCTGAAAAAAAGATCTTTTGAGCTGTAGTTCTGACACATAGTTCTTTCCAAAAAAAAAAAGTGTATTTCCTTAGTTCAATGCCTCTCCAGCTTTGGTTGAATACTGTACATCTTAAAAATCACTCCTGTCAAAAGTACAAAGTGATGGATAACAATGTACTTTGTGTGGATGGAAAATGAGTTGCTCTGTTATTCTCTTCAGAGTTTATCTTCATCTGAGATATGTTTTTCAAACTTGGCAATTTTAAGATGGGTGAATTTCAACTCTCAGAATTTCCCACCAGCTCTAAGGGGAAAGCAGCACAGGATATATTCTCTAACAGATGTCCCTTTTCTCTGGATTTTTCTTCAATCTTAACCCTATTTTATGGAGAAAGTATCTATTTGTTTGTTAGAAATTATGATAGCTACTGAATAGCCACTTTGCAATGAAAGTGATCAAATGGAATTTCTGGGAGGAAATATTTGATTTGTAATGATGAAAGACAGTCATCTCTCTATTCTCCACCAGGCTTGCTGTCATTCTATAGTGAGCAATTCCAGTAAAAGCCCCAATTGTGTCTTTCTAGCTGTAAACCGCATAAAAAGTATATAGCTAATAATCTTTACTTCTATTCTATTTACTGTAAAAGTTCCTAAATGCTTTTAAATTTCTTTTCACTTCATGTAATTCATCTTAGAGCAATTTTTATACCAAGATGTTCTCAGGAGAATAGCAACCAAATAGAAATGGATTGTCTTGCAGCACATTTTAAAAACCGCTTTGTAGAATGGAAGATTTAAATATACTTATAGAAATTCAGCAAAGCTCAAAAAGAAAAGTAAGCACAGGAATCAGAAACATGTCTATTTTTGATGGGGTTTTTTTCATTATTCAGGCATAAAATACATTATTATCTGAAACCACCAAGCATCTCCTCAGTGCTGGTAGTTTCCTGTCAAAAGGAGCCAAATTTAAAGAGTGGCATTTTTAAATGGCGGAAGTAATTCTACCTCGCTGAATCCATCTTTACTGAAGGAATAGGCAATCATAAATTATATAAGTATAGGTTAAAAATGTGTTCCCAAGTTTTATTAAAACCTAAACCTTAGCTGAACTTTTGAAAGAAATCATTTTTTTTTGCCAGGTGCTAATGCAGTGATCTTGTTATTGAAACATTGGTAGGAACCCATTGTTCTGTAGCTATAAATATTGTAGAGACCTATTATGGAAAAATAAGTATGAGCCTTAATTTAGAGCAATTTTGAGAAGTGGACAGGAAAAGTTGTTCAAGTTTTGCATTTAAATATTTCCTTTTTTCTTCAAGTTTAAAAGCAACGAAACTAACCAAAAATACACATTCACATATCCAGAGTCATCTAATCCAGGGCTTTTCAACCTTTTCACAGATTGTACCACTTTTAGGACATGACAATATTCAAGTACCACCAGTGCTTAGCAAGGTGTCAAAAACTTGATGACTAAAAAAAAAAGGGGGGGGGATTTTGTGCTTTACTGGTTAGATTCATTTGTTGTTATAGAAACGGCTAGTTTATAATATTATGGAAAAGTAAAAAGTTGAGGTTCAATGTTAATGCTTCCTTCCTACTGCAACAGTGGAACTCAGAAGTCAATACCTTTTCTTTTCTTTGTCCCTTCTCCCCCTCCCTTTCCCCTTATTCTCTCACCCTTCGTTCGCAACCCCTCCTCACCCTTTGCTCGCAAAGCTTCTCTCTTGCTCCATTCTCTCACATGTTGCTCGCAAAAGCTCACTCCTCACTGCTTCACTAACAAAAGCCTCTTCTCTCTCTTTCTCTGTGTGTTTTTTTTTCTCTCCCGCCAAAACCTGCTCCTTTTATAGCTTCTCCTCTTTCCACCTCCTCTTCCTCCTTTTCTCTTCCGGGTGTGCCAGAAGTTCCAACCAGCATGCAGCCACGTGTGCAGAGGAACCCTGCAGCTCCATCTGATCTCCTCCAGGTCTATGCAGCGGCGTTTTAGCTGGTTTCCTCCTCCGCTACACTCAACTAGGGCTCGCGTACGACCTGCCAGGTGCTAAAGTACCACCAGTGGTACGCATACCACCAGTTGAAAAGCCATGATCTAATCCATCCTCAGAGGAAAGGGGTACATTTGAGTAGTGGACTCTAGGAGTATTACCAGTTTTGTTGCAATGGGTTTGACAATGGGAATGACTTTGCATTTTAGAAAATAGTTGTCCCTCCCTCCCTCCCTCCCTTCCTTCTTTCTCCAATTCACAATTGTAATGGTGTGTGACTAACCTTAGATTAAGCATAGAACAGCAAGATAAAAATAACATAAAAAGTGCATAGTGTGGCCAAGGTCATCTTACAATCATTCAGTTTTCCATTACAGTCAGGCTCATCCTGCACAACATCCATAAGAAAAGCCAGTCTTCAAATTCTTACAGAAGGCCAATGGGGTAAGGACTATCTAGTCTCAGGGCTTATACTGTTCCAAAGAGCAGGTGCTGCAACAGACCAGGCACACTTACTGGGTCCCACCAGATGACACTGTTTTATAAAAGGGACCCAGAGCACACAGCTACATCTCATGGAATGGGCAGAGATTATTGGAGATAGGTGGTCTCATAAATATGCCATGCAGGACTTCATAGGTTGTAACAGAAACTTGAATTGCATTTGGAACCCTACTGGAAGTCCATGAGGTTCACAGTGCTGTGGTGTTACATGGGCATATTATGGTGCACTCAGCTGTGGTGTTACATAGGCATATTATGGTTCATTTTAAATCAGTTGCAGCTTCTGGTTCGTCTTCAACCAACTGCAGCTCTGTGGAGCACAATGCAATAGTCCAACCAGAAGTGACCAAGGCATGTATGACTGTGAGTTAGATCCTCTTGATCCAGTTATATATATGCAACTGGAGCACAGGATGGATTTGAGCTTGGCTTTAACTTAAGCTGCAGGAACCAAGAGGAACCCCTCTCTACAGGGTGTGCTACTCCATCCAGAACTAAAGATGAAAAATACCCAAATCCAGGAAGCCCTAAAACCCACATCTACTAGAATAAGTTGAAGCTTGTTCTTCTTCATCCAGACCCCTCACATCTCCAGCTGTGGAACTCTACTGCCAACTTGATCACAGCATCAAGCACCTCAGGTAGTGAAGTTGAAGCACTTGAAGAGGCAGGTACAGTAATAGCCCTCCCATACCATACCTCCTCTGTGCAAAGTCAATCATCTCATCCACTAATAAGTCATAGATGACTTTATTAAAAAGCTGACCTGACATGAACTGATTTGACAAGCTCCCTTCCTTTCTCCCTTCCCATGAGCCATGGCAAATGTACTAACAATTAATCTGTACACTCCAATTATTTCCATTTGCCAAGGATTCTCTTTGAAGATGCCTCTATTTTGCCTTTGGGCAGAATGCTAGGAGCACTTTTTAAAGCCTGTTTTCATGGCAAGATTAATGTCCTTCAAATGCCATTCAGCTTGCCAGATCTTCATAAATTAAATCTTAGATTAGGTAGTGGTGCAGGATGCTTTCAGATTCCAGAGCTTTAAACTCATATAAGACTGAGATTGTTTGATAGTGCCAGAATATTAAGTGCCAGAAAGGAAAATTGGAACACATGGTACAGTATAGAGGAGGTAATGAACTGATTTGCTGGGGGGAGGTGTGGCTGGTTGACTGTTGGCAATTCCCAGCAGGAGCAGACAAGAATATACTTGGGGAAGAGTACATATCAGCACATGGGTGGAGGCCCTATTTGCCTTATATCATCAAAGGGGCTATGTAAAAAATATACATGGCAAAAGACTGGGGTAACATTTCTGCATATTTTATGATGCTTTAAAAAGATTCCTTGAAACGGTGGGTTTTTTAAAATTATCTTCTATATGTCTAAGAAAATGCTTTTTAGTCATGCTGAAAATATTGCCTCTCATTCTACAGAATCCTGAAATGGCTTATTCTATGGAAACCTGACTGTGGAAAGCAATTTTTTGAAGATTAAACACAGTGCATATTTCAAAGCTTAGAGTTAATAATAATACTGGACATACGCATTGCACTTTGCAGTTATGCATGGGAAATGCCAAAGGAGATTTAGTTCCTCAGTCCAGTAAATCAATGTAGTATAACTACATGGAGTTGCATGGAAAAAGAGTCAATCCTTGGCATATCTGAGTACAGTTAGGAAAATGCTATGTCTAAAACTCTGGGAAGTTATTGTTACTTACCTTTGACCAGCTTTCTCCAACTGTTTGCTCTCCAGGTGTATTGGATCATAACTCCCATACTCCTCAGCCAGCATGCCTATTAGTCTTCAATCAAACTACATGCTTCAAGATGTCCAGTTTGGAGGGCAACCAGTTGGGGAGAGGGAGATGCAGGTGACACTGGTGGGTTTTTTCCTTAATGCATTTTGTGAACCCAGCCAGTGGGGTTTGTTAATCAGGGTTTACACATGTGAACACAGTAATAATAGTTTAATAATAATTTTTTTAAATACGCAACAACAGTATTCTGTGTGAACCTAGGGAGTTAAAGGTTCATGGTTTATCATGAGGGGGGGGGGGAATTCTGAATTCCATGCTGAGCAACCATCCTCATTTCTGTCATTTCATTTCTAACAAAGTCTAATACTTTGAGTATAAAAAAAAAATCCAGCTGATAATGACACCTGACAGAGGAACACACACTTGGTAATATTGGATGGTCACTTTGGAGCAGCCCTTTGGAATGGCTATGTATTTTGAAATGTGCAGCATGAAAGAAGATGTAGAAATTGGAAGAAATTGTTTTAGTCTGTAAATGAAGGTTTAAAAAAGCAGCCTGAAGAGGAGAGACAACTGCCTCCTCAGATGAGCCATGGCTGCGTCCCAACATCCAGGCACCAATCTGTCTATGTTTCTGTTGCAAAACTACTTTACTCCTTGTGTTTTAATTAGACACCCCAGTTCGAGCGCAACCTGTCATTCTGAATGCCTGGCAGGAAGCCGAATACTCGAGCTTGTTGGTGCAAGCTCAGCCTATTTTAATCAAGTACCTATTATTCTTCAACTGGGGGGGGGGAAACAGACATAAATAGAAGCTTCTCAGCCATTAGACCACTGTGCATAAATTATATAGGACTGTGGAAGTGTGTGCTCTGCAAACAACACCCAACATGATGGAAATAGCAACAGCCATTCCCTAATACCTGTGCAAGTGCCCTCAATGCAGTTCATAGAGCCATCTACAATGATAGTTCCAATGACAAAACTACTATAATGTCCTAATTACAACAATAAAAAATAGCCAGTTGGAATTAGCAGCTTTGATTTGTTTTTGAGAAGATTTAAAAATTGCTTTATAAAAAAGGCTGAGAAGAAACAATTCTATTTGGATAAAATGCTTTGTCTCACAGATGCTGGTTTGATTTTAAAGAAAATTAATTTCTGGAGCTGGTTTCTTTTGAGCACATGCCGAGGGGAGTTTCTTTTATTTTGCAAAACAATTGCTTCTGTATCTCTGAAGAGAATCATTGAGCACATAATGGAATTGGATTCCTCCCAGCTTCCCAAGATTGGTAGTGCCCTTGAGAAACTGGTTCAAGAGAACAGGTCTGGAAGAACACTTGAAGGCAGATGGAAGATTGAAGGTTGCATTAAAGGAGGACCACTTGGGGAGGGGAGGAGTGAGGGGGGGTGAATAAAAAAAAGTCAGGATGGCAGCTACGACTATATCACTGCAACCCTGTCCATTTTATCGTATGTGTTGCACATGCTGCGTTTCAATTGCATAGTCTTAGCCAACCATTGTGATCTTTTTTTACTTCCTGCTACAGATGCCTCTTCTCCAAAGTCTCTGAACTACTGTTTTGTATGGTGATGCCTGGAAAAATAAATTATGGTCATTTTTTGTAATACCAGTGATTTGTTAAGATTTATTATAATTGCTTGTAACTGGTATCTGTCTTTTATTGGTAGGTTTACTGATAACTTTCCTGCTTGTTAATGTTGTTTAGTTTGTGCTTATTGCTTCTTTATTTCATTATATTGTATTGCTAGCTACTTGGGACACCATGTGGTAGAATGGCAGGACACAAATTTAATACAGATAAACACCTTTGAAGAATGATGCTCTTAATTCATTGTGATGTTGCAACATACACAAGAGGTATCCACTATAGGCCTGTGTTACAACTTTATGTGTTTTGATTTCTTTCACGGTGTGCATGTGTGTCCAAATGCTTGCGTGCAAGGGCAGGTACATCTATGTATGCATGTATAGTCAAAAAAATACAGAGCGGTTATAATATGTAGATGCTTCAGCCAGTTGGAAAGGTCATTGATTTTTTTATTCTTTATAAATTTTTGACTGTTTTGACACCAAACCTATTTATTCATAACAGTTGAATAACTTGATTTGACTGTCTGTGCAACTTGCTGGATAGAGTCGTTGATTTCTGAGCAAAGGAAGATTAAATTAAGGGCAAGGTCTGTTTATTCTCCAAAAGTTAGCAGAGCAAAATATAACACTATAGATTAAGAAACTTTTCCTTTAGCTTAACATCTAATAATAATAATAAAGTTGGAAGGGACCTTGGAGGTCATCGAGTCCAACCCCCTGCTCAGGCAGGAAACCCTATACCATTTCAGACAAATGGCTGTCCAGTCTCTTCTTAAAAACTTCCAGTGTTGGAGCATTCACCGCTTCTGGAGGCAGGTTGTTCCACTGGTTAATTGT